>OZ059835.1:7003861-7655113 GCA_964057195.1 Orthosia cruda | reverse complement strand
GTAGGGTAGGTAGGGTAGGTAGGGTAGGTAGGGTAGGTAGGGTAGGTAGGGTAGGTAGGGTAGGTAGGGTAGGTAGGGTAGGTAGGGTAGGTAGGGTAGGTAGGGTAGGTAGGGTAGGTAGGGTAGGTAGGGTAGGTAGGGTAGGTAGGGTAGGTAGGGTAGGTAGGGTAGGTAGGGTAGGTAGGGTAGGTAGGGTAGGTAGGGTAGGTAGGGTAGGTAGGGTAGGTAGGGTAGGTAGGGTAGGTAGGGTAGGTAGGGTAGGTAGGGTAGGTAGGGTAGGTAGGGTAGGTAGGGTAGGTAGGGTAGGTAGGGTAGGTAGGGTAGGTAGGGTAGGTAGGGTAGGTAGGGTAGGTAGGGTAGGTAGGGTAGGTAGGGTAGGTAGGGTAGGTAGGGTAGGTAGGGTAGGTAGGGTAGGTAGGGTAGGTAGGGCAGGTAGGGCAGGTAGGGCAGGTAGGGCAGGTAGGGCAGGTAGGGTAGGTAGGGTAGGTAGGGTAGGTAGGGTAGGTAGGGTAGGTAGGGTAGGTAGGGCAGGTAGGGCAGGTAGGGCAGGTAGGGCAGGTAGGGTAGGTAGGGTAGGTAGGGTAGGTAGGGTAGGTAGGGTAGGTAGGGTAGGTAGGGTAGGTAGGGTAGGTAGGGTAGGTAGGGTAGGTAGGGGTAGGTAGGGGTAGGGTAGGTAGGGTAGATAGGGTAGGTAGGGTAGGTAGGGTAGGTTTTTTTTTTTTTTTTTTATCATACTAATCCCGCTCAACAAAGTTGGCGCCTATTCTGTGCAAATCCTTTCATTCCATTCCTCTTTCATGCCTCTCGTACTTTCATTCTTCATACTAATTGTTCTTCTTGCTTACATCTCTTGTATACGGTGGGTGGGAATCCCACTTTCTTAATTATGTAAAGGCAGCTTTATTTATTAAAATTGGGTCAAAAGACAAAAGTGCTAATATACAAACAGAAAATTACAAATGTGCAAGAAGTGCTGTTAATAAATACAATGTACAAAAGTGCTATTTATTACAGTCAGAATATATATATCACAGGAAAATATAAAAATTATATAAATAGTGCCTTACAAATAGGGATGAGAAGCACAACAGTGCTTTTCACCATACAGACAATCTGTTGTTGCTAGGTACTACCCCAGTGCACCGTTCGTCATTGCAGTTTTGTGCGTGCTATTCTATGCTTCTTACAAATATTCTTATAATACTAGTGAAGCATAGTGCCGCTTCAACTTCGGTTTCGTGCAATAACGGTGGAAGCCACATGAACACAGTACACCAGGAACTTTTCCCTGTGTTGCTTACTCATGAGCCCATGCAGGCTCTCCTTTGTCAGTCTCCTGTCCAGCTCACATTCGAGTTGGTAGCGTTCCCTAATAAATAACGGGCAATCTACAAGTATGTGCTGGACAGTCTCTGCCACGCCTGGATCGCAGACGCACGATGGGCTCTCCTTACACTTGAAGCGATTCAAGTATTCAGAGAACCCGCCGTGCCCCGTCAAAACCTGCGTGAGAACGCCGGTCGGCCGCACCTGTTTTATAATACGGAAAGCCGCTATGGCATCCGGAAGAAACATTTTCGTCACAGAGGCTGTCTCGCCCGACACATATCTTCGGTTCCATTCATCAAGCGATTCCAAACGGATCTGTCGCTTGATGAATGAAACCGGACACCGGTCGTAGTCCGGCTTCCTCCGTAACGACAATGCTGCTTCCTTTGCTAACTCGTCCGCTCGCTCATTCCCCGGCAGGCCCGCGTGGGCCTTGACCCAGAACAAAGACACAGCTTTGCTCTGGCCCAGGGCTTGAGCCAAATTGGCGCGCGCGTGAACCGCCAGGGGATGGAGAGAGCCATGGTTTGCAAGCGTCTCCAATGCTGACATTGAGTCGCTGTACAAACCATAGCTCGTCTCTTGCCGCGCGAGTATCACGTCCGTCGCTTTACAGATGGCCAGGAGTTCCGCCTGGTAGACTGTGCAGTACGCGGCTAAGCTAAGTTTGAGCTTCCGGACTTCGCCATCATTATCCCATATGGATAATGCGGCTCCGACCTTTCCCTCAATCTTGCTGCCGTCGGTGAAGATTCGCACCGTCTGCACATTGTTGCTGTCTAGCGACTGTTGGTCTGCCAGGCACATGAACTCCAGGGGCATCTGCGTAGCTGGATGAGGAGCCTCTGCAAACCTTACCGCACTTTCGATCTCCCTATCTCCTGGCACAAACCGGGATGACCCTCTCCTCGCTTCATACAGGGCGGCTGCCTCCTGTATGCGCAGATCTAGAGGTAGTATTCCGGACAGTACCAGTGCCGAGTTCAGGGAGACAGTACGGTAAGATTTACAGATCTTCTGGACGAACCCTCGTTGGACCGAGCCTAGCTTCTTCCGTATTCCCAGCTTCTTCGTAGCGGGAGCCCAGGCTGCGGCCGCGTACGTTATTATAGGCTCAATCATAGCAGTGTAGATTGTGTGTATGATCTGTGCGTCCAATCCCCAACTCACTTTAGCGGCACGGGACAGCTGCTTATAAATGTTAGCTGCCCTCCTGCAGACGTTCGCGGTGTGCTCGTTGAAGGTGAGCTTCTCGTCTATGGTTAGACCCAACAACTTCATCTTCTTAACCATACCGATGTCGACCCCGGCCATGCTCAGCCTTGGGGTATCATACTTGCGCTTGTTGGTTACGACCATCGCACAGGTTTTGTGCGGTGCGAACCTCAGCTTGTTTTTGACGCCCCAACTCTGAACAAGGGTGAGGGCTGCATTGGCAGATGTTGAAACTTCGGTCGCTGAGTCCCCATCCAGAACCAAGACGATGTCATCGGCGAACGCCTGCACGAAGATGCCGCGCTGTTCCAGTTCCTGCAATAGTGGGTCTAGGATGAGATTCCACAGGATGGGACCACCTATTGACCCTTGAACACAGCCCTTGCTAGTCACTCGCGTGCATTCCTCCCCAGCGTAACGAAGCTTGACTTTCCTACTGTCGAGGTAGCTGTCTAGCAGCCTTCTTATGTTCACCGGGCACTTTTCCTCAGCCAGTCTGACCTTGATGGCTGGCCACCAAGCACTATCGAAGGCTCCCTCTATGTCCAGCGACACCAGGACAATTAGCTTCTTCAGCCTCAACTTGTCCTGTACGTGCTTCACTAGCTTATAGAGGGCGTCCTCAGTGCTTCTCTGGGGCATAAAACCAAACTGGCGAGTACTAAACCGCGGTACAAGCTGCCATTTTAAACGCGCTACTACCATCCTCTCCAGGACCTTCCCCAGAACCGGCAGTAGACCTATTGGTCTGTATGCCTTGGGGTTTAGGTAATCGTCCTTGCCCAGTTTTCTGAGGACCACGACTGTGGCCTCCTTCCAGATGTTCGGGAAGTGTGCCAAGTTAAGGCACTTATTGTAGAGGGCAAGGAACGCATCCAGGTCCTGGTGGATCGCACGACTGCAGATATCAGACGTCAGTCCATCCCCTCCTGGTGCCTTTTTGGGATTGAAACCTGCCACGGCGGTCTTCAGCTCCAGCGAGGTAAATGGTGGATCGTGATATTCATCATAAACCCACTCATTTACTCGACTGGCCGCTTCTCTAATTCGCCTGTGGTCAGCGTTGTCCTGGTCTACTCTGTCTTCGGGGTAGAACGTATCTGCAAGTAGGGCGGCCGATTCACTTGGGTTGAGGAATACACCATCGCTGCATAGGGTCAGTTCCTCCTGCCTTCTGGCGGTCCTACCAATCACCCTGAAGATGCCCTCCCAGACCCCTTCCCGATCCTGTTTCCGGCAGAACTCCTTCCAACTAGCGAATTGGGCGCTCTTTGCTAGCATCTCGTATTCTTCTTTGGCCTTAAGGTACGCGTCGACGACCTTCGCTCGCCGGACCGGCGCGGCATTGCGGATGCGGTTCTTAAGTCTGGTAAACTCCTTCTTCTTCACAGTGAGCTCCTCGGACCACCATGGACAAGCTAGTTTTACTTTACGATTGACCTTAGGAATTGCTAGTTGGGATGCTTCTACTATGACATTACTGAGTTTAACTACTGTTTTTTTCTAAAATATCTTTACTGTTTATATTAGCTATTGATTCTACGTTAATATTGTTTTCAATTATAAGTTCCCCCAATTTAATTTTAAATAATTGCCAATCTGCTTTCCTAGTATTGAATATTCTGGTGGTCCTACAAATATGCATCCCCCTTTCCCTTTTAACTTTTATTTCAAAAAATATGGTGTTATGGTCCGAGGATGTTGCTCCTGTGTCGACCCGCCAGCCGTCCACCAGGTCAAAAAGGTCGAGCGAGCATGCCGTGACGTCCACATGGCTTTTATACACTCGACCACTTCTGATTGTGTCAAATGTGGGAGCGTCACCAGTGTTCAGTACCTGAAGCTCTAAGTCCTCCAGGGTTCCGGACATTTCCTCGCCCTTGGAGTCAGGTAGGGTAGGTAGGGTACGTAGGGTAGGTAGGGTAGGTAGGGTAGGTAGGGTAGGTAGGGTAGGTAGGGTAGGTAGGGTAGGTAGGGTAGGTAGGGTAGGTAGGGTAGGTAGGGTAGGTAGGGTAGGTAGGGTAGGTAGGGTAGGTAGGGTAGGTAGGGTAGGTAGGGTAGGTAGGGTAGGTAGGGTAGGTAGGGTAGGTAGGGTAGGTAGGGTAGGTAGGGTAGGTAGGGTAGGTAGGGTAGGTAGGGTAGGTAGGGTAGGTAGGGTAGGTAGGGTAGGTAGGGTAGGTAGGGTAGGTAGGGTAGGTAGGGTAGGTAGGGTAGGTAGGGTAGGTAGGGTAGGTAGGGTAGGTAGGGTAGGTAGGGTAGGTAGGGTAGGTAGGGTAGGTAGGGTAGGTAGGGTAGGTAGGGTAGGTAGGGTAGGTAGGGTAGGTAGGGTAGGTAGGGTAGGTAGGGTAGGTAGGGTAGGTAGGGTAGGTAGGGTAGGTAGGGTAGGTAGGGTAGGTAGGGTAGGTAGGGTAGGTAGGGTAGGTAGGGTAGGTAGGGTAGGTAGGGTAGGTAGGGTAGGTAGGGTAGGTAGGGTAGGTAGGGTAGGTAGGGTAGGTAGGGTAGGTAGGGTAGGTAGGGTAGGTAGGGTAGGTAGGGTAGGTAGGGTAGGTAGGGTAGGTAGGGTAGGTAGGGTAGGTAGGGTAGGTAGGGTAGGTAGGGTAGGTAGGGTAGGTAGGGTAGGTAGGGTAGGTAGGGTAGGTAGGGTAGGTAGGGTAGGTAGGGTAGGTAGGGTAGGTAGGGTAGGTAGGGTAGGTAGGGTAGGTAGGGTAGGTAGGGTAGGTAGGGTAGGTAGGGTAGGTAGGGTTAGGTAGGGTAGGTAGGGTAGGTAGGGTAGGTAGGGTAGGTAGGGGTAGGTAGGGTAGGTAGGGTAGGTAGGGTAGGTAGGGTAGGTAGGGTAGGTAGGGTAGGTAGGGTAGGTAGGGTAGGTAGGGTAGTTAGGGTAGGTAGGGTAGGTAGGGTAGGTAGGGTAGGTCGGAGGTATAGGGTAGGTAGGGTAGGTAGGGTAGGTAGGGTAGGTAGGGTAGGTAGGGTAGGTAGGGTAGGTAGGGTAGGTAGGGTAGGTAGGGTGTAGGGTAGGTAGGGTAGGTAGGGTAGGTAGGGTAGGTAGGGTAGGTAGGGTAGGTAGGGTAGGTAGGGTAGGTAGGGTAGGTAGGGTAGGTAGGGTAGGTAGGGTAGGTAGGGTAGGTAGGGTAGGTAGGGTAGGTAGGGTAGGTAGGGTAGGTAGGGTGTAGGGTAGGTAGGGTAGGTAGGGTAGGTAGGGTAGGTAGGGTAGGTAGGGTAGGTAGGGTGGGTAGGGTAGGTAGGGTAGGTAGGGTGGGTAGGGTAGGTAGGGTAGGTAGGGTAGGTAGGGTAGGTAGGGTAGGTAGGGTAGGTAGGGTAGGTAGGGTAGGAGGTAGGTAGGGTAGGTAGGGTAGGTAGGGTAGGTAGGGTAGGTAGGGTAGGTAGGGTAGGTAGGGTAGGTAGGGTAGGTAGGGTAGGTAGGGTAGGTCGGGTAGGTAGGGTAGGTAGGGTGGGTAGGGTAGGTAGGGTGGGTAGGGTAGGTAGGGTGGGTAGGGTAGGTAGGGTAGGTAGGGTAGGTAGGGTAGGTAGGGTAGGTAGGGTAGGTAGGGTAGGTAGGGTAGGTAGGGTAGGTAGGGTAGGTAGGGTAGGTAGGGTAGGTAGGGTAGGTAGGGTAGGTAGGGTAGGTAGGGTAGGTAGGGTAGGTAGGGTAGGTAGGGTAGGTAGGTAGGTGGTAGGGTAGGGTAGGGTAGGTAGGGTAGGTAGGGTAGGTAGGGTAGGTAGGGTAGGTAGGGTAGGTAGGGTAGGTAGGGTAGGTAGGGTAGGTAGGGTAGGTAGGGTAGGTAGGGTAGGTAGGGTAGGTAGGGTAGGTAGGGTAGGTAGGGTAGGTAGGGTAGGTAGGGTGTAGGGTAGGTAGGGTAGGTAGGTAGGGTAGTAGGGTAGGTAGGGTAGGTAGGGTAGGGTAGGTAGGGTATGTAGGGTAGGTAGGGTAGGTAGGGTAGGTAGGGGTAGGTAGGGTAGGTAGGGTAGGTAGGGTAGGTAGGGTAGGTAGGGTAGGTAGGGTAGGTAGGGTAGGTAGGGTAGGTAGGGTAGGTAGGGTAGGTAGGGTAGGTAGGGTAGGAGGGTAGGTAAGGGTAGGTAGGGTAGTAGGGTAGGTAGGGTAGGTAGGGTAGGTAGGGTAGGTAGGGTAGGTAGGGTAGGTAGGGTAGGTAGGTAGGTAGGTAGGTAGGGTAGGTAGGGTAGGTAGGGTTTTTTTTTTTATACTACCGCTCAACTAAGTTGGCGCCTATTCTGTGCAAATCCTTTCATTCCATTCCTCTTTCATGCCTCTCGTACTTCATTCTTCATACTAATTGTTCTTCTTGCTTACATCTCTTGTATACGGTGGGTGGGAATCCCACTTTCTTAATTATGTAAAGGCAGCTTTATTTATTAAAATTGGGTCAAAAGACAAAAGTGCTAATATACAGGAAATCACAAATGTGCAAGAGTGCTGTTAATAAATACATTGTGCAAAGGTGCTATTTATTACAGTCAGCAAATAACTATATATCACAGGTAAAATATCAAAATTTTATAAATAGTGCCTTACAAATAGGGATGAGAGGCACAACAGTGCTTTTCACCATACAGACAATCTGTTGTTGCTAGGTACTACCCCAGTGCACCGTTCGTCATTGCAGTTTTGTGCGTGCTATTCTATGCTTCTTACAAATATTCTTATAATACTAGTGAAGCATAGTGCCGCTTCAACTTCGGTTTCGTGCAATAACGGTGGAAGCCACATGAACACAGTACACCAGGAACTTTTCCCTGTGTTGCTTACTCATGAGCCCATGCAGGCTCTCCTTCGTCAGTCTCCTGTCCAGCTCACTATCGAGTTGGTAGCGTTTCCTAATAAATAACGGGCAATCTACAAGTATGTGCTGGACAGTCTCTGCCACGCCTGGATCGCAGACGCACGATGGGCTCTCCTTACACTTGAAGCGATTCAAGTATTCAGAGAACCCGCCGTGCCCCGTCAAAACCTGCGTGAGAACGCCGGTCGGCCGCACCTGTTTTATAATACGGAAAGCCGCTATGGCATCCGGAAGAAACATTTTCGTCACAGAGGCTGTCTCGCCCGACACATATCTTCGGTTCCATTCATCAAGCGATTCCAAACGGATCTGTCGCTTGATGAATGAAACCGGACACCGGTCGTAGTCCGGCTTCCTCCGTAACGACAATGCTGCTTCCTTTGCTAACTCGTCCGCTCGCTCATTCCCCGGCAGGCCCGCGTGGGCCTTGACCCAGAACAAAGACACAGCTTTGCTCTGGCCCAGGGCTTGAGCCAAATTGGCGCGCGCGTGAACCGCCAGGGGATGGAGAGAGCCATGGTTTGCAAGCGTCTCCAATGCTGACATTGAGTCGCTGTACAAACCATAGCTCGTCTCTTGCCGCGCGAGTATCACGTCCGTCGCTTTACAGATGGCCAGGAGTTCCGCCTGGTAGACTGTGCAGTACGCGGCTAAGCTAAGTTTGAGCTTCCGGACTTCGCCATCATTATCCCATATGGATAATGCGGCTCCGACCTTTCCCCTTAATCTTGCTGCCGTCGGTGAAGATTCGCACCGTCTGCACATTGTTGCTGTCTAGCGACTGTTGGTCTGCCAGGCACATGAACTCCAGGGGCATCTGCGTTGCTGGATGAGGAGCCTCTGCAAACCCCACCGCACTTTCGATCTCCCTATCTCCTGGCACAAACCGGGATGACCCTCTCCTCGCTTCATACAGGGCGGCTGCCTCCTGTATGCGCAGATCTAGAGGTAGTATTCCGGACAGTACCAGTGCCGAGTTCAGGGAGACAGTACGGTAAGATTTACAGATCTTCTGGACGAACCCTCCTTGGACCGAGCCTAGCTTCTTCCGTATTCCCAGCTTCTTCGTAGCGGGAGCCCAGGCTGCGGCCGCGTACGTTATTATAGGCTCAATCATAGCAGTGTAGATTATGTGTATGATCTGTGCGTCCAATCCCCAACTCACTTTAGCGGCACGGGACAGCTGCTTATAAATGTTAGCTGCCCTCCTGCAGACGTTCGCGGTGCTTGTTGAAGGTGAGCTTCTCGTCTATGGTTAGACCCAACAACTTCATCTTCTTAACCATACCGATGTCGACCCCGGCCATGCTCAGCCTTGGGGTATCATACTTGCGCTTGTTGGTTACGACCATCGCACAGGTTTTGTGCGGTGCGAACCTCAGCTTGTTTTTGACGCCCCAACTCTGAACAAGGGTGAGGGCTGCATTGGCAGATGTTGAAACTTCGGTCGCTGAGTCCCCATCCAGAACCAAGACGATGTCATCGGCGAACGCCTGCACGAAGATGCCGCGCTGTTCCAGTTCCTGCAATAGTGGGTCTAGGATGAGATTCCACAGGATGGGACCACCTATTGACCCTTGAACACAGCCCTTGCTAGTCACTCGCGTGCATTCCTCCCCAGCGTAACGAAGCTTGACTTTCCTACTGTCGAGGTAGCTGTCTAACAGCCTTCTTATGTTCACCGGGCACTTTTCCTCAGCCAGTCTGACCTTGATGGCTGGCCACCAAGCACTATCGAAGGCCCCCTCAATATCCAGCGACACCAGGACAATTAGCTTCTTCAGCCTCAACTTGTCCTGTACGTGCTTCACTAGCTTATAGAGGGCGTCCTCAGTGCTTCTCTGGGGCATAAAGCCAAACTGGCGAGTACTAAACCGCGGTACAAGCTGCCATTTTACACGCGCTACTACCATCCTCTCCAGGACCTTCCCCAGAACCGGCAGTAGACCTATTGGTCTGTATGCCTTGGGGTTTAGGTAATCGTCCTTGCCCAGCTTTCTGAGGACCACGACTGTGGCCTCCTTCCAGATGTTCGGGAAGTGTGCCAATTTAAGGCACTTATTGTAGAGGGCAAGGAACGCATCCAGGTCCTGGTGGATCGCACGACTGAAGATATCAGACGTCAGTCCATCCCCTCCTGGTGCCTTTTTGGGATTGAAACCTGCCACGGCGGTCTTCAGCTCCAGCGAGGTAAATGGTGGATCATGATATTCATCATGAACCCACTCATTTACTCGACTGGCCGCTTCTCTAATTCGCCTGTGGTCAGCGTTGTCCTGGTCTACTCTGTCTTCGGGGTAGAACGTATCTGCAAGTAGGGCGGCCGATTCACTTGGGTTGAGGAATACACCATCGCTGCATAGGGTCAGTTCCTCCTGCCTTCTGGCGGTCCTACCAATCACCCTGAAGATGCCCTCCCAGACCCCTTCCCGATCCTGTTTCCGGCAGAACTCCTTCCAACTAGCGAATTGGGCGCTCTTTGCTAGCATCTCGTATTCTTCTTTGGCCTTAAGGTACGCGTCGACGACCTTCGCTCGCCGGACCGGCGCGGCATTGCGGATGCGGTTCTTAAGTCTGGTAAACTCCTTCTTCTTCACAGTGAGCTCCTCGGACCACCATGGACAAGCTAGTTTTACTTTACGATTGACCTTAGGAATTGCTAGTTGGGATGCTTCTACTATGACATTACTGAGTTTAACTACTGTTTTTTCTAAAATATCTTTACTGTTTATATTAGCTATTGATTCTACGTTAATATTGTTTTCAATTATAAGTTCCCCCAATTTAATTTTAAATAATTGCCAATCTGCTTTCCTAGTATTGAATATTCTGGTGGTCCTACAAATATGCATCCCCCTTTCCCTTTTAACTTTTATTTCAAAAAATATGGTGTTATGGTCCGAGGATGTTGCTCCTGTGTCGACCCGCCAGCCGTCCACCAGGTCAAAAAGGTCGAGCGAGCATGCCGTGACGTCCACATGGCTTTTATACACTCGACCACTTCTGATTGTGTCAAATGTGGGAGCGTCACCAGTGTTCAGTACCTGAAGCTCTAAGTCCTCCAGGGTTCCGGACATTTCCTCGCCCTTGGAGTCTTCGATGATGCTACCCCACCAAGGACTCTTGGCGTTCGCGTCGCCGCCTATTAGCAATCTAGCGGTGGCCACTTCCGATTTGATCCAGGTCAACTGGTCCAGGTATGGCCCTATGGGTTGGTCTGGCTCGAAGTAGTAAGAAACTACTGCGATCTCCCAGGCTTTGGTCCGGATCCCCACCACAACGATGTTGTTTGTGGTGAGTTTCGGGTAGGGAATGACGTCCAGGTCATCATCAAAGACGGCAATTGCCGCTTTTACCCTCCCACTTCCATCAACCTCGCACTGGTAGATTCGCGAACCTCGGTAGTTCTTCATACCTCGCGCCCCCCCCACGTACGGCTCCTGGATAAGCGCCCATGCGATCTTCCTTTTACTGGCCTCTAAAAAGAGTTCGGTCGTTGCCAGATCCTTTCGTTGTAGGTTTGCTTGGGCCACACGGTATGGTCTTGCATTTTGTTGGGCAGAAGTCTCCGGGGTGCCCTTAGCAGTACGCTATAACAGAACGGGCTATTGCATCCCACCTTTGTCTAACTTGACACTCCGAGCTGAAAGCATGGTGGTTGGCGCTGTCAATCCTCGCGCGCGCGCAATTGCAACACTTTGGAGGTAGGCCAGCGGCCCAGTCCGCGCACTCCGTCCTCATGTGGGGACCGCCACAGTGGCTGCACTTTGGCACAGATTCTGTGCAAAGGCGTCGGCTATGTCCGTACCCGAGGCAGAGCGAGCATTGAACCAGCGGGGATTGGTCCTCGACCCTCACCCGCTTGAACTCCACGTGCACCGACCCAACCTCGAGCATGCGCCTCCAAACCTCTGTGGCGACCCTCATCACTACGTGACACATTAGCGGGTTCCTGGCTCGCTTTCTATAAATTATTTCCATTTTCGCCTGCTCATCTTGGAGATCTCGAAAGATGGCGGCATTTTGGTTTTTGAGTGCCTTGAGTACTTCCTCATTTGCGTTGCATTGCATTACGTCGCGCAACACAACCTGCGGGTTTTTATTTTTAATGTTTTGCGCTTCCAGCTCAGGCGCCTTCCTGATCTTTTCCCTCAACTTTTCCCTCTCTTCTTCTGACCTACAGCCTATAATTACTCTCCTATCTTTCGCTTTCCTCACTTTCTCTACTGCTATACCCCCTTCTTTGGCATTTACCACCTTCCTAAGTCGGTCCAGGACTTGCTCCCCCGTTTCATTCTCGTCCCCGGCCGACACTACGATGGAATGTAGTGTGGTCTGCTTTGGAGCCTGATTGGACGGCCGACTTGCTGCCACGCTAGCATACGATACCATCTGGTCTCGGCTAGCTTGTAGCGCCTCTTTCAGCCTGTCCATTTTTAGGCTGTTCTCGGCCAGGTTTCGGCTATGCTCTTCTAGAGCTCGCCTGAGGGAGTTCGTCTCGCCCTCACTGATAGCCTCTGAGCACGAGGGGGGGGGCTTGCTCAACCCTTGGCTCCTCCTGGACTTGGGTCCCGGTCGATGCCATGGTCTTTGCCGTTGGGGTGGCTCTTCCCTGTTCGAGCTCTTTTACCAGCTGGTAGAGCCGGTCTGCCTGCGCCTTGACCTCCGCCCTAATGTCGTTTCTTGTTGTTTTGGAGGTTGTCATTAGGGCCTTGATCTTGTTTGAGGCTATCCTAGCATCGGCGACTTTACTCCTTTGGGTAGGCGGGCTCCCGATCTCAAAGGATATGGATGTTACTGGTGATGGTTGGTCCAGCTTTTTAGGGGGAGTCCTCTTTGTGACGGTTTTACCCGCCTCCCACTCACCCCCGCTCCTCCTGACGCTCTGCGTCGAAGGCCCTGCCTCCTCAGGTGCCCTCTGGGGGCTTTTAGTCGGGGGTTTGGTTGCCGCCGAGTGCTGGAGAGGCGTGCGTAAACAAGGCATTCCGGTCATTTTGAAAAGTGAGTGTGGCTGGGATTAGTATAGTCAAATAGAGGTGTTGTAAAGAGCACCTCTATTATGTGTAAAAGTAAAAGGGATATTGTAAAGATACCCTTTTTTATGTGTCAATGTAAAAAGGGGTACTGTAAAGGGTACGCCCTTATGTGTGTCAGATGTCAAATTTAAATATAAAATATTCTCTTGCGAGAATGTCCCAGTTAAAATTTCTAATCTAATCTTATTCTATAATATAATGCAGTTAAAAACTTCACCAATAAATAAGCTATACAAGCTTAGTATAGTCTCAACCTAAAATATAGTAGCACAAAAGTACCACTATATGTCCTAAAACTAAACACGAATATGCAGACCTCAAACCTGTATCGCAGTGTAATCCAAGGTGGTAATATAATAATTCTCTTGGGGCCAATCTATAGTTCTTTTCCTCCCGATTACGGGGACCCCAAACTTGGTGGGTCTATAACCTCCGGTTACAAAGTTAGGGTCCGGGGGGGTGAGGAAATTTCCAGTTGGGGGTAGGGGAGGCGGGGGTGGTCCCGAGTGGATCCCTGGGGTCTCGGGAAAATACAGGCGCGGGGGGGCGGGGGGTCTTGACGGGAGGGGGTGTGTATTAAAAGTATATATAAGTGAATAAAGGAATATATAAACAATGCAAGGCTATTCTAGAAAAAAAACTTTTTTTTTTTTTTTTTAAAGGGGTGTTTAGGGGGCCTATATTAATCCAGGTACCGGTTGGGAGGGGGTGTATTCTTTGAGGGGGGGAAATTTTGTCCGATTTTTGATACTCCCAACCGTTTAGGAGATATCGCGTGAACAAGGGTTAACAAAAAATGTTTGAGGCCAAAAGGGAAAAGTATCTCCTATAATTAATTTAAAAATTTTGAGATTTCGAAATCTTCCGTGACGTACTGAATTTATTTGATGATATTGTTAAAGCTAATGGAAGATTTTTAGCGGTAGGGTAGGTAGGGTAGGTAGGGTAGGTAGGGTAGGTAGGGTAGGTAGGGTAGGTAGGGTAGGTAGGGTAGGTAGGGTAGGTAGGGTAGGTAGGGTAGGTAGGGTAGGTAGGGTAGGTAGGGTAGGTAGGGTAGGTAGGGTAGGTAGGGTAGGTAGGGTAGGTAGGGTAGGTAGGGTAGGTAGGGTAGGTAGGGTAGGTAGGGTAGGTAGGGTAGGTAGGGTAGGTAGGGTAGGTAGGGTAGGTAGGGTAGGTAGGGTAGGTAGGGTAGGTAGGGTAGGTAGGGTAGGTAGGGTAGGTAGGGTAGGTAGGGTAGGTAGGGTAGGTAGGGTAGGTAGGGTAGGTAGGGTAGGTAGGGTAGGTAGGGTAGGTAGGGTAGGTAGGGTAGGTAGGGTAGGTAGGGTAGGTAGGGTAGGTAGGGTAGGTAGGGTAGGTAGGGTAGGGTAGGTAGGGTAGGTAGGGTAGGTAGGGTAGGTAGGGTAGGTAGGGTAGGTAGGGTAGGTAGGGTAGGTAGGGTAGGTAGGGTAGGTAGGGTAGGTAGGGTAGGTAGGGTAGGTAGGGTAGGTAGGGTAGGTAGGGTAGGTAGGGTAGGTAGGGTAGGTAGGGTAGGTAGGGTAGGTAGGGTAGGTAGGGTAGGTAGGGTAGGTAGGGTAGGTAGGGTAGGTAGGGTAGGTAGGGTAGGTAGGGTAGGTAGGGTAGGTAGGGTAGGTAGGGTAGGTAGGGTAGGTAGGGTAGGTAGGGTAGGTAGGGTAGGTAGGGTAGGTAGGGTAGGTAGGGTAGGTAGGGTAGGTAGGGTAGGTAGGGTAGGTAGGGTAGGTAGGGTAGGTAGGGTAGGTAGGGTAGGTAGGGTAGGTAGGGTAGGTAGGGTAGGTAGGGTAGGTAGGGTAGGTAGGGTAGGTAGGGTAGGTAGGGTAGGTAGGGTAGGTAGGGTAGGTAGGGTAGGTAGGTAGGGTAGGTAGGGTAGGTAGGGTAGGTAGGGTAGGTAGTGTAGGTAGGGTAGGTAGGGTAGGTAGGGTAGGTAGGGTAGGTAGGGTAGGTAGGGTAGGTAGGGTAGGTAGGGTAGGTAGGGTAGTTAGGGTAGGTAGGGTAGGTAGGGTAGGTAGGGTAGGTAGGGTAGGTAGGGTAGGTAGGGTAGGTAGGGTAGGTAGGGTAGGTAGGGTAGGTAGGGTAGTTAGGGTAGGTAGGGTAGGTAGGGTAGGTAGGGTAGGTAGGGTAGGTAGGGTAGGTAGGGTAGGTAGGGTAGGTAGGGTAGGTAGGGTAGGTAGGGTAGGTGGGGTAGGTAGGGTAGGTAGGGTAGGTAGGGTAGGTAGGGTAGGTAGGGTAGGTAGGGTAGGTAGGGTAGGTAGGGTAGGTAGGGTAGGTAGGGTAGGTAGGGTAGGTAGGGTAGGTAGGGTAGGTAGGGTAGGTAGGGTAGGTAGGGTAGGTAGGGTAGGTAGGGTAGGTAGGGTAGGTAGGGTAGGTAGGGTAGGTAGGGTAGGTAGGGTAGGTAGGGTAGGTAGGGTAGGTAGGGTAGGTAGGGTAGGTAGGGTAGGTAGGGTAGGTAGGGTAGGTAGGGTAGGTAGGGTAGGTAGGGTAGGTAGGGTAGGTAGGGTAGGTAGGGTAGGTAGGGTAGGTAGGGTAGGTAGGGTAGGTAGGGTAGGTAGGGTAGGTAGGGTAGGTAGGGTAGGTAGGGTAGGTAGGGTAGGTAGGGTAGGTAGGGTAGGTAGGGTAGGTAGGGTAGGTAGGGTAGGTAGGGTAGGTAGGGTAGGTAGGGTAGGTAGGGTAGGTAGGGTAGGTAGGGTAGGTAGGGTAGGTAGGGTAGGTAGGGTAGGTAGGGTAGGTAGGGTAGGTAGGGTAGGTAGGGTAGGTAGGGTAGGTAGGGTAGGTAGGGTAGGTAGGGTAGGTAGGGTAGGTAGGGTAGGTAGGGTAGGTAGGGTAGGTAGGGTAGGTAGGGTAGGTAGGGTAGGTAGGGTAGGTAGGGTAGGTAGGGTAGGTAGGGTAGGTAGGGTAGGTAGGGTAGGTAGGGTAGGTAGGGTAGGTAGGGTAGGTAGGGTAGGTAGGGTAGGTAGGGTAGGTAGGGTAGGTAGGGTAGGTAGGGTAGGTAGGGTAGGTAGGGTAGGTAGGGTAGGTAGGGTTTTTTTTTTTGTCTAGCTCCGTCAACGTAATTGACGCCTATTCAAATCTGTTCTCATTCATACCAGTTCTCGCTTTTATGCCTCTCGTACTTCTATTCCTCATTCTATATCTTTCTATAATTCTTCTCCTACCAGTCCAATGGGTGGGACTCCCATTTTACCTACTACCTAGTCTTTACTTTATATCTTTATTATTTCTCAATTTGGGGAAAATAATTATTTCAGTTGTTTCAAATATTATTTCTTTCTTAATCTATTACAGTTTTTTATTTTCATGTTTTAACTACTAATTACTTTTATCTTAATTACAAGCTTAATTTACTTTTTTCAATATTGTGTATCTTATTCTACTTACTTTTCTATGTTTACATATAATATACACTTATATCTATGAAACATAGATTTATATGTCCGTTTTGTTTCTATTTATTACAATATTTGCTATTTTGACACAATATTTTAGAAATTTGTCTCTGTTTTTACCGCTCATTATTTCCGCAATGTTACATTCTTTCAATTCTATTCCAATTTCATGTTCCAGGTTAAACCTCTCAACTGTGTGTGCAGGACAGCTTAATAGTAGGTGTGGAACTGTCTCGCTTACATCGGGATCACAGATGCACGATGAGTTCTCCTTACACTTGAAGCGGTTCAAGTATTCGGAGAACCCACCGTGCCCCGTCAGGACCTGCGTGAGCACGCCTATTGGCCGCACCTGTCTTATAATGCGAAATGCCGCGATGGCATCGGGAAGAAACATTTTCGTCACCGAGGCAGTCTCGCCAGACACATATCTCCGATTCCATTCATCGAGCGATCCCAAACGGATCTGGCGTCTGATGAATGAAATCGGACATTGGTCATAGTCCGGCTTCCTCCGTAACGACAATGCTGCTTCCTTCGCCAACTCGTCCGCACGCTCATTCCCCGGCAGGCCCGCGTGGGCTTTGATCCAGAACAAAGACACAGCTTTGTTCTGTTCCAGAGCCTGAGTCAGGTTTGTTCGCGCTCGGACTGCCAGGGGATGGCGAGAGCCATGGCTTACAAGCGACTGCAATGCTGACATTGAGTCGCTATATAAGCCATAGCTCATCTCTTTGCGCTTGAGGATTTCGTCCGTTGCTTTGCAAATAGCCAGAAGTTCCGCTTGGTAGACTGTGCAGTACGCGGCGAGGCTAAGCTTGAGTTTCCGGATTTCACCTTCATTATCCCATAGGGATAATGCGGCTCCGACCTTCCCCTCAATCCTGCTGCCGTCAGTGAATATTCGCACTGCCTGCACGTTGTTGCTGTCCACAAGCTGTTGGTCTGCCAAGCACATGAACTCCAAGGCAATTTGTTTGGCAGGGTGAGACGTCTCTGCAAATCTCACGGCACTCTCAATCTCCCGGTCTCCTGGCACAAACCGGGACGACCCTCTCCTTGCTTCATACATGGCGGCTGCCTCTTGTATGCGCAGGTCTAGAGGCAGTATCCCGGACAGTACCAGTGCCGAGTTAAGAGAGACAGTACGATAAGACTTGCAGAGCTTCTGGACGAAGCCTCGTTGGATAGAGCCTAGGGCCTTCCGCATCCCAAGCTTTTTCACGGCGGGAGCCCAGGCGCCGGCCGCGTACGTGACAACTGGTTCTATTACGGCGGTATATATCGTGCGGATGACTTCTGCGTTTAACCCCCAACTAATCCTGGCCGCTCGAGATAGCTGCTTGTAGATTGCGGTGGACCGCTTGCAGACGTTTGCTAAGTGGTCGTTGAAGGTCAACTTACTGTCGATGGTCAACCCCAGTATTTTAATTTTGTTGACCATTTCAATGTTGACGCCGGCCATGCTCAGGGCTGGGGTGTCGTACTTCCGCTTGTTTGTTATCACCATCGCAAAGGTTTTATGAGGTGCAAACCTAAGTTTATTTCGTACACCCCAGTCCTGAGCACGGGCGAGGGCTGCATTGGCTATCCTGGTGACTTCCACAGCCGTGTCGCCATCCACCACCAACACGATATCGTCGGCAAATGCCTGGACAAAGTTTCCCTCTCGGTCTAGTTCCTTGAGCAAAGGATCCAAGACAAGGTTCCACAATATTGGACCGCCAATAGACCCTTGAACACAGCCTTTATTTGTTTCTCTTGTGCATTCTTCCCCGGCATATCTCACCCTAAATTTTCTGTTGTCGAGGTAACTATCTAGTAGCCTCCTGGTGTTCACCGGGCACTTTTCCTCAGCCAGTCTGACTTTGATAGCTGGCCACCATGCACTATCGAAGGCGCCCTCTATATCTAATGATACAAGGACAATTAGCTTCTTCAGCCTTAACTTGTCCTGCACGTGTTTCACCAGCGTAAAGAGGGCGTCCTCGGTGCTCTTCTGGGGCATAAAGCCAAACTGACGAGTACTGAGCCGCGGCACAAGCTGCCATTTAATCCGTGCCACTATCATCCTCTCCAGGACCTTCCCCAAGACCGGCAGTAGGCCTATAGGTCTGTATGACTTGGGGTTCATGTAGTTTTCCTTGCCCGGTTTTCTGAGGACGACCACCGTAGCCTCCATCCAGATGTCCGGGAAGTGCGCCAACTCAAGGCATTTGTTATACAGGGCAAGAAAAGTGTCCGGGTCCTGGTTGATCGCTCGACTACAGATATCGGCCGTAAATCCATCCGCTCCGGGGGCTTTCTTCGGATTAAAACGCTCCACGGCTGTGGTGAGCTCCAGCTGCGTAAACGGTGGGTCATGATATTCACCATGCTGCCACTCGTTTACCCGACTGGCAGCTTCCCTGGTGAGCCTGTGGTCCTCGTTGTCCTCTTCTGCTGTGTCCCTAGGATAGAATGTGTCGGCTAGTAGGGCGGCCGACTCCTTTGGGTTTAAGAATGCACCATCTTTAAGTAGGGTCTGATCTTCCTTTCTCCTGGCGGTCCTTCTAATGATCCGGTATACCCCCTCCCATACTCCCTCGCGGTCCTGTTTTCTACAGAATTCCTTCCAGCTGGTGGTCTGGGCTTGTTTTGCCTTGCACTCATACAGTTCTTTCGCTTTCAGGTACGTGTCCACGACCTTCGCTCTTCGGACCGGTGCGGCGTTACGGATGCGGTTCTTCTTCCTGGCAACATCCTTCTTCAACGCAGCTAGTTCCTCGGACCACCACGGGATGGCAAGCACGGGATGGCAAGCTTTACTTTACTATTCATTTTTGGGATAGAGGCTACGCAAGCACTCTCAATTGCATTTTTTTATTTAATTACTAAGTCTTCTAAGTCTTGTTTATTTAGTATGTTATTTATGTTTTCTAAATGAATATTATTTTCTAATTTAAAATTTTGTAATGTTTGTCTAAATTTATCCCAATCTGCCTTTTTAGTATTATATATTCTCGTTGTTCTTATAATGCATGTCCCTTTTTCCCTTACAATCCCAACATTGAAAAAGATTGTGTTGTGGTCCGAGCTCGTTGCACCAGTGTCGACCCGCCATCCATCCACCAAGTCAAACAGGTCCAGCGAACAGGCCGTGACATCTACGTGACTCTTCAGCGCTCTACCACCTCTAATGGTGTCGAACATAGGTATATCTCCGGTATTCAGCACCTGAAGCTGTAGTTCCTCCAGGGTCCCGGACATCTCGGCTCCCCTGGGGTCCTCTAGAGTGCTGCCCCACCAGGGACTCTTCGCGTTTGCGTCGCCCTCTATTAGCAACCTACCGGTGGCCACTTCCCTTTTGATCTGGGTCAACTGATCCAGGTATGGCCCCATGGGTTGGTCTGGCTCGAAGTAGTAAGAGACTACTGCGATCTCCCAGGCTTTGGTCCGGATTCCCACCACAACGATGTTATTTGTGGTGAGTTTCGGGTAGGGAATGACATCCAGGTCATCGTCAAAGACGGCAATTGCCGCCTTTACCCTCCCACTTCCATCAACCTCGCACTGATAGATTCGCGAACCTCGGTAGCTCTTCATACTCCTTGCCCCCCCCACATATGGCTCCTGGATCAGTGCCCACGAGATCTTACGTTCACTGGCCTCTAGAAAGAGTTCGGTGGTCGCCAGTTCCTTGCGTTGAAGGTTCGCTTGGGCCACACGGTATGGTCTTGCATTTCTCGACGCGGGAGTATACCTCGGGACCACCTTAGGTAGGGTAGGTAGGGTAGGTAGGGTAGGTAGGGTAGGTAGGGTAGGTAGGGTAGGTAGGGTAGGTAGGGTAGGTAGGGTAGGTAGGGTAGGTAGGGTAGGTAGGGTAGGTAGGGTAGGTAGGGTAGGTAGGGTAGGTAGGGTAGGTAGGGTAGGTAGGGTAGGTAGGGTAGGTAGGGTAGGTAGGGTAGGTAGGGTAGGTAGGGTAGGTAGGGTAGGTAGGGTAGGTAGGGTAGGTAGGGTAGGTAGGGTAGGTAGGGTAGGTAGGGTAGGTAGGGTAGGTAGGGTAGGTAGGGTAGGTAGGGTAGGTAGGGTAGGTAGGGTAGGTAGGGTAGGTAGGGTAGGTAGGGTAGGTAGGGTAGGTAGGGTAGGTAGGGTAGGTAGGGTAGGTAGGGTAGGTAGGGTAGGTAGGGTAGGTAGGGTAGGTAGGGTAGGTAGGGTAGGTAGGGTAGGTAGGGTAGGTAGGGTAGGTAGGGTAGGTAGGGTAGGTAGGGTAGGTAGGGTAGGTAGGGTAGGTAGGGTAGGTAGGGTAGTAGGGTAGGTAGGGTAGGTAGGGTAGGTAGGGTAGGTAGGGTAGGTAGGGTAGGTAGGGTAGGTAGGGTAGGTAGGGTAGGTAGGGTAGGTAGGGTAGGTAGGGTAGGTAGGGTAGGTAGGGTAGGTAGGGTAGGTAGGGTAGGTAGGGTAGGTAGGGTAGGTAGGGTAGGTAGGGTAGGTAGGGTAGGTAGGGTAGGTAGGGTAGGTAGGGTAGGTAGGGTAGGTAGGGTAGGTAGGGTAGGTAGGGTAGGTAGGGTAGGTAGGGTAGGTAGGGTAGGTAGGGTAGGTAGGGTAGGTAGGGTAGGGGTAGGTAGGGTAGGTAGGGTAGGTAGGGTAGGTAGGGTAGGTAGGGTAGGTAGGGTAGGTAGGGTAGGTAGGGTAGGTAGGGTAGGTAGGGTAGGTAGGGTAGGTAGGGTAGGTAGGGAGGGTAGTGGGTAGGGTAGGGTAGGTAGGGTAGGTAGGGTAGGTAGGGTAGGTAGGGTAGGTAGGGTAGGTAGGGTAGGTAGGGTAGGTAGGGTAGGTAGGGTAGGTAGGGTAGGTAGGGTAGGTAGGGTAGGTAGGGTAGGTAGGGTAGGTAGGGTAGGTAGGGTAGGTAGGGTAGGTAGGGTAGGTAGGGTAGGTAGGGTAGGTAGGGTAGGTAGGGTAGGTAGGGTAGGTAGGGTAGGTAGGGTAGGTAGGGTAGGTAGGGTAGGTAGGGTAGGTAGGGTAGGTAGGGTAGGTAGGGTAGGTAGGGTAGGTAGGGTAGGTAGGGTAGGTAGGGTAGGTCGGGTAGGTAGGGTAGGTAGGGTAGGTAGGGTAGGTAGGGTAGGTAGGGTAGGTAGGGTAGGTAGGGTAGGTAGGGTAGGTAGGGTAGGTAGGGTAGGTAGGGTAGGTAGGGTAGGTAGGGTAGGTAGGGTAGGTAGGGTAGGTAGGGTAGGTAGGGTAGGTAGGGTAGGTAGGGTAGGTAGGGTAGGTAGGGTAGGTAGGGTAGGTAGGGTAGGTAGGGTAGGTAGGGTAGGTAGGTAGGGTAGGTAGGGTAGGTAGGGTAGGTAGGGTAGGTAGGGTAGGTAGGGTAGGTAGGGTAGGTAGGGTAGGTAGGGTAGGTAGGGTAGGTAGGGTAGGTAGGGTAGGTAGGGTAGGTAGGGTAGGTAGGGTAGGCAGGGTAGGCAGAGTAGGCAGGGTAGGCAGGTTAGGTAGGGTAGGTAGGGTAGGTAGGGTAGGTAGGGTAGGGTAGGGTAGGTAGGGTAGGTAGGATAGGTAGGGTAGGTAGGGTAGGTAGGGTAGGTAGGGTAGGTAGGGTAGGTAGGGTAGGTAGGGTAGGTAGGGTAGGTAGGGTAGGTAGGGTAGGTAGGGTAGGTAGGGTAGGTAGGGTAGGTAGGGTAGGTAGGGTAGGTAGGGTAGGTAGGGTAGGTAGGGTAGGTAGGGTAGGTAGGGTAGGTAGGGTAGGTAGGGTAGGTAGGGTAGGTAGGGTAGGCAGGGTAGGCAGGGTAGGCAGGGTAGGTAGGGTAGGTAGGGTAGGTAGGGTAGGTAGGGTAGGTAGGGTAGGTAGGGTAGGTAGGGTAGGTAGGGTAGGTAGGGTAGGTAGGGTAGGTAGGGTAGGTAGGGTAGGTAGGGTAGGTAGGGTAGGTAGGGTAGGTAGGGTAGGTAGGGTAGGTAGGGTAGGTAGGGTAGGTAGGGTAGGTAGGGTAGGTAGGGTAGGTAGGGTAGGTAGGGTAGGTAGGGTAGGTAGGGTAGGTAGGGTAGGTAGGGTAGGTAGGGTAGGTAGGGTAGGTAGGGTAGGTAGGGTAGGTAGGGTAGGTAGGGTAGGTAGGGTAGGTAGGGTAGGTAGGGTAGGTAGGGTAGGTAGGGTAGGTAGGGTAGGTAGGGTAGGTAGGGTAGGTAGGGTAGGTAGGGTAGGTAGGGTAGGTAGGGTAGGTAGGGTAGGTAGGGTAGGTAGGGTAGGTAGGGTAGGTAGGGTAGGTAGGGTAGGTAGGGTAGGTAGGGTAGGTAGGGTAGGTAGGGTAGGTAGGGTAGGTAGGGTAGGTAGGGTAGGTAGGGTAGGTAGGGTAGGTAGGGTAGGTAGGGTAGGTAGGGTAGGTAGGGTAGGTAGGGTAGGTAGGGTAGGTAGGGTAGGTAGGGTAGGTAGGGTAGGTAGGGTAGGTAGGGTAGGTAGGGTAGGTAGGGTAGGTAGGGTAGGTAGGGTAGGTAGGGTAGGTAGGGTAGGTAGGGTAGGTAGGGTAGGTAGGGTAGGTAGGGTAGGTAGGGTAGGTAGGGTAGGTAGGGTAGGTAGTCGGCGGCACAAACTATTTTGTGGCCGGAGTTAAAATGCATGCTATCTCATCCGACAACACGTACGAAAGGGATAGACGCTGCGATGAGCAGTAAGAAGCTAGTGCGCGTACGAATCCACAGTCATGGTAAAAAAAGAAATAAATGGATGATGATTTAAAACGAAAAGGAGCGCGCCAGTTTTTATAAATAGACCTTTGGGGGTATGAGTATCATGAAAAAACTACTGAATATAATTGTTAAAATAAAATTATTTATCTACTTCGGTTTCGTTATATTCGAATTATAAAATTGACAGCGGTTGCATTATGATACCCATAACGACATCGGGTTGCATTATGCGAATCGTCATAAATTCAAAAACACAAGCAAAGACATTCTGAACATACAGACAGGTATCTATAATATTACTTCGAAATAGAGACAATGTAAATGATGTTTTTAAAAATGGAACAAGTTTAGAACAAAAGTATCGTATACTATTTGGCTGTTGCGGCTACAAGATCTTTGCCTTATACCTAATAAAGACTAAATAAAAAAAATAAAATAAAAAGTGGACGCAGGCAAAAATTTCTGAGTGAAATTTGATTCCAAATTTTATTAAAAATGTTTTCAACATCAAGTGATATTGAAAAAACACCACCAGATATAACAAATAGAGCAGCTGCGGCTACAAATAAATTACTACCAGAAAAATCAAGACATGTATATGAGAAATGAAATACTTAAACACACTTCCTGAAATACTTATTTGTTTATATCTGTGTTTTATTCCTTCCTTCGTAGATAAAATCTTGTATGCAACTGTACGTTATTGGTCTTTTAATAACTCGTGCCCACCTATTTCGGTACGCGCTACGCTTGTACCGAAAAATTGCACTCGTATTAAAAGACCGTCCATAACGTAACAGTTGCATAAATAGCTATTTCATTTTTTTATGCTAATGTATCCCTGTGTGGTGACTGTTTTGCAATTTTCCTTCTTTTTATGGTAGTATTTCCGCCCAAAGATGCTTTGAAATTTGTGTTGAATTATGGAACTTTTGACGTTCATAACTTTCAAATACACGTTTTTTTTTACTTTTTGGTTTCAATACAGGGCTAGATAATTATAAGACAAATTGATAACATTTTTTATTTTGAATGTACATCGTCAAACAGTGGAGTAATCGCCATACTACGTTTGTATGGAAGAATGACTAGGGCAACCTTAATCGCTATCGAATTGTCACGTGACCATTTTTATATTTTGAAATTTCGACTATCGCCTTCGCTGATATAATGACACTTTATCTGAAGCCTCTAATGTACCTACTTTGTGTTTTACCTTATCTGGCCAATCTCTCGTAAACGCTTTTATGTCATCACGCCAGCGGTCCGTCTTCTGGCTCCCACTGCGTGACAACTCTGGCCCATCATCACCTCATCATCCTCACCTCACCTTCATTATCATTGTACATTCTGCATATATGAGCCGCCCAATCCCATTTCAGTCTAAGAGCCTTGTTGCCCACATCAGCGATTCATGTTTTGGAGCGTATCGCGGTATTACCAGTAACTATTTAGTAATCTGTGGTATTACGTATTCGGTCGGTGAGCGTAACACCCAATACGCTATTCACTATGTGTGTACTAGTGATCTGAAGGTAATATTTGTATTACCTAATGGGAATTACTCGGAATTAAGGCCCATTTTTCGTCGACTCACGCATTTTATTTTCCTGCTCAAGTTTTCAGGCGAAACGAGATCTTTTATTAACAAGTCAGTTTCAGAAAGTTTTTAATGTTTACTTTACAAAATTCCCACTTCGGTGTAAAAGAGGCCCTTGTAAAATCCGCACAGCACATGCCCAGTGTGCACTCGGCTTAACTTCAAATATTTATATCATAGCCGGTTGCTTTTAGGCAATAAAATTTACATTTTTAGAGAGAGAGCGAGAGAGACGCACGGGACCGTCAATGTGGTGACACTTGGCAGTGGCCTATGTTCAGCAGTGGACATCTTTTGCCTGAAATAATGATATCGAGTACACTAGGAATTGCTGCCTGAATCATGGTGTTTTGCAAAATGTATCGATAATTAGATTTTCATCATGACAAAAAATGGATAGAATCAGGTCATATTTTTTAAACCACTCATAAATCTTAATTATTATCTTATTTTTATTAAATCTTATTTTTGAAGATCACCAACAAAGTAACTTGACATCGTTCTTCTCAGAAATCAAAATCATTTCCTCTTTCATTCAAAAGAAAACGATCATACCAAATGAGAACTCACACTAAAACATCGTAATCCACATGAAAGCTTAATGGTACAAACTCACAATACAATACATACATACAATAACCATTTTCACAGTGCACACCTTTTTGCCAACGATCAGGGTTACCAACTTTACAGTATAAACAGTAGTACTTTCTATCAACGATATAATCGCGGCAGCGATTGGAAAAATAACAAAATATTGGCATTATCAAGCGCTATCGAAATGTTACGTGATTAATATCTTACATTTTGGCATTTCGGCAATCGCTGACATCGAATGACAGTTGTGTAGAGGATCTGAGGCTCTAGACAAGAGGTATTCGATGTCAGCGAAGGCGATAGTCAAAATGAAAATGTAAGGGATTGATCACGTGATTTTTCGACATCGCTTCTCAAACGCATACAATTTTGCCTTTTTGACAATCGCTATCGCCACGGTTTCGCTAATAGAATGTCACTTGTCTAGGGCTCCGTCTTATCTTTGGCTACCAATTCCCACAGTTTTTTATTTAAAATGCTAGTACCATCTATTTTATTGGGATGAGATTGTATCTGTTATCCCTGAAGTGGATAACCAACATGTTTTTAGGTACCTCTATGCCTCTATTATCATAATTTAAAAGTTTGAAAATAATTTTGTGTACATTTTCTTGTTTTTTTTATCTACACTATAATCTTTTATATATATAGATAATCACTATAAATATTATCTTTATATATAAAAGAGAAAGTATGTATGTATGTTCCCTTAGAGACTACGAAACTGCTTGACCGATTTCAAAAATTATTTCACCGTTGGGAAGCAAACTACCCTATCCCCGGATGACATAGGCTACTTTTTATCCCTGTGTTCCCACGGGAACCGGCACTACGCAGGTGAAACCGCGAGGCGTCCGCTAGTAATATTATAAATATAAAGAGGTAAGATTTGTTTGTAATGGAACTCAAAAACTACAAAACCGATTTAAAAAAATATTTCACCAGTAGAAAGCCAGATTATTCTTGAGTGACATAGACTACTTTCCATCCCGAAAACGCATCCTGTGGGCCAGGGGAGCGAAGCAGCGGGGAAAAGCTAGTTGTTACATACACACACTCACACCTCTTTGCCATGGGGGTATTTGCCAGGCAGAAACTACAAATTGCCATCTGCTATACTCCTTTATTGTTAGTTTTTTTATGGTTATTGCAATTTTCTACAGTTATTTTTAGCAGTTTTTCTTGATAGGGTTGGCAACACAGCCAACGATATACAATTTGCAGGAACGCGCCCTACGGCAGGGAAACACCGGGAATTCAATGTAATATTAAATACTGGAACAATGAGGGAGTTAAATCCCGGGATATTGTATAGATCCCGGATTAAAATATGTAAAGGAAATCCCCGTATGAGTATCTGTTACGTGACTAAATATTGGAAACAATGGGTTTCGTCTTTTGATGTTTGGGTTTGAATTAGGTTTATTTCCTTGTGTTTCAGTGTGCGAGTTTGTAGGGATTTGTTCAGAATTAGACCTTTTGTTCTGCTGTATTTTTGGGATTTGAATGAGTTCATTATTTAAGCACACGTTACGAGGTCCTGGTTAAGTAATAACAGCCGCACTGGTTGGTGTTCAAGATTATGGATAGCCAACTTGGAACCTGTTAAAAAATAACCGGTTTCTACATTTTATAATCGGTTTTATCGTTTATTTTGTTCGGCATCTACAAGTACGTTATTGAAAGCCCTAATTAACCGTTTTAGGCGGAGCGCACGCAAATTTTGTGTCTCCCTGCACATTGATTGCACAAATATGCATAATTATTTGTGTGAATTTGTACAACCATTTCCAATATGTGTTTTTGTTCTTCAGCACGGTTGCGCATTGAAAGTAGGTGACAAACCGAAAGTATTAAAATCTGATACGTCTTGCAAAGGCGTATCGAGTGTGAGTGTTACCCACTTACTGGGGTGTGGAGATAAGATAGGCAGTCACTCCATGAAAAATATCAGTACCCAGCTGAATCTGGTTCGACTGGCAACTGACTCTAACATAAAAGGGATGTTGACAATAAATATCTATTTAGTCCTTCAGTTAGCTAACCTAAATTACGACGATAAAGTGTGTTGAAATATCGTGTGACGTCACGGTGGTCTATACTTTATACTGACGAAGTGACGTCACAAGTCCCCACTCCTGAACTTTGATGCGCTTTATTTTTGTTAATTTGTATCTTATTAATATTATAAATGCGAAAGTTTGTATGGATGTATGTTTGTTACTCCATCACGCCAGAACTGCTGAACGGATCTGGAAAATTTGGCACAGAGATTGATTATATTCTGGAATAGCACATAGGCTACTGTTTATCCCGGTAAAATGTACAGTTCACGTGTGACAATTGCCAACATTTACGCGGGTGAACCCGCTGGCAGAAGCTGGTTTATTTGACAAAGCGGAAAATACGGGTCCAATATTATTTGATAATCTCACTGACGGACTAAATAGAATTATGATTTTCTACCCAGGAAACTACCTATTGGGTAAAGGTTAGAAACCCTAATAGCAATCGTATAGATTGGGATTCCCCCTTTTGACATATTTTTTTGGCTTAATCTTGTTGGCATAAAGTTTTCGCATAACTTTTATCAGTTATCATAACAGTCATTTCTTCTAATTTGTTTTGCCATAATTTAGAGTTGCATAAATATTTAATTCATAATATTTATTCGTCATAATAATTTTATGGATACATAATTGAACGTCTAAAATTAAAATACCTACGGGTAAAACATACATTTTCAAAATAACGAAAATTTTAATATCGATTTGAATCGAATGAAAATTATTTTACCTCAGCTTAAAATGTCTTTATAAATATATTTGATATAAGGATTCAAGTTAATTAGGTTAAGGTGCGGCGGAGCTTGTGCCGCGAACATGTTTGTTTTGTTCCAAAGAACAAATGTGTAAATATCATTATGCGTTTATAAAATTATGCTTTATAAGATTATGCATCATTATTATTATGCCAACAGTAAATATGGCAGTACACCTTATGGCAAAGCATTTATGCCTAATAACATTATGCGTAATGATCATTATGCTGAATTTCGTTAAGCCAATGTAAATTATTGCATTAGTAAACCGAATAAATTAATGTCTTTCTCAAAACGACAGTCAATTTACTATAAAAAATCCTAACCAAACCAAATCTAAAGTTTTCCTCAGTTCTCGCCCATAAACACGAGTCGAGAATGTTAGATTAGAAGAAAATGTAGCAGCATAAATACAGAGAGCTTTAGCAAAAGTAAGGATAGAGCCTATAAATATACCGTTTCGCAGGTTTATAGTTTTCTCAGGAGATTCCACCCTATTGTAAATCATAGTAGGACAAAATTGCGCTAAGATTTGCTGTTCGCTCCGTGAATGCAATATCTTTTAGTCTTAACTTATTTTTGTTGTGCTTTCGCTTTGTTTATTGTTTTAGTTGTAGATTAAGTTTTCAGTGTTGTAATAATTTGAATAGTTTTCTGGTATAACTAATACTAATAATACTCTTTTCTCTCGCAGGAACGAGGTCTGTGTCCCAGCAGTGGGGACATTAAAAAAGGTAATTTAAAAATCAAAAACCCAAATGATTAAGAGCGAACTAAAAAGCTGTAAACAAGACAAAAATATGCTGTGTAGTCGGCGGATACATATTCGAGAACTGGCTGATCCCCTGATCCTCAGACGTTTTTGTTTTTTTTTAAATTTATTTACAACTTTTCACTTACGTTTTTTTTTCTAATCAAAATTGAATAAAAAATATAAGGTATATATTTTTGTAATCTCCTCTTAAAACCCTTCATTTTGATATCCCACTCGACAGGTATGGATGAATAAAATTGGGACTCGCATAATATGGTGCCCAAAATCCGCCATGTTTGATTTTTATTAATTCCACCTATCTAAGAACACTTGGGCGGTCAAGACGTACCTAACTATAATATATGTCTTAATTATATAAATACGTCTAGCAGTTTGAAATATATAAGGGAACTAGCTTCTGCCAGCGGCTTCGCCCGCGTGTATTATACATAAACTTTCACTCCATCTATTAAAAAAACCGCATCAAAATCCGTTTCGCAGTTTTAAATATCTAAGCATACATAAGGTCAGACAACGGGAAGCGACTTTGTTTTATACTATGTATGAATAAAGAATATTACATACATACAAACACACAAAAAACATAAATCTTTCCTTGCAGTCGGGTAAAAACGCTGATGATGATCATACCCTTTATTGCACATTATAAATATAGTAGGACACTGAATCGGTTGAATTATTGTGATTTAATTAGTCCTGTAGTAATAAAACATTACTCAGGCAGCGGTGTTTCAATAGTGTTATGTACACGTCAATGAAAGGCAGAGATCTGGTAACAACTGTTGGTAGCGCCATCTCTTGTAAATGCCATAAATCAATGACCAAAAACACATAGACAAACGCATTTGAGATTTCGCGGGCGATCGATATCCTAATTATCTCGTTCCTTCCTCATTCCTTTTCCCTTTATGTACGCCTTAATGACAGGTCGCCAGAACGAACCGAAACTTCAACGTGAACGGGCCTCGTATCTCAACCGCCAGCTTTCCAAGCCACCTGGCTGGAGACTGATGCATCTAATTAGTTAGATTGCAGAGAACCTTGTGAACCGTGTCTATTAACCCGCCTCGCGGATATAAAACAATTGTGTGAAGTGTGTGGATCCTGAAGGAGCCATTTTGGAGTAGAAGAACACCAGCTCGCTGCCATACGTGGGCTGGCATCGACCACTACAAGGTAAGGCGTACTACTTCCCTCATTTCCATACTAGATCGCCCGAATTGATCCGTAAATATTTTCCCGCTTATTTTCAACGCACTATTGCCAGAACCCTTCAAATACAGTCCACTTTTCATGATAGACAGAAGGATGAAGAGGTTTCTCAAACCGCTATAACAACTGTTTTATTAAAAACTAGAAACAACCTACATATATTTATTATCGAAGTACCGACATTACACTTCCCCCCTATATTCTATATAATCTAATTTAAACAAACGAAAGACATGCCTAAATCTTTAAGTTAACAAATATAATTCAATGTGAAAGGAAATACAGTTAGCTCCACTAATCATGGTTATTGATACAGTAACCAGTGTAAACATAAATATGTGAATGAGATGCCAACATAGTACAGTAGATAAACTTATTTTTATATTTATCTATATTAAATATCGATAGCCACATATGTTTTACTCCTACGTTAGTAACTGTGCAATGATGAGTGTGATTTATGAAAATAAACAATAATTACATTTTTTTTAATTTGTCAATGCAGCGTAAAGCAGCCTTCCTATAGGCACGATTCCTCGGTGATGTCAGTGGATCGTCACGTCTTTCAGACGGAGTTTTCGGGGGAGGTGACTCTTCTGCCAGTTGCCATTCCTCTGCGAGTTGATCGTCCTGATCAGTGTCAGGCTTCGCCATTGGCTCTGCATCAGCTTTGTCATACGCTTCCTCTTGCACCTTTGACAATGAAAATCTAGACTTTGGATGTTTAATTGTTAAGATTTGATCTATGTGTCTCTTGTATACACGACCATCTTGAGATTTCACCGTATATGAAACTGGACTTTCGCGACGTACCACCGTTCCTTCAGTCCACTTGCCCCGGTTTTTAGAATAATCCCGTAGCAGGATAGGATCTTGGGGCTCGACCACCCGCAGAGTGGTGTCCCGTCGCCGCTCACTAATCTCCTGCCGTTGTCGCACCAAGTCTCGCGTGTCGGGCCGCAGCAAGTCCAGTCGACCACGCAACCGTCGTCCGAACATAAGCATTGCGGGCTCGCGACCAGTGGTACTATGTTCAGTGTTTCTATATGAGAATAGAAATTTACTGAGTGCCGTATTAACATTTTCGTTATCGACTTGGGCCTTTTTTAGTGCCCTCTTAACTAGTTTCACGGCATTTTCAGCCGCCCCATTGCTCGATGGGTGATATGGTGCAACTAGGGTATGGCGAATACCGTTAACATCTAGGTATTTTTTAAATTCTGCCGAAGAAAAAGGTGGTCCATTGTCGCTAACAATTCTTTTGGGTAAGCCAAAACGCGCAAAATTTTTTCGTAAACAATCTATTACCACCGCAGCGGACGTACCTGAAACATGGTCAACCTCAATCCATTTTGTATGAGCATCAACAATAACTAAATAATACTTATTATTAAATGGTCCCAAAAAATCTAAATTTAATCGGGCCCATGGCTCCTCCGGCCACGGCCAGGAGTGTAGAGGGGCCGGGGCGGGCGCTGAGCGCTGCGACCGGCATGAGACGCACTCCTGTACTGTTCGCTCGATATCAACGTCCAATGTCTCCCACCAGACATTATTCCGCGCTATTTGCTTCATTTTTACGATGCCTGGGTGGCCGTCGTGAATTTCTTTCAAAATTGACATTCGTAATGATTTCGTAATGATTACCCGGTAACCCCAAATCAGGCAGCCTTGATCCACACAAATACTTTCCCTACGGTTAAAATACGCTTTTTCAGTTTCATTATTACTATATTTTGGCCACCCGAACATTACGTAAACATATATTTTACTCAAAAATGAATCTTTTGCCGTCTCAATTTTAATGTCTTTAAAACTAAGTGGAAAATTTTCCTGCACAAAATTAAGGTAACTACAGTTGCTGTCCTCACATTTGATTCTGCTTCTAGTAGAATTCAAAGGAAGACGAGATAGCGCATCGGCATTACAATTTTGAACTGATTTAATAAATTCGATTTTAAAATTATAAGCAGACAACTGGACAGCATAACGCTGTAGTCTACTTGCGGCTGTCACAGGTATTCCTTTATTTGTCCCAAAGATATAACTCAATGGACGATGATCGCTACGCAAAGTAAACTGTCGCCCGTATAAGTACTGGTGGTGCTTGCGCACACCGAACACAATTGCGAGTGCCTCCTTGTCCAGCTGCGAGTAATTTTGCTCGGCGTCGTTAAGTGTACGCGACGCGCAACACACGGGTCGCTCACTACCGTCTGCGTACCGCTGTGCGAGCACGGCCCCCAGTCCGTATGCGCTACTATCCACTGATAACACCAACGGCAAAGTAGGATCGTAGTGTGCCAAAACTGGTGCGCTGCTCAATACATTTTTCATTCGGCAGAAAGCACGCTCACACTCATCATTCCATTGCCATTTAACATTTTTTTTTAATAAGTTGTACAACGGTTTCATTATGTCACTTATATTAGAACAAAACTTTGAGTAAAAATTAACAAGGCCCATAAAACTCTTTAATTGAGTTACATTTGTTGGAGATGGGGCTGCCTTAATGGCTTCAATTTTGTTAGTATCCGTGTGCAGGCCATGTCTATCGATTTTATAACCTAAATAAGTTACACAATCCTTAAAAAAATGACATTTACTAAAATTGATTCTTAATCCATTTTGTTTTAACCTTTCTAAGACTGCCCTCAAATTTGCTAAATGGGTAGTTTTATCCTTTCCAGTTACACATATGTCATCTGCAAACACAGCCGTTGAAGGCAAGCCACTCAATGTTTCCTCCATAATTTTTTGAAAGTTTTCTGGAATGCATTTTATTCCAAAAGGTACTCTTTTGTAAATGAACGTCCCGACATGAGTGGTAATTGCAGTCAGCGGCTGTGATTTTTTATCTAATAAACATTGTTGGAAAGCATTTGATAAATCTAGTTTTGTGTACTGTTCGCCGCCACCCAAGGTTGCAAAAAGTTCTTCAATCCGCGGTAAAGGATAATGAAAATCTTTTAGAATCGGATTAATTGTTATTTTATAATCTCCACATATTCTGATTGAGTTGAGATTTGATTTAATAACTGGTACAATAGGCGTACCGTATTCTGACCTTTCGACTTTATAAACAACTCCTTCTTTTTCTAACCGTTTGAGTTCGCTTTCGACTCGCAGGCGCAGTGCCAGTGGCAGCGGTCGCGCCTTAACAAACACTGGAGTTTCATCCCTGAGGTGCAGCGATACAGGTGACTTGAATGTTCCTAACCCTTCTGCAAACACTTCAGGAAATTCGTCTCTCAAAGCTTTTGCTACCGAGTCCGATTCGCTAATATTGTGACATTCAACAATTTCTATTTTTAATTGTTTAATCCACGTACGGCCCATTAAAGGTGGACCACCGTTTTCAATAATAAATAACCTTAGCATGGCTGACTTAGAACCACAGATTACCATTACCACAATATAACCGAGGGTCTCGATAACGTCGCCCGTATAAGATCTCAGACATAATAACTTGGTTTGAATAGGTACATGTTTAAAATATTTATCATAAAAATGCTTCGAAATAGCCGATATCTTACTGCCCGTGTCAATTTCAAATTTACACGGCACCTTTTCTACTACTAAATTCGCATAGTACGGTCCGTCACCGTCATTACTTGTAACCAAGTTAAAAAAATTACAGTCTTCATCGGAGTCCGTATCATTTAAAAAGTACTGACCTTTGTTCTCCTTTGTACTATTATGTTCACTTTTACCTTGGCACATCACTTTTAAATGGCCCTTCTGGCCGCAAGCATCACACGTATAATTTTTAAAACGACACTTGCCGGCCACGTGGCCGGTCTTACCGCAACGCGCACAAAGACGACGCTGTGACGTCGAAGAAACGGGCGCAGCGCCGGACCGCGCGCGCGCTCCGCCATTTCCGAACCGGTGCAGGCCTTCGCCGCCGCCAGCGCTCGCGCCGCCCGATGCGCATGCCGTACTCGCATGCCGCTCAGCTGCCTCGAGCGCCGTGGCCAACTCCACAGCCCTTTTGTAGTTAATACTCTTTTCGGCAAACAATCTTGACCGCATCTCTTCGCTCTGTAAACCCGACACGAACTGATCGCGAAGGTTTTCTTCCAGGGCACTACCGAAGTTGCAGGTTTTAGCCAAATGTTTTAGACCATGTAGGTATACACGAATACTTTCTCCCTGCTGTTGCGTCCGCTGCCGAAAAATGTGTCGCTCCGCTATTTCAGATCTCTCCGGCTCCAAATGATTTTTGACGAGTGTAACTAATTCTTCGAACTTTTTTGTCTCCGGTTCCGCGGGTGAACACAAATCACAAATAAGATTATAGCACTCGGAACCCACTAATGTTAAAAGCGTAGCTACTTTTAGATTGTCATCTATACTATTTAACAATATAAATTGTTTTACGCGACGAATGTAACTGTCCCAATTTCGGCCCTCGATATTAAATGGTTCTATTTTTCCGATCGGCATTATGGCAAACAGAATTGAACGTAAGTACCGAACTTTCTAGACCGACTGCGCCAATGTTATGTACACGTCAATGAAAGGCAGAGATCTGGTAACAACTGTTTTATTAAAAACTAGAAACAACCTACATATATTTATTATCGAAGTACCGACATTACAAATAGTATACGCATATTTTAATAGTTACTTTTAAGTTCCAGTTAATCCATCAACCGGACAAGAAGTCAGAGTTTGGGCTGTTTTTAAGAAATTTCAGATGGAAATCCCTAAAACTTTTTACGACCGGGAATTGAACCTAGAGAACGACTAGACCAACGAGACTGTAATCGTTACCAACTTTACTGACCAAAGACAGTGGCATGAACGGCAATATGAATTTGAATGAAATAGTAGTTTGCCTAATGGACGTGGATGGTCAAATCCGGAACTGTGAGGAATAGCGGAAAACACTAAAAAGAGTCACGTGGCCGATTTAATGACACTAAAACTGCATTACTGGATTTTTGAAAAAAACAATATTCCTAGCAAAAATAGAAAATCCAAAGTGAACAGAAGGTTAGTTGATGAGAACAAACCAGTTTTCAGAAGAAAGTGCGAGCTTTCTATGTGATGATATATTTTGAAGGACCCCTAAACGTTCTAAATATTTTGCTAATCTCGCCAATCTTACAAACGATTAAACAAAAAAATTGACCAAAGAAAATTGGGAAAAGAAGGCCACATGCGACGCGCAAAATGTCTGAAAACGAAATTTTTCAAAACAAAATTACGAAACCTGTGTACATTTTTAATATCAGCCTTTTTTATATGGTATATATAAAACCATACAATATATTTTTATACGGTTTTGACCGTTAAACGATGTGTAATGGTTTTGGTCGAGTGCACTTGTACTATATTCCTATAATAGAAACCAAAAGAAGAAAATAATTTTTATCAAGTTTCTTTATTATTCGATTTCCATTTCATTTCTAAAACCTGCATACCCAAAACACGAATTTAATTAGCCATCAAAATTATTTCCTGCGTATCCAATTCACGAACATACAACCCAAAGTGTGCCCATGACAAACAGAAAAACAAATAACAAAGTTCGTAATAGGGTACACCCTTTGCGACAAACTTCTGCTAAGACAGTTACGCTTACGGGACGCTCTAAAATTTCATTTTCCATACGAAACTTCGCAAAGAACACATTGGAATTAATCCTGAGGAATTGTTTCTGATGTCTGTTCGAGATGTGCGGAATTACATACTCGTTTGCTGGGCAAAGTGGCCAAGTGCGGGTCGGACCAAGTACTGAAGGTTCCGTACTGCCAAAACGCTGACTGTCTATTGATTAGGTACTGTGAGGACTCTGCTTAACTAGAAGGCAACCTACTTGCCTATAAAAAACACTGGCAATTGGTATTACTTGAAAGGTAAATGAATTTCGAATAGAAAATAAGTGAATATATTTTTGATTGTCAATTCTAGTGTAGCCGCCCAGACGGCAGGAATATTGTAAAATTCGTGCAAAATATATGAACTATAAAAGTAATTTATCTACTTATTTGTTAACCTCTGTCTACGCATTCTACAGTACTACTAACATCTGTCCGTAGCTTCGGCTGCATAGAAGAAACATCATGGCAATAGTATAGCTGCCTATCTATTGCTATAGTATTTCTAAAACATATATCATTTTCCTCTCTAGAGTTAGTTGCGATTTAATATTTTAGAAGCTTTGGTTTAGATATTTCAAGATATTGCAGGTTATTGTAAAATAGTATTATGTCACAAATGCCTATCTACTAAAAATCAGGGGAAGTGCGTCTCCCCAAGGATGTGCCCTAAAAGGCGTTGCACAGAGGGGTTTACGAAGTGGTGTTCTACTTGCGGATTGTGGTTTTAGTAAGGTCAAAGTCAAAAGTCTTAGCCCATTTGACGGTTTCCTTCCGTTAAGAAAAAAAATAGGTCAGAAAAAGAAGGGCGTTTTCACTCTTTGGTAAACGAACCCTATAAAAAAAAGAATTTGGGATTTCGTTACAATTGAAACAAAAGTCGTAAGATGTTATTGTTATACTCTCTGCCCGACCCATGTAAAAGTGGGCAATTTTTTTTCTATGAAATAATGTATCGTAATTTTGCTGTTAAAATCATAAGAATTACCTAATGGGGCAGATCTAGGTCGTTTTCTTCGTTACTGTTCTGCTTAGAACTTTCAAATAAAAAGAGCGATATTCCTTTGTCTTAGTTGGATGAATCCACCTAGCCTTTCCCAACTGAAGGTACTGCGGTCGGTTACCAGTTTGATCGTGTTCAGTTTGCTACCAGTATTTCAGATGGTGCGATTCCGTATCTGAATAAGGGGGGATTTTGTGTTACCTGGGTAACACAATATCCCTTAGCAAGACTGTTGTAAGATTGGATAAAAGATAAATGACCAAAAGCAAAAAATAAATACGCCTGAAAATGTTACAATCCACTGCAAACAAGAAAGACTTTACAGACGAATAAAATATAAAATGATAAAGCTGACTGAATTTGGGCGACGTCAAGCCACGGCTAGAGGAAATGACACCGCTATTTAATTATGTACAAGGTCTGTATCCGTGGAGCACTAGCGAAATAATTCATTATAATATACGGTCGTTTCAGTATGTGCTTTCTAACTATCCCCTTACTCCGGTTTTCGCTGGAAACCAGCACTGTGGTGAATATAGCTCTGCTCTGTGACTTTGCCGCAGCAACATTCAAAATGGTTGAAATTATATGTGCTTTGAAATCCAGTAATATTAAATGCTATTTTTTATCCGTGGTGCTAGGCAACTGGGCTTATCCCAGTTGTAAATGAACCTTTGTGACTATTGGCCTTGTTTGTTCTGTCTCCTGCTTGTAATGGAGGTAAGTGGAAATTTGTATTTTTCCTACTCCTCCGTTATTCTTTTCTGATTAATTTCGTTGCGCGATCCAAGACAATTAAATTAATTCTCCGGGATTTTCCGGGACTTCGTAGAGCTTCATTGCCTCGGTGCTTTTCTGGTGGTCGCCACTGTTGATTCTGGCTTGCAGGAGTTGCAGTGGTTTGGGAATAGTGCGGTGGGATTGTCCCAAAAAAATGCTTTGAAATCACCAACCCGTCTTGAGCAAGCATGTTGATCAATGCTCGTGACTTCTCTGTATGAGAAGACGCCTGCAGTGAGTATGCTTTTGCAGATTAAAGTGTGCCCGATCGGATTATACACGGCAAAAACGAACTTCCATGCAGTCTTTCATGGCTTGCTAAATCTTTTATGGAGAAGAGTTTTCAATAATCTTTCTTAAGTTACCTATGCTTTTGTAAGATGTGGTTTTGGCTATACCCCATCCACTAACCACCAAGGTTAACAATCAAATTTTTATTATGAAGATGTTGAAAGAAAAGTTCTGGAGTGACGACTGCGAACTGGAAGACACAACATTGGAAGGCCTCTCTCTTGGTGGACCGATGACCTGGTTACAGCTATGGGAATCCGCTGGATTGCTGGACGAGACGCACAGGACTGATCGGTGTGGCGACACTTGGGGGAGGACCAGGTCCACCATTTGATATCTTCCAGCTGAAATGACAAAAACCTTTTCCCTATACTATATTGGGGTCGGCTTCTAGTCTAACCGGATTTAGCTGAGTACTAGTGTTTTACATGGAGCGACTGCCTATCTGACCTCCACAACCCAGTAATTGGGATACTATACCTCTTGGCTAGAATGGTGTCAGATCTCAGGCTTCTGACTACCCGTGACGATGTCAAAGATCTTCAAATGACAGCTGAGACCAGCGACTTAACGTGCTTTCCGAGGCTCGGAAGAAACTCGCTATATTAAGATGGTCTCACCTATTCACAGACCGACCTTGGCAAGCGTTGCTTAACCTTGAAGATCGACCCGTGCTGCTGTTATTATTTAGCCCTGAGCTGTCTCATGTCTTCAAATTTTTGGTTGGAAGGCATTCTATTGTTTCCTCACGATTCACCGTTTTTAAAGGAAGTGGTGATGAAATAATTTACACAAAGTAAAGCGCCTGCCTGGTTTCGAACCCACGTCCTACAACTTGTAAGTTGCGACCGTTACCACTGGGCCACCACTTCTCTGCTTCCCAATTATAAATTCCAGCCTTATTCCCAATTATAAAAGATAAAAAAAAAAACAAAAAAAAATGTCAAAAGAAATTGCAATATCGTTAAGTTGTTATCATATTGCGTGAAGTTGTCCTGGCATACTGATCGTATTTCTGTACTTTTTCTCAAGTAGTGCAAGTGTTCTGTTAGAGCAGGGATGGCGAACCTTTATTAGAACACGTGTTATTTAAAATATATTTTCTTTTATGTGACAATGAAGTGCCACCAAAGAATTTTGACTTTGTCTTAATTGACAAAAAATAAAAATCTAAATGCTATGAATTAATCAATTCTTTATTTGCATCCAGAAATTCTTACAGCAATCACAATATTTATTTACAGTTTTATGTTGTATTTAAATAAAAGTAGAAGTTGGTGTCATTTCTGCTGTTGCAAATTACATATATACTAAATAACCACATTTCAGCGAGCCCAAAATATTTTGTCATGTGCCACCACTGGCACGCATGCCATGTGTTCGCCATCCCTGTGTTAGAGTGTTACCAGACGACGAAGCTTGCTTGCATTTGTGTTGCCACCAAATTAAGTATTTACAGAATAAATTTTTCTCTTTGAGTAAAGACAATATTTTATTAAATTAAATAGCATAATATCGGACACTTTCAAGCATCAGATATGCTTCAAGGTGTCCGATATTTTGAAATTATTTACTTGAACTTATTTAATAATACACAGTAAATTTTGAGGGCTATCGTGTTACCCAGTTAATAGGTTGTGGAGGTCAGATGGGCTATTTAAAATACTAGTATTCTCCTGCATCAGGTAAGACTGGAAGCCGACCCCAACTTAGTTGGGAATTAGTTGGCAGATTAATAAACGATTAGCCCACACTGGACGTAGTGGCCAAGGTTTTGTTGATAATTTGTTTTTTTTATATTATAGGTAGGCTCGCGCTTGACCACTATTGAGATATTAGTCATGCGTGTGGTGAGCCTGGCGGTAAGCAATGATGTGGTCGACGGTGTAGCACGCTTGCCTAGAAGTAACCTATTCATTCTTGACTTAAAGACCCCGAGGTTGTAGCTATCGGGAGACACAGATTCCGGCAGGAAATTTCACTCCTTAGCTGTACGCATAATGAAAGTATTTCCAAAACGTTTAGTGCGTATGGGTGAGATGTACACCATGTACCGATGGCGCATCGCCGTACGTCTTGTAGTCCGATGATGAAACGGACTAGGTGGAACTAGATCATGCAATTCTATCGCACACTCCCCTAAATGCAACCGATAAAAAAACCGGCAAGCTGGCAACTTGGCGACGTTGTTCATGGCCTTGGAGCTTTGACTCGACCAGTTACCGATGAGCCTCTTGGCCCGTTTTTCAATCGACTCTAGTGCATCAAGCTGGTATTTGGCAGATCCGTCCCAGAAATGAGAACAGTATTTCATGCAAGATATATCGAATTTGCGCTTTATACAACGTAAGCAGCAGTTCTGGCGTGAAATACCGTCCCACCTTCTCAAGGATCCCCAACTTTTCTCACAACCTCTCTCTCTCAATCTTACTGACAACAGCCTAACCCCTTATTATCATCATCATCTTTCAGTCGAAAGACATCCAATGCTGGATATAGGCCATCCTCAAGCGTCGCCACATTCATCGATTCTGTGCTTCTCGCATCCAGCGGATCCCCGCAGTCTCAACCAGTTCATCGCTCCACCTAGAGGGAGACTTTACAACGTTGCGTCTCCCGGTTCGCGGTCGTCACTCCAGAACTTTTTGGGCACATTAACCATCTGTTCTGCGAGCAATGTGCCCTGCCCACTGCAACTTTAGTTTGGCAATTACCCCTTCTGTTATCACCATCTTCTTTCAGTCGAAAGACGTCCACTGCTGGACTTGACCGCCCTGAAGCGTCGCTATTAGTTTGGCAATTACCCCTTAATGGGACTTTAACAAACATAACTGGTAACAAACATGATATATTTTCGAGATTTTTGCATTTAAATCTACATTTGACAACATACGTAGTGTATTCAATTCTTACCTAACAATCAATATGTACATATTTATTTTAATCCAAAACTACTAGGTAACTGAGACTAAAAATAAACGAATCTAAATAGTATGGCATTGAAAAATCTTATCTCACTGGTATTGTGCTCAAAAGACTGGCAGCGTAGCCACAACGTATGTCAATGCTTATCTTCAGACAACAAACATAATAGGTAGTACACCGTTCCTTTCTCCTTCAAGGAATGAACGTTTTGTGAAGGTTATTTTGTTTCTCACACCTGTATTTCACAAACCACCGTTTCATCCAACATCAATCCAATATGTAACACAAAAACATCTGAACATCAACACAAATGTCAGTGTATAAAAACTGTGACGCAGGCGCACAATATATCATCTGATTGGCAACGAAAATAATCCGTCAACGAACGTAGAGTTATTGTCAGGTTGGCAGACGTGGAGATAGAAGAGACGCGAAATTGTAAGAATGGAGTGTAAGGTCGGTTGCTCACGAGGCACCGCACGGCACGATTTTCGGTCACGATGCAGAGAATGTGTCGTCCGTTCGTTTGTTCACTAGACACGATTCTGCAACGGCACTGCAGTACACTTGTATTGTTGTTTTATAAGCATGTGAGTGACGGACCACGCATGATCCGTACAGTGCGGGTGGTGTGCAGTGTCGTCAACAAGCTCATACTTGTTTTGTACAGTCGCTAATTCGTCACTGCAAAAAATTCGCAAAGGCATAGCGGCATCGACGACATAGCCGAAAATCTGTTTGTAAATTGTGTCGCGTGTAGTGCGGTGTCGTGCAATGAACAAACGGTCTTTACAGATATATGGAGCTCTGAATCGAGACAACATTTTGTCGTGTCATGTGTCGCGTCGTGAACAAATGGCCTAACAATGTCTAGGGAATCGTCAAGATCGATCAGGAACAAGGATTTGTTTAGGTAGTGCAGTGAAGCTGTCAGTAAATCGCCTACTTTTACGTATACAATAGAAATGACGTAAAATAAAGAAAGGGTAAAATTTGTGTACTATATACGAGTATATTATGGCATATGTCCCATACCCGTACTACCATGGGGCTCAATTCTTCATTGTCTTGTTTTTATTCCAATTTATTTGTGGCTTCTTAATTCATAATACTTCTCGATTCTTTTTAGACCGCCTGATAATATTATGCTTTATGATTGCTCTGTTCTTACTAATTATGCCGTGGTTACAGATGGTTTCAGTGCTTGAGATCTGCTGAAATGCAGTGTTTATCCATTTCAATAAATATTGTAAATGGCAACTTTGGACCGGAGTCGATGGAGGCAGATTGTCCGCTTAAAGGGGTCCAGTGACCACGATCCTCAGTAATGAGGGACCGACTGAAGAAGAGGTTCATGTAATATTTTTGTTCACCCTTTTAAAGTAGCAAGGTTTTCAATACATACCATTACATATCTACATGTTTAATAATTCTTTGTTTGTAAAAAATAATATCCGGACGAAAATTATTTTACTGATAGAAAACAATACTCTTTTCTGGGCAAAATATATATGCTTACTTTGAAATAGGCCACGAGAGTAAAACTGCGAGAAAATACTAGTTATTTATATTTTAACTAGCTTCTACCAGCGGCTTTACCCGCGTGAAAAGTGTTTTATCATCCCAAGATAAAATTATACCGGGATAAAATATAGCCTATGTGCTATTCAAGACTATAAGGCTAGCTATAGGCTATGTGCTGTTTCAATTTTTTTTTTTCTCACCCCATAAATTATTATTATAAGTGTATACGTGAGGATTTGTAATTGGCTTTCTGTTGATTATGGTTTCCTTTTTGTCTATATTTATTAGCTGTACGTACTCCATGAAATAAAATAAAATAACAAAAAAACTATCTTTGTGCCAAATCTCATCCAGATCCGTTCAGCCGTTCTGGCGTGATTGAGTAACAAACATACATCCATCCATCAAAACTTTCACATTTATTAAATAACTAGCTTCTGCCAGTGGCTTCGCCCACGTGTAACTCGAAAGTTATCCCGAGGGAACATATTCGCGAGATGAAAAGTAACCTATGTGCTATTACTGAATATAATCTATATCTGTGCCAAATTTTATTCAGATCCGTCAAGCCGTATGAGTGTGAAGAAGTAACAAACACACACACTCACAAATTTTCGCCTTTATAATATGAGTGTGATTAGTAAGAAGTAAGATAGTCTTCTTTATTCTTTTCCACGTGATGTTATAATATCGTATTAACGAAAACATCCTTTGTCAGTTATAGCTTTTGTTAATATTCCCTTGACACCCAAGCACAACGCTACTCATTCTACCACATCCTTATGATGACGTCAGAGGCAGCCATGTTCCTTTATTGTTACCACTTGATCTTGACGAGGGGAAACTTCGAACGTTCGCGTGGGAGATACTTGATGGATTAGAGCTATAAACTTAACTATTAAGGTTACACTAGTCGATCATTCTTCCATAAAAACGTAGTCTGGCGATTACTCCACTGTTTGATGATGTATGTTCAAAATAAAAAAAATATACCAATTTGTCTCATCATTATTTAGCCCTGTGTGAGAAAAAAACAAAAAAAAGGAAAGTTATGAGCGTCGAAAGTTTCATATTTCAACACTAATTTTAACGCATCTTTTGGCGGAAATAAATACCATAAGAAGGAAAATTGCAAAACGGCCACCATACATAGAGGGATAGATTAGTAGTTCAACAATGCAAATAATTTTATTTTATAAATATACATTTAGTCGTTTTTAGGGTTCCGTACCTCGAAAGGAAAAAACGGAACCATTATAGGATTACTTTGTTGTCCGTCCGTCCGTCTGTCTGTCTGTCAAGACCTTTTTCACAGGAACGCGTGGAGGTATTAAGCTGAAATTTATATCAAATACTCAAGTCTACTATAAGGGACAGTAGACTTGAGTATTTGATATAAATTTGATAAAAAGCTGTGAAAAAACTTCCAAGCCAACGCAATCAAAAGATACAGCCGTTTATGCCGCAAATTTCACTCGCAAATTTAACGTGAACTCAGAATCTTGAAATTTGTTATGAAGCAACGTCTTATAGCACAGATACAGGAATAATTGCGAAAACCGTAAATTTTAGTTATATCATAAAATAAAAATATTTTTTTATAATTTTAAACTTACTACCCGTTTCCTCATGAATGCGTAGAGGTATTAAATTGAAATTCATATCAAATTCTCAGGTCTGTAACCTTTAAGCTGAAGTTTGTACGGAACCATCGGTGCGCGAGCCCGACTCGCACTTGGCTGGTTTTTTATGATATTTAGACGCCCAAAGGTCTGTTTATAAAATTTCGCGCGCTCGTTTTCGTCCTAAATCATCATCCGAATCGCTACAAACTTGCAAAAGTGCTAATTCGTACGCGAACTAGCTTCCTACTGCTCATCACAGCATCTATTTCTTTCGTACTTGTTGTCGGATGAGATAGCATGCATTTTAAAACCGCGCACAAAATAGTTCGTGCCGTCGACTATGGTAACCTTAAACATGTTATTATGTTAGGGAAGCCGTCTTTATTTGTATACGTTTTGTGTCCAAACTTCTATCAGTCAAATCTTGAAACTTCTTGTTTTGAAAAGCACGACCGCAGTTTGGGTCAGTGACATCAAACTTTTCAAATCATAAATTAGGGCTGTAATATTATATTATCTGTGCAATGAGAACTCTCAAGTATAGGACGACATTCGCATGGTTATAAGCACTGATATAAATCTAACTAGATGACGCGATTGTTTGTACTTTGAGTGTCAAATATGGAGTAAACTTACGACCGAAGATCGTAATTTGATCTTTTTATTTAGCATTATCGGCACTGGAAAACCACCGAAATCTAGAAAAATGCCTTTTTATGCCATATTGAGCTGTAAAGATTGTAAAGAAAAAGTTGGCTGAAGCATTGGAAATGTTTTCTTTCATAGGTAAGTGAATTTGTTTTTAAATTGTGTGTGAAAAAGTGGTACGCTTGGTTTTCATACAGATGGAGGGAATTGCGTTATCTAGTTAGATTTATGTCTGTGGGTATAAGTATATTTTGTACTACATTCGAGGTTTTCCAAGCGACGTTGGGTTTCTGATTGGCATTAAAGCGTGTTAATCTTGACCAGTCGAAACCCCACGTAGTTTCCTGCAAACTGTTAGAGATATGCGCGTTACATTTTTGGCTAGAATACTACTCACAAGTAACTTATTAATTAAAACGTGTATGCGAATAAAAGTGCCCAAACACTGACAAAGACAAAGATATTTTATTTCAACTAGGCCACCAAGCGGCACTTTTGAACGTTAATACATAAAAAATTAAAAGGAATAAAAATTGATTCTACCGTGCATTCGGAAAGTAGCTTGTTATGGAGAAGAACGCACAAGAAACTCCATACTTACTCTTTTACAAAAAAAAAAATGTTTTTTTACAATATTTAGGTACTTACATTAATAAATTCATATGTGTGAGGACAATGCACACTGACAGCCTCACACATGTGTACGCCTCCATAGAAATAACCTATTCATTCTTATCTTAAGGTGCCCCTAGACAACTGCACGAACTATTTTGTGCGCGGGGTTAATATGCATGCTGTCTCATCCGACAACACGTGCGAAAGAGATTGATGCTGTGATGAGCAGTAAGAAGCTAGTTCTCGTACGAATTAGTACATTTGCATATTTGTAACGAAATGGATGATGATTTAGGACGAAAACGAGCGCGCGAAATTTTATGAACAGACCTTTGGGAGCCTAGATATCATGAAAAAACTACTAAATGTATATTTTCAAAATAAAATTATTTGCATTGTTGAATTACTAATCTATCCCTGTATGGAGGCCGTTTTGCAATTTTCCTTCCTCTTATGGTATTTATTGCCCAAACATGCGTTAAAATTATTGTTGAAATGTGGAACTTTCGACGCTCATAACTTTAAAATATTGTATTTTTTTACTTTTCTGTTTCCATACAGGACTAGATAATGATGAGACAAATTGATATCATTTTTTATTTTGAATGTCCATCGTCAGACAGTGGAGTAATTTCTAGACTACGTTTGTATGGAAGAATTTTTGACTAGTGTAACCTTAAGGCGTATATATTCCCCAATGTTAACGCAGTACTGGCCGTGCGCCCACTCGGAGCCAGAATATCAATATTAAACCTAATTTGGACAATTTTGTTGTCAAAATATTCTTTGAATTACATATGCTATTTCAGTTATGAAGAAATTCTAGCCATCAATTTTTCAGTGTAAAAATATTTTTAAACATCCAAGTCCTTTTTTAGGTTTATCCAAAAGTAGCGAAAAAATGTCATGTTATTATTTTTTTTAAAGCAATACGATTAGTTAATACATAATAATGTAGGTACATGAATCACTATTAAATAAATAAAAAACCAACCTCTTAACCTAGCCTTTACTAAGGAGTATGCTTTAGAAAGTAACCGTTTTACGGCACTAAAGCGGTGGAAGCACTGACCTCTATCATACAAGTACACTGGACTTCATATTAACGATGACAAAATGAAGACATTTGATTATCGCCATTTTGGCGCTGATAGCAACGTGAATTAACGTGAGAGTCGCATGGAACTAATATTAGAGATGGGACACAGCTTTCGGTAAAATACTTTTATGGGTTTTATCGATCGTGAGAATAATTTAATACGTAAGAGAAAAAAAAACTAGTTATTTTTATTATGATTAATTTTTAAGTAATAGAATAATTGCTGTAAAGGTTACTAAAAAATATTTTCAGTCAGATTGCAAGCTATAAACTAGTGGATAGCGAGCTAGTAAAGTTATAGCGCATTACTGTCAGATCAGTGAGATTTAAATATGGGGTTAGGCTAACAACTTATCCTAAAAACTATCACATTTGAGCAAGTATCTCCTCGCTCAAGTACACTAGTTGTACGCCCATCGGATTCGTGAAGGGAACATCATTTATATAATAATAAATGAGATGGATAATCATTTACAACGGACGTATTTCTCGCTCTCATCGCTGAGATCTTGTCTCTGTAGTGTTAAGGTGCAAATAAGAGTGACATCGCATTCCAGCAAGGTGAAGACTTATATTTATTTATTTAAACTTCATGCACAAAGGTACAATGGCGGACTTAATGCCTTAGGCATTCTCTACCAGTCAACCAAGGGTGGTGAAGAGATAACATGGCAGGTGCATTGTTTAAATCGTGGCAACAATTTAACAACAAAATATATTTTAATTGCTTAACATGCACATATATACATATATTATATGATACATACCTAAATAAATATATAAATATATATTTAATAAAGTAATGAAAATAAGTTATCGAGATGACCCTAACCCCGCTGAAATCAGTTTTCAGCTCTGTTTCAGATGCAGATAATAAATTGTTTGACTTCAAAACATTTGTTAATAAAATTATAATTATCATGATATTGTTCCAGAATTAATTTCAGGTTCAGGAACGTAGTGATTGGTACAAGAGAGAGGCCTGTGCTCAGCAGTGGGCGAAGTCGGGCTGTGGGTGATCATGATGATGATTCCAGAATTTAGTATTACACATCGCTTTTGAACATATTATTACTGATTATTAGGCATTCATATACCTAAAATTCATCACCAATATGAGATATTTAGTTCCAACATACTACGAGAAGTCAATACAGTAAATGAGTGATACGCCTTGCCAAGTCTACTATTTTGATATTAGTGTAATTTAAAAATATCACTAATACTGATATATTAGTTACAATATTATAATATTTCCAGTCAAATATATTAGTATTACCTAATTTTTAGAAATATCGGTAGTATCCTATCTCTAAATGTGTCAATTTTAGTTCCTGATACGCTCGAGCGGGGCGCTTTGAATCAGCACAAAAATCAACTGTCATTTCATATAGTATGTTTAGTCCAGTGTACTTGTATGATAGAGGTCAGTGGGTGGAAGGCACTTAACACTCTTGGCCAGGTGAAGAGTAAGCTCTGTGAATAGTATACCACCTCAAGACATCGTTTTTTTTATATATTCCTAAGAACATCTGCTTCACGGTCATGAATTGCAGTGGCCTATATGGAAAGCATTGGATCGATGCGTACTAAGTAGGCCACTGCAAATATAATTTGTCGAAACCTTTGTACTTAAAGTCTTAATAAATAAAAAGGAAATTATTGTTCCGTTGAACACCAGATGTAAGTGCGGTGCTCCTGTACAGACTATGTCCTTTTTTCTGGAGAGCCTTGAATACCAAATGCTCATTCATTTGCACTTTAAATGACATGTTCAAAGCCTCCGACGCTTTGCATCCGAAACAGATGACATATAACAAATAGATACAATAAACATGGGTCCATCTGCTGGGTCCAAACCGTTTGATTAAATGTACCGTCGACATCCCCACCACCCCCATCAAGTTCGAACTCACGATTTTACGCTCGTAAAATAGATCACTTAACCTCTGTATCACTGTGGCCAAGCTCTAAAGCCTCTGACACACTTCCGCCTTTCATTATTCAAAAAGAAAACATGACTTTTTTTTATAAAAAAATAAGTTGTAGGAAAACTGCACTCGCTAAGATATACAATAGAAACATGAAGTGGAGGTATTCAGTCCGGTTAAGCTTCTTTACAACTTACCCACTTTTGTGTTTAAGTCTTTGTTAAGCTATCCGACAATAGACGGAGAGTATTTTTTTGCCTCGGTTGCTTTTAAAAAGAGCAAATGCTGCAAGTTGGCTTTAAAACGGGGAAGAATAGCCGAGGAAGAAATAACCCATTTGCATTAGCTGTATGAAGGATTCATGTTTTATTTATAAGAATAAGTTTTTCTTTGTTTTAGGAATTATGCATTTGTACAAGTGTTAAAAGGGCCTTGAAGAATTTTGATGCAAACGAAGAGTCAACTACAACTACGAAATATATAAGCCTTATACAACGCTTTAGCACGTAGTATTTAGCTTGGTTTTAGTAGATCAAACGACAACCTGATGATGAGAGATGGTAATACATCTCTCTTTTCTTTAAGAATCCCGGGACCCTAGGGTCCTGGATCCTTGAAAGGCATACCAGGGACCGAAACTAACTCGCAGAAGCCTTGTTAGACATTTAGGATGAAATGAGACACCAACCGGCAATTATCCCTGTAGGTTCTAGTGAGCACCCAAGGACAATCCCCGGCTGGTGCAGAACTATTGCAGAATATGGAGACAAAACACATTGGGCTATGGGTTTGGGAGATTTCGTGGATCGATTACTTAAAACTATAGAAGGATCATTCGCCCCTGCCTGACCACTGTTGATCTACACGGTTAAAAAAGGCAGGGGATAACTTGCACTCAATTATTGGGCCCGCCCATAAACATTCGCTAGCATGCCCTCTCTTCTTATTATTATGATCTATAATAAGAAGAATATATATTATCATATTGAGAATATATTAATAATATATTCTCAATAAAATAATCTGTCTAGCCTTTCCTCAACTTTTTTGGGATTGGCTTCCGGTCTAACTGGATTCAGCTGAGTACCAGTGTTTTTAACGCCGACAGAAAAAGGTAGGTAAAGGTGTTATATCTGTGTATTTGTGTGTCTGTCTGCGGCATCGTACCTCTTAAACCGATGAAGCGAATTTGATTTAGTTTTTTTTGTTTGAACTGACTTTTTGATGACTTATTGATGACTTTATTAAACATAAAAAAATATTTGATGTAAATTGGTTCAGCCATTTAAAAGTTATGCGTATTTTACTCTTTGAAGCGGGGTATTTTTTGCAAGATCATCATCATCAGCCTTTTGTTCCCACTGCTGGGAGACAGGCCTCCACTAAGTGAAAGGGAATGGGCCATAATCCACCCCGCAGGCCCAGTGCGGGATGGTGGCTGTCACATATCTTCGAATGTTTAGTTCTATGACATGCCAGGTTCCTCTCGATGTTTTCTTTTACTGTATTTGAGAGGTGATTAAATAATTTACACAAAGTAAAGCGCCTGCCTGGGTTCAAACCCACGACCTACAAACACTGGGCCACCACTGCTCTCAAGCGTAGAAAGTTTTTTGGAAGTTATCGTGTTATAATTATTACTTATTTCGATGGATTGTCGATCGAAGCGTGTTTACTAATAGATAAATTATGTAGTTTAAGACGACGACTGCCGCCAACGCGCACTTGTTTTACACCCGTGCGACCCAATTTTTTTAAGTATTATTGTACTTTCCTTATTATTCTATTACTTAAAAAACAACCTCAGATCAAAATGTAGATAATTAAATTGACTACAAGATGGTGACAACTTCATTAATAAAATACTCGTCTTTTTTGTCCGAGTTAGACATAACTTTACAAATTAATTATACTATGTTAAACGAATAAATCTCAAAAATGTATGAGATTCAATTATGAAGAAAATAGTCTCATGTAACCTTCGATGAAGAATACACTAGATATAGGATCCCATACAAAACTTATCTTTAAAACTGATGCCAATTGTGTTTAGGTAATTCTAAGAAGTCTACTTAAAATAAATATACTTTAATGCAAATTCAACCTTAAATGCAATATTTAAAGTTGCATTCACAAAACTATGCACAAAGCAATAAAAAAAATATGAGCTCAATACAAATTTAGTCTTACACGGAAGTATTAAAGTCTAAATTACAATGTGCCAAAAAGAAGCAATTCAAAATTCGAATTTTCAAAAATTATGTTCAAGCTCGCTGCTTGGACAAGGAATGAGTGGAATCGAAACGTTCAATTATTTTTTTATATCATCAATCTATAAAAATACTAGATTAAGATTCAGGAGCGAAAATAAGTCACTCAAATGGCCACACACACTTATCTACCTATCTTTCTATATTATAAAAAATCAATTGCTGTTTGTTGGTCTCGATAAAAGTCAATAACGGCTGGATCGATTTGAATAATATTTTTTTTGTTTTGTTCGCTCGAATAAAGATACAGTTTAAAATATATATATACGTGGGCGGGTAGCTAGCTGGGATATTTAGGTAGAGTAGGAAGGCAGGTAGGGTAGGGTTTGCTTGAAAACTTGAAAATTAAAAGTCAGACTAGACCACATCATCGCTTAACATCAGCCGAGATAGTGGTCAAACGAGACTATAAAAAAATAGGTTATATATAGGTACAATTTTTTTTTATTATAAAAACTTAAAATTTCAGCAATAAGGTTAAAAACACTATGTAGCAAATTTCGGGGTTACTTTATTTCGTTTTCTATGGATCAATAGGAAAGCTAAAAAAAAAGCTTTACAAACTACTCCATGCATTCTCTGTTCCAAAACAGTCAATGTTTGTTACAATAGTTGGCGCGTTCGCATTTTCGACGCAAACGTTGGTCAAACAATCATAATATTTGGTAATTGATTCATATTTACTATTTAATACGGGTTTACTTTATGAAAAACACATAATGATATAAATTTACCGAAAAAAAGATATTCCTTACAAAAACAAGGTGTTACGGTTGTTATTTGCACAGTTTTCGAACGCACATTGCGGCATTTTTAACGTATTAATGTTGGCTATGATTGGAGCATACTAATTTGAAATCGTGCCACAACCGTATTTGTGGCCATAATTTTCGGCCCGTTTTTGAAGCGCTGACCGGGAATCTAGTGTATTCTACATCGAAGCATGTAACATATATTTTTTTCAAAAAATTACGAGTAGCCGTTTAGACGTTATTTTCATTTTAAAATCAGCTACTTAGGGGTATCTGCGTCTGCGTTTTCCTTATTATTTATATGTAATATTCATTATTACCTCGTATCTTTCAAATCACTTAAAGGATTTTTATAATTAAAACATCGTTAGATATATCTTGGCCGCCCAAGTGTTCCTCAGTGCCGTTAAAAAAAGGAACGTCGTGGATTTTCGGCGCCATATTGTACGAGCTGTATTGTTTTTTCTTCAGAACCCATCGAGTGGGATATCAAAATGAATGGTAAAAAACATAAACCACTTATATTTTTAAAAGACGTTCGATAAAAAAATATACCTAACTAAAAAGTAGTAAATAAAAAAGTTTATGAAATTTATATTTGTATATGAAGCGACTGCCTATCTGACCTCCACAACCCAGTAACCAGTAACCGGGTAACACAATACCACTTGGTAAGACTGGTGTAAAATATTATGACTTCTCACTACCGTAACGACTGTCAAAGATCTCCAAATGAAAGATAGACCAACGGCTTAATTTGCTTTCCGAGGCACGGAGGTAACTCGGTATGTTTAAATGGTCACCCATCCGCAGACCGATCTCGGCAAGCGATGCTTAACCTTGAAAATGCTATTATTTAACCACGAGTTACGAATAGCAACTTGAACAAGATAAACAATCGCCCTTGGGCTTAAACACTAATAATATTTTCTCTATCCGAATTTACAACTGTAAAAAAACTACAAACTACTACTACGGTTTTTAGTACAAAATAAAATTTACTTAGGATACTGAAATTATTAGCCTAAGATCCCACCGCAATCTAGGGGCTGCCAGTTTAGTGGTTAACATCTGGCAACCTATAAATAGCGATAAACTCGAGCTGGCTGATGTCGCAACAGCTTCCATGAAGATACAGGAGAAATTCCTAAGAAAGTTCTTTTTTATTTTTTTCAACCTTTGAACTTATAGCGGCCAGATATTGCCAGGTAACCCAGCAGAAATCTATTTTACTATCAAGTATTATTCATGAAAATTAAGTTTTATTTCGAAAACGTGTATGATACCTGCAGATTTTACCGGTGGGATCTTGTGCTATATAGTAAATTTAATATTATTCTTCTAGCCCTATGACCTACATTTTAGGAATTTATCAATTATTTATATCTAGGTACGAAATATGAAAAGAAAGGTTCACAAACGAGAACCCTAGAGCTCTCTCAAAGGCTCTTATGAATCTTAAGAATGATCTTAGGAATTCTTAAGATTCATGATCTTAAAACTTCTGTGATATTTAATCACATTTTTTTTTGCATGTAAGCTGAAAAGGCCTTTTATTTTTATCTGGGTATTTTTCAAAGGAACATTATATTGGCATCTGGACAGCCAGAAATCCGTACTAATATTATAAATGCGAAAGTCTGTTACCTTACAACGCTTAAACGGCTGAACCGATTAAGATGAAATTTGGTAAGGAGATATAGTTTGAGGCCATAGAACTTTAGGGGGTGGAAAGGAGGGTAGAAGTTTGTATAGTAAACTAAAGTAAGGTGGCCCACACACCTGCAATATTATTGAGCTATAAAAAAACCGGCCAAGTGCGAGTCGGACTCGCGCACGAAGGGTACTTGGTAGATTGCGGTTTACGATTTATGAAGTATTAAAAAAAACTCTCGCGCAAACTATTCAGTTTAGAAAAAATATATATTAGAAACCTCAATATAATTTTTGAAGACCTATCCATAGATACCCCACACGTATGGAGATGATGAAAAAATTTTTTTTGAGTTTCATTTCTAAGTATGGGGAACCCCCAAATTTTAATGCTTTTTTTCTATTTTTGTGTGAAAATCTAATGCGGTTCACAGAATACATCTACTTACCAAGTTTCAACAGCATAGTTCTTATAGTTTTGGAAAAAAGCGGCTGTGACATACGGACGGACAGACAGAAATGACGAATCCCTAAGGGTTCCGTTTTTTGCCATTTGGCTACGGAAACCTAAAAATGGCTATTCAAATTCGAAGTACCTACTAATATTACGCAGACGAAGTCACGGGTAAAAGCTAGTAAAACTGTATTGATTTACTTTTGATTTTAATTTAATGCAAAGAAAGATAAACACCCCATTTCTGGCTAGAAAATATATTTGTTTCAAAAGTATACGCGAATCGAGAGATGCAACTGAATGCTGGCAATTTATTCAACCAATAACAGCAACTGTCACCCATTTGACTATTTTTCATATTTATTTGCGATCATTTCGTTGCAGGTTTATATATATAATAGGCTTTCTCATTTTGCAAAAGATATTGATTGATCTACACAGTTGGCAAGTACGAACGGGCTCAATCCACCAGACTTAACGTAAGTACTTTTAAATCTGCTCCATCCCTGTTGCATAGGTATCATATACCTATTCTTTACCCAAGTCATTCTCATATTCAATAGACAGTTTCTTGACCTCTGCCTTTGAACACAATCCATCAAAACCCGAAAATATAATAGATCTAAATATTTTTCATCTATGCGCCTAACACCAAGTCCGTAAACAACTTGCGCAACAACTACAGTTTAAGTTGACAACACAGGTAAACGACAAAGCGTTTGTAACGCAAACTTTTCGTCAGCAGAATCACGACGCAGGTAAGCCTGTGTACGCAATTTTGTCGTTATGATTTACAACGTTGGGGACCTTTCAGAAATTCAGGAGGTAGTTTATGTACCTTCAACTGTGTCCCTTATAAGCTTTATCCCCCTTATTAATAAACACAGAATAAAGTTATACCAAGTATAAACCTTTGTTATTCCTGGTTTAACTTTATTCCGTGTTTATTATAAGGGGGTAAGAGTTTTCTCCACTATTTTTAGAGTTATATCTATGTTGAAAATCTTTATTGTTATTTTGTGGCTTAATTTTGCAGCTTATGTGCTTGTTAACTTGCAATTTCGTGATCACCTTTGTAACTGGAACAAAAGAAGGTTAACGTAAGCAAGTTTTACTAACCATATGTTTTCGAGCTGAACATCGAACATAGGTAAATTCGTACCTTCGGAGCCGTGATGCACGCGTTAAACGGACAGTATCTATCACCGCGATCCAAATGGACTTCGACGTCGCACCTCACGAGGTGAAACGACTAGTAAAGTCACATTGTGTAGAGCCGCCAGACTCTTGGGGCTCCACAGTGAGCATATCCTTGCCGGATTCGCCTAGGCTGGCTTCGGCCTTAGAGGTGTACAGGTGTAATCCCGCGAATGAAAAGTGCGAAGCTAGCACCACCGGCCGATCGGCAGAGTGCATGAACCAAATGTCCGAAACTGCGGTTCCTCTCGTACTGAGCAATATTACTATATGTATATTTAAGTATAGTATAGTTAAGTTCCTTGTATTAAGAGACTATTGCCGTCAACCGGACGTTAATTCATACTCATGCTCATGCTGGAAAGATCCGAAACCACATTACTCGACCCGGAAATCGAATTCAAAATGCTCGGCAGACTGCGACCACTAGAACAACGAGGCATGCTACATAACACAGAGACGTCTAGTATGAGTTAATTATTTGTCAAGTTGATTAGTTCTACTTGCGCTTTGGAATGCTATCTAAGTCGACACTGTGGCGTTTATATTCGATTCCCAAGTCGAACGTTTAAGTGTACGTTTGTCACAGAGGCTTTCCTACGAGTTTTTGTATGAATTTCTGACACTGATATAGAGCCATTATGCTCGGCATCGAACTTAAGCAAAATAACAGGTTAAATTTAGGCCCCAACTATGATTTGATCAAACTTTAAGAGCTATCGTGAAAAATAAGTTTTATAAACCGGCCAAATGAGTGTCGGACTTTGCACATTTAGTGTTTTGTACCAAATGTAGATTATATTTTTAGTTATTAGTAAAATATACGTAATAATATACATTATCACCAATTTTCAAGTCGATGGGAAGTTAAAACATTATTTCTAAAAGACGACGGACAGACAGGCGAACAGACAAGACGGACACGTGAGTGACAGCAATAGGCCTCCGTTTGGGCCCTTAGCATACGGAACCCTAAAAAACCTCGATACTTAAAGCACAAAATAGATCCTTCTCCTAATGTCCATTGTATTTTCCTAAGCTACGTTATTGTATACTGATGACCACATTGGCCACGCCAATCGTAATCCCAGCGCTCATTAGGATCAGCCCTGCGAACGGTTATTTGGGCCGCTCAAGTTAATGTGGTTCAGCCGACCTAGATAACAACATAGAGGTAAGTTTTAGGTATTAGCGGGTTGTTTAAGATAGGTATAGTGTTAATTATGGTTGGTTGTTGGAGTCGCTGATTGGCCTTGTCGTGGGTACTGAGTAGCGGTTTCGATTACCTTTTGAAGGGCTATAGCTATACAAAGGCTCTAAACATAGTGTTAGGGCGGTTCCGCACTGCAAACGAATAATAACAACTTGAATTTGGTACAGTCAGCTCAGTCAAACCTAAACAAAAATATTTCTGTATGGACGTTGCCGGCATAGTTATTGAATTTAATTTACACCAATGGTTGTTGGTGTGTTATATTCGTAAATATTAGCACATTCAATAGCTATAAATAAAAAACTGAAAGATCTCGTCGCGACAACAGACTAGGTGGAAAATTAATAAAAAGATAAAAAAAGAATAAATAGTTGATGATTTGATTATACAAAAAGATGATTTTCTATGATATTTTACAATTCTTAGATTAAAAGTGATTTGTTTTTGTGAAAAAATTACCTTATGTAGCTATTATTAGATATGTAGACGTAAATAATTACGTACCTATCGAATAATAACTATGTCAGGTAAATTTTAATATAAACTAAGAGTTTATTTTCTGAGATATTTTGTAATTTTTAGATTGTAAGTAAATTGTTCTTGTTTTATTTTTGCAAAAAATATTATGCAGGTACAAGGAGGAACCAAAATTACAATTAACTTGATTATTAGTCATATTTTATTTATTATTGAACTAGACGTTTGCTAGCAAATATTTATTTTTTGGATTTATCTGATTATTTTTCAATGAAAAGATCTAGGTCTACATACAAAGCGTTATATTGACTATGCTTTATATCTTTGAACTTGTTTTGGTATTAGATTAAACAATAGTATTCGTTTGGAAAAGAAAATAAATATGAGTTGAAACAAATACCAGTGGTATTAGTTGTTGGTATTAGAACGGAATAAATTATTTTGATTCGGAACGGATGCAGTGCGTAACCATACTCATCCGTCAACAATGTCGTTAGTCAAGTTATTGACGAAATGCCACATAACTTTTGACAATCGACAAAATATAATGTCACTCGTAGTCGTCATTATTTCAGATTGAGATGATTGTACCTCTCGTGCGTGAGGGGCGTGGGTTCAAATCCGGGCAATTACCAATGTGGCTTTTTCAAATTTATCTGTACTTTCTAAGTTTATCTTGGACATCACAGGTAACAGTGAAAGATAATATCGTCAGGAAATCTGGACTTGTTAATTCTAAAATAGCCAAGTCAGAGGCCTGTGGGGTCTGGGTACCTTAAGCTTAATTAACTCTGACACCAGAGGTAGCCACATATTCACATGAAAAAATACTACTAGATATGTACTAGCGGGTGGTTGTAGAAGTAACAAATCCTCGGTACTCGTAATAATCTTCACACAAGAGAACACAACAAAACAAAAATCACTAACAGTTCGGTGAAATTGTTAGTAATTTCAATTGATCTTTTATTATTTTCAAAATATTTATTGTTCTATCTACGAATAAAACAGGCTGCTATGAAGTAGGCCACTGCACAAAAATAAACGTGACAAACATAGCCGTTCCAAATTCAAATTCAAAACTTTCGACAAGCGTTCTACAGAATGTTCCACAAAACAAACTATTGCCTACCCACCTACAAACCAAAAAGCTCTCCTATTTACTTTCAATAGCGGTCCTCTAATAATTTGCGGTGCCGTACCGCGACCGTACCGTAACCGTACCGGGGCCGTACGGCCGTATCGTCACCCGGACGGCCGTTAATTAGTTTGGTTGACGAGGGTACCTGACGTTAGTACTATATTGTTAATGACTACACCGTAGGACACTACACCACACTATGTAACTACCCTCACTTTTGAAAGAAAATTTATGAAGGTAGTGGGACTCAAAATTGTTTTATGTAGGTATTTGGCTGTTTATTTGAGTGACTTGGTGAATAAAATATTAAATGTGTGAATAATGTGATATGATATGACCCCAGATTTCCCTGAAGACGTAGACAGAGGTTTATTAGTATCTACCTAAAACTAATTTTGCCTATAATGAATTCCGTATAGCTGAGAAGTGAGTCGGTAAATATACCTCGTGTATTTTATGAATTGAAATGACAAATGACTGACTCGTAGGTGGTGGTAATGCTTACAAGTGCTACTGCAGAGTATGAGGACCTGGGATCGGTTTCCGGTTAGGCCAAAGCCCTAAATTCTGTGTGCTGTTACTGTGTAATTCCATATGGAATAACACAGTAACAGCTCGCAGTACAGACTGCTTAAACCACCAACCTTTTGGATGGTGGTTTGAGCAGTTTGAACAAAACAGGTTGGTGGCTATAAACTTACAATCCATGTATATTTACTTATACTATTCAAAACAGCAACAAAAAAAAACCGGATAAGTGAGAGTCAGACTCGCGCACGAAGGTTTCCGTACCGTTATCGCAAAAAACGGCAAACGTTTGTTGTATGGGAGCCCCACTGAAATATTTATTTTATTCTGTTTTTATTATTCATTGTTATAGCGGCAACAGAAATATATAATCTGTGAAAATTTCAACTATCGAGCTATTACGTTTCATGAGATACAGCCTGGTGACAGACAGACAGACAGATAGACAGACGGACAGGAGTCTTAGTTATTGGGCCCCGTTTTTACCCTATGGGTACGGAACCCTAAAAATTAAGTATTAGTAGTTACGTCTTTGTTCATCTGGGTGTGCGATATTGTCTCAAACATTACGGGAAACGTAATCATTGTGTAATCGTATAAGATACCAGTACTACTATGTACTTATGTGTAGTTGTGTGCTTGGCATTTTGCTGAACTGGACTTATTTGACACAGCCGTGTGTCACACTTCCTCTCATGTTTTTGTTTTTTTTTTACTTCTTTTATTTTTTTTTATTTTATCTCGTGCAAAATCAATTTGTGTTCTTTCTTTAAATAATAAATATAATTTGATATTTATTAAAATATTAATTATTCTATTGTTTTGGAAATTATTTATGTATAACTAATTTAAGTTAGGTAATCCGACTTTAATTATTGTTTACATTTTTTATTTTGTACACTTGGCTTTGTTGTGTCCTTTTTAACCCAAAGGTGGACTGGTAGAGATTGCCTAGCTGCATTAAGTCCGCCTATGTTGTATTGTTTTTACTGAATAAAACAAAATAAAATATGAATAACATAACATCACGCATTCACGCCTGTATTCCCGAAGGGTTAGGCAGAGATCCGGCTTGAAGGACCAATATGTACACCCACTCTAACAAACGTCATGTAAGGCTACAGTAATAAAAAGGGTGTGACAGTACATGAAAATATATGATAAGTTAAAGCGCCTACTAACACGTTACAACCTAACAGTCCCTTCGACCCTAAGACTATAAGCCCTAACCTAACATGTACCTAGTGTGTGATAAATAAATATATATATAAGTTCAGGATGTCTGCACCATGTGACCTAAGGTTACAGACGGATATAGTGGGCAGGAATTACAGGTCTTTTTTTATTGTAGATTGGCTTGCGCTTGACCACTTTCCACCTGATGGTAAGTGATGATGTGGTAGAAGGTGTAGCACGCTTGCCTAGAAGTAACCTATTCACTCTTGACTTAAATACCCCGAGATTGTAGCTATCGGGAAATACAGACTCCAGCAAGGAATTCCTCTCCTTAGCTGTATGCATAATGAAAGTATTTCCAAAACGTTTATCGCGTATGGGTGGGATGTCCATCATGTGCCGATGGCGCATTGCCGTACGTCTTGTAGTCCGATGATGAAACGGGCTTAGCGGAATTAGATCATGCAATTCCATCGCACACTCCCCGAAATGCAACCGATAAAATACCGACAAGCTGGCAACTCGACGACGATGTTCTAGGCTCTGGAGCTTTGAATCAACCAGTGCCTCATTGCCAGTGAGCCACTTGGCCCGTTTTTCGATCGACTCTAGTGCATCAAGCTGATATTTGGCAGATCCGTCCCAAAGATGAGAACAGTACTCTTAAATTGCGCTTGATACAACTTAAGCAGCTATTCTGGCCCGAAATACCGTCTCACCTTCGCAAGGATCCCCAACTTTTTGGCAGCTAGTTGAGCCTTTGCCTCAATGTATAGCTACATTATTCCCGAGTAACATAGGCTATATGTATTTTCAAAAAACTTTGAGATCCTTATGAAAATTGCAATAATATAACCCAAAGTAGCAAAATTCTGCCTATAAAATTCGTTATTTGGCGTGCACTGAGAAAACTTAATTACGTACAAAAAAGTCTGCGTGAGAATATATCTAACATCATAGTTAAGTCTCAATAGCAGCTTTTGTGTCCTAAAATTTAATTAGATCGCCAGTATTAACAAAAGTTGGTTACATTCGTATTGTAGTACCAATTAATTCTTATTCAAATTAATAGTTAAACAAATTGGCAGGTAGGTAGGGTAGGGTAAGTAGAGCCAGTAAGATAGATAGATATAGGGTAGGGTAGGTAGGTTGATCAGTAGAGCAGGTGAATAGGTTGGTAGGTAGGTAGGTGGGTAGATAGGTAGGTGGTAGATAGGTAGATAGCCAGTTGACGGGAGTGAAGCCGCGGGGGTCAGTTAGTAATGTTTAAGTACAATATTGATTATATCATGGACCAACTCATTGTGTGAATGTAATAGTGATTGAGTGTGTGAATAATGCCCAGGCAAAATTAATCAAGTCAAGTCAAATCGGGCAATGTAATGAATACTGATTTGAACTTCATTATTTATCACACTGTCTGGTCATCATGAATATTGCTACGTTACTGTTGGGCAATTCGATAATTATGGTACATTAGTATAGTTTTTATTTCAAATAATCGGGCAGCAAGAAATATATATTTGGGTAAAAAAAAAAAAACACAGCAAGATTATATTATTTGGTCAGCAGGATTATAGAATATATTAGAATAAAATAATATTTGTAAGCATCGCTGCCATTTTCAATTAATTAATCCAAGAGCGAGCGAAGCGAGCTTGGAAGCATAGGGTACCCCGACACGGATAGGATAGGTTCGAAGGGGGTGACGGGAGCTGAAATGAGCGAGCAAAGCGAGCGAATTCCGCTCCCGTCATCTCCTTCATGTTAGGTTGCTTCAGATCCTGCAGACAGAAATAGGAGCTCAGCGCTGCGGGTCTCTGTCGACTTTGTTGCTTAAAATAGTAATCGTACTTACCTATTCTATATTAAAATCAATGTCAACATTATAATAATTTAAAAGAAAACAAATCTTTTTATTACCCGGCCTGTTACGCAACGGTGTAACATAAGGATCGCTGATATTACGATTCGGCATAACACACGGACTGTGGACAACGTGACACCAATATTGCACATCGCAACGACTTACACGTGCTGCCTACGCAGCATTTCGTAACCGTGGGACTGAACATCGACAACGCCTTCCACGATTCCAAGTTTTCATTCATTCTTGGTACATACATCGACCAATTATCACCTACATAATTTTAAACTTATAAATTGTAATTTCTTGATTTTTAATAAATTAGTCTAAAGTAAATTGTTTTTTTTTGCATCCTCCGGCTCCAGCTTACATATTTGGCCCAATAAGTGTTGGGCATTACACAGAAAGCCCGGTCAATTTAATTATTTCAATAGTTTTTAGCAAATTGCCTACTCATATTAGGCATTTTACAAACTGTCCGGACAATACACATACTTCGCTTAAACACACAACTACATATAACATAATACAACTACATAATAATATTACACAATACATTTTAAGCCACATAACAGAACCAATTTTAATTAATAGGAAAATGTATCTATACCTATAACAAGATACATCTTCCTGTTCTATCTTAAGATCTTAGCTGGTGGTGTTTCTATCTATCGCATGGGAAAAAAGCAAGAAGATATTTTATAGCATGAGAATAGAATCTCTTATAATTCAGACACTCCAAAATATATTTTCTAGATGACGGCAATGTAGAGGAGTACTTCGACGCCTAAGTATATTTTGTGTCTGAATATATTATTATGTATGTACGTAATTTGGTTTAGTTTATATTTAACTATTGTTAAATATTGTAGTAACTTATTTACATACATACTGTTATTTGAATTTCATAATTTAAAAGGTAAATATTACTACTACAACAACATGCACAATAGCGTTTTTTTCACTACAAAAATAAAAAAGAAGGTCTGAAATAAGAATAATTATTTTCATCATAAAGTTGCCAGTAAAAGAGTACTAACAGAAGCACCCAAATCTTCTAGAGTAATTAAACCTTATATTTACATTCAGTCTGTTAGTTAATTACTAAAATTTATTTACGAAACATGTCCCGGACCCCAAAATTCTCCTAACCCTAAAAAGGATAACCACAACATAAATACAAGCATGCAAAATTAAATTAAACAAAGAGGAGGCAAAAACTAATTTAAACTAATTAGCAAGCTTATTAAAAAAAATACACAGCAAACAGTGTGAAAATATAATTATAAGCAATAATTATGTGACAAAATATGACGGTGGGGTTCAAAAGTCCCGAGTTCCCGACATGTTAAAAAAACTTTGCGAAGAAAAAACAAATAAATAAAAAAGGAATTTAAAGGTGTAAAAGGGTTGGCGAGGGCGAGATTAAATAAATACTGAAATGAAATAGGAAGTCCTCTGCTCGTTCCGGAATGAAAAATGTGTGAAGTAAATTATGTGAAGTATTTTAGTTGATTTTCATACTTTGCAAAGATGGATTCAGTCGTAATTATCTACGGGGTCATTTTATAATAAAGAAAATAGCATTATCAGCCTATACTGACCCCACTGCTGACACACAGGCCTCCTCTCCGTAAGAGGAAGTGGAGGCCTGTGCGGATTGGTAGATGGCACATGGTCGCGTCAAAGCTCCAGATCCTCGAACATCAACGCCGAGTTGCCAGCCTCTCGGTTTTTTATCAGTTAATTTTTGGGAAGTGTGCGACGGAACTGCAAAATTTGATTCCGCCTAGCCCTTTCCATCATCGGACTACAAAACATACGGCCCCCCCCCTCCTTAAGTACATGGTGGACATACCACCCTAACTTCAAAGCTTTTACTAATACTTTCATTGTGCGCACAGCTAAGGAGTGGAATTCTCTTCCGGGGTCTTTGTTCCCTGATACCTACAACCTTGGGGTCTTTAATTCAAGAGTGCAATAGGCAGTGTAATAGGTTACTTCTAGGCAAGCGTGCTTCACCGTAGACCACATCATCGCTTACCATCAGATGAGTTAGTGGTCAAACGCGAGCCCAAAGATTAAAAAAAAGCATGTTTTCGAATTTTTAGTTCTAAGTTATGCTGGTTTCCTCATGATGTATGTGCACTTTTTATCATCTACCTAACAATACAGAAACCAGCTCAAGAGGGAAAATTTATTTCTTTCCTTGTGTGGAAATGCTCATGGATTTTAAAATGTGACGCATTACATTACCTAGTTTTCAAGTGGGCGACAATGATGGCTAGTGATGACGAGGTTTGATTCCCGGTTCGGGAAAAATGTTATTAGGTTTTTCAATGTGGAATTTCTGAGAAACTGCCCGGAGTCTGGATTTGTACTCGATTGATTGCAATAGGCTCGCCCTTTATTACGTGAAACTGAAACATTACTAACATTACTAGTACGCAGGAGAACCGACATAGCCCGAATAATTGCGAAACTTAAGTGTTAGTGGGCAGGGCACATTGCTCGCAGAACGGATGGCTGATGGAGCCGAAAAGTTCTGGAATGGCGACCGCGAACCGGAAGACGATGCGTTGGAAGGCCACCCACTAGGTGGACCGATGACCTGGTTAAGGTTGCGGGAATGCGCTGGATGCGAGACGCACGGGATTGGTCAACGTGGCGACGCCTGGGGGAGGCCTATGTCCAGCAGTGAACGTCTTCCGGCTTAAATAATGACGATGATGATGAAACATTATTAGATAATTTAACTTTACCTATACAAACATAATTGATAAATGCCCCTTTATTTGTTATTATTATTTTTTAATACGTATACGCAATGTAGTCCAACTAAAATCCTTGATTTATTACAAGAATGTTTCCACTTGCATGTCTCCATATACTTCAAACTAAATCAAATTTCAAAGCTGGTCATAGAAACTTCGTAAGTCGGCCAACACATTTTGCTTCTCAGAAACCTGTCAAATCCACGACTTCCCATTACCCACCTTCGTTTAGAAGGGCCCTACATCATCATAGGCCTATACATAAAGCATTGAGTCTTCTTGATGGCCACTGCTAGAGACAGCATTGTCAAAAACTAAAGAACAAACCAAGCGTGCCACGTCTCCGTTAAGGGTTTAACACATCGGTGTGTGTGTGAATGACTGAGACGCGCCAGTCGGGAGGTGGCTGACTTGGGTATCCATAACCTACGACTGCTATGCTGCTGCTGCTACTGTTATTGTTTCATTTTACCGACTTTAACAAAAAAGGAGATAATCAATTCGACACATATGTATGTAACATTGTTGGAACTGCACAATATTCACATATGTTACTTTATGTGGGCTTCTGAACACGTGTGCCAAATTTTATAAGTGTATGTTTGTTTGTATGTATGTATGTTTACGACGACGTATTTTGCCGAAACTACTTCTTGGATTGTGATTATTCTTTTTTTTTGGATTGAGTATCTCTCAACTTAGGGAATAGTGCAAGGTTCATCAAAATCGGACCAGCAGTTTTCAAAATATGGAGCATACAAGAGAACTCTTTAGTGACAAACAGCACGAGTGTGTAAATTGAGTTATTATGGGTATTTTGTCAATCCATTAGGGACCTTATTGTAGAACTTGCTCATTTTTAGTAATTGTATAGTAAAACTAAAAAGAGAGAATACAATAACTTTTTATTCGGAAGTCGGTATCGAAAAATGATAAGAAAAATACCAAAACACCGACTTCCAAAACGAAAGTTATATTGCCCTTTTTAGTGTTTTGCTTTTGATATCGGATTATTTTTTTGTGAAAAAGTTTTTATTTTCCGTCGATATGACGGTGACGCTTTGACGGACTGTGACAACTCTGATTATGGTAGCTGAAACTTTTGGTTGGAGAAGGTTGCGCGCGCATGCTTATTATTAACAGCTTATCCAACTGAGTGCATAATTCCAAAAAAATCGATAAAAGTGAACGCACAGATTTTATTTATTTACATTCCGCGTAATTTTTTAACCGACTTACAAAAAAGGAGAAGGTTCTATGTTCGACTTTATGTATGTTTTTTTTACGTATGTTTACCGATATCTCCGTCAATTGTGGACCGATTTTGAAAATTCTATTGTTTGAAAGAGTATGTTCCGATATTGGTCCCATTTAAAATTGGTGAAGATCTGATGAAGTACTGCGGGTATATACAACAGAACTCTTCAAAAAATAACGGCAAATCTCTCGGGTTTACTGCAATCGCATGTCTTTTTATTGTTTATACCATTTCATAACATAACATCACGTCAGTCTGCTCTAAAGGGGAACGCAGATGTGTAAAGTTCACCTTGGTACACTCTTATTTCACCGGTTATATTCAGTTTCATGATATTCGGGTAATCTATTCTGGCATTTTAGGTACCTACCTTACGTAACTACTTGCCTATTAGGTGGGTACAACAAAAAAGTAAAAAAAACAAAAATAATACAAAACTAAAAAGTAAAAAATAAAGTTATTTTTCACTTTGTAGTATTGTTATTTGGGAGTCGGTAGTATTTCTTTGTAAAAAAGTTTTTTTCTAATATTTCTTATCTGAGAACCTTACACGGACTAGTCAAAAGATTGAAAAAAAAATCAAACGTTTCAAAGGGTATGCTGACCAAAGAAATGCACTTAATTTTTATTTTTAACTGACTTCTCAATTCGGATGTTTATACATATTATTTTTTATTATGTTAGGGCATAACTCCGTCATAAATAACCGGATTTGCAAAATTTATTTTTTGTTCGAAAGAAGTTTATTCCGAAATGGTCCCATTAAAACTTGTTAAAGATCTGATGAAGAACTTCCGAGCTCAGAGCTCTTCAATAAATGACGGCAAATCTCTTGGGATTGCTGCAATCGCTAGTTTGTTTATACACCATACCACCGACTTCCAAATAAAAACACTACAAAGTGAAAAATAATTTCAATTTCGGCAGGCGGTGTCAAAAAACGAGGAAACGAAAACAGGAACACAGACTTTCGATCCGAAATTGAAGTTATTTTTCACTTTGTATTGTTTTAATTGGGAATCGTTTGTACTTTTTTTGTAAAAAGTTTATTTTTATAAATAGATGCCATCATTCAAAGTCAAAGTCATATATATTAATTCAACTAGGCCAATAAGCGGCACTTTTGAACGTCAAACAATTAAAAAATAAAATTTACAAGTAATAAAAATTGATCCTACTGTGCATTCGGAAAAGTAGCTTGTTATGGAGGAGAACTCACAAGAAACTCCATTGCCTTCTCTAGTCACAGCCAGCGCGTCTCCACTTCATTTTATTTATATAAATAGATGCCATCTCTAGTCACTGCCAGCGCGTCGATTCCTTGATCTATAGGGCTATAAAACTCAGGGCAATTCTAAACTAAAGTCACATACCCATTCGCGCAATTATTAGCGACACGACAATGCGAGATAGCCGACTGTAGTTGAGAACAAACTTCAGAACAGCTTATGAGTCTCGGTCCGTTTTATGACGTCAATAAATTCACGGACAAATGAACAGTAGTACTCGCAGGGGATGCAATAAACTCTTCTGTGTAAACTTACTTGGAACGTTATGTGACGTCAGAGTGTTGAGAAATGGTGTTGAGATTTGTGGACGACTGCTTGCCAACAGATGGGAGTATGAGTTATTGGGTCAGATGGAATCTGTATGTAGGTAATGAATGAAAACACATTTTGAAGAGTGCCTGTTTAAAATATGGTTGGTATTTTCAGCGGTAAGGTCAGCGATGGCGATGGGGAAATGCCAAAATTTAAGGGATTGATCATGTGACATTTCCATAGCGTTTGACATTCCCATCCATTTTTGACATTTTTTCAATCGCTATTGCCACGCTTTCGATGTTAAAATGACACTTTTCAAGGGCCTCTTGACTATGCAGTAGTAGCGGGTAACGTCGAATGCACAATTAGACTAGAATAGAATTTGCTACTACGCCGTAGACTGCTACGGCGTAGACGCTTCGTAGCACTCATTTACTCTACGAACTCCGTACACCAGGGATGGCGAACCTATGGCACGCGTGCCTGTGGTGGCACACGATAAAATATTTTAGGCGCTATAATGAGGTTATTTAGAATCTAGGTAATTTGTAACAGCATGAAATGACACCAAGTCCTACTTATATTTAATTTAAACTGTAAATAAATATTAGGATTGATCTAATAATTTCTGGGTGCAAATAAATAATTGATTAATACATAGCATTAAGAGTTTTTTTTTTTGTCAATTAAGACAAAGTCAACATGTTTTGGTGGCACATCGTTGTCACATAAAACAATATATAATTTAAATGGCACGTTTTCTAATAAAGGTTCGCCATCCCTGCCGTATACTTTAAGTTTTTCAATAATAGAATGTTTTTTAGCAAAAATAACTACCTATCAATAAATAATTCCCTGGCCCTACACTTACTTTTTAGGGTTCCATACCCGCAGTGGCGGTAGCTTCATATAAGCACAAAAGCCCGGCTTGCCTTACTAAAATGCTCGATAGAGAATCAATATCAAACCTGAACTATTTAAAAGTTCGCTCGCTAAATTCTTATCAAAATAACATAAAGTATCTACCTATGCCACACTACTTCACATAGCGATTGGTCGCGCGCAGAGTTTCGCATTTGCAGTTGTAGCATCTACATATAGCTATCTCGCTTACACGCACCGGCTTTTACCGGGCTTTCAAATACTATATCTGTCTCTTTCGCACTTATAGCGATGTGCCGTATAACGAGTTAGAAACTTGTGCGTCTTTGTAGACGATCAGTTTGAAGATTTAAGCAGGGCTTGCAAGTGAAGTTGCACGCATATGCGTGACCTTGTCACCTTGCCAACTCTGCAGTGTTGCCGTTTTAGCAACGTTGTGAGATCTTGGAGATTTTTAACGAGTTTGGTGACTTTTTTTAAGATTTAGCAACATAAAAACTAGCGACTTTTGAAAATTACGAATATAAATATTCAAGCAATATCTTAAAAATAAAAAAATTGCGACATCTAGCTAGATTTTTCATATAACTGGCGACTTTTTTTTGCCAAATGACAACACTGCAACGACCCGAGTGCAACTCACTTCAGTTCATATCTCTTAGTACACGGTTACCAACTTAGGGATTTTGACCCTAAATTTAGGGACTAGAAGTGTTAAAAGGGAAATTTTTGGGGACTGGAATATTTTGGGGATTTTATAGGGATTTCGAACAAAACTTACCAAATCGAAAACAAAGCGTGTGTTTTCTGTTTTGTGCGTAGAAAGGAACGCACGATATGTAATTCATATCCCCTAAAAAGGTACATAGTATCATGATGGTACGATTTTCCTTATAAATCGGGATTATGGATCGTGAGTAAAACTTAATCATACTGTGGACACGATCAAGAACTTCATCGTACATATGTATGACTTCAAAAATGAGACGTCAAATGAAAAGGAGCAACAGGATGATGATGTGGTTCTAGAAATAATTAACAAGTTTGCATAGTTGTATTTTCATTTTTTTTTATCAACTTAATATGTAACGTTATATTTACCTACGAAATAATTTAGGTACTAAATAAGTATGTAGGTATAACACATATAAAATTCTATTTAGGGATTTTTAGGGAAATTCGGAAAAAAAGTCTTAGTAGTCTGTGCTTCAGTTTTTTGCTTTTATTTGCTTGAGTGGGAAAAGTTTTAGAGTTTTATGAGTTTTCTTAGATTTTCTCAGTGATACAATTGTTTTGGTGACTTACCTACAACAATGGAGGTAATTGTACCTTGTGAGGATTTAAAATGCGTTCAAGTTTTGATTGGCGAAGATAAGGTAAAATCTTTAAACTTTGCTCAGAAAAAACAGTTAATTTCTTTAACATTTTCCTACAGAGGAATTAGATTCATTATTTGACATTTATGCAAACTATTTCGACAAACAAACATTAAAAAGCCAATTGATTTGCTTGTATTCTAGTCCTGATCTGAAAGATCGTAATGTTTTCGAATTAATTGATTTCATTCATGAGAATAACCTCGAAGATGCCTTTCCCGAGCTGTTAAAGTTAGCGTATCTTGTTGTAACTATTCCGGCTACCAGTTCTTCCGCGGAACGTGCTTTTTCGTCTCTTAAACGTATCCATACCTATCTGAGAAATACATAAGGTCAAGAGCGTCTTTCCGAATTATCAATGATAGCTATTGAAAAACAGTTGTTGGTAGAATTAAAACGATCACCAACATTTTACTCTGATGTAATTAAATCATTTCTTAAGAAAGATAGACGATTCCAATTAGAATATAAATAATTTATTTAAATTCCTTATTACATTCTATCTAGCTATTTTTTAACTTTCGGTTTTGTTTTTTTTTTCGTCTGTAACCTGTTAGTCCTGTTACGAAGCAAGCAACTACTTACCATTACTTTGTTCCCTCAAGCAATGAAGCAAACCAAACGGCTTTTTTTTAAAGCCACCGGAGGTATGCAATTGCTGATATGTTTATTATATTCAATCTAGCACTAGCATGCCTTCAGTTTGCTTTTTTACCTCATTCACCGCACGACAAGCAAGAGTGAAATTGAAGAAAGAAGAGGAAAGAAGAAGATGGATGAATTCACTTTTAATTTATTATACCTAACCAGTAGTTTATGAGAAAATTGCGATGATACATACGTAGGTACCTACATACTCAGTCGATTTTTTTTTTTTTTGGTATCGTTTTAAATTTTAGTGGGCTTGCCTTATTTTGAAACCCTAGGCACGCCACTGCATACCCGAATACCAGCTTGATGCACTAGAGTCGATGGAAAAGCGGCAAGAGCCTCAAAGGCAATGAGGCCCTGGTCAAGCCAAAGCTCCAGAGCCTTGAACATCGTCGCCGAGTTGGCAACTTGTCGGTTTTTTATCGGTTATTATGCGTACAGTTAAGGAACGGCATTCCCTGCCGTAGTCTGTGTTACCCGATAGCTACTCGCACAATCATAAGTCAAGAGTGAATAGGTTTTTTCTAGGCAAGCGTGCTACAACGTTGACTACATCATCGCTTTACATTAAGTGAGATAGTGGTCAAGCGCGAGCCTATAGATTGTGGTGTTCTGATTTACAGATCCACATTTTATAACTCTATTTACAATTCATAACACTATACAAACCATATCTTCATATATTTTGATATTTTATCAACTTTTGTAATTCATTTTTATGTTTTCTTCCTTTTGTTATCATCTGAATAGCATACTTTTAGTTATATCTGATTGTTTTAATATCTGAAACTTAAATTATATTGTTAATTTGTAATTCTTGCAATATTTTTCTATTGTGACATTTTCATCTGCCATGACATCTGTCTGTCTATTTTATTTTTCTTAAAACCATAGACCGTAACATAGGTACCATGGACTAAACCTCCTTTAAGCTAGGTTTACACTATTATAAGGGTAGAGTAGACTGACCCCTTTGTGAACCGTTTTTATTCGTTCTGGTCTTTATTTCTTAATTGAAATTTGAAATGTAGATATATGACACAGAACGATGAAAAACGGGCGTCAATTTTTAGTTTCGAATCGGGACGGAACGCCGAAAGTCGGTGGACTACGGAATACTACTTAATGTACGATCGAATCTGAAAGTCTTTAAACTATTATACTTACGGCTTCTGTAATATTATATGAAGTGCTCTAATATATATAGTGTTATACTGTGTATAATTTGCCAGCCTTCATACCTACCGTTTATCTGCGCATATACGGCGTGTAACGCCCAGTCCGATCTCCGACGCTCCTTACTGCCTACCTACCACAATTGGTGTATGAGCTGTAGCAGACAGGTCTTCAAATTCGCGCGGCCACAGCGCGCCCGTTTCAGCACGCGCAGATTCCTGCCGCCTACTCATTTACGTACCAGCCCGATTGCCTGCTCATCTGCCTACCCAGGGCCTACGACGTCATCCTGCCCGTCCGATCACACCGTGCCACGTCTGCCTGCCCTACTCTACAGCCTGCCTATCCGATTGCCGTCGTGGTGCCTGCTCATCTGCCTACCCAGGGCCTACCACGTCTTCCTGCCTGGTTAGCTGCCCACGTCGTGCGAAGCCGGACCACAGTTTTATTATCTTTATCCTTTTTCTTAGTTTTAATTTATATTACCTTTTATTTTTACTAACGTGGCTAACGTTAGCTCTCCGGAGCTTACGTTACGCTACAAGATTAATAAAAAAAAAACTATCACTCATGTCATCCGTCTGTCTGTCCGTCGTCTGTCACTCAGGTTTTCAAGCTAAACGGTTAGAGAGCTACAGTCTTCAAAATTTCACAGTAAAAGCATCATATTGAGCCAAAGCCATCCAAATTGTCAAACAAAATTATAAATGGTTTTTAAAGGGGCCCCAATACAGATAAAGGATACAAACTTTTGATAATTTTTATTATTAAGTATATTTTACTGACAAAAATCAATATTTTTCCAAATTATTAATTTTTCTTTTTAATTTACTTATTTTGCCTATTACAAACAACTTGTTTTTGCGGTTTGGTACGGAACCCTAAATGTGCGAAAGCTGACACGCACTGGGATAAAAAGTAGCCTATGAGCTATTTCAGATTATAACCTATCCTTGTACCAATTTCGTCCAGATCCGTTCAGCCGTTCTGACAGATTGAGTAACAAACATACATCTATCCATCCAAACTTTCGCATGTATAATAATATTAGTAAGAAATATCCATTAGAAGTATTTGTATGTCGTTTTTGTGGCAAATAAACACTTTTCTCTCTGCTTTATTTTTTTAGTAAAACATATAATTAAAGTTTCATCATATCCAAACATGGCTGGGTCGAACTAGAAAGATCTTCTGGGAATTCTCACTTAACTTAAAAGTGACAAATATAACATACATCTGACAGCTAAACTGACTATTTTTCCTTCCATCAAAAGGAACACATTGGCAGTTTCATAGAATCGGAAAAGCTTTCACAATAATATTTTATCCTGAATTTCAATTCAGGCTTTTACTAGTGACTTCTGTGAAAATTGATATTGATGTGAACTTTATAGGTTCGATCAAATTGACATCTATTGACATTGCGCTTCTAATAAAAATATTTATTTGAAAAGAATTACTCTACTTAGTGGGCATTTCCTGTTTGCCTACGAAACGACTTTAATGAAGCCGCGCGTGGCATTTTCGTTTATCACATTTCATGAAGATCTATAGGTTACCACTAGATGGACCGATGACTGATGGTGGTTATGGTTGCAGGAATCTGCTCAATACGGGACGCACAAGAAAGCTCAGTGTGGCGACACTTGAGGGTCACTTATATTTAGCAGTGGACGTTTTTCGGCTGAAACGATGATTATTAGAGAGAGTATCAGCGATAAGGGTATGCCCAAAATTTAAGGAATCGACTTGCGCTACCGAATGGACTTTTCACAACCATTACTGTTGTTAGAATAACATGTTGTCTAAGGCCTCTTGACCGATCGGTGCAACATGTCATTTTCGTTCCTTTCTATGTTTAGGGTTCCATGCCTCAAAAGGATGAAACGGTACCGATAAAGGATCACTTTGTTGTCCGTCTGTCTGGAACCAGACCCTTTATCTCGGGAACGCGTGGCGGTATCAAATTGAAATTAATATCTTATATTTAAGTTTGCAATCCCTTGCAGCTGTGAAAAAATAAAACTTCTAGATCAACGCCATCAAAAGATACGGCCGTTAATGACGCATATTTTACACTCGCAAGGGAATTAAAATCTACAGGGTACTGTCCGTTGAAACATGAAATCATGAAATTTGGCAAGAAGCAATGTCTTATAGCACAAGTTAATAAAATAATCCGAAAATCGTAAATGTGTACGTACATAAAAAAAAGATTATTAACTTATTTGCAGTTGGTAAACTGACCGCGACTTATGTCGATGTGTGGGGACTACAATCTTCCAATAGCAAAGTTAATTTTGTCCCTCAATTATGTTTATCTTATCATTTGAGCAAAGTTCGGTGCCCTCATATTTTATGAAATTCAGTAATGTTATTTAATTATTTTGATACTCAGTGTGCGAGCCCGACTCGCACTTGGTCACTTTTTGTCTAGCCGTTTTTGTCGAATGTAACTGCACTGTCCCACCGCCAAAGGTCTGCTTCAGTCCTTCAAATTCTTCTCTCGTACCTTCCTAAACCAGTCCTCATAGTCATCATCATCATCATCATCATCGTCGTCTTTGTCTCTGTCACCTCTGACCTAACCCACATACCCAAACCCATCATAAATTTAAAAAAAAGTAACATAATTAAATTTTGAATTAATATCTTAAACCACTTTATACCTGTTACTTACGAAAAAGATCTTGACCTTTAAAAAGAGGTCACCTCGACTCCAATACAGTTGAAATTCGGAAGCATTCTTCGAGTGCCACTAAGGTTGTCACTAACAATGAAAAGGGTACCTCGACATATGTCCGCAGTACACGATGAACCTTTAATTAAGGTTGTTTCATTTCGTCTGAGGTCGCAACTAGGTATGTCCCCAGCGACCAATTACTTTTTAATTAGGAACAAATATAGAAAGTGTTTTGTTGTAGTTAAGTTGCGTCGCACCTCTATGCCCTAGGGTTTGGGGGAAATTGGATCTCGTATTTTTTGCGTAAAGTTTATTGTTATAGATGATTGGGTTCGGGAAGTAGATGGATTACTAGGTTTTAAGTTTTGGCTGTTTTTACTGTTTGGTATATCTATTAACCACAAAAAAGAAACCAAGGCCGGCCAGTCGTAGAACCGATGACCTTTGGGGTAGAGGTATTCTTGAGTGAAGACTACGAATGGGTAAACGTAATGTGGCACGTCCTCAGGCAAGGTGGAGCGACGATCATTGTAGGATGGCTGGTAGGAGCTGGATGAGAGCTGCCGAAAATCGGGACAAATGGCTTTGGAGAGGCCGAAGTCCAGTAACTGCTATAGGCTGATGATGATTTATATTGTCTATACCAACGATAGGCACTCTGTACTAGTTGCCTGAAATTTTACAAAAATGAACCTATATTAGTTTAGAGTATCATATCGCAGAAAGAGGAGCCTCGTCTTAAGATGTGAAATAAGATACCTACTTTTTAGGGTTCCGTACCCGAACGGTCCAAACGGAGCCCTATTGCTGTCATCAACGTGTCCGTCTGTCTGTCTGTGCATTTGTCTGTCCGTCTGTCTGTCTGTCTTTGTAGATAAATACTGTATTTTTTGTTTTAAAAATATTGGTAACAAAGGAATGAGAAGCCACCAAAGATCGCTTTTTCACAAAATTTGGTCCCGAATTTTTTTTTAACTGCTTTTTGTCCTATTTGGTGACATTGTTTATTATTACGTATATTTTACTGTCTAATACCAATATATCGATAAATCAGAATTTTTATTTGAAAATTTCCTTATTGTTTCTATTACACCAACTTTTTTTAACGGTTGGTAGGGAACCCTAAATGTGCGAAGTCCGACACGCACTTGGCCGATTTTATATATAAAGTTAGTTTTCACAGAAGCTAGAAATGTTATAAATTCAAGTGTGTTTCTTCTTAAAACAGACGCCATCTTCTTTTGATTATCAAAATAAATAGAAAAGCTTTGCTTGGTTTAAACGACAATTTTGCTACAAATCCAACTAGTCACTTCTCGAGAATTTGTGTGGTTGCGGCAGCAAATATATTGCTGATGGGATTCCTAATAGAGTCGGAGTTTTACCGAAATTAAATGATTTGACTTCATATTTTTGCGGCTATTTGCGACTATTGGATGGATATAATTACTAGCTATGTTTATGGCATAAGGGATATTACAGAACCCATTTTATTAGAGACAAAGGCAGATTAGGAAGTTGCAAAGTTTTGCCTCCGTGCAGAGAGAGATGGAGGAAAAAAATATTTTTTGTAATAAAATCAAAATGTTGCCTTCATTATCATTACAAATTTATCTTGTATCGTAGATGTATTTACAAATACACACAAAGTTACACCCAGGCCAGGAACAATTATTTATTTATAGTTTATCGTCACATTGGAACGCCTTGCGCCTTACACCAATGTAGCACAATCATAAAATAAACTCACTATAATTCCAGGTTTCCTCACAATGTTTTCCTTCACCGTAGTCAGCGATGTCTAAGATGAACTTAGAAAGTACAGATGAATAAAAAACTCACATTGGTACTTGTTCTGATTCGCGAGCACGAACTCAAGCACGAGAGGTGAGGCCTTAGCAATTGGGCCACCACGACATACAACGGACGACACGACATGACATACACATATATAGGCCATACATATATTTCCCTGCGGGAATCGACCAATAGACACGTAGCGCAGCAGCCTGTTTATTATATTTCTATGGCGGCAGCCAATCGCTCAGACACTGCGCAAACCATAGATATGATAAACAAGGCACCAACCATGCCAAATGTCTGTTCCTTGTTTTACCGGCTTGTGAAAGAAGGTATCTCTTACCACCCCCGTACCCAGCTGAAAACAAAATCAACTAGGTGTCACAAATTAAACACATCTCAAGTGATGCGATTAGCCGTTTAAAATTCATTCAACCATTCACAGCGACTAACGGCCATTTGGCAAATTCATCATTTTTTGCGTTGCTATTCGTTCCAGGAAATGATCCTTAAACTAGCATTACAATATCAAAGATAACTACAAATTTTTCCGTTAATTTTATCAGATTGTGCAACGCAGAATTCAACTTCAGTGACAACTATAACAAACCCAATTCATTGAATTACAACCGTGAACAATGCATCCCTCTTGTTTCAAATGGCCATTGTAAACAGACTTACATTCGATTATTACCTTTTATGTATAGGTATTGGTATATATGTATAATGCCTATCTTCCATTGTCCCTATGTTCTGGTGGTCGCAAGCACTACTACTGAACGTGAGTTCTTTGGTTCGGTTCCCGGGTTGGGCTAAATGTTTGTCTGTTTTGTTTTCTTTTTGTCAGTTTTTTTTTTGGGTTTTTCCATCTGCAAGAACGCTTTAAGTTCCTTCATGACACACATTCTAGACACTTGAGTTCATCGGAGGTTTTGAAACTTTAGATGCCTGCTCATTCCACTTAGTTTTACGACTAATAGTTTACGGTCCAGGCTGTGCGATTGTGGAATTAAGGTTAATTAAGGTTTTTAAAAGAAGCCTAGACACGGGCTTCTTTTAAAAACCTGGTTAAAAACCATTTTCTTTCTCTCTAAAGCTTTCCTATTTCGATCTAATTTCTTTCATCATTATTCAACCCTTTTTCTTTATTTTTGTCCGCCTTATATGAATTTGTTAACATATAATATGTGTGTATTTTAAGTTTATGGTTTATGGTATTTATTGTAGCAATATAATGTTGTAATGTAATAGCAGTACACCGCAGACAACTTTTTAACCGACTTCCCAAAAAGGAGGAGGTTCTATGTTCGACTTCATGTTTGTTTTTTTTGTTTATGTTTACCGATTACTCCGTTAATTGTGGACCGATTTTGAAAATTATTTTTTTGTTTGAAAAAGTATGTTCCGAAATTGGTCCCATTAATTTAATTTGGTGAAGATCTGATGAAGAACTTCGGAGATATACCACAGAACTCTTCAATAAATAACGGCAAATCTCTCGGGATTGCTGCAATCGCATGTCTGTTTGTTGTTTATAACATTTCATAACATAACATCACGCCAGTTCGCTCTTAAGGGATAAGCAGACCTCTCATTTCACCGGTTATTTTCAAGTTTCATGAAATCTATTCTGGCGAAATAGTTCCCTTACTAACTTGCCTATTAGGTGCGTACAAATAAAAAGTGAAAAATAAAAAAACTTTTTGCAAAAAAATACTATCATCGCATGTCTGTTTGTCTGTCGAGAGAAATCTCATTTCTTCAGCTGTTTCGCGTGATCTTTTTATTTTTCTATTGAAATGAAAACGATCATTGATTGTCTTGGCTTGCGACTTTAAACAGTTACAGTTTTTTTTTTTTTGTATGATCACCGATATCTCCGTCAATTGTGGACCGATTTTGAAAATTCTTTTTTTGACTTTTTAAACAACGGCAAATCTATCGGGATTGCTGCAATTGCATGTCTGTTTATTGTTAGTACGCTCTTAAGGGGTACGCAGATCTCTCATTTCACCGGTTAAGTTTAAGTTTCATGAAATCAATTTTGGCGTTATAGTTACCTTAGTAACTTGCCTATTAGGTAGGTACAACTAAAAAGTGAAAAATAAAAAAACTTTTTCCAAAAAAATACTACCGACTTCCAAATACAAAACTACAATGTGAAAAATAACTTTATTTTTTGAAGTCGGTGTCCATAACGCAAAAAATTGGTACCTACGAAAGGCACCGACTTCAAAAAATAAAGTTACTTTTCACTTTGTAGTTTTGTATTTGGAAGTCGGTAGTATTTTTTTGCAAAAAGTTTATTTTTAAGAAAAAGATTTCGGAAACAAAAAAATTTTGGCATGTCACGTGTCATTTTTCAATGTCATACTGCAAACTAATGCATTACTTATCTTGCCTGAATACCACTAATGATTTACAGTAATGGTGACGAATGTCGAACAGGGTGGAATGCCGCATCATTTTAAGAAAGTATTGTATGCATGTGATTATGTTCAAATCGCACGGAGAACTTTGATAGCGCGGATTTAGTGCGACGTCAGGTCTTTTTGTAGTTGTGGTGGAATAGAAGCCACTGCAATGGAATGCATTAAGAAATAACTTCTTAATCTATATATCTATATTCTTAAGGCCTCATTAGAAAGCTTATAGTCACCCAAAGGGCAATGGATAGGATTATGCTCGGAATTTTCTTGCGCGATCGCATCAGAAATAAGGATACCCGCAGGAGATTCAAAGTTACCGACATAGCCCGAAGATTTTCGAAGCTTAAAGGGCAGTAGGCAAAGCACATTGCTCGCAGAACGGATGGCCGATGGGGCCGAAAAGTTCTGGAATGGTGACCACGAACCGGAAGATGATGCGTTGGAGAGCTTCCTACTAAAAGGTGGACCGATGACCTAGTTAAGGTTGTAACTCTAATTTTCCGCCATCGCTGCTGTCATTTTGGATTCCGCTGGCTACGCTGAAATAACCATCCTTCAATCCTCACGACTGTGTTGCCTCGAATTAGGGGTTCACCGTGTAGGATGTAGCGGCCTGCGCAGCCTACCCTGCGCAGCCCTAGCCGCCACAGTCCCTGCAGCCTACTCCTGCCACCAGGGACGCGCTCCACTCTTCACCGTGCAGGACGTAGCGGCCTGCGCAGCCTACCCTGCGCAGCCCTATCCGCTACAGTCCCTGCGGCCTACCGTCGCGCGTCCCCACGTCTACCACGTGCTCTGCAAAGGACTGACCTTTGCCCTACCTGACTACTGCTGTGCCGGTGCGCTGCCTACGCATGCGACCCGGGTCTACCCTGCGGCGGCTTACCGCCGTGCGCTACGCTGGGACATAGCGGGCTGCGCAGCATAACCTGCGCAGCCCTAGCTGCTACAGTCCCTGCGTCCTACCGCGGCCTACCGCCGCGCGTCCCCACGTCTGCCACGTGCCAGGGACGCACTTCACCGTACGGCTGAGGGCTGACCCTTTTAACTCGGTTGCTGCTGTGCCTGCACGCTACCTACGCACGCTGCCTACGCACGCCTGCCAGGTCTTGGGCCTGCCTACTTGCGGCCTACCGCCACACGAGCTACGCACGCTGCCTACGCACGCCTGCCAGGTCTTGGCCTGCCTACATGCGGCCTACCGCCGAGCCTGCGCTGGCAGGTCCACGCTACTACCACGTGATGCCAAGGGACGGTACCCTTCTTATGTATTAACTGTGTGATAGTTATCGGAGCAGAACAATAGTGACTTTAAGTACCCGCAACCTAGCTGAGCTATACCAAAATATATGTATTAACTTGTCCAGCTGTTTTCTTTATGTCTACCTACTTACCTACAAGTTAGCGGCCTGCGCCGGCTACCCAGCGCAGCCCCTAGCCGTAACAACTAGCTGTTTTTTTTAATTCTTTTTTGCGATACGCAGCGCAGCAGCCGATCGCTCAACCAACACGCCAATCGTGTCGTCAAAACTTTTATACGTCACCAATTCACCTTTAAGTTCAGGCTGAGGTTAGTTTAAAAAAATATGTTTAATACTTGAAACTTGGGTAAGATACACATTCCTACACATGACGGACAGACATGATTGCGACTTACAAAGCCCTTATTACGAGTACTAAGAAAGTCCCTTTAGCTTCTACCAGCCAGGTTTCAAACCTGCAGTCCGCATTTTAGTAACCAGTACAGTCTTACGAAAAGGTTAATTTCCACATAGCTGCATCTTACAGTAACTTAATATTCATGCGGGGGCACACGACCTCTGTTCCAGGTGTTATAACCTGTGTAATAGATCGTGGGTTCGAACCCAGGCAGGCAGACATTACTTATTCCAAATTATTTTATAACCACTGCTCCAAACATGGTGAAGGAAACATTCGAAGACATGAGACATCCACCAACCCACACTGGGCCCCTGTGGTGGTTTAAATAAAGCTCAGTCCTTCTCAAAGAGAGGAGGCCTGTGTTCCAGCAGTGGGCTCGTTAAAACGCTAATGATGAGCCAGGTTTCAAACCCGCTAATTCAAATACCTAGTAACCACTACGTTATGAGGAAACTACTAATTTGTAACACACAGCTTCATTTTACTACAACTTAATATTCAGGTGGGGGCACACGAACTTTACCAGGTGTTATAACCTACAGTACACCCTGCAGTGTAGGCTAATGGTAATCTAGATTGGATTGGGACTCAAAGGCTGCATCTGAGCTAGGATAACCATGTATGTGAAGAATTTTGTGAAAACATTACACTTTTTTGTGAAAACTGTTTCTATGTTAATGAATTTGTTACAAGGTTTTTGTTAATTTAGGGTTATCTTTCTAAATCCAATTAGTAGCTAAGGCCCACTTGTACGAAAGACTTAATTCAGAGTTAGTTGCTAATACGAGATTGAATTGACAATAATGATGGACACACTGTCAATTTAATCTCGTTTTAACAAATAACTCTAAGTTAAGTTCGTGCAAGTGGTTCTCACACAACCAATTATGTATGACATATTTGTTATTTAACTGGTGTTCTGAATTCAAACTGAATTTTAAAACAGTTTTCTCCAACCGATTGACCTGAAATACGAGTATAGCATTCACGTTTCATTTGGATGACAATGCACGGTTATCTAAGCGACATCAATCTTAATCCTATATAGCAGACTCCCAAAGATGGCGGACCAATTATTTGTATGCACCCCACACTGATTGAATATTGTCTGCTTATGTTTTTGTCTCCAACCAATGTTTTGAATCCATAGCCTGCCCAATGTTTTGTCTTCTCCCACCATTCTCGCGTATACGCCTTTTAGGCCCAGTTTTTTAAAATCCGTAATTAACTCAAAAAATCCGGTAGTAAAGCGTTTTCCCATTAATTAAATTGAAAATGGAAATAAAAATGGTCAAATAAGTTAAAGAGTTAGTTAGAATTATTATTAATTGATCATTTATTAGACAAAAAAATTATGAAAAGACGCGTTTTACTGACTTTATATGAAACCATTGGTACATTCAACTATTGGTTGAGTTAACTACGGATAAAAAAACTGGACGCAAGTAGAAATAGCGTAGGTCCTTAATTACTTACTTTTTGCAAACATTTATAAGAATGTTAAATACTAAATACTCCATTTAACATACACAAAAGCTTGCCTTTCTATAAACCTGAAACCTGGGGCCTTTAGAATTTACTCAACGAACATTTTTCATAATAAAAACAAATTCAATCACAGAGATAATGGGCTTTTCGCGAAGAAATCCATTCAGAGAGCGAGCTATAATTATGGTACCTACTCTACAAAGAAAAATATTTAAAAAACAAACTAAGAGAAATCCTTTGAACTTCATAACTTGTGTTTGTGTGTGTTATGTGTACTTTCGACGAGAGAAGTCATTTATTTTTCGTTTAGATTAACGCGTGACTTATTTTTCTTGTCCTCATTTTTATCTGGATCTTAGCCTAAAATAAGTCTCAGTAAATGTGGTTTATGAGAGGTTCACTTCTCTTTCCCTGGTCTGGCCGTCTATTATAGTCTATACTAATATTATAAAGCGGAAATATTTATATTTTTAATTTTTGTATGTAACGAATAAACTTGAAAACTACTGGACCGATTTCAAAAACTCTTTCACCGTTGAGAGGCTACACTATCCACCGTGACAAAAGCTACTTTTAATCCCTGTATTCCCACGGCAACGGGAACTACGCGGGTGAAACCACGAGGCGTCCGCTAGTATTTTATAAATCTTTATCATACTCTACGTGTATGTTTTACAGTGATTTTACGCAACCGGAAAAAGTAGAGAAATTACTGAGTACTTACCAGCCATTTAAGGTCAAGGTTAAGTAGAGACTTATCACTAGTTGGCCTTGACTCAATCAATTCATGTCAAATGTCTACGAATATTTGGCTCTAGAACATGCCGATATCCTTACCAGATATTCCTTCAGCGTTACTTTCTTTCTTTGAACTAAGCCCAAAATTCCGAAAGACGTCCACTGCTGACCATAGGCTTCCCCCAAGCGCCGCCACATTGACCGATCCCGACCGGTCCACTTAGACTTTAGAGGAAGGCCCTTTAACTCTGCGTCTTCCCGTTCGCGGTTGTCACTCCAGAACTTTTCAGCCCCATCGACTATCCATTCTGCAAGCAATGCGCCCTGCCCACTGCCATAAGATATGTTATATTATAAACATGACCTTGAATAATAATTTGGTAACAAATAATGAATTCCATTTTCTCAAAACCAACACAAAACATCATAATATCTTGATAAAATTATCTGTCCTCAGCCATTCAGCTTCAGTATGAACAATTTAATATTGTCTATAATACGTAGTACTGCGCAGCGGACAAACCATTTGCAGCCAGCGCTGAGGGCATAGTGCTATACGGATTATTTGCGACTGGTTATCTTCAAAGCTCTTTGTCTCGAAAGAACGGATGATAGTGTTTTGTTTGAAGTCAAAAGAATGAGAAGATCTTTAGCAGTAAAAGAATATTAGATAGTTATTTTTACAAGGCATTTATGCCTCATTCACAATAGGAAAGAAGAGCCTTGTTAGTGTTGTCCAGAGGCGTAGCTAGGTAGCCAAAGGGCCCGGAACAAAAAGAAACTGGGGTCTTAGCTGAACTGTTTAGGTTTGATCGAGTCAAAATATAAATAATTTTAAGGTGCCAAGCTACAATATCATCAGCAAGGACTGAAAACTTTAGCACCTTGCCTCGGATTTTGCATCTAGGTATATGTATGCCTCACAGATATCGTAAGTTTCGAACAGAAATTCGTGACTTGTTGGGGATTCCCAGTCGTGACCTTTATTAATTTGTTGCCGAAGATGCGAGAATTTTTCGATAGTTGAGGTTTGCTGGTCAGGGTCCGAGGGCCCCTGAGCTTGGGCGCCCCGGTGCACGGCACCGTCTAGCCTTCTGGTAGCTACGCCCCTGGTCCTGTGGTCGAAAAATTAGTTCCAGGGTGCCATTCCCGTCTGGGTTGCGGATAAATTTGAAAGAGAGTTACCGCGGCCCTGTTACCCGAGTTACCCGTTTTTTTTGGTGGGGAAATCATCCAATGTCTCTTCCCCTCTGGGTGAAGCGGGAGGGCGTGACACGGGTGGACTTTTACTGACTAAAATCCACCCGTGTTCCTTCAGTTGCTTGAGCCAGGGCCGCGGTAACTCATTTTCAAATTTATCCGCGACCCAGTAGCATATATAGCCTGGAAAACAGATAAGCCTTTTGTCAAATAAAAAAATTTACTAGAACAGCAAAAAGTCAATAAAATGCGGCAGACAGCTAGGTGATAGAGGCACTGTTTGCTTAAGGAGGTTCCAACGGAAAAAACAAAGAAAAAGGAAATATATATATGCCGTCATGGGGACTGCCGACAGAATTGATACATTAAAATTTGAGTGAATGGCCGCTAATAATAAACAGGACGCGAATCACGTCACGTGAGCATGTCGATGATGCGCGAACCAATAAGATATGCCCTATTAAAATACGAACAAGTAAAAATAAAATGCTTTTTTCAAAAAAATACTACCGACTTCCAAATAAGTCGCTAGTAATTTTTTGAAAAAATCTTTTTATTTTTCCCTTTTTAGTTGTACCTAGCTAATAGGCAAGTTTTTTAGTAAGTTACCTATAACGCCAGAATAGATTACCCGAATGTCATGAAACTTGAACATAACCGGTGAAATGAGAGTGTACCAAGGTGAACTGTACACATCTACGTACCACTTTAGAGCATACTGGCGTGATGTTATGTTATGAAATGGTATACAATATAAACAGACGTACGATTGCAGCAATTCAGAGAGATTTGCCGTTATTTATTGAAGGGTTCTGTTGTATATCTCCGAAGTCCTTCATCGGATCTTCATCAATTAAAGTGGGATCAATTTCGAAACATACTCTTTCAAACAAAAACATAATTTTCAAAATCGGTCCACAATTGACGGAGATATCGGTGAACATACACAAAAAAAACATATGTAGTCGAACATAGAACCTCCTCCTTTTTGATAAGTCGGTTAAAAAGATTTAACTTTAAAAAGCCGCTTAATTTCCCGCTCCGCTTCTCACAAACTTTCTACCGCAACAAACGCGCAATATATGTATGTATCGTGGATGCGAAACTGCAGACACGAGAGTGCTATACATCAACAACACTGCAAGTTAGTATTTTCTGTACGACTGTACAATATACATACGGTTACAGACGCGTACAGTTATCCTGACTTCATCTAACATCTGTGAGTTGGTTACCAGCAAGGATGTTAGGGATGTGAAATTTCGGCTCTGGATACGGATACGGATAGAGACATTACTGACACTTAAAATAATACTTATCATAGTATAGACACATTGCTATGATTAGAAAAAACATGTTATGCTTATTTATATTGCAACTTAACGGGTAGCCCCCTACTTTGTTTTTGAGCAGATTAGAAATAATATATTATACCGGTTGCGGATACGGTTACTGATATGATCTTTTTTTAGATGATTCTTAAGTTTCTGATAGTTGTCGTCACGGATATTAGATTTTTATCATTATACGTGATGCGCGCAGCTAGAGTGTCGGATCGGCTGGGATGAAAAACCTGTCATACCGTGTCTCATTAAGACTCTGTCCCTATCCGAAATTATCCGAAACTTTTACAGAAGATTCGGTTACGGATAGATTTTTATTTCGGATATCCGATAGTTCCAGTTATGGTTACGGAGCTCCTTAACATCCCTGGTTACCAGACTCATGAGTTATGTTATTTTAACTTTAAAGCTTAGGAATCTTGGAAAATCTTTGCTTAGTTAAGTAAGTGGAAAATGGGAGTACATAATCAGTTTACCCGTGTTTGTTGCTATCTCAGAGATGTCAATTAAGAATGATGAGATATTTCATTTCGGAGTAACGGCGGAATATATCTGCTGTGTTGTTAATATTTATGTATAAGATAATGCGTAGCACTCATAACTGGCGTGTGTGTATGACTAGATGTATGAACGAAATTAAGCAAAACGAGTACGTAATGTAATGTAGCAGGAGGCGTTCTGTAGTTTCTGCCTGGGAGTGATATGAATTTTCGAATGACGTTATTGCGACGAACGCTATTTCGAAAAATATTACGAGTGGTACGCCAGTTCGAAAACACATTGAGTCGAAAACCGCTATATCGAATGATGTTGCCGTGAACACGCTGTTTCGAAAAACTGTTTGACTGGCTGGTACGCTAGTATGAAAGTTTCGGTATCGAAATCCACTGTTGCGAATAGCATATCCCAATCTGAATTTATCTGGGGATCGAACACGCGATCAAGTGATTACCAAAAACTACCTGCGCAACGATGGTAAAACATGTACCTTATAAAAACGACATTTTTAACTTTATACGGTAGATGCGAAACGTACAGGACGATAAGTGTGGCAACACTTGGGGGAGGCCTATGTCCAGCATGGATGGCTTTCGGCTGAAAAGATGATAACTTTATTCAACATTCTACAATGTTCGTACAGAATATTCAATCGTGTAGAAATAAATTGCAAAGATTGGATATGCTAGAATAGATAGATTGATAGAAGAAGATTGGATAGAAGCGCGCATTTGTTGTCAAGTGATTCGAATTGGTGAATTAGAGATTTGGTTATTCGAGATCGCATGGGTACGGCGTAAAGATTTTCGTCGTAGCGTGCATTCGTTGTTAAGTGTTTCGTATAAGGTAACTTACGGGGACGTGTTATTCGTAGTTACACTTTTCTAAGTCACGCAATACACTCCTATTAGAGACAGTGGATTTCGATACCAAGACTCTCATACTAGCGTACCAGTGAAACAGTTTTTCGAAACAGCGTGTTCGCGACAACGTCATTCGATATAGCGGTGTTCGACTCAATGTGTCTTCGAACTGGCGTACCACTCGTAATATTTTTTGAAATAGCGTTCGTCGCAAATACGTCATTTGAAACTTCATATCACTCCCTTTCTGCCTACCCCCATGTGAAAAAGGCGTGAGTTTATTTATGTATATAAAATAATCTAAGTGGGAATATTTTGAAACAGTCTCTAAATAAGTACTCACTACACTATAAGATTCGTTCTAGACTCTTGTCACAAAAGTTGAACCAGTGGACTTATTGCGAGTTTTTATTCGTGTTCGATCGTGTTAAAGTAAACGTTATCGTCAATTAATCTATATAAATAAAAATCAATTGCTGTTCGTTAGTCTCGCTAATACTCAAAAACCAGCCAAGTGTGAGTCGGACTTGTGCACGAAGGGTGCCGTACCATTATCGCAAAAAACGCTTAAATATTTATTTTATTCTATTTTTAGTATTTGTTGTTATAGCGGCAACAGAAATACACCATCTGTGAAAATTTCAACTGTCTATATATCACGGTTTAATAGAGTCCCGTTTTTACCCTTTGGGTACGGAACCCTAAAAACGATGGATTGTCGATCGAAGCGTATTTACTACTATCTATCTCTCTATCTATCTATCTCTATCTACCTATTTAGCCTATGTAACTCCTTATAACATCACCATTGAAAGTCCCGTCAACATCAGTTCAGCCGTTTCGGAGATTACCTGGAACAAACAGACAGACATATAGACAAAAATCTTAAAAACTGCTTATTTGTTATAAGTACCGTATATACTTTCACATGCATTCAATAAAACGTTGTTATCTTGATATTTACATACAGACACTTCAATTTTATTTTTTTGTATAGATGTCTTAGTTGAAATAATAACGTACTCTATAAGTTAACGACAGGCAGTGAAGAAAGATATATTGACTTCGAGGAAACCTGGGCCTAATAGCCTGCGAACCCTCTTGAACAAAGTTAGGAGTACCTATAACTTTTCCATATATAATATACGAATAATAATAATAATAGGGCCTGATCCAGAAAGCAGTACTGCTGGACACGGCTCGTATTGTTAGGAGGTTCCTCTCTCTGGAGCCCTGACCGCCGGTAGCTTGGACCCTGTTCCCGATACCGGTGGGCCTCTATTTTTTATATTTTAAATGTTTTTCTTTTTTGTGTGTGTTTTGTAAAAATATTTAAAAATGTAATAAATAAGAAAAAAAGTTAAATAAAAGACATAATAATAATACCAAGCTGTAACTGTCCCACTGTAGGGCAAAGGCACAGATTACTAAATAGTTACTGGCAAAGGCCTCTTCTCATACAGAGAAGGCACGAGCATTGATCACCACGCTTGCTCAAGACGGGTTGGTGATTTCAAAATGATATTAACTTTAAGGTTTCCTCAGGTTTCCTCACGATGTTGCCCTTCACTGTTGTTAGTGATAAACCTAATTTTCCAATAAAAGAGACTGATTATTGTCTACATCTTTGGTTGTCCGGTCTTCTTCACGTAGGTATTTTCCGATCGGATGATAGAATCACTTAATCAAGATCCAGCTCTAGTTGTCCCCCCAGCGATGGCCTGAGCCGAGGTTCATATCCCTTAGGGGATAGCCCTCAGCGCTCGCTTAGGTTAATTTTTGTGTCTGGCTAGAGGCTCTAGTTTAGTCTCCATAGGGAAAGCCTGGTTAAGCAGTAGTCATCATTTTTTTGAAATGCAAGTCGCCTCGCAAAATAATTCAATAAAAATCTACATCTTTGTCTTATTCTGTTGTCAAACAACAGTTCAAAGTCTCATTTAAGAAAGATGTCCTTCATTCGATTTCTAAGTCGAGCAAAATTTTATGAACTGTTTCTTTCAGGATTGTTCCTGTTACAATCCAGAATCTGCATCTATGCCTGGTTGCTGGCAAAAGTCTGACATACTATTATATAAGATTTAAAAAACTAACAAAATTGGGCTAATTGTAGGTATACTTCTCCTTGACCCTTCGCTGAACACAAGCCAGTTGTTATGTAATAAAAATTGCACAGGATCCCCCCAAAAAATTCACACTCCTTAAAATCTAACACACTTACTCCAATTGCCCTACATTTTTGTTCCACTTTACCCGGTCCCCATAAATTTTGGAGCCTCCATCAATAAGTCCTGCAACACACTTCAATTGAAAGGCATTACGGTGAAATATTTAGAGTACGACACTAATCGCATGTAGGAACGCTACACACGAACGAGAGATATTGCTCGACCGGTTTTTCTTATCCAAAATCAGTTTTACCCTTTCCCCCTTAATGGACTTTGGGAAAGTTATGTAGGTGTAGGGATCCTATAGTTTGGAGAGTGAAGGGTAATTGGGGAATTAGTTGCTTGGGGTACAAAAAATGGGTTTAGCTTACGAGCTGCTTGCAAAAAACTAGTTGTAAAATTTGTCTATTTTTTAGGGGTTGTTGAATTTCAATCCATACTAATATTATAATTGCGACAGTAACTCTCTGTCTGTCTGTTATCTTTTCACGCCTAAACGGCTGAATGGATTAGGATGAAACTTGGTACAGGTCTATCCCTATACCATGACCTGGATTAGGACATAGGACACTTTCTATCCCGGGAGTATGTTAAATTGGGAAGATTTTCCAATCACACGCGGGTGAAGCCGCTAGAAGAAGTTCATTATAATATTGACTCTACTAACCTATTTCTGAAGCACATCTAGAAATCTCAATACTAATAATGCCACAAAAACTCCAGATCAAAATTAAAATTAAAAAATCAAAATCTGCCTTAAATCAATGACACTCACATATTTATTACCCTATCTCCACTTCATTGATTTACAATTATATGCTCTAACTACATAAAATCTAAGACGAATATCCTTTAGCAATGAAGAATATATGGTTGAAACTGCACTAAGCGTATGAAATCGAAATCGGTTTCTGGCATCGAAAAATTTAGCTAACTCTGTCGGGATTGGAATAGTGTCACATGCAGATGTTATGGGTTCGTTCGTTTCAGAGAATCATTTGTGAGGGTATGAGCAGACATCGAACATTAGATTGTAACTCTTTAGTTTAAAGGGGGATTTGTGGGTCTGTAGTCGAAAGCATTACTGTCAAGCAAAAGGTCGTGAGTTCTATTCTCAGATCAGCAAAAGTGTTATTCAATTTCTTGTCCGGTCCCGGAGACCGTCCCGTAGTCACAGGCCCGAAGTCTAGTTTTGTGTCGAAGTCTGGTTGTCGGTATTTGGCTTGTCATCTATTAAATGGTAATTAAACATAACTGACAAAATGTGAGTGTACTAAGGATGCCTCTGTCTAGCCGAATTTTGTCATGCTAATAAAATACATGACTGCTTGTGCTTTTAAATATTTTTTGTATATTGACAATGGTATTGTATATTGACATTAGTATTGTATATTGATATCGGTATTGTATATTGACATTAGTATTGTATATTGACATTAGAATTGTATATTAACATTAATATTGTTTATTGATATTTGTACCTATATTGACATAATCTTATTATTTGTTTTCAGTCTGTGCCTTGACATGTACTGTAGTAGCATTTTGTTTTTATATTATTGTTATTATAGTTTTATTTTTATTGATATTGATTTCTATTGATATTTATTATTAATTAATTTTAATTATTTGCAATTCTTTATAATTGTTGTTTTACTGTCCAGGCTTATTTTATTTAGTAGTGATTGGCTGGCTTGATTTTCAATTACCTATAAACATTTGTACGCCCTCTGGCAGAACATAGCGCCATACCATTATTATTGTACCTATGTTAAACAAATGGCTTATGGGGCATATAGACGAGATGGGTGTATTTATAGATTTTGACTGAATATCTACCATATATCTTTTATGCCATTGTATACTCCTTCAAACTCCAGAATCTGCCCCAAAAGCCATTTTACACATGCTTACAACACACGAACATACCCAGCACTTTTTAGCCAAAGTCTTTGATATTATAATTTTCAAAGAGCGAGCGTTCCCTAGCTCCCAAAGCTAGTAACCGGAAAACGTGCGGAAGATCTCAAAAGTTAAATTCGGAATGTGAATACGAGGAATGGAGAGTTTAAAATAATAATTTGATAAGTGTTCTTGGTCGGGTTTTAGAAAAGTTCGCTTTTGGTGTTCATTTTCTTGACTGGCGAGCACAGTTAAAGTTGTCCGTCCTGCCGCCCTAGCTAGAAAGTTACTATAAGACATTTGGCTGATTTTGTGTTTTTAATACCTTCGTACACAGCAAAAAATTCTGTATCGATCTCTGTTAGCAGTTTTTTATCATAAATAGATTCTGGATAAAAAATAAAAACGTCCCAAATTGCAATTTACACAAAACTATTATTGATAAGATTTAGTAATTGATTTAAACTAATGACGCGCCTTTTCGAAAGTTCGCAATAAAATCTATTTTTTGACACCAGAATTTCTCGATTAGATTTATAGTTAAGTCAAAGTCATAAATATTTATTTCAACTAGGTCGTTAAACGGCACTTTCGAACGTCAACAATTAAAATTTAGAAGTAATCTTATCTTGACCTAGATGCAACTCCCTAGGTAGTACATCAAGCAAAGAAATGCAAGAGCCGGCGTACATCAGACAGCTTGAGGACAAAAATGTAGTTTTGACACCAAGAGAACATGTTGTGAGTTCGAAGACAGCTACTTCTTCTAACGTTCTAGATATACCTCAACCACCTGAGTGGCAAAGAGTTCCAACAGCAAGGAGCTACAAGAGGAAGAAACTCTCACAATCGCCCTCACCTGAAGTTGTAACCTCCAATAGATATAGCGGACTACAGATTGACTCTATAGATGCTGAAGAACAACCTAAACAAAAACGATTACCTAAACCCCCACCCATAATCTTGTATGGGGTTGAAGATGTCAACAAACTGTCAGAACTTATAAACACAGTTGTTGACGAAGCTGAATACCTCTTTAAAATTGTAAATAAAAATCAACTCAGAATTACCAGCTCAAATATAGAATTATACAAGAAAATTATTGCAATAGTCCGTGAAAAGGGTCTCATAGGTCACACATTTAATAGAAAAGACCAAAGATGCTATAGGTTTGTCATAAAAAATCTACACCACACAACACCCCATAGTGCAATTATAGAGGAAATCGAAAATACCGACAACAAGGTACAAGGGGAAATCATTAACGTGAAAATTGGACCCGAAAAGAAACCTACATCAACATTTTTCGTTAATCTTATATCTGGTCCCAATAACAATGCAGTCAAAGCCATACCATCTATACAACACCAAAAAGTCTTAATTGAAGAGCCTAAGAAGAAATACTCAATCCCACAATGTCAAAGATGCCAACAATACGGGCACTCGAAAAACTATTGCATGCGCCCATATCGCTGTGTAAAATGCGCACAGGCACACAAAACCTCGGAATGTCCGAAGAAAGACCGAAACACACCAGCAAAGTGTGCTCTATGTGAGGGTGCTCATCCTGCTAACTATAAAGGCTGCGAAGTTTACCGAGAGATTTTGCATAGAAAATTAGGAAATGGGTTATCAAAGGTACCGCCATCAACAAAAACTAACTATGAAAATGCAAAAGTTAATCCGGTAGAGCCAATACAGACACCTAAACATACGCAAAGAAAATCTCACAGCGATCATAGGGAGAACCCAACCTACGCAGAAGTCACCAAAAATCACAGTTATACAACAGACTCCAAACTCGAAATTCTACTCACACAACAAGCTGAAAAGCTAGACAAACTCCTTGATCAAATGTCATCAATGATGACTCTTCTTACAACAGTTATCAGCAAGTTAGTTCGGTAAAATGTGTGCATACAGAGTGGCAACTTGGAACATTAATGGACTGATAAAGCATAAACATGACGTGGAAATACTCCTTGATCTTGAGAAAATTGACGTGCTGCTTATATCTGAAGCTCACCTAACCTCAAGTCATATGTTTTCGATTAAGGACTATTGTACATACTTTACACAACATCCAGACGGAACAGCACACTCAGGGACCGCAATCGTTATAAGAAAACACATTAAGCATGAAGTTCTTCAGGGATATAAAACTGAGCAACTACAAGCAACCTCTATAATTGTGCACGATAGGCAAGGTTCACTTGTCCTATCAGCGGTATACTGCCCACCTAGGCATGCAACAAAAGCGGAAAGATTTTCGGACTACTTTGGAACTCTAGGACAAAGATTCTTGTGTGGAGGAGATTGGAACGCTAAGCACACTAGTTGGGGTTCGCGACTAACTCTACCCAGAGGAAGAGAACTGCAGAAGAGTCTAAATGGTAATAACATATATACCCTGAGCACAGGAGAACCTTCATATTGGCCGACTGATCCAAACAAATTACCTGACCTGTTGGACTTCTTTGCATACAAGGGACTTCCCAACTTATACCTGGATGTAGAAAGTTGCCAAGATAGTAGCTCAGACCATACTCCAGTGATAGCTACCATTAGCACAAATATAATTGAAAGACCGACAAGACACTATCTCTGCAATAACAACACAGACTGGGAGGCATTCAGAGACTATATCGAGTCTAACGTAAATTTAAAAGTTCCATTGAAAACAAATGATGATATTGAGGAAGCTGCTGTGTATATTACTCAGTTAAAACAAACTGCATCATGGAAATGTACGCCAGAGACAAAACGCCAATCAGGTACCAAAAATGTACCTAAAGAGATTAAAATTATGGTTCTGGAAAAAAGAAGGCTAAGACGAGTTTGGCATAGCAGCCGGCATTCGTCGGACAAAAGAGCATTCAATAAGGCGGCCGCTGAATTGAAACAGTACCTTAAGGAAATTGAAAATGAGACAATGAAGAATAGGCTTGAGAACTTGAATGCTTCAGCTAAGAACGAATTTTCACTGTGGAAAACTGTAAAAAATAGTAAAATAGCACCCCAACTGGCCAAAAATCCTATTAAGTTACAAAACAACACATGGGCTAAAACTGACAAAGATCGTGCCGAGGCTTTTGCTTAATTTCTAGCTGAAGTTTTCAGTCCTAATCGCGATAACACAGGTACTGATGAAGATATCGAGGACTATTTGCAAGCAGACCTACAACTCAGTCTCCCATTGCCTAGCTGCTCACCTCGAGAAGTTCAAAGGGAGATAAGGAAATTGAAGCTTAAGAAAGCGCCCGGATTTTGCTTGGTGACAGCAGAGATATTGCGACAGCTTCCAAAGAAAGCCATTGTCTTCATTTCTCAGCTCTTTAATGGTGTCTTAAGAACAGGATATTACCCAAAAGTGTGGAAGATATCCGAAATCATCATGATTCCAAAAGCGGGCAAGCCTCCAAACCAAGTAGCGTCTTATAGGCCCATAAGTCTACTGCCTATAATCTCTAAATTATTTGAAAAGCTTGTTTCACGGCGATTAAAGCAAATTTTAGAGGACAACAACATAATACCACCGCATCAGTTTGGGTTCAGAGCCGGCCACTCAACTGTGGAGCAAGTACACAGAGTGTTTAACTCAATTAGAGTAGCATTGGAAAGGAAGCAATATTGTTCTGCTGCCTTTCTGGACGTACAGCAGGCTTTTGATAAGGTTTGGCATCAGGGACTATTATTTAAGATGAAGAGTCAGCTTCCTCACAATTTATACTCCCTTCTAAAATCTTACTTGGAGGATAGATTGTTTCGAGTAAGAGTAAACGACGACTACTCAAGATGCTACAATATAACAGCAGGTGTACCTCAAGGCTCGGTCCTGGGCCCAACTTTATATCTGATTTACACTGCAGACATACCCACGTCTGAACATGTTGTATCCGCAACCTATGCAGATGACACTGCCGCTCTTTCCAATGATAAGAACCCTCATTTGGCTTCTGCTATACTACAGGAACACCTTGACAAAGTGGATGCATGGATGGGGAAGTGGCGTATTAAGACGAGTGCAAATACATCAATGCATGTGACATTCACTCTACGAAAGGAAAACTGCCCCCCTGTTAAACTTGGCAACGAAGTGTTGCCTCACCAGGAAACGGCGAAATATCTTGGCATGCACCTGGACAGGAAACAGACGTGGAGAGTACACATAAAAAAGAAGCGTGATGAGTTAGATATTCTACTCAGAAAGCTTAATTGGCTTCTAGGAAGGAATTCATATGTTTCTCTGGAAAACAAACTCCTTATCTATAAAGCAGTATTAGTACCCGTCTGGACATATGGTATAGAACTGTGGGGCTCAGCAAAAAATTGCAATGTTGAAATATTGCAAAGATTTCAAAACAAAGTCCTTAGAAATGTATCAAATGCTCCTTGGTTTCTTAAAATCAGTGAACTACACGAGCATTTACAAGTAAACACTGTGAAGGAAGAAATTAAGCTCAAGACAAGTAGATACAAGGACCGTATAGAATCACATACCAACAGCCTAGCCACCGTTCTAAGTGTACCACTGCACAACAGAAGGCTTAAGCGCCAGTATATATGGGATATTGTTTAATAGAACAAGTAATTACTAAAGAGGTGGTTTCTTCCGATGGGAGGGCGACCCTCACTCGACAAACATACACACATCCCATCTGCTAATGGCCTGGTAGGCCGATCGCAAGATAAAAAAGAAAAGAAAAAAAAAAAAAAAGAAGTAATAGTAATTGATTCTACCGTCCATTCGAAAAAGTAGCTTGTTATGGAGAAGATCAGACAAGAAACTCCATACTTACTCTTTTAAAAATATAAGTGGTTTACAATATTTACATAAGTACATACATAAATTCATATATGTGAGGACGATGGACCCATAATAGCACTACATACTATACTACGTTTAGGTATAAAGTATTAAAATAATTAACAGGTAAATTTATTTATTTGATAAATAGGAACATGGTTCTCACATACTTACAAATATTGCAAACATAGGTAAAATTCTTAATTCAACAACAACGGAACAGCGTGTGAGTCAATTTCTTAAATAAAACAATAATGGAATGCAGTAGAATATATATAGAATCGAATACTATGAATAGGTAGTACCTATATAAATTAACAAATTTGATTATGTCTACACTAAAGATCTATGGAAGAGGACCAACATGTTTCCAAGCATTATTATCTTAAATATAGTCATATAATTTGTGATATGCTTGTTTACAAAGTGTGCTTTTAACTAAAGTTTTAAATTTATTTTAATTTTGTTTTAAAACATCACAAGGTATTTTGTTATAGAATTTGACACAGTACTCCATGAAATATGAGTATACTTTAGCTAATCTATAAGTCTTATACATCCGCGGTTTCTACAACCGTTAACTGTCTTATCTTTCTAACAGCATAAGCGGCTGAGCTTAGCCGACCCGCAAGAGATGTTATGTGAGGACTTCATTGCAATTAGTCGTCTAGAGTGATTAATAAACAGCATCGTTTTTTTTTTGTTATATTCGTCTATAGCTCAAATTATGATTTTGCTAGATAGTGACACTTTAGCTATAGGACGGCATCCACCGTTGGTTCCTTAGTAATGTTGGTATTTTTTGGGTGTTCTTGTATTTGTGTTATTATTAACTTAGTTTGTAACTTTTAAGATACTTCTGATTATACGGTAAGTAAAAGTTTGATTTCGAGGTACTTTTGTAAATTGTGAAAATATTGATTGTACACTTAAAGTGTAAATACCCGGGGTATGGAACCCTAAAAAGTAAGTGTAGGGCCAGGGAATTATTTATTGATAGGTAGTTATTTTTGCTAAAAAACATTCTATTATTGAAAAACTTAAAGTATACGGCAGGGATGGCGAACCTTTATTAGAAAACGTGCCATTTAAATTATATATTGTTTTATGTGACAACGATGTGCCACCAAAACATGTTGACTTTGTCTTAATTGACAAAAAAAAAAACTCTTAATGCTATGTATTAATCAATTATTTATTTGCACCCAGAAATTATTAGATCAATCCTAATATTTATTTACAGTTTAAATTAAATATAAGTAGGACTTGGTGTCATTTCATGCTGTTACAAATTACCTAGATTCTAAATAACCTCATTATAGCGCCTAAAATATTTTATCGTGTGCCACCACAGGCACGCGTGCCATAGGTTCGCCATCCCTGGTGTACGGAGTTCGTAGAGTAAATGAGTGCTACGAAGCGTCTACGCCGTAGCAGTCTACGGCGTAGTAGCAAATTCTATTCTAGTCTAATTGTGCATTCGACGTTACCCGCTACTACTGCATAGTCAAGAGGCCCTTGAAAAGTGTCATTTTAACATCGAAAGCGTGGCAATAGCGATTGAAAAAATGTCAAAAATGGATGGGAATGTCAAACGCTATGGAAATGTCACATGATCAATCCCTTAAATTTTGGCATTTCCCCATCGCCATCGCTGACCTTACCGCTGAAAATACCAACCATATTTTAAACAGGCACTCTTCAAAATGTGTTTTCATTCATTACCTACATACAGATTCCATCCAGTGCGAAAGAGACAGATATAGTATTTGAAAGCCCGGTAAAAGCCGGTGCGTGTAAGCGAGATAGCTATATGTAGATGCTACAACTGCAAATGCGAAACTCTGCGCGCGACCAATCGCTATGTGAAGTAGTGTGGCATAGGTAGATACTTTGTGTTATTTTGATAAGAATTTAGCGAGCGAACTTTTAAATAGTTCAGGTTTGATATTGATTCTCTATCGAGCATTTTAGTAAGGCAAGCCGGGCTTTTGTGCTTATATGAAGCTACCGCCACTGTACACTTTTATAACATATTTACAAAAAAAAAACTATTTGCAAAAAAATACTACCGACTTCCAAATACAAAACTACAAAGTGAAAATCATTTTACTTTTTGAAGTCGGTGTCTTTCGTAGGTACCATTTCTTTTGGATTTGGAAGTCGGTAGTATTATTTTGCAAAAAGTTTTTTTTTTTCACTTTTTAGTTGTACCAACCTAATTGGCAAGTTAGTAAGGTAACTATAACGCCAGAATAGATTTCATGAAACTAGAACATAACTGATGAAGTGAGAGATCTGCGTACCTCTTAAGAGCGTACTGGCGTGAGGTTATGTTAAGAAATGGTATAAACAATAAACATACATGCGATTGCAGCAATGCCGAGATATTTGCCGTTATTTATTGAAGAGTTCTGTTGTATATCTCCGAAGTTCTTCTTCAGATCTTCACCAAATTAAAATGGGACCAATTTCGGCACATACTTTTTCAAACAAAAAAGAATTTTCAAAATCGGTCCACAATTGACGGAGATATCGGTGAACATACACAAAAAAAAAGAAAAAAATCATACATAATGTCGAACATAGAACCTCCTCCTTTTTGGAAGTCGGTTAAAAATACAACCGACTTCCAAATAAAAAACATTACAAAGTTCTTTCAATTCTTTAATAATAATAATTTATTGCAAATAAAAATAAAATATCATTAATACAACCAAACTTACATAGTTACATTGTTCGTGCACATTAAAATAACAAAGGCGGGTATGTTTGGTTGCCCGAGTATGATTCGCACTGTCCTCCGTACTAGTTTAAACTGTGTCACGGTAAGACAGTCTTCCTCCACTCTCACAATCACAACACTTGTATACATTTCCACTTAGGTACATAAATAATCACTTACTTAACAAATAACATTATTCACCTATTTGCGAGTTACAATGTGATTCAAATATTAATGTTAATTTTAATGCAGGTAGATCAAAATTTCTTTTAGTATATGCAAGAATTACAGACAACATTTTTCAAGTAAATTTTGATGAAGAAAATTAAAAATTAAAAGAAAAGATAATAATGGTACAAAGGTCGCTTTATATAAATAAATGTGTATTTGGATAGTGTAACTGTTAAAAGTTCATAAAATGTATTGAAAAAATATATATATATATGTGTGTGTATACTATGATATCTCCAAAAGCCGCTCAGTGTCCTCGTAATTTAGAGTGATAAAATATTTATCCATTGCATTTTTACACAGACGAATAGTCAAATCACGTAAAGTTATGTTTTTAGATAATTTATTGTACAGAGTTGGACCAAGATATTTAGAGAACCTTTGAGCAAACGATGTTCTACATTTTGGAACTGAGTAAACCAAATCCTTTCTACGTCTATGGATGAAACTGCGAGGTTTTTTATGTTGCAACAAAATTAGATTTTTAATAAACAATTGCCTAACAGTAAGCACTGACATATCTTTATAAAGGGCCTGAGTAGGATATCGATATCGTCTAAAATTTATAACCTTCAAAACTAAGCGCTGCGCTCTCTCCAAAATTAGCATGGCAGTCTTAGCTGTCCCTCCCCACACTGTGATGCAATAGGTCAAGATAGATTGACATAGGGCAAAGTAGACCGATCGCAGGAGTTTCGATGGGCAAATGTTTCGGATATGTTTATAAATGTATGTTGAAATGAAGGAACATATTGTAGTGACAATATGTTCCTTCCAGTTAAGATTTTTATCAATATTCACACCCAAGTACTTAACTGCGGAAACCCTGGACAAGGCGCAGCAGCAACATGGCAAGGTGTTGTTACAAGTGTGTATATTAATGTTTACAGAATTTGTGGGTGGTTGTGTGTTGTTTCTAATGCTGAATGTAATATATTGTGATTTTTTAATATTTAACGTAAGTAGGTTCAGATCTAGCCATTTCATAACCAAGGAGCATCCATCGTTGGTTAGTTGAGTCACTTCAGCCCACGTTCTCCCACTAAATATTAATGCCGTATCGTCCGCAAACGTGACGATTTGTCCTTGTATCAGTTTGAGGTTGCACAAATCGTTTACGTATATTAAGAACAACGTGGGCCCCAAAATACTGCCCTGCGGTACCCCAAACTGCACCCTCTCATAACAACTCAGGTAGTCGTTAACTCTGACACACTGCGCCCTGTTAGTCAAATAGTCCGCAATCAATGACAAGGCGATGCCTCTAATGCCAATATTTTCCATCTTTTTAAGCAGTATGGGAACAGATACTGTGTCGAACGCCTTGGCCAGATCTAGAAACACTCCAATTGTTTTGTCCCCCCTATCTATTCCTTCAGCAATAAAGGATGTGAGCTTATCTACTGCTTGAACAGTCGATTTGTCTTCTCTAAAACCAAATTGATTATCTGATAGAAGGTTTTTAGTTTCCAAGTATGTTTTTAATCTTGAATTTATAATACGTTCGATGACTTTTGACAATGAGGGTAATAGTGAGATCGGCCTATAGTTTGAGACACAGTCTCTGTCCCCAGACTTGTGTATGGGAATTATAACGGCTCTTTTGAGCGCAGATGGAAATCTACCCTTAGCTATACACAGATTACAGATCACAGTTATAGGGACGGAGAGAAACTCCACTCCCCACTTCAAGAGAGTTGACGTTATTCCGTCCCATCCACTCGAGTTAGAAGACTTTAAATTTAAAATGGTTTGCTTGACTTCATCCTCATCCGTAGGTAATATTACAAACGAATTGGGCGTCGTATGTGCTGAACCTACACTCATTGCCAGATCAAGTTCTGTTTTGTGAATTCTGGTTAGTATACTATCAGCTAATTGACTTCCCACGTTTGCAAAATACTTGTTTACGTCATCAATAGAATCTTTTGGATTAGCTTTAATGCTCAGTAACTGATCAGTGGATACAGAAGATTTATTGAGGCTGCACATATCTTTTAAAATAGCCCATTGTTTTTTTAAATTGTTTTTGTGAGTATCTATCTGTGCGGAAAAGTAGTCCTTTTTTATATTCTTTAGTATATTGTTACATTTATTACGATACCGTGTGTAAGTAATTTTAAGCGTCAAGTTATCAGGGTCCTTTTTCAATTTATGGTGTAAGCGGTCTCTATTGTACATACAGCGACAGAGCCCGGGCGTAATCCACGGCTTAAGTGTATGCTTTCTATGGGAGATTTTGCATGTGCGACTATGTTTGTTTATGTGTTTATTAATAGTCGACAGAAATGAATTCGTTGCTACCTCGGGATCTTCAGAGTCCAACACAACCCGCCAGTTCAACATCTTCAAATCACTAATTACAGCAGCGTAGTCGACTTTTGTGTAGGTTTTACATTTTACGTTTTTAGGTGTTTTTGTTTTACTTAACGAGATCATAACACAAGAATGATCAGTAATAGTGGAATGGCAGACAATGGTTCTATTAGGACAGTTGGTTTTAGCGAAGCAGTGGTCTAGGCAATTATTATTCCGGGTCGGAAGTGCATGAGTAGCAAGCAGGCCGTGCAACGCGAGAAGGTCCATATATTTGGTTGAGTTGTGTCCAGTATTGTCCAGTATATTGATGTTAATGTCACCCAGTAGTATTATGGTTTTGTAGTGCTTATAACTATGTAAAATGTTGTCCAGGGTGGTAAGAAAATTATCAATGTTTCTAAACGCAGGCGGTCTATATGTAGCTATAATCGCAAGTTCATTTCTATTTGTAGTGACCACCAGGCAGTTAAATTCGTCATCAGGCTGTAAAGTAAAAAATTACTTCAATTTCTGAAAGTCTGTATTTCTTTTTTGTCTTTTTAATTGTGGTACCACCTTCTGGTACCTAATGGGCATGTTCTATAGTAATGAACAATAAACAGACATGCGATTGCAGCAATCCCGGGCGATTTGCCGCAATCTATTGAAGAGTTCCATTAAATATCTCTGAAGTTCTTCGTCGGATCTTCACCAAATTTAAATGAAACCATTTCGGAATCCTACTCTTCCAAATAAAAAAAAAGATATTTAACATCGAATCGCTATAATTGATGGTGAACATACATAAAAAAAATATACAGTCAAACATAGAAACTTCTTCTGTACGGGTTGTAAGTCCGTACAGATTCGTCATTTCTTGGTTGGAGAGAAACACGTCACAGTTAAATCTACTAGTTAAATTTATTTGAGTTAAGTAAATTAGTCAGTATAACTTAGATGGAAGGCGACTATTTCTCTCCCTTGGTTTGGATAACAACACGGCTATAAGATCACTATCCAATTTGGTTAATTTGTTATGATGTTTTATACGGTCAAATTATGACGCACATCGTTGGCCTAAAGTTCATAAGTCATTTATTCGTAAAACAATTATTTTGTATCCGAATTTACAAACAATCACAGTATATATACTACAATAGATTACATTAATTGAATTTCATAAATTACATCAAAAATTATAAAACAATAAATTTTCATTTTTTCATTAGTACATTGCAACATGTAAGTAAATTAAACAATATGGCCAACCCATTGATATTTAAAACAATTAATAAAAGAATTTAGCATAGATAGATAAAAAAATAATTAGAAATAATGAATTCATGGTTAGTACAATAAATCAGAAAGAACAAAATCCAATAAAATTTAACAACCCTTGACCATCTAAATAAAATGTAGGTTGCAAACAAAGTAGGTTGCCACTATGAAAAAAATGTACGGGGATGAGACCGTACACCTCCTTTTTGGAACGTCAGTTAAAAATGAACTGACTTTATTTGACTCCTCGCCAATGCTAAACTTTTAAGAGGATACTCTTAAAGATTTGGTACTGTAAAAAGGCTTAAAATATTTCTAATGATTTTTCAAATACTTACATTCTGTAGGTAAAGTATTGAGTCCATCATCAAATTGATATTATTCCTAAACTGTTATGAGCTTACTGCCAATTTGATTAATTGGGTTATTATGATGTCAAAATCACGTTAATTAAAGTGTCGTTTACGTTTTAACAGGAACCCAACTTGATTGCTCTCGACCTAATAAAGTGACTACTAGTTTTCGAACCCCATGTTTGTCTTTTGATAGGGAAAACAGTAACTAATAATAATAACAATGTTTGCGTGTTCAATTTGTGTTCCTAGGCTTCTTGTGTGTCTGTGATCAACACGGGTAAATCAGGCGACTTTGATGGTTATACTGGGATTTATTACTTAACAATAAAGCGTTTACAATATTTTAGTTGAATATTTAAATGAGAATGAGAGACGTTGAGCGTCCGTGCAGTGGTTTATATAGGTGTGCTTCAGCGCCATCTGTTGTAGTTTCTTGACATCACGTGACGTGATCGATGCGGTGCTCGGCGATAGTATTGCCCTTGCTCTTTGGTTGGAGCTTCTCACGCGCTCCGATAGATGGCTCTTAACATTCCGGCGGGCCTTGAGAGAATCCCTCTCAACATCACACGTCACAGCTCACGTCGTGTCACGCGCCGAGCATCGAACCTGGCACCTCAGCGACTGGAAGTGGGCAAATCTTGGAGAATGCCCTGTGTATGACGCCCGTGGCCGTCCGAATGACAGCAACCCTTGGTACGCCGTCACTGCCTGAAATCAGAGATATTACCTGCGTCCTAACCGCCATTTCAGCGGCGGGAGGTTATCGTCCTTTATGACAACCAATGTTCCAGTTTGCAAGTCTTCAGTTTTCTGTTGCCATTTAGTACGTTTCTGAAGCTCTGATATGTACTCTGTAGACCATCTCCTCCAAAATGTCTGCCTCAACTGTTCAACTCGCTGGTAACGATTGAGTGTGTGCGTGGTTGCAGCGGTAACATCACTCTCTGCAGGTGCAGTCAGCGGCCGGCCAATCGTGAAGTGGGCAGGAGTGAGTGGAGAGTAGTCGTTGGGGTCTGAGGATAAAGGACACATAGGGCGGGAATTCAGGACAGCTTCAATTTGTACCAAAACCGTGCTGAATTCCTCATAAGTCATGTTAACATTTCCTACCACACGTGTCATATGGTGCTTACAGGACTTGATCCCAGCTTCCCATAAACCGCCAAAATGAGGCGCGTAAGGGGGAATGAATTTAAATTGAATGTGATTATCTGAAGCGTAATCAATGATAGACTGAGAATTATTCATTAAAAAATCTGAAAATTCACGAGCTGTTCCTACAAAGTTACGTCCATTATCGGAAAATAGTTGATAAGGTTTTCCTCTCCGGGAAATAAATCGTTTAAGTGCTAAAATATAACTCTGTGAAGACAAACTAGTAACTAGTTCCAAGTGTATCGCTCGAGTTGAAAAACATATAAATAGACATAAATAACATTTTTCTAGTCTGGAACCCCTACCCTTCTTATTTAAAATAAATAAAGGTCCAGCATAGTCTACTCCACAGTTTATGAAAGGAAAATTTGCAGTTACTCGTTCAGTAGGTAAGTTACCCATGATTGGTTGTACTATTTTACCTTTCAAACGACAACATGTGACACACTGGTTAACGACCTTTTTTGCTAAGTTTCTACCGCCTAGTGGCCACCAATTATCTCTGATATGAGATAAAATTAATTGAGGCCCAGCGTGTAATAATTTTAAATGTTGACTTTGAAATAATAAATAGGTAAAGATATGTTTACTACACAATAAAATGGGGTGCTTTTTGTCATATGAAAATTCAGAATTAACTAATCTACCCCCGACTCTAATGATTTTATCAGCATCTAAAAATATATTTAAACTGTAAATATTACGTTTTGATTTATTTATATTATGATTATTATGAAGCGCATTGTATTCTTCAGGAAACGACACTATTTGTGCCTGTCTTACTATAAACAATAAGGATTTATCAAGTTCTTCTACTGATAACGGCCCGTGTAACCGCTCATCAATAGATTTTGTTCGTATATTATGTATAAAACGCATTACATAAGCACAAGTTCTTTGTAATCGATTTAGTTTGGAAAATCGGCTGAAATTAATGATAGGTAGATTGGAATCGCTACTACACAACAAGTTTGTAGTGGGAAGTTTTAACTCGGGCAAATCATTTAAGTTTTGTAAAATATTATTTTGATTTTGTGACCATTTTATGCTATTTTCAAATAAAAAGGTGGGTCCGTTCCACCATAAAGTTGCTGAACTTAATTCATTTAAAAGTACTCCACGGGAAACTAGGTCAGCTGGATTATTTGACGAGTTTACATGCAGCCAAATTGTGTTGCTTGTCAACTCATTTAATTCAACAACGCGATTCTGAACAAAAGTCTTTAACTGATGTGGTGACATTTGCAACCATCTGAGAACTATAGTAGAATCTGTCCAAAAAACAACATTGTCAAAGTTCAATCGAAGTGATTTAATTATTTTATCATACAACCTAGCTCCCAATAGTGCACCGCATAACTCGAGCCGTGGAATGCTAACCGGTTTCACTGGCGCGACGCGGCTCTTCGAACATAATAATCTCACCGTTATGACGTCATCATTACTATTGCACGTCCGAACATAAGCGCACGCACCGTATGCAGCCTCGCTCGCATCCGTAAATATGTGTAATTCGATCCTAGAATAGTCACACGTTCCTACAACATGACGCGGTACGCGAATATTATGTAAATAAGTTAATGCTTCAATAAACTTTTCCCAGTTCTTTAAAATATGAATAGGTACTTCATCGTCCCAATCAAGTTTACATAACCATAACTTTTGTAATATTATTTTGCCAATAATTATAAACGGGCTTAACAAACCGAGAGGGTCATAGATCTGTGAAACAATTGAAAGAATTTGTCGTTTACTAACATTATTACATTCAAAATTGACCTTTGATGTGAAGTGAAATTCGTCTCTTTTGTTAAACCAACCTAAACCAAGAGTATTACTGGAATAACTTTCATCTAAAGATAAATTTTTTGAATTATCAAAAGTTATGTTATTATTTAAAATATTTTCAGGCGAATTAAATGTCCATTTCCTTAAGGGAAAACAACCAGATAAACAAGTTTCAGATACGCCTTTACATATGTGTGATAACCTTTCAATAGAATCTGAACCAGTTATAAGGTCATCTACATAAAAATCATTTAATATTGTACGTGAAATGTCTTCGTCCGTACAGTCAAAGCCTAGTTGTTTAATGCAACGATTGCTCAAGTACGGTGCAGACGCCGTACCGTATGTAACAGTATTAAGCCGGTACACACTGATAGGCTGTGATGGACTTTCTCGCCATAATATTAACTGTAAATCTCTTTGATTTTCATGAATTAATATTTGCCTGAACATTTTCTCAATATCTGCGCAAGCGACAAATTTATATTGACGAAAACGCAAAATTATAGAAAATAATTCGTTTTGCAATGCAGGCCCTGGCATTTGGACATCATTTAACGATTTGCCAGTTGATGTTTTTTGGCTTGCATTGAAAACTACTCTTAGTTTTGTAGTAGTACTTTGTTCTCGCAAGACACCGTGATGCGGTAGAAAATAATGAGGTGAAGTGTAGTTTTCAATACGTGTCATGTGCCCTAGGTCTAAGTACTCTTGCATAAAATCACAATACATTTTTTTATACTCTTGAGACCGTTCTAACCTGCGTTCCAATGACAAAACCCTATTTTTTGCAATATCGTAACTATCACCTAATTCATCAAGTGTATTTCGTACTGGAATGCGAACTGAAAAACGACCATCAACTGCACGTTTTGTAGTTTCAGTAAACAGCTGTTCACAATGGCGTTCTTCCTCTGTAAGATATTGTTTAGGTCTATAATTTTCTTCTAATTCCCAAAATTTACGTAACTGCTCATCTAATTGTATAGATTGCAAATGATGACATTGTATTTTGTTATTCATTGATTTTGAATTATAAACAATGCCTGAAATAATCCAACCTAGCGTGGTGTTTTGTAGGTAAAGACCTGCCGGTAAACGCATTTTACCTTCTATCAACAATTCCCAAAACACGTCAGCTCCGATTAATAAATCAATTTGTGACGGTATATAAAATAACGAATCGGCTAACTGAATATTATTTGGAATGTCTAAAGAGTTATAATGTAATGGAACTGATGGTAAATTTGAAGTTATATGTTTCAAAACTATACATTTAAAGCGAGTATTATAATCACCGTTTAATGACCTGAGCTTAATTTCGCACGACTCTGTTGACCGAGTGTGTGAATGCCCTATTCCTGTGATATGATATGTGGACTGTATCGAATCGACTTTTAATTTTTTACGTAATTTTTCTGTAATTAAACAATGTTGACTGCCGCTATCTAACAAAGCGCGAGCCTTATGATATACATTGTCACTACCTGCTATCTCCACTAAAGCTGTGGATAATAAAACAGTTTCTGACGCCTGCGTATACAAACTATTGTTCGCATACTCGTTGCGTGTCGGTTCGGCTGTATGTAACACTGCCGACGAGTGCGGTACGGGGTTCGAATCCGGTTGGCACTCCACGACTGATACTAATGCGCTTTCTACTTTATCATTATTGTTACTGTGCAATAAACTGTTGTGTTTTCTACTGCACTGTTTACACGGACCAAAATAACAATCTAAAGCGAAATGTCCAGCTCGTAAACAATTAACACATAACCTTTTATTATTAACGAATTCTAATCTTTCTTTAACGTTTAAATCCAAAAACTTAGTACAAGAATAAAGCGAATGATTTCCGCTGCATAATGAGCATGTGCGGGTACTTTTGGAATTCACATTGTTTTTTGTTGAAGCGAAAATATGTGATTTTTGTTGCGATTGTTGTTGAGGTTTTTTACTGTTATCAAAAGGGACTTTACTATTAGAAAATGATGAAGAATTATGCGCTTTAATCATTTCTAAAGTATCAGCCTTATTTTTCAAGAATGTAATGAGATCGTCTAACTTAGTGGGTTTATGATGCTGCGTAAATAAATTATTTTTATGTTCCTCCCATTCTTTCTCAACTACTGCGTCTAATTTGGAGGTAATGATGTAAATAATAAGTGTATCCCAGTATTCTATAGGTTCCCCGAGTGTCTTTAAGGCACGTAAATTCTTTGAAACTATATCAATTAATTTCCTTAAATGAAATGAAGTCTCTTTATTTAGATTTTGAATAGTAAATAAAGACTTCACATGATTATGTACTAGCAACTTGACGTTATTATACCTCTCATTGAGCAAATCCCAAGCTATTGTGTAGTTTTCTGAAGTGCATTCTATTGATTTAATAACTTGAGCTGCCTGACCAGTTAGCGATGTACGCAAATAATGGAATTTACGAATGTCATCAAGCTGGTTGGAGTTGTGAATCATAGAAAGGTAGGTATCCCTGAACTCTAACCAATTTTCAAACGACCCGTCAAAGGAGGGTAGTGAAATAGTAGGAAGCTTAATATTTATCGAAGCTTCACACTTAGAACTAGCACTAGTTGAATCAGAAAGGCTAAAACGTTTTATTAAACCTTCTGCTTCTGCCATGGTTTCGTAATAAATATTTTCAAATGATTCACGATGTTCTAACTGAATTGCAGTTTCACTATCTGACACCATGAGCATTTCGATGGAGCTTTGAATGCTATTAAATTCACTATATAATGATTTGGCTAATTCACTACGCAATTTTAATTCGGTTATTTGTTTATCGCTAGGACGAGAGTGGCTATGAAAAGAATTTACAAATTTTACGAACAACGTCAGTCTACCCTTGATTGAACCGCGTTTTTTATTTAATTCTCTAATTGCAGTACTATCATCAGAATCTACGCACAAATTAGGAGATTTACTACGAACGGTTACGTTTTCAACACTCATTTTGACGATTTATGAAAGTGGGTACTCACCAAATTCCTGCAAACTACGTACGTGACTCGTGAGGAAGCACAACACGGTACCTAGAGGAACAAGCACAGTTTTAGTAAAATTTAAATAGGATAAGATGGGGGAAAAAGGGAACGATTTGGCCAGACCCTTCGCTGATCCCTCGATGTGATGATGAATGATCCGGCTCGAAGGACCAATGTTTGCGTGTTCAATTTGTGTTCCTAGGCTTCTTGTGTGTCTGTGATCAACACGGGTAAATCAGGCGACTTTGATGGTTATACTGGGATTTATTACTTAACAATAAAGCGTTTACAATATTTTAGTTGAATATTTAAATGAGAATGAGAGACGTTGAGCGTCCGTGCAGTGGTTTATATAGGTGTGCTTCAGCGCCATCTGTTGTAGTTTCTTGACATCACGTGACGTGATCGATGCGGTGCTCGGCGATAGTATTGCCCTTGCTCTTTGGTTGGAGCTTCTCACGCGCTCCGATAGATGGCTCTTAACAACAAAGCATAGATCTTTTCTCGTACATGTATGGCACGAACGATAAGAAGAAATGCGGTCCGGGCATCCGACTGAATAAATATCCTAAGTAAAAGTTGTAATTTGAGGTTTGGATCTCGCCTGGAGGAGGCGAGAGCCAAACCTCACGTTACAACTATTGGACCAATTAAAAAGATATTCCATAAACTGATAAAAAATATATATATACTGAGCCCCTATGTTTTCCTTTTTGCCATACACGGGGTCTTCTGGCACCCATGTGCTGGCTTGGTCCCTGGGGTGGTCACGGCTTACACGTTCTGTGGCGGTACACGGAGTTCTGGTGCGCCGGTGATGGGGGTACTTCCCAGAGGAGGGTCCGGTGACGGACAGCTGCGGCGGGTTTGCGTTAAGTGCTAACGCGTGCCGTGTACCCGCCATAAGCAGCAAAGGAGTACACCGTGGAGTTTTAGTCGGTTGGAGTCCCACATAACAGCACCATCTCCCCGTGGTAGTGCAGTATGCATGAGAATTTCTCCAAGCAAAATAAAAAATATGGCCTCTGTTGACAGCATAATTTTGAGGAAAACTTAGGGGCACAGTATATATCTTTCATTTTCAGATTATCTTTTGAATTGGTGCAATATTGGAGGTGGAAATAGGCGAGAGCCAAACCTCGAATTATGAGTTTACCTAGGATATTCAGTCGGATGTCTGCGGCCGCATTTCCTCATAACCACCAAGATTGCTCAAGCCGGATTTGCAAGTGATCTGGTGAACTTCTTAGCACCTAAACTAGTTTTTAGGTTTTTCTTCTTTATTTTCTGGTTTCCTATACCACCGTTGTATTGAGGCATACAAAACAAAAATAAATAAAAAATAAAAAAATCTAATCATACCAGCCATCCTCGAGATTTTGCGACACTAACGCCCGTCAACAGATTTTTATATTATAGACTAGCTTATAGCATGAAGCTTCACCGGCGTGAAAAGACTTTTCTTTTCTCAATAGAATATTATAGCGGTATTAAAATTAGCCTATGTGCTATTCTTGACCATAATCTATAATTATTCCTAATTCCATCCAGATCCGTTCAGCCGTTCTGCCTTGATTGAGTAACGATCATACATCCATCCATCCAAACTTTCGCATTTATAATATTAGTAAAATTCCGGGTTTCCTCACGATTACCGATGTCCAAAATAAACTTAGGAAGTACATGTAAATTGAAAAAGTCAAAAATAGTAAGCACCCAGAAATATTCAACGAACGTACCTACTACCTATAAATAATTTAAGAACACAAAGATAGAACAGATAAGCAAAAAGATATCTTCGAGTCACGGAGTCGCTGATACGTAATTCTTTTGTCGGCTAATCTTTTATGAAAGATAGCTTTGTTGGAGTGAACGGTGTATCGGTTTCGGGTAAATTCCCTGACCATCAATATTATTTTTTGTGTGAATTTTATACTAAGACGGAGGGTGTGGTCAGCTTTTCTCTCTGATCCGATGACATCGTATAATCCTACTAAAATCACCGCCAGATAACAAAAAAATAAAAATTGTTAACACCTGTCTACCTATGTATTCTAATATTTCAAAACGATACGAAAAAAATGTAAAGGCAGTGTCGCTAACACGATCAAAACAAACGTATCGCGGTAAGGAGCGTCCTTGAACCTTTCACTTGACATTCAGTAATCTATATATATAAAAACGAAAGGTCACTCATTCACGTATCACGAAATATCGAAAACCGCTTGACGTATAAAGATGAAATTTGGCAGGCAGGTAGTTTGTAGTTAGTATACGTCCGCTAAGATAGGATTTTACGACAGGGCCGGATTAAGGGGGTCTAAACGCTCTCGCAAATTTATATGAAAGTCCTTAATTTTTGGAGTTACAAACATAAAATTTGGCACGGAGGTAATTTATAGTTAGTAAACGTCCGTTAAGAAAGGTTTTTACGACAGGGCCGGATTTAGGGGGTCTAAAGAATCTCGCAAGTTTGTATGAAAGTAAATATTTATTTCAACTAGGTCGTTAAACGGCACTTTCGAACGTCAACAATTAAAATTTAGAAGTAATAGTAATTGATTCTACCGTCCATTCGAAAAAGTAGCTTGTTATGGAGAAGATGAGACAAGAAACTCCATACTTACTCTTTTAAAAATATAAGTGGTTTACAATATTTACATAAGTACATACTTTAATAAATTCATATATGTGAGGACGATGGACCCATAATAGCACTACATACTATACTACGTTTAGGTATAAAGTATTAAAAGAATTAACAGGTAAATTTATTTATTTGATAAATAGGAACATGGTTCTCACATACTTACAAATATTGCAAACATAAGTAAAATTCTTAATTCAACAACAACGGAACAGCGTGTGAGTCAATTTCTTAAACAAAACAATAATGGAATGCAGTAGTTATGAATAGGTAGTACCTATATAAATTAACAAATTTGATTATGTCTACTCTAAAGATCTATGGAGCAGGACCAACATGTTTCCAAGCATTATTATCTTAAATATAGTCATCTTATTTGTGATATGCTTTTTTACAAAGTATGCTTTTAACTAAAGTTTTAAATTTATTTTAATTTTGTTTTAAAACATCACAATGTATTTTGTTATAGAATTTGACACAGTACTCCATGAAATATGAGTATACTTTAGCTAATCTATAAGATTTCTACATCCGCGGTTTCTATATCCGTTAACTGTTTTATCTTTCTAACAGCATAAGCGGCTGAGCTTAGCCGACCCGCAAAAGATGTTATGTGAGGACTTCATTGCAATTAGTCGTCTGGAGTGATTAATAAACAGCATTGTTTTTTTTTTTTGTTATATTCGTCTATATATCAAATTATGATTTTGCTAGATAGTGACACTCTAGCTATAGGATGGCATCTATCGTTGGTTCCTTAGTAATGTTGGTACTTTTTGGGTGTTCTTGTACTTGTGTTATTATTAACTTAGTTTGTATTTATAAGTGGTTCTGAAAGAATATTTTGTAAATTTGTCCATACTTACCGTATAAACAGAAGTATCTTAACTTCTGTTTATACGGTAAGTAAAAGTTTGATTTCGAGGTACTTTTGTAAATTGTGAAAATATTGATTGGACACTTCTATAACATTTTAACAAAAAAAAACTTTTTGCAAAAAAATACTACCGACTTCCAAATACAAAACTACAAAGTGAAAAATTTTGAAGTCGGTGTCTTTCGTAGGTACCAATTTTTTTGCGTTATGGACGCCGACTTCAAAAAGTAAAATTATTTTTCACTTTGTAGTTTTTTATTTGGTAGTCGGTAGTATTTTTTTGCAAAAAGTTTTTTATTTTTCTCTTTTTAGTTGTACCTACCTAATTGGCAAGTTAGTAAGGTAACTATAACGCCAGAATAGATTTCATGAAACTAGAACATAACTGGTGAAATGAGAGATCTGCGTACCTCTTAAGAGCGTACTGGCGTGAGGTTATGTTATGAAATGGTATAAACAATAAACATACATGCGATTGCAGCAATCACGAGATATTTGCCGTTATTTATTAAAGAGTTCTGTTGTATATCTCCGAAGTTCTTCATCAAATCTTCACCAAATTAAAATGGGACCAATTTCGGAACATACTTTTTCAAACAAAAAAGAATTTTCAAAATCGGTCCACAATTGACGGAGATTCGATGAACATACACAAAAAAAAAGAAAAATTCATACATAATGTCGAACATAGAACCTCCTCCTTTTTGGGAAGTCGGTTAAAAATACAACCGACTTCCAAATAAAAACATTACAAAGTGAAAAATAACTTCAATTTCTAAAAGTCTGTATTTCTTTTTTGTCTTTTTAATTGTGGTACCACCTTCTGGTACCTAATGGGCATGTTCTATAGTAATGTACAATAAACAGACATGCGATTGCAGCAATCCCGGGCGATTTGCCGCAATCTATTGAAGAGTTCCATTAAATATCTCTGAAGTTCTTCGTCGGATCTTCACCAAATTTAAATGAAACCATTTCGGAATCCTACTCTTCCAAATAAAAAAAAAGATATTTAACATCGATTCGCTTTAATTGATGGTGAACGTACATTAAAAAAATATACAGTCAAACATAGAAACTTCTTCTGTACGGGTTGTAAGTCCGTACAGATTCGTCATTTCTTGGTTGGAGAGAAACACGTCACAGTTAAATCTACTAGTTAAATTTATTTGAGTTAAGTAAATTAGTCAGTATAACTTAGATGGAAGGCGACTATTTCTCTCCCTTGGTTTGGATAGCAACACGGCTATAAGATCACTATCCAATTTGGTTAATTTGTTATGATGTTTTATACGGTCAAATTATGACGCACATCGTAGGCCTAAAGTAGGTTGCCACTATGCAAAAAATGTACGGGGATGAGACCGTACACCTCCTTTTTGGAACGTCAGTTAAAAATGAACTGACTTTATTTGACTCCTCGCCAATGCTTTTAAGAGGATACTCTTAAAGATTTGGTACTGTAAAAAGGCTTAAAATATTTCTAATGATTTTTCAAATACTTACATTCTATAGGTAAAGTATTGAGTCCATCATCAAATTGATATTATTCCTAAACTGTTATGAGCTTACTGCCAATTTGATTAATTGGGTTATTATGATGTCAAAATCACGTTAATTAAAGTGTCGTTTACATTTTAACAGGAACTCAACTTGATTGCTCTCGACCTAATAAAGTGACTATTAGTTTTCGAACCCCATGTTTGTCTTTTGATAGGGAAAACAGTAACTAATAATAATAACAAAGCAAAGATCTTTTCTCGTACATGTATGGCAGGAAGATAAGAGGAAATGCGGTCGCGGGCATCCGACTGAATAAATATCCTAAGTAAAAGTTGTAATTTGAGGTTTGGCTCTCGCCTCCTCCTATATTGGACCAATTAAAAAGATATTCCATATACTGATAAAAAAGATATATATACTGAGCCCCTATGTTTTCCTTTTTGCCATACACGGGGTCTTCTTGCACCCATGTGCTGGTTTGGTCCCTGAGGTACTTCCCAGAGGAGGGTCCGGTGACGGACAGCTGCGGCGGGTTCGCGGTGAGTGCTAACGCGTGCCGTGTACCCGCCATAAGCAGCAAAGGAGTACACCGTGGAGTGTTAGTCGGTTGGAGTCCCACATAACAGCACTATCTCCCCGTGGTAGTGCAGTATGCATGAGAATTTCTCCAAGCAAAATAAAAAATATGGCCTCTGTTGACAGCATAATTTTGAGGAAAACTTAGGGGCACAATATATATCTTTCATTTTCAGATTATCTTTTGAATTGGTGCAATATTGGAGGTGGAAATAGGCGAGAGCCAAACCTCGAATTATGAGTTTTACTTAGGATATTCAGTCGGATGTCTGCGACCGCATTTCCTCATAACCACCAAGATTGCTCAAGCCGGATTGGCAAGTGATCTGGTGAACTTCTTAGCACCTAAACTAGTTTTTAGGTTTTTCTTCTTTATTTTCTGGTTTCCTATACCACCGGTGTAAGGCATACAAAACAAAAAAAAAACAAAAAATCTAATCATACCAGCCATTCTCGAGATTTTGCGACACTAACGCCCGTCAACTGATTTTTATATTATAGACTAGCTTAAAGCCTGCAGCTTCACCGGCGTGAAAAGACTTTTCTTTTCTCAAGGGAATATTATAGCGGTATTAAAATTATCCTATGTGCTATTCTAGACCATAATCTATAATTATGCCTAATTCCATCCAGATCCGTTCAGCCGTTCTGCCTTAATTGAGTAACGAACATACATCCAAACTTTCGCATTTATAATATTAGTAAAATTCCGGGTTTCCTCATGATTACCGATGTCCAAAATAAACTTAGAAAGTACATGTAAATTGAAAAAGTCAAAAATAGTAAGCACCCAGAAATATTCAACGAACATACCTACTACCTATAAATAATGTTAAGGATCGCCTTAACTCCGTCAATAAAACACGCAGAAGATTGTTACGGAGGCAAATGGCGGCGAGGAAACTATTTGGGAGCTGACCTTCTTTATGTACATAGACTTCTTTACTCAATAACAGCTGTAAACTGACTGACACCCAGCGCAAACGGTGCCACCTCTTTTATACTAAATCGAAAATGCTGGCCAGTGGACCATTTCCTCACCCCCGATTATGTTTATTTACTATAAAATCTTATACAAATGCCTTGAGCTGGCGAGTCTCTAAAAATATTGTAGCTTATTAAATTATATTTACAATGACATATCGGTCATCCCTCTACGACGCTCCATCACGGAATGGCGCGCGGTCATTTTTTTTTTTTTTTCTAAGTGGCGTCTCGCAGATTCAATCTAAGTGATTGGCTACTGCTTAACCGGGCTAACCTGTGGAGACTAAGCTATATTATAGCCTCCAGCCAAGGCACAAACAAGTTCTCTAAACCTACAGCGATTGCACTAAGGGCTACCCCAGTTGGGGTCGGACCTCGGCAAAGGGCATCGCTGGTGGGACAACTAAGGCTGGATCTAGATTAATGAATTTACTGTCCGTTCGTAAACTACCTACTTGGAGAAGAACGGATAAGAAACTCCTTTTAAATCTAACATTTAACTAACGGTCAAAGGTGACGGGCATATTTATATGACACCGCTCCCCGCCTCACTACTATAAAAACAAATGGTACCATCGGAAAACCTTCTTGTCCGTTCTTCTCCACGTAGGCTTTTCCGAACGGATGGTAGAATCACTTATCAGATCCGGCCTTTGCCATCCCCCAAGCGACGCCCTGAGCCGAGGTCCGACCCCAACTGGGGTAGCCCTTAGTGCTGTCGCTTTAGGTTTAGAAATTTAAAGCCTGGCCGGAGGCTACATAGCTTAGTCTCCACAGCTTAGTCCGGTTAAGCAGTAGACGGCTACTTTGGTCGAACTGCGAGACGTCACGTATTAAAAAAAAAAAAAAAAAAAACGGAAAACCTTATTCTTATTTTATGCGTCGTAGAGGTAAGATCTCACAATATAAATATTATAATTAGAAAATATAGACTCGAATACATCTTAATACAGTTAAGGAATGGCTCTAAGTATGTAAACAAAGGCAATATAAATAAAAGAAGTTAGTCTCCATACATTTACTCAAAAATCCCACTTAATTGGTCGCCTTATCCACTCGCCCAGTGATTTTAAGGTGTCGTGCACAAATAATTTAAGAACACAAAGATAGAAAAGATAAGCAAAAAGATATCTTCGAGTCACGGAGTCGCTGATACGTAATTCTTTTGTCGGCTAATCTTTTATGAAAGATAGCTTTGTTGGAGTGAACGGTGTATCGGTTTCGGGTAAATTCCCTGACCATCAATATTATTTTTTGTGTGAATTTTATACTTAGACGGAGGGTGTGGTCAGCTTTTCTCTCTGATCCGATGACATCGTATAATCCTACTAAAATCACCGCCAGATAACAAAAAAATAAAAATTGTTAACACCTGTCTACCTATGTATTCTAATATTTCAAAACGATACGAAAAAAATGGAAAGGCAGTGTCGATGATGACGATCAAAACAAACGTATCGCGGTAAGGAGCGTCCTTGAACCTTTCACTTGACATTCAGTAATATCTCATAAGCTCTTGGACCGATTTACATGATTTAAACTGATAAAATGGTTCTACGCTTATACATTTCATCTGATACCAAAATTATCAATATATCTCAATAAACAAAAAATCATGTTTTCAAGTTACACAATTTACTTTTTGGTACAAGTCGGCGACTCAACGACTTTTACTGTCTTTGTTATCTGGCGAAGACATTATAGACATTTTGTATTTCTGGCACTTTGTTACTCTCAATCGGACAAAAACTGCACAATGGATTTGGGTGAAATTCGGCTCACAAATAGGTTATAACCTAGATTAACACATAGTACTTTTTATACCGCTTAGAAGTCCACGCAGACGAATCCTTTTAATATTATAGAAAGTTTGTATTTCTGGATGTGTGTTACTCAATCACGCAAAAATGGCAGAACGGATTTGCATGAAATTTGGCTAACATACAATGATATTCAAATATACAGATATGTTATGAGCGCGCGCATTTTGAAGACACGAATAGGTCACAATTGTGACCTTTAATCTTTAGTTTATGTCACGCATAAATCAAATCAAATCAAAATTTCTTTATTCAATTAGGCCATTAAGCGGCACTTTCGAACGTCAAAAATAAAAATTAAATGTAATAATAATTGATTCTACCGTCCATTCGGAAATGTAGCTTGTTATGGAGAAGAACGGACAAGAAACTCCAAACTTACTCTTTTAAAAAAACATAAATGTGTTTTACAAGTATTTGGTTACAATAATCTTGTAGGAAAAATACATATATGTGAGAAGGATGTAAAAAAAAAAAAAAAGACGCACTTAAAAGCGTCTAGAGTAAAACAAACAATTAAAAATACAATAAATAGGTAATTAAAAACATGCGGAGGCAGCTAAGATATGACCAATCCCAACTGACGGCGCCCGTTCACGAACATGACACATGGATCGGCACCACTCAGCTCAACCATCATGAGGGGAACCGAATGATCCAACACATGTGCCACCATCAGAGAGACATTAGAGAGAGCATGACACACTCAACTGCCGGGGCACACTGAAGTCAACGAACGACACATAGGTACAGTAAATGGTAGATTTACAGTTAGTACATAGTACTCACATATGTGCTGTGCAGTTATATAATCCAAAAAATAAATTGAGTTTATACAACACAAATATACATTATAATTATTCGTACAGTCTTCAGCAGGTCCAACAATACTTCAGAACTTTTCTGCTTATCACTTGTTTTTGTGCCCTAGTGGCTGTGGAGCTGGAATAGCGTTGGGCCAAGCATTTTTATCAGCGATGTAATCCCCCAACCTATAATATGCCTGCCTGCATAGTGTGCGTTTTATACAAGTTTTAAATTTCGTCTCATTCAATTCTAGAATGTGTGGCGGTATTTTATTGTAACATTTTATACAGTACCCCCTAAAAGATGACGCTACTTTAGCCAGCCTGAAACCTGGTTGAATTAATTGGTCCCTATTTCTAGTAACATAACTATGTCTATCGCTGTTTTTACTAAACAGATGTAAATTCTTTCTAACGTACATGATGTTTTCGTAAATATACTGACAAGGTACCGTCATGATGTTAATGTCTTTAAACAGTTCCCTTAGAGAATCGCGCCGGCGAAGATTGTATATCGCTCTGATGGCTCGTTTTTGTAGAACAAAAATTTACTGAATGTCTGCAGCCCTTCCCCATAGTAATATGCCGTAAGACATTATACTATGAAAGTAACTAAAATAGACCAGCCTCGCGGTATCTACATCAGTAAATTGACGAATTTTTCTAACAGCATAAGCCGCCGAACTTAACCGCCCCGTAAGTGATATTAAATGAGGACCCCATTGTAACCTTGAGTCTAGCGTGATACCCAGGAAAACGGTTTTGTCGACGAATTCTAGCTTCTCGTTGTTTAATATAATGGCACAATCATAACTTTTGACATTCGGCAAGGCAAATTTTACACAATTAGTTTTTTTAGCATTCAAAACTAAATTATTAGCAGTGAACCAATTTAGAACTTGCCGCAATGCATTATTTACGTCGGCAACGTTACTCGTACGTCTATTTATGACACCATGTTCAGTTTGTTTTTCAATAGATGGGGTAAATCGTTAATGTATACTAAAAATAAGAAAGGACCTAAAATTGAGCCCTGGGGTACCCCCATTTTCACGTTCAACCCCGACGAATTGACACCGTTTATTTGAACTAATTGCTGTCTATCATTCAAATAGGATTTTACTAAATTTAATGCTGATTGGCCTAGCCCGTAATGCTCAAGTTTCAAAAGCAATGTTTCATGATCAACGCAATCAAACGCCTTCGACAGGTCGCAGAAGATACCTATGGCATCTTGTCCCTCCTCCCACGCATCAAAGATGTGTTTTATTAAGGTGACACCAGCGTCGGTTGTACAACGTCCTTTGGTGAAACCATATTGTTTCTCGTGTAGGATGTTTTTCGTATTAAAATAAATGAGCATTTGATTTAGCATTATCTTTTCAAATATCTTGCTGAAAACCGGCAACACGGATACTGGTCTATAATTATTTGTGTCTTTACTGTCCCCGGATTTAAAAAGTGGTATAACCTTACTATATTTCATTAGATCCGGAAAGACTCCCTGATCTATACACAAATTAAAAATTAAAGCTAAGTACGGCGCTATAGTCTGAATAATGGAGGTACAAACTTTGATGGACATTCCCCATAGATCTTCTGTCAGTTTTATCTTTATTTGCTTAAAAGCTTTTAGAACTGTTATTGGGTTTATATGTGAAAAGTTAAATTCAGTCGGGCATGCTGAAACGTTAGCGTGTAATAAACCATAAGCGAGCGACGGCGATGAATTTAAGGTTTCAGTAGTTTTAATTGGGATGCTGGTAAAGAAATTTACAAACTCTTGAGCAACCTCTTTGCTATCTCTAACAAGTCCATGTGTAGTCTCAAGCGTGTAATCAGTATTATTTCTTTTGTACCTGTTTGTTTCATTGTTAATAATTTTCCAAACCGTCCTAATTTTATTTTCTGCGAATTTAACCTTATTGCTAATGTATAAAGCCTTAGCTAGTTTACATGAATTTTTAAAAATTCTTGAGTAAGTAGCAACATACTTATTAAAAGTTTCAGTGTTTATATAAGGCTTAAGGCCATACAGCTCGTAAAGTCTTTCCCTACTTTTCCTGATTCCTTTAGTCGCCCAGTCACTGAATAAAAACTTACGGCATATAGTTTTAGTTTTCTTCTTAAAAGTGTTATTGAATTCTGTTTGAACAACTGAGAAAACTTTTTTGTATAAAATATTACCATCGTTCACTGTGAGGTCCTGACGACTTAACTTACCAATTAAAGCGCTGTTAAATTTATTTAATTTGCCGGATGTTATTGGTCTGGATTGAATCTGCACTTGCTGTATTGGTATGCTGGACTCAAATGTTACCAGTAGCCCACTATGATCTGAAGGCAGACAATTCATAATGGCTTTGTTTAAGTAGTCGCAGCAACAAAAAACATTATCAATACATGTAGCAGTAGTCACAGTTGTTCGGGTTGGTTCCTCAAACACATGCGACAAATTAAATGATTTGAAGAGATTCAACAGTTTACTGCTATCTGAATTATTTTCTAAAATATTTATATTAAATGGCATGGCGAAGAGCGATAGGCTTTGTTGAAAAAAAAACAAAATAAAACTAAATGCCATCGTGTGTATTTGTAATTTATTTATTTATTGATTAAAATAAATATTTTTTAATGTTAGATGAATGAAAAGTGTGTATGTGTGCTGCCGCTATATGCGGAACACTTTTTTCAATTGTTTTGTGATTGTATAACGTATCTGTTTATTTGAATATCATTGCTAACATATTTATAACCTAGTATACATTTAACCCGGTGTGAATTCCACGCAGACGAAATCGTCGGTAGAAGAAAGTATATCATCATCATTATCAGCCTTATTTAATGTTCCCACTGCTGGGACACAGGCCTCCTCTCTGTGAGAGGGAATGGACCGTAATCCACCGCACGGGCCTAGTGCGGGTTGGTGGATGTCACATATCTTTGAATTTTTGGTCCTAGAACATGCCGGTTTCCTCACGATGTTTTTCTTCACCGTTTTGAGAGCAGTGGTGATGAAATAATTTACACAAAGTAAAGTGCCTGCCTGGGTTCGAACCCATGATTTGCAACTTGTAAGCAAGTATATAAGCGGTTAATTTTCGGAGTAGTGTTACCCCGTTACTGGGGTATGGAGTTCAGGTAGAAGGTGGCTCCATGTGAAATAGTGCTGTTCTGCTTTAACGGTTAGACTAGCAGCATAGGAATATGCTATGCAGATTGCTTTTTGAGTCTGCTTCATGTACATTACACTTACTAAGTGGGTCCATCAAGGAAGTGACGGAAGACTACCTATGTCTTATTTTGACATTCATCAATTACTTTTTCTCACACTCCTATTAATTTTCAAAACTACCCTAAGACTTTTGAAACCTCTGTTTTTTCAAAAATAGTTTTATATCATATCAGTTTAATATCATAATCATAAAATCAGTTAAAAAAATATAAATAATATCAGTTTAATATCACACTTTAATAAAATCAATTAAAAAATATATAAATAATATCAGTTTAATATCATATCAAAAACAGTTTAATAAAAATAAAATCAGTTAAAAAATATATAAATAATATCAGTTTAATATCATATCAAAAACAGTTCAATATCATATCAGTTTTATAGACGACACGGTTTGCGTAGTGATTGAGCGCTAGGCTGCTGCGATGCGTGTTGTGGATTCGATTCCCTCACGGAACACATATTTGTATGGTCTACAGATAGTTGTTCCGGGTCTGGGTGTCTTGTGTATGTTATTTTAAATGTTTGTAAATGCACCCACGATACAGGAAGTATCTCCAACTCCTATTATTCCTTACGACAGTCGAGGCGGGGAAAGTAAAGACTTTGTGTAAATTATTTCATCACCACTGCTCTAAAAACGGTGAAGGAAAACATCGTGAGGAAACCAGCATGTCCTAGAACCAAAAAATGGAACACATGGGACATGCACCAACCCGCACTGGGCCCGCATGGTGGATTAATGCCCATACCCACTCACAGAGAGGAGACCTGTTTCCCAGCAGTGGGAACATTAAAAGGCTGATGATGATGCGATTGAATGACGTAATTACCGTAACAATAAATAAGCCATTGTGTCTCGCGTAGATCCACGTTTTAGGCACTCGAGGGGTCAAATTATCTTGTTTTCGTATGTGTGCCCGGCTACTAATAATCGATTTTCAAGCACTTTAGTCGAAGATTAAACCGATGCCATGATTAACCTAAAACTTGGAAACATTGAAATAATTTGTGACTATGGAGCCGGTCTCATGATGGAGCCGTAAGGTGGCCATAGCAACTCTTAAAGCAGACAAGAGATATCACGTTTGGGCTCATTGGTTATGTATTGACATAAGTTTGTTTTAAAAGATTTTTACTTTTAATTATAATTGTGGTTTTGGTTTTATGGATGAGAAATTTGCTTACTTTAGACACAGGTTTCACTATGAGGAGTCGCTTGATATCAATAGGTGTTTTTATTTCTTACTTTTACCTGTCTCGGTGCCTGTTGGCCAATCGTTCGTTGGGTGAAATGTTATTGGTCAAAACATTCTGTTGGTTAAACATTCACTGACGTAACATTATGATGGCGAAACGTTCGTGGGTGAAGAGTTCTTTGGATAAAAAGTTAATGGATTAAAGATTCTGTTGATCAACGGTTCATTCGACCAATGGTCATTCGGCCAATCGACTGTCGGCAAAACGTTTCAGAGCCATTTAATTTTTATGTAAAAAGTTTTTATTTATTACTTATTCATGCTCTTTGCTGATCTACTGCTGAGCCAAAACCTTTCTCCATTCCTTCCTCCATCTCCTACTTCTTTCTTATTCTTAAGGAAGACAACCAGTTCCGCCATCTGCTTCGTATCTGTTTAGGTTTGCCCGGAAAAATGGTTGCTGTAGAAAAGGCCACGGAAGCAAAGGTGCGGAAACGCTAGAAAAACCATACAGATACAAATAATTTGAGAAAATTGACATAATTTCAAGTTTTTTATATGTATGGATGTTACAATTTGTTGTTTAAAACTGAATTTATGCAATGTGGATAAATGCATAAACATTAAGCTACTAGCGGAAGAATACAGGGATAAAAAGTAGCCAGCCATGTCACCCGGGGATAGTTTCCAACCGTGAAAGAATTTTTGAAACCGGTCAAGTAGTTTTTAAATTTATACAAACATACAAATATTTCCTCTTTATAATATTAGTATAGATTATAACTAATTAAAGTATAGATAAAAAACATCAACATCGATACCAGAAGCTAAGACTATCACACCCTAAATTACACTAAGTCTCCCACATATTATTCGTATACCCCTTTTTGGTCTGGAAATTGTCCTAGATATGAACGAAGGCACTAATACAGGCAAACTAATACAGCACGTAATATGGGTTTAGGAGCTTATAACTACTCACATATATCCTCACAAAGTCCAATTTCACGAACGCAATAGAAAATTTTGCAGAGTATTCTAAAATATTGTTTTTGTATGGTAGAGAATGTTGTTGTATTACTTCTATATCTTTACAAATAATACGGTTAACGGTACTTAATTATAACAACAACATAATCATCGTTATTTATTATAACATCTTAAGGAAACCTGGACTCATATAGTTAATGTTTGTCTAAAATAGCCAAGTCATAGGCCTGTGGGGTTCCTAGGTTCGGCTTAATACTGACACCAGAGGTCACATCCTCACACGAAAAAGATAGAAGATTATAACAAAAATCAATTTTTAATTATTTTGTCTTTTTGTGCCGGGTAATCTCCGAAACCGCTGGACCAATTTTGACAAGACTTTCACTGCTTGATAGTTGATGTTATAAAGAGTAACTTAAACTACTTTTACACTGGAAAACGAAAAAAAAATCTTACTTTTCATATTTTCGTCGCGGGTAACGAATAGTCTTTTATAATTGCCTAAAGAGATTCAAAATCTATTTTATAAACCTAATAAAAGTTAGTTTCCCACAAAATTAGCATCATAAAACATACCTATAAAAGGCGGTCAATAAACACCACTTAAGTGACTAAAGGCCTCAAAACAATGGTCCTTTCAAAAAGAAACTTTTACCCAACAGACAATTACGTCAAGCCATAATAGACTCTATAACCATTAGAATAAAGTGGACAATGAAAATGAGATGATCTAAATTATTTTTGTAATGAATAAGCAAATAAAACCACAGGGGTGGACGGTAAACAGGTTGATAATTTTAATCTACCCACCTTTACAAAGGGATGTTTACTGAGCGCGCTAAAAGGGATGCCAACTCAAATTAAGGGTTCTTTTAGTTTTCGTGTTAGGTACTGGACTTGGTGGAGTGTTTGATGATATTTTTATGGCCCCTTCTTCGGCGGAAATGAAGGTGATTTTCAAAAAAAACCTTTTCACAAAAAATAAACCGACTTCAAAAGCAAAACAGTAAAAAGTGCGAAAATGAAAGTTATTTTGCACTTGTTAGTGTTTTGCTTTTGAAGTCAGTTTATGTTTTGTGTAAAAGTTTTATATCTATTTTTTATTTGCAGTACACCATCACCAAAAATGACCAATTTCAATAATAAGGTAATTAATTACCTTATTATTGAACTTGGTCATTTTTGGTTTTCAGGTCATGTTTGATTGACAAAATACCCATAATCACTCAATTTACACATTTGTGCTGTTTTTCATCAAGGACTTTGGTTGTTTACTCCATATCTTAAAAACTGCTGAACTGATTTTGATGAAACTTACACTATTCCTTAAGTTGAAAGATTTTAAATCCAAGACAAAAAGAATGATCACGATCTGATAAATAATTTCGAAGAAATGCGTGGACAAACATACAAACATACACATGTGTTAAGAAGCCCACATAGAGTAACATATGCGAATATTGTGTAATTAATAATACTTAGTTTTGATGGAATGCAAAAAAATATCCAACTAGCTTCAGCCCACGTCTTCGGCCGGGTGAAAAGCATTTTATTTATACCAAGGAAGGAAAATTATATAGGGATACAAAGTATCGTAAGTCCCAATTTAGGTTTTGATCTATTCGTAGTGGTATCCAAATCCATTCAGTCGTTAAGGCGTAAAAAGGGAACAAACAGACAGAAAGACCGCATTTATGATATTTGAATTGTGACTGGTCGGTTGGTAAAACTGATTTTTTTTCTATCTATTATGAACTTTATCAACGGAAGCGTGCGCTTGTGAAAAGGGAAGCAGTGGAGGAAGACTTTTGCCCAGTCTCTGTGGGACAGAACAGGCTCGCGAAGAAAATGATGAACTACTCTTTTCTTTTTAAACTGACAAGGTATAATTTTACAGTTAAATCCACTATGAAGACCCTCCACTCTATGGTCTGCCCCGAAAACGTGATTTTATTCCGTAGACCGGTACTCAGAGCTCAACACGTCTGTAATTACCTACCTTGATTAGTGGCCCATGAGCTCAATGTTAATATTTCCCGCCTACGATTTAAGGGCTTAATTAGAACGTAATGGTTTTCCATCTTTTATTGTACAATACGGGGAGACCTGTGATGTGTGTTTGATCTTCAAGGTTAAGCAACAATTGCCGAGGTCGGTCCGTGGATGGGTGACCTTAACGTACTGAGATTCCTCCGTGCCTTGGAAAGCACGCTAAGCCTTTGCTCCTGACTTTTGTTTGTAAATCTTAAAATAACTTGCGACCCGCGGATGCCCCTCAAGTTAAAGGGGGAAATTTACAAGTCCGTGATCAGGCCTGTAGTACTGTATGGATCAGAATGTTGGGATATGAAAAAGAAGGAAGAAAAGAGATGTATTCATGTAGCAGAGATGAGAATGTTGAGATGGATGTGCAGAGTGACGAGAATGGATAAAGTGAGAAATGAGTATCTTAGAGGTAGTTTGAAATTGGCGCTAGTAACAGAAAAGTTGAAAGGAAACCGTTTGTCCTGGTATGGACATGTGATGAGGAAGTATGAAACGCATATGTTACTAAAAGAGTTATGAATATAAATGTGGATGGATGGAAAGGGAGGGGACGGCCAAAGAAAAGATGGATGGACTGTGTTAGGAGTGATATGAAAAAAAGAGAGTCATTGATGGCGTGACGGGGGACAGGACGATATGGACGAAGAAAACGTGTTGCGCCAACCCCAAGTAACATGGGACAAGGGCACGGAGATGATGATTTGTAAATCAGACAAATAGCAGCAGTAGTAAACGGTTAGTTTTGGTAACAGGTTTATGCTTTTTATGCCATCCTTATATTTACGGGATAGAACTCAAAATCGATTGAAGAGACTATAAAAAAGGGTTGTTAGGAATTACTAATGTTATTTCAAATGGAAAATAGGCAGAATGATTGTATAGAATATGGTGTTTCATAAAATTTACTGGCATAATTTACCGAATTTAATTTCGCGTGTAATACAGGTTAAGTATTAGGTCCGAAATCGGACCTTCGCGTGGGATGCCCAGTTAGCAAGTTGTTTGGAGTGTGGGCCGCATTTACCTTTGGTAGCTAAAAATATCTGATCGGAAGATGAATCGGAAACCTGTATTAACTGTGGGGCATTGTCCTTTGATCTATGATAATCTTTTTTACTTAGTTGATAAAACATTTATTTAGCGCACACAAAACACACAGCACAACACAAAATAACAATATTTTTTTTAATTTACACGAGGTATATAAAAACAAGGTGACAACATACAAAAAAAGGAAAACATACTTATAGAAATAAAAGTGACACTAGTAACATACCTTTTTTTTTATTTTTTATTTCTGTGTGTAAGCATCCATTGACTTCTCCCGCTCTGGGTGAAGCGGAAGGGTGTGTCAGACTTTTACTGACTAAAGCCCACCCGTGTTACTTCAGTTGCTTGTGCCAGGGCCGCGGTAACTCTCTTTCAAATTTATCCGCGACCCAGACAGGTATCGGCCCTAAAGGACCCCGTATTTTTTTTACTGACATCTCTATAAGGCGCGCGTGGAACACCACGCGCCGTCGTCTCGGGCCTGGTCCTTATCGGACGGTGAGCTACCCATTACTCGTCGCCCGCAAGCCCGCGCCTACTTTAAATATATATAGTAGGTATAAGGATTAAAACACTGCGGTGTGCGTCTCAAGGTTGCACCAAATGATTACCAAAGGGTCTAGACATGCCGACATTCTTAAATGTATGAGATTGATCACGTGATGGAACTTGGGCAGTCCCATAATTATAAATTAATAATTTTACAAGCTTTTACCTAACTTGCCTTGTTAGTTTGTATGTATGGGTCAAACCTTGCAACATTTTTTTTTATTTTTTTATTTATCTCTTTTTATCAATTGCACGATTCATTTCCGCCTAGCCCATTCCTTCACCCGATTCCAAGACGTACGACGATGCAGTACATGGTAAATAGAGTTCATCGTAAACACTCTTTTCCCTAGTTGTAACGCAACGTGTTTAGATTTTTCTTGTACAATTGGAGACCATACACACTAAACGTTTTGGTAATACTTTCATTGAACGTTCAGCTAAGGAGTGGAATCCCTGCCGAAGTCTGTGTTGCCTGATAGCTACAACCGAGGGATCTTTAAGTCAACAGTGAATAGGTTACTTGTAGGCAAGAGTGCTTCACGATCTACAACATCATAGCTTACCATCTAGTGAGTTGGTGGTCAAACGTGAGCACAAAAAAATTTAAACTCGAGAAATCACAAGGATTTAACAGTAAATACAATTATCCTCAAAAAACAGTCACATCTATAACCTTTCACTTAAATTCACCAACCACCATCATCATCAGCCCTTGATACCATAATGATCCCACTTCTGGGCCACAGGCCTCCACTCTGTGAGAAAGGCCCATTCCCATAATCCACCACGCGGGCCAGTGCGGGCTGATGGATGTCACATATCTTCGAATTTTTGGTACTAGGATATGCCGATTTCCTCACGATGTTTTCAATCACCGTTTTTAGAGAGATGGTGATGAAATAATTTACACACGTTAAAGCGCCACTGAAACAAAAAACCTCCATAACCAAAAAAAAAACAAAGCAGGAAGAACCGAGTGACCTATCAGAGGTCAAGCGTAACAAAATACTTAATTACTTGCATTTCAACATGACTCGGAACTGCGATGGTGAGCAAGTCACCGCGAAAATTACTTTTCGGCTGACGTCATGATGCTGTCCTCCCGCCCTGTTCCCCTCCCTGGCTGTTGGTAGCAGCGAGCATGGATAGTGGAGGGTAGAACAGAAGGTTTGATAACCGACCAGGTATATTTACTGTTCTATTTTATTTTACTTCCCAATCTTGTAGATTGAGCAGTGGTGGCCCAGTGGCAACGGCCCCGACTTACGTGACGTAGGTCATGGGTTCAAACCCAGGCAGGCGCATTACTTTGTGTAAATTGTTTCATCACCACTGCTCTAAAAAGTAAAACATCGTGAGGAAACTGGCATGTCTTAGAACCAAAAATTCGTAGACATGTGACATCTACAAACCCGCACTGGGCCCGCGTGGTGGATTATGGCCTATTCCCTCTATGATAGAGAGGAGGCCTGTGTCCGAGCAGTGGGCACTTTAAAAGTCTGATCATGATGATGATGATCTTGCAGATTGATTTTATTGGTATCATACATTGATAACGTGAACAATTGCTGGGGGTGGAATTCTGGTGTCCGTTGACAGGTTTTCAGTACCTACCGAAGGACCAGCATTTCACGACAATTTGTTTTTGTGTACTTGGTTGATGCCAATAAAAATATTATTTACTAGCTTCCGCCTGTGGATTCGCCCGCGTGTTAAGTGTTTTCTTATCCCGAGGGAACATTATAAGAACGGGATTAAAAGTACCCAATGTGCTATTTCAGAATTTAATCTATATCCGTGCCGAATTTCATCCAGATCCGTTCAGCTGTTCTGGCGTGATTGAATAATAACCATATATCCATCCAAACTTTCGCATTTATTATATTATAAGAAAGATATTTATAATATTATATAATAGCATTCATTTGCAGTGAATACGTTTGATACAGAACAAACAAGAAAAGAGCCAGATGTCCAGTAAGGGTCGAAGTTAGGGTTGACTGCCGAGCAAAATGGATCCGGCCGGCGTCAGTAACGCAGCAATACTGCAAATGTGTACCACCATAGTCCCATAACATCCCTCTGGCGCAGCGTCAATGCCGCTGGGCCGCTTTGCTCGGAAGTTTATCTTTAACTTGTGAATGAAAGAACAAACCTTTTTCACATAGTAGCTGGAAAAGAGGTGACTATTGAGATGATAGCAAATGGAGTTGTACGGAAGAAGAAGACAAGCTGCTTCCAGTATTTATAAATACCACAGAGCAAGCGTAATAGGGATGTTTCCTGGGTAGAAAAATGATAATTCTATTTAGTTCGTCAGTGAGATTATCAAATAATATTGGACACGTATTTTTTGCTTTACCAAATCAATGAAAATTGACAAAGATAAAGCGCATCAAAGTTCAGGAGAGGGGGCTAGTGACGTCACTATGTCAGTATAAAGTGTACTAACGGCGTGACGTCACACGATATTTCAACGGATTATATCATCGTCACTTTATGTTTACGTAACAAAAGAAAAAATAGGTGTCCAATTTTTTTTTATTAATGTACCTGACGCATTAAAAACAAATTTTTAGTTTTCATCCCTATTGCAGCGACTGCGAATCGCGATAGGCATGTCAGTTTCTGTCACAGATAAACACTTTTGTTTAACAAGCTGTCGAAATACAATGCTGTTAAAAAATATCTGAAAGGAGAATGCTCATGGATGTATGGAATCCCGTCCCATGATGCATCAAAATTAAACTTTGTTTTTTATAGACTACACTGATCATGTTAACTCTTACAAAAGTTCTTTTTGAAAACAAAACCCGGATTTCGTAGTTATTTTATAAAATCAAAAATAACCTAAAATGTGGTCTATTTTGTACGACGCTACCAACGACGTAATTTATATAGACACGATATACATGGATGTCATAGTTATTTATTACACAAAAGAAACGATTACTGGTTCGTCTTTTCATCAAAAATCGATTCTATTAGATACATTCTATCTACAACTTTATGACCGGCTGTGAACGGCCAATTAACCATAGATAAAATAATGATAATCTTATAAATAAAGATTGTATGAGATTCTATTATATTCTAGTTTATTTTTAATTTTTTGTAAAATCGGCTAAGTATATTTTTTTAAAGTGATCAAGACTCTTTCAAAAATCAAGGATAAGTTAATCATATCATGTGAAACGGAACGTCATTTAAAGTGAGTAGTATAACAATATCCATACTTTTAAACTCAACATTAAATTCCCTATTCAAAAAGCAAATCCCCGACGCGTAATGTCGTAAAAAATATGAAACTAATTACTATATAATTTTGGTCTTGATGCGCGAGACTTTTTGGTACCACTTTTGGTCATTCTCCTTTAGTAAAACATCTGACAATTGTATATATTGCGTGAATTTATATTTTTGGAAGCCGATATTTCTCCTCTTTCATCATGAATATCCGACCCAACACGATAGCAAAAAAAGGTTCCGTGCACCCCACGTTTTTGGATGTAACATCCATCATATTTATAATTTTCATATTAAATGTATTATAGCCTCTGTTACCTGGACCACAATAACGAATTGTAAAAAGTAGTTAAGCCAATGCGGTGCAACATACTTAAATACAAACATCATTACCCTTCTTTTTGGTTTAGCCATAGTTGAAAAATATTCTGTAACAATCATGGCCGACACGGAGTTAGCTTACTGCAACCTCGCCCATACATCGCGCTATTTACGGAAAACTGTAATTTATCATTGAAATTAAAAGCCGCATTGTTTGAGTCATAATAAAGGCGAATTTAGAGTGATCTATTGAGTCTCAACTAATTATTATTCATTTATTTCGCTGTGTAGTTACATTTTCTTGACTAACAAATGAAATTCTCCCTACCAAGAATGTTATTTTGTCAAACTAATTAAGTCTTTATTTGGAAGAGAAATTAGCGACCGCTTTTCTTTTGAGGACAATATTGCCGACTAAGAAAGAAAAACAAATAATATTGATATTAGGTCGTTTGCGTAAATTACAAAATTATGAGAAGTTTTTATCTTTTTGCCAAAGAACATTTACACCAGATTATTATAGACACCGTTTCTGATTCATCTTGCAACATTATAGTCAAATTCTCGATATATTATGAACAGCTCATTCCAAATACGATAAATCTCATCCAAATTCGATCATTTAAAATATACATGTGTCTTATTAAGAAGAAAAATCTTACGAGATTTATAATTATAAACTTACGGTGTTTGCAATAATCTGGTGGCATAACATAATTATGAGAAAAACGACGCAAGAATACGACCAATGTGCGGTTGACTATGGCTACTAAATGGATGGGATGCTATAAGACTCAGCGTATTATAATGGACTGGCACTGGCACTTCAAGAGCACCAACCAACAACGAAACGGTATAAGTAATTTGTTCAACAATAATAAAAAAATATCAGTGATTTCGACATTTCAATCCATCAGTTTTAAATCGTAAAATACTTGTGATCCAATAACATTATTTCATAAAAAATAACCATGCGATGTATTGTGCTGTTTTATATATTTCTTTTGAATTTTCTTTTATTCGAATCGTTACCTACCGAAACTTCAGAAGCAAGAAGAATTATTGGTGGAAGAAATGCTGACGAAAACGAATACCAATATATCGTGAGACTGCAATATCAAATTAATATAATTTGATATTGCAGTCTCACGATATATTGGTGCTGAACATGGTAAAATCATAATACTCGACCAATTACATTCGTGTACGGCTGCTGTTTTAACGCCTACTTGGACATTGACAGCTAGTCACTGCTTTGTGTATGAAAATATTGATTTACAATTAGAATACGTTGAAATAAGGCCTATTATTTTATACGGCCCACAGAATACCACTTCCTTTAGCATAGTGATGGACATCTTCAAACACCCTGCGTACAAAATAAGAATGTATGATTTACATAATGACATAGCTTTAATAAGACATGAAACAATCACATTGGACAAATACGCCCGCTTGAGTGGATTGGATTTCGCAACTATGATTGGTCAAGAAGTCACTTTGACTGGCTACGGAATAACTACTGCCATCGGAATGATAATAACTAATATGACTTTAGTTCAAATAGCAAGTGATGCTACTACACTGGGGAAGCCTTTACAATTTTTAGATGCTGTAGTGGTACAGTGTCAAGAAACCGTTGAAACTATGAAACCAGGTATGTGTTTAGCGAGAAGACGTGGCAAGTCGAGTGGTTTATGTCCGGGTGACTCGGGCGGCCCAGTGCTTCACTCATCAGGTGTGGTTGCCGTCAACTCTATCGGCTCGCAACAAATACAGACATTTTGCTCTCTGCAACCGTTCTCAACGTTTTATGATCCCGCAGGAGTTACACCAACTAGCCCTTACGTTGATTGGATAAGTAGTACAATTAAAAATGAAGTGGCAAAGCGCAAGAAAAATCCATAATGGTATGTATCGGAAAACAGCAAAAGGAACTAACCGGTAAACAAATGTTAACGCGGTAGTCGCAAATCGCAATAAATACTTCATGGGAGGTTAGACTCTCGGGTGGGGAGAACGGGTTAGACTCGGAAAAAGCTATATGTTGGCAAGATGTATAAACAATGTGTTTTATAAAAGCTACTTGAGATGACATACATGGTGTTTCTTGGAACAACAACGCACTGTTTTAAGGAACATAGTGACCGCACGTTGGGCGTTTATGGTCATCTTTGCCTCATCGGAAGGTAAGGAAAACTTAGTCTGGCAATAAATAGGTTGAATATATTTAGTAGCTTTATTACGGTTGTTTTTCACAATGAGATATTTTTGTTTAAATATACCTAAAGTGATGAATCCACAATGGCATGAAACAAGAAGATACCTACACAAGAAGAGGCAAATATAACAGTAAATTGTAAAGACAAATAAAAATGGTAGGTAGTCGAGGTAAATTATAACTGTTCAATAAGAATAGAATAGAATTTAAGAACTAGTTTGATAAATATAACAAGTTGATAACGCGCGATATTTTGGAACATTATAACGCGCGAGTGCTAAATGGACGTCAAGCGAGGTCTTATAAGTAGTCCATCGTCACAAACTTTGACAATGAAGGAACTGATTTGAATGTTCTACGGTTTCAATATAGACCTAGGAAATAAAATGCTGTGCCAACAAGCCAATAAAATATGAAATCCAATATTTTTTAGATAGGTTACGAAATGATATACAATGTTAAGAGGATTGAACATGCATAATAAATCTAATTTATAGTACGCTTAATAACCAAAGTGCAGATAAGTAACTTTAAATCTTTAATCACTCAAATTCAAATGGTAAAATTACTAGTGTGAAGCACTACACAAAAAAAATTTCTAGTTAATGTTTTCCTCACCATGCGTCTGGGAACTATTTAACTTCCGATCTTCGGAAGTCTAAAAAATGTAATTTTTTCCGATCTTCGGAAGTCTAAACAATGTAATTTTTCCAATCTTCGGAAGTCTAAAAAATTTCATTTTTTCCATCTTCGGATGGAAAAAATGCAGACAAAATGGATATACATTCTAAGACTGCATAATTTGGTTTGATATTTGCACAAGTGTATAAATATGATAACCTACAATAAATTGGGCTTGTATGAACGCGTTGATAAAATACGCGTTAGAGTATATCATCTGAGCTTAGCTTTACAAACTATCGCTACAAAATTCAACTGGCCCATAAATATTGTGCAACAAGTCCATGAAGTAGAAATTAAATTTTCACCACAAATTTTCAATTTCAGTTTGGTAAAAAAAATATTAACTTTTTGTTTAACTGCTCCGTAGGTCTACTACATGGAGGCTTGGATACACTTTTCAGGTTGAGAAAAGTATCCTCAGGAACTCCCCGGAAGTAACTATTTAGTAATCTGTGACCCGGAGTTTGGAAGGTGGTCCCTTGCCTCAGACATCACGTTATACTTTGTTGCGCCTAATCTCTTTCTGGTCTAGTCGGATTGGCGTCCCATCAGAATATGAGAGTGATGGAAGAGAGAGCACTTGTGTTTGCGCACACATTTGTGCACTATAATATCTCTGGGCCGATTCTTAAGTGCAGTGGCACAGTGGTAACGGCCGCGACTTACAATTTGTAGGCTGTGGGTCCGAACCCAGGCAGGCGCTTTATTTTGTGTAAATTATTTCATCACCACTGGCGAAATGGCGAAGGAAAACATCATTTTTTTTTTTATCTAATATAGGCTCGCGCTTGACCACTATCTCACCTGATAGTAAGCGATGATGTGGTCGATGGTGGAGCACGCTTGCCTAGAAGTAACCTATTCACTCTTGACTTAAAGACCCCTAGATTGTAGCTATCGGGAAACACAGACTCCGGCAGGGAATTCCACTCCTTAGCTGTACGCATAATAAAAGTATTCCCAAAACGTTTAGTGCGTATGGGTGGGATGTCCATCATATATCGATGACGCATCGCCGTACGTCTGGTAGTCCGATGATGGAACGGGCTGGGTGGAATTAAATCATGCAATTCCATCGCACACTCCCCGAAATGTAACCGATAAAAAACCGACAAGCTGGCAACTCGGCGACGATGTTCAAGGCTCTGGAGCTTTGAATTAACCAGTGCCTCATCGCTGATGAGTCTCTTGGCCCGCATTTCGATCGACTCCAGTGCATCAAGCTGGTATTTGGCAGATCCGTCCCAGAGATGAGAACAGTACTCCATGCATGATCGAACTTGCGCTTGATACAAGCTGAGCAGCTGTTCTGGCGTGAAATACCTTCTCACCTTTGCAAGTATCCCCAGTTTTTTGGCGGCCAGCTGAGCCTTTGCCTCAATGTATGGCCCAAAATTGAGAGTCGATGTCAACGTAACGCCAAGAAGCTCAAGATGGTCAGCTATTGGCACGGTCACATCTCGGAAAGTTGGAGCCGGGTGAAATTGACTCTTTTTGCGGAAAAAAGACACGCCTGGGTTTTAGCAGCATTAAACCTGACCAGATTGGCATCGCCCCATTCGGAGACTGCCTGCAAGGACAGGTTTAAGCGCTCCACCATGGCCTCCCGGAGAGACTGGATCTGAGGCCCGGTAGCACGAGCGTTGGACAAGTATCTCTCAGTAACGGTGCTGTCGTCTGCATACCCAAAGGTTTTAGCAGATCGTTAATGTGCAGCAAGAATAAAGTTGCCGAGAGTACCGACCCCTGAGGGACCCCGACATTAATATCCAAGTAGTCCGACGAGCAGCCATCGATAACCACTCGAATGGACCGATCTCTCAGGAAGTCTGTAATCCAATCACACAGACCACCGGGCAAACCGAATGAAGGAAGCTTAGCAATAAGGCTTTCGTGCCAGACCCTATCAAAAGCCTTCGAGATGTCTAGGGAGACGGCAAGCGCTTCCCCGTGCCTCTCGATGGCCTCACTCCAGATGTGAATGGCATATGCTAGAAGATCCCCAGTAGACCGATTTCGGCGGAAGCCGTATTGGCGATCACTAAGGATATCGTTTGCTTCTAGGTATGCCAGGAGCTTAGTATTGAGTACACGTTCCATACTCTTACAGAGTATGGAGGTTACAGATATGGGTCTGTAGTTGGCCGGGTCAGCTCGACTGCCCTTCTTGGGCACGGGCTGTACGTTAGCCTGCTTCCAAGCATTCGGCAATTTTCCAGCCTCATACGAAAGACGGAATAGGCGTGTCAAGATCGGAGACAGTTCAGGCGCACAGGTTCTAAGAACTATAGCTGGTATTCCGTCAGGGCCGCTATCCTTGTTCACGGTAAGGTTACGCAGCACCCTACGGACGTCCTTTTGATGGATACGAATATCTGACATACTCGTCTCGCATCCATCAGGAGGAGGAGGGGGCCGTGAATCACCAGGATTCAGACATGAAGATTCCGCAAAAAGATAGGCAAATAAATTTGCTTTCTCCTCAGCGGAGTGGGCCAGTGACCCGTCGGGTTTCAGCAGTGGTGGCAGTGAGGGACGGCAGAAGTTCGACTCGACCGACTTAGCCAGAGACCAAAACGCTTTACTACCTGCTGGGTAAGAAGCAAGTTTGGTCCCTATTCGGCCAATGTGATCGAACCGAGCCCTTCGCAACACCATCTTGCAGGACTTGGCAGCCGCAGCATAATTCGAAGACATATGTGATATCAACCAACCCGTATTGGGCCCGCGTGGTGGATTTCGGCCCTGTCCCTTTCACAGAGAGGACCATGAAGATCGACCCGTGTGGCTGTAATTATTCAGCCACGAGCTCCTAGATTAACGATTATGATCAGATACATCATCATCCTCATCATCATTTCAGCCGAAAGACGTCCAATGCTGGACATAGGCCTCCCCTAAGCGACGCCACAGTAATCGGTCCTGCGCGTTTCGCAACCACCGGACACCCGCAGCCTTGACTAGGTCGTCGATCCACCTAGAGAGAGGCCTTTCCAACGCTGCGTCTTCCGGTACGCGGTCGCCACTCTAGAACTTTTCTTATCCGATACATACAAAAAGATAATTTAGGTGTTTTTAATTAAAAAATTGTCACAATTCTCCTTTTAATATTAAAGATAATATAATAAGTTCACCTCATCCGTAAGTTCGTTGCACAAACTGTTACAGAAAATTCTTTATGAACAACTAACAAACGTTTGTAACGCTAAAGTTTCCTCATTAACTACACATCCCATGTACTCGCATTATATTTACACTCAGAAACGTTGGCACATCCCAAAATGCTAATGTTGTACAAACACATACCCCTTTCACACATTTGCTTACGTTTTAGAATAAATAATTGTTACCAACTTTATTTACTAACAAACTGTCGGTAAATTTAAATGTGGTTGTGATTGAAACAAGATAGTTAAATAAAATTGTAACTTGAAGAAAGGTAATTTTTCTCAAACATGCTTGGAAATTTGAGCGTTATTTTGATAACATTCTTCGGAGTAAATCGAAATTGCTGAACTGGCCAAATACATGCGAGCAGCGGCCTGAAAAAGTTGTATGAAAATCCATATCTGTCGTGGTTTAGCGGCCAAATAAATTACATAGTAAATTCATATCTACCGTGTTATTTAAAAATGGAACGATGTTTTACTCCGAAACATGGCAACTAAGGAGGTAACCGCCTGTAGGCACCCCACAGGCCTCTGACTTGGCTATTTCAGACCTACATTAACCGTATAAACCCGGGTTTCTTCACGAAGTTTTCCTTTACCGTTGCCTGTGATGTCCAAGATAAACTGTTAGTTGTAATATAAGCTGATAAGCGTCCTCTGCTGCAATACGACTAGCTGCATGGGCCAATCGATGGTTAAGCTGAGCATGTTGCATGAGTTCGTGGATTAGTGACGTGCTTACTCAAGCACGGAGGGTATCAGCATGCCGAGAACTCTTAGATCCCTACAAAGCACTTAATCCGTTAGTCCTAGCTGTCATTTGTACATAGATCATTGACAGTAGTTACGAGTAGTTTTATTTAATATTTTTTTATCGTTTCTTAACTAAGAACATTTATACAAACATTTGTTGAATGTAACACAAACCATCGCGGGTTTAACAGCAATTTGTCAGACGCGGCAACTCGGTGCCACAACATAAACACATCAACACGGTCTAGGGATATTTTTAAAAAAGCGAATTACTATCAATGTGTTAATTATTTATATGACATGTATATATTTAAAAGATACGTTATTTAATATTCTACCATTTTTAATAATGGTTAAGGTACTTCGATTAAAATTTCAGGATTTTATGGAAAAAAAATGAAGCATAGACGGAAACCGTATATGAATTAACTTTTAATTTATGAGTAAAAACTGAAAAAAATAGAAAATTTGTAGTTAGTAGTCTGAGAAAGCGCCCATGATGTTCATAACACATCGGAAACGATTCGGCATGCTCAGAACAAGGTTGTCAATGTCTTGCTGCGGAATATTGTCCCATCTCCTTCTGAGGTGCGCAAAAAGTTGATCTTCTGTATCCAGATTTTCAGGAACTTCCTTCAGAGCTCTTCTTTGCAGCATATCCCACGCATGCTCAATGGGATTTAGATCTGGCGATTGAGCAGGCCAGTCTAAGGCCCTAACATTGTGTGTATGTAACCAAGCTGCTACCGTTCTCGCCGTGTGTGCCCGGGCATTGTCGTGCATGAGCAGGAAATCTTGCCCCATTTGTGTTCTGTGGGGCAAGATTACGGGCCCCAGCACCTGTTGGACGTATCGTTCTGCCGTCATATTGCCCCGCACCCAAACGAGATCCGTCCGTCCTCCAAGTCGAATTCCTGCCCAAACCATAATTGTTCCTCCTTGGTATGGGTTAACTTCCTGAGGGTTCTGAAGACGGCTCCATCGTCCAGGAACTCGCCAAACACGCGTCCTTCGTGAATCTGGATGGAAGCCGAACCTGGATTGATCCGTGCAGCACAGCACATTGGACCATTGCTCACGGCCCCAGTCCACGTGGTTCCGAACCCATTCTAATCGTCGTCCACGATTGCCTCTCCGTAAAGGTGGGACCCGGAGTGGTCTACGAGAGCGTAGATTGCTTTCATGCAGTCGCCTTCTTACAGTTTGGTCACTCACAAGCACTTGGTGTTCCACTCGCAGCCTTTGGACCAATTGAGTCGCCGTTGCATTTGGTTGAGCTCGCGCAGTAATTTGCAAAAATCGGTCTTGTCTGGGGGTAGTGATGCGACTTGGCCCCCGGTGCCTCTCCGCTACTTCACCTGTGGCACGATAGCGTGTCCACAATCTTGATATTACATTTTGGTGGGTCCCTATGGCCTCAGCAACATTACGCTGAACAGACCCAGCTTCCAGCATTCCCACAGCTCGTAACATCTCCGCCCTTGTCAAATGTTGGCGTTGCATGGCTACAATACCTCAATTTTAACTTTATCTTTCGTTTAAAAATGAAAAAAAACTGTAACTAAACGTAATTCGTATTGTTTTCTAAATTTCGCATAAATGAAAATTCCCTCTCCTACACTTTTTCTATCATATCAAGACATTTTTATGCCACCGAAACAAAAGAATTTTCAAAAATTTGAATTTGGAATTAGTCTGAGATAAATTACAAACAAATCGGTGTGTAAAAGATTCCAATGCGGCCAGTACTTTTCGAGTTATTTAATTGAGTATGAAATATCCCTAGACCGTGTTGATGTGTGTACTTTTAAATGAACATTAGGTACACATAGGTCGTCATTTGAAAACACACATTCTAGATCGCATCGCAATGTAGAAAGCATCTTTTCAGCACTCTTAAGCATTTCTTTGCATTTATTGTATTACACATTTCCAGAGGTAAGTCATTCATATAACATAGTAGCATGCATTTCCACGTCTGTGCTCCATAAACATTATTAAATTTAGGTACGATTAATGTGGATAAGTATGTTTATGCAACGATTTCAGCCTTTCGTATTTACAAATATTACTTAAATTATGATAATTCTCGCTTATAACACGTAAACGTAACTTGTCAAAGACATTTCCAATTTGACAGTGCTTATATAAAATTAAAAATACAACTAAATTTAAGGATGCAAAGAAAACTTGTAAAACTTTAAAATGGAGATGGACTGGACATATGCTTAGAGATACGAGTGGAAAATGGACAAAAACCATAACAGAGTGGTATCCCAGGAATGGGAAAAGAAGTAAAGGGCGTCAAACAAAGAGATGGGAAGATGACCTCAAAAAGGTGGCGGGTCCAGAGTGGACGAGAACAGCGAAAGACAGGCAGAAATGGAAAGCTTTAGAGGAGGCCTTTGTCGGAAGACAAGCTGTGAAGTGAAACCGATCGTGTAGGCGAGTTAATAAATGAGTATATTGTATTAATAATAATAAGAAGAAAAATAAAAAATAAAAAAAAAAACAATGTTTTGTAAACTCATAGAAGAGCAATAAAGGCTTATTTTATTTTATTTTATTTTATTTTTATATAAACCTTTGTCTTCTATCTTGGAATTCATGTTTTGTTATTTTGGGTACAATCGTTAGTTAGAAGGGCGAAAGTCGACACCCAATCTTACCAAGTGATCTCGTGTTATCCAGTCACTGGATTGTGGAGATCAAATAGGCAGGTGCTCCATAAAAATTACTTCTGGTGGAACTGTAAGCCTACCCTAACAAGGTTAACTAAGTGTTCTATATCATTGAAGAGGTAAAACACAGGCTTAAAATAAAATAAAAAAGTTCAATTGACAAAAAAACAAAAAAAAACTACAAAATAAATGGGCACAAGTTGAACTAAATTCCGGTTCGCCGTAAGTTCAGCAGTTCGGTACAAAAGCGGAACCGGGTCAAGTGGTAGGTACTTGATATTTTATTCTCCTGCCACTGCTTACAGCGAGTTGAATACTTAATTACAATGGATGTTGTTTAGCTGCGAATCCAAGTGCCTTTTTATTTTGTTTATAAATTATTTATTTGCCAATTTTCGTTTTAAAGTTTATTCTCTGTATTGGGGATCCAAATAGTATTAGATAGTTATTTCATGATTTAGAAGTTGATGAAAAGATTTTGAATTCACAATCCATTCACCATAATATCTATAATTTGAATTGTGAACAGCACCGCCGTTAATGCTCCGACATAAATAACCAGTTTCTGAATTGAGTTAAGAACAAATATTTGGAGTTAAGGTGCAGATACCCCTCAGTAGCTGATTTTAAAATGGAAATCACGTGTAAACGGCTAGTCGTATTGTTTTGGAAAAATATATGTTACATGAGACTATTTTCTTGATAATTAGATCTACGGAATTTTTTAGTTTTATTCGTATAACATGGTGTAATTAATTTGCAAAGTTAAGTAAAATAAAATCAAAAAAACGACAACCGCACCAAAACCGCCGGGCGTATTTTAATAAAATTGTCACCATCTCAAAGACAATTTTGATCTCAGGCTGTTATATTTAAAGTCATAGAATAATAAGAAAAATACAAAAAGCTACTGAATATTGGGGCGCGCGGGTGTGAAACGAGTGCGCGTTTTGTTCCCTCAAGGTTATTGGCGACTGTCGTCGCCATAAGGACGTGTCAAATCCTACGTAGTGCCAAAGTTTGTCAGGTTTTCAGAATAATGTAGAGTTTGTCAAATACTCAATGTCATAAATCTGAAACCAACCAAAAAATGCTTTCAGGTACAAGCTGTTTTCATGGATCTATTTGAGATTGCGCACCTAACACCTATTTAATTCAAGACGCTTGGACGACCAATAGGTATATTTGTGATATCGGAATGGTTCCGTTTGCGTTTCCGTTCCGTTTAGATATTCAGCTGCCTGATCACAGATCTGGTAGATATCTACCCGATCTCTGATTCCACTATAGGATGTGTAGATATACCTAGTACAACATCGGGAATAATCGATTTTATAATATGTAGTGATAGTGATTTTAAATGTGAAAGCAACTCTGTCTGTTATCACGTCTTAAGGGCCTTCATACTACCTTTTCACGTCTTAAGGGCCGAACGGATTTACTTGATACTTGGCATATAGGTAGACACGGGATACTTTTTATAAAGGAAGTAGGGTAAGATAACCAGTTATTGGCACTTTAAGGAGTGCCTCCCCTAGCTTCGTAATCAAATGCCCAGAAAATCATATTGAAATGCACGAGCAAACAAAAAGTATAATGACATCGAAGATAATATTCTAAACTTCATAAAAGATAGCTTGATCTCTGCGACAGCTGTCAGTATCAATACAGTAACAATAGCGCTTGACAGGCTAACAGTAACGTAACAATAACGTAGGTATACGTCAGTTTGACATATGTTGCAGAGATCAAGCTATCTTTTATGAAGTATAATCATAATTTTAAGAGTTGTTGCAACCAGTGAAATAATAATTATACATATATTGTCACTAAATAATAAAAAACCTATCTAAAATCCTATTACTGGCATAGACATTCCAACATTGAGTCATCTATGGTTTACTTATTTTTTGCATTTAAACTCAGAAGTGCTAATAACAGAAGGGGTGCCAGCGATAGGGTGGTTTACCATAAATGTTCCTCGGGATAATGTTTGATATTCACGCGAGCGAAGCCGATGGCAGCAGCTTTCAATAAATAACAAGCATGATTTTGTTAACTACTACTTAAGTACTACTTAAAAAGAATGGCTGGAACTCTTCAGACATGTTGCTCGTAAAGAGAGTCACAATCTTGAACAGCTGATTGTGGTGGTGGTGGTGGTGCAGGTGCTTAAAATAATTGGATTGTGATTTTGTGTGCTGTGCTGTGTCTTTTGTATGCGCTGAATAAATAATTTATCTATCTATCTATCTACAGGTCAGGTAGATGGCAAACGTTCCAGAGGACGCAGTCCCACGAGATGGTCGGACCAAATACGATCTTCTCTGAACACACAATCACTTCCACAATGCCCTTCATGAAGTTAAGGATCGCAGCAGATGGAGGGAAATCGTACGGGAGAAACTGATACAGCGGGGGAGTCACGACCCTCAGTAATGAGAAAAACGACGCGAGGAGGAGGAGGACTTAAAAAGTTTAATAAAAATTAAATACATATTGAAAATCGAAATAACTTCTGAGCTCAAACTTACTCCTTAAAACCACCCAGTTCAACATAAATATATCTCCACCTACTTCAACTATTTAGCCATTCAAAACCTAACGAAATAAAAACTCTTTTCTTTCAAATAATGGCACCATTTTTAAATCACAGCTGTTCAAAGTTACAGTAATGGCCGCCTAGCCCGTGTATCGTTGAGCGACGCTCAAATGATCATTTGAAAGGACCCTTTCGTCTCATTAGGTTTCAGCGGGCTTCATTCAAGGTTTCGTTGACGGCTGTGAGATTGGGGCAGTGGTACTCAATGTTGAGTTTCGAAAAGGCAGTTTTTTCAAAGTTGGTATGTGGGTGTTAAAGTTGGTATGTGGGTGTTAAAGTTGAAATGTCAGTGTTGTTTTTAAATTAGATCAGGTACTTCTAGTGTAAATTGAATTATTATTAGCGTTACGTTCGTTCTGTTAAAAATCTCTCATGAAGTTGTCTGTCCGTCAGTCACGGCCGAATTGCTCCGGATCTAGTGAACCGATGGAGTTGAATTTTGTAATATTTTTTTTTTCCTAATAACCATAACCTGGGGGTCCTTTGGAAAAGAGTGAAGAGATTACTTCTAGGCAAACAAGCTCAAAACTCATCACCATAACCATCAATGAGATAATATTCTCTATTTGGAGCTTTCCTAAACACCAGAGTAATATTAGACAAAAAGTCTTGTGAATTGTACTGAAAAGTTGAAACAAGTGTAAACAAGCTGTTAACTGTCACCTTGACCTGCCCTGCAAATGACTATCATCATTAAACGTCTCTTAATAAGAAACAAAATTAGCAGAATCGATATTCCACTATTACTTGGAAGTATTTCACTTAAAACACTTAACTCGTTTGTATTCGCTCACCTTACTTTAAATTAGTTTGGAGTCAGCTTCAGGCTGAAGTTTGACAGCCATTGACGTAACAGAATGAACACATCGCCAGCTACCGTGATTTACAGAAAATTAAATTGTTACTTAAATATTGTATCAAAAATAATGTTGTATTTGATACATAACATGACGCCGGTATTTCTCAACGGGTTAGGTATGGGTGCACCTATAGCGTGACCACTTTTAGCTAGTTATGTTATCATTCATAATTTCAACCGAAAGACCCCACTGCTGGACATAGGCCTCCCCAGGGCTTCGCCACATTGACCGATCCCGGGCGTCTCGAATCCCGCAACCTTAACCAGGTCATTGATCCACCTAGTGGGAGGCCTTCCAACGCATCGACTTCCGTTTTGCGGTCGCCACTCCAGAACCTTTCTGCCCCATCGGCTATTCGTTCGGTGAGCAATGTGCTCTGCCCACTGCCGCTTAAGTTTAAAAATTCTTCGGGCTATGTCGGCAACTTTGATTCTCCTGCGGATATCCTCATTTCTGATGCGATCACGCAAGGTAACTTCGAGCATAGCCCTCTCCAATGCTCTTTGGGTGACTTTAAGCTTCCTGATAAGTCTAATTATGTTAAGTCTCATCTTATAGGGGGGGCGAGCTTCTAGCAGTCAACCGTGGACAAATCAAGACTCCAAGCTGCTATTGAGTAATTCCAGATGAAAAAACACAGCAACATAGTATTTGACACGTGGTCAAAGATCAAATAATACGTACGCGGACCTCCCAAGTAGTCCCAATGACAAATATTTTGCACAATTTGATTCCGCTTAGCCCGTTCCATCATCGGACTACAAGACAAACGGGGATGCGTTATCGGTATATGGTGGACATCCAAACCGTACGCACAAAGCGTTTTGGGAATACTTTTATTGTGCGTACACCTGCGTGCCGGCCCATGGCGCAAATCGAATTTGTAGTTTCAAATTTCTAACAGTGAATGAATTTCCGTTATCGGATCGGTACTATATTACACATAATTTTATAAAAAAAGAATAATCAATTTTACCTGACTACCTAAGTAATAACTTTAGATGACAAACACCAATCACGTAACCAGTATTACGTAATTTTTAACGTTTTGCAATAATATTTTATTGTAATTGCTATTGGAATGAAATTGGTTTATAATAAGGAGAACTGGGGGGTGACCATAAGCTCTTAGAGTAAGGTTATTTTGAGTGTTACAAAGGAACATATGTATACAAGTCATATACCAACATCTGTACCTTACACACTCAAAATAACCTTACTCTAAGAGCTCCCTTGGACTACTGATAGCCATCCTCTTGTTATTTCGAGGTATTATCTAAGATCCTAGCTTTTTGGAAACTCCAGTAATTTTCCGGCAAAGTTATATCATTTCGGAACGTACCCTTTTAAGGAACTCCACATGGCGACCTCCAAACCTAACCCATTCATCATCCATTTGTCTCTTATTTGTATCAAACTTTTTGCTTTCTAAAACATAACACAAGTATATAATCAGTTATAATACAACCTGCGAACACAGGAGCCAATTTCCTTCGGGCAATTCGGGCAACTTTTAAAACTTGCACCGTTTCTCAAAAACATTTTCCAAACGAATTTCTTCGCTGACTTCCAAATTAGTTGTCGGGCGAGCGTAAACTTTGACAGCCGCTGACACAGAATGAACACGTCACGACACGTCTGTGGAGTATTCAACTATTCATGCCTACTTTTAATGCGATTGCTATCGTGCATAATGGCTGCGTTTTTTGTTAGGGTAGGTGTATTTTAGGACAAACATTCCAGTTAGATTGGTCCAACTTCGAGAAAGAGGTCAACCGTCGAGTCTGACTCTACACACAACTTACCACAGTGTCTCAAGAAGAAAGTCTTATTGGGACAATCCCACCGCACTATTCCCAACCCACTGCAACTCCTGAAAGCCAGAATCAAAAGTGCTGACCACCAGAAAAGCGCCGAGGCAATGAATCTCGACGTAGTCCCAGAGAATGAATATTAATGCTAATTTATTTTTATATCCGTGGTGCTCGGCAACTGGGCTTATCACATAACTGTGATAACAACCCGTTGTGCCTATTGGCCTTGTTTGTTTTATCTCCTGCTTTATATGGAGGGAAGTGGTTTGTATTTATTCCTATTCCTCCGTTATTATTTTCTTATTAATTTCGTTGCGGGATCCAAGACAGTTAAGGGCCTACATACCCTTTAGTGCCGTAAAACGGTAACTTTCTAAAACATACTACTTAGAAACCTTTTAAAAGGTTTGAAAAAATTATAATAATTTATTATTGATTCATGTACCTACATAATTTTGAACACGAGATTTTTTCGTGTAACTAATAGTTTTGCTTTAAAAAATAATTAACAACACGATATTTTTTCGCAACTTTTGGAAACACCTCCACCTCCTCTCTTTTAAGTATTATATTTTGTCAGTGTGGACCTTTTTGCTGTCTGAAATATACAAATTATTATTATTAAAACGACTTGGATGTTTAAAAATATTTTTGCACAGAAAAATGGATGGCTGGCATTTCTTCATAACTAACATAGCGTATGTAAATCAAATAATATTTTGAAAACATAACTGTTCAAAAGAGGGTTCAACATTGATATTTTGGCATCGAGCGGGCGCACGGCCAGTACTGCGTTAAAAATGGGGCGTATATAGCGCCTTAAGAAGAAAGTCTATGACCTATGTGTGAGTTGACAGTAATAAACTTAAGGTACCGTGTGGTGGTCGCTCACAATGGGCCTTATGAGATGGTTTAAAGTCACCCAAAGGGAGGAAAGGGCTATGCTCGGTCTTGCGTGGTCGAATTAGAAATGAAGACATCCACAGGAGAACCAGGGTCACTGACATAGCCCGAAGAATTGCCAAACTGAAGTGGCAGTGGGCAGGGCACATTGCTACCATTGCAGAATCCGGTGGATGTGAGACACACGGATTGCTTGGGGGCGACCTATGTCCAGCAGTAGACAGGTCTTTCGGCTGAAATGATGATGATGATGGTAAATTTTGGCTGCTTTTGTAAAGATAGCTTAACTAAGGGAGGAGCAAATAATAAAAGCCGTATGAGTCGATCTTCAAGCGTCTCTTGTCGAAGTTGGTCCGTGGATGGGTGACCATCTTAACACCTTGAGCCGTTTGTCCCGACTGTCATTTGTAGATTTTTGACAGTAGTTACGGGTAGTCAGAAGCTAGAAACTCTGACACCTGTCTTGCCAAGGGTATCGTGATACCCAGTTACTGGGTTGTGGAGGTCAGATAGACAGTCGCTCCATATAAAATGCTACGGGTGGGTAATGTTACTAAGCTACGGGAAACCTGGAAATCGACCCCAACATAGTTGCGTAAAGGCTAGGCAGATTTTTTGTAAAGACTAAGCTGAAAATCTGTTTAGGTTTTGAAAAATCTCTGTACGAGAACCTATAAAAAATTTAAGAGGAAAAGTCGACAAGTTGCTTGAAAATAGATAATTGGTACAAAAATTATACCAATGGGCGGTATTTTGAGTAACGAACGTGTCAAAACCTACTTTAAGGACAACAAAAAATTCACCAGAAATAAACCGACTTCTGACTGAATTAATTCAGCTGCCTCTTTCAGACTTACATTAACTATATAAGTAAAATTTAAATACCGAAATACAAATTAAGTGATGTATGTACAGTTAATTTGTATACATTATTTTATGCAAATCATTAATTCTGTCTCACAAACTACCTGCGATTCGCGATTTCAGGATTAAAATTACTAGGAAACAAGTTAAAGTTTTTGCGTTGCACAGGAATCTCCAATCATTACGTCACTACCTTTCCAAACAAAACTTTAGTTAACACGAACAAATAGAGCTTCAAAGGAAAACCCATATTTAAGCCGTGCATAACTTTAAAAAGTTCATATACCTCGGAATCGATATGAAAAGCAAACAGTTTTCATAATCTCGTTACGGGCTCTCGTTAGTTCTCGGATCATGTGAGACCCTTGGATCTTCGGATCTCCGGATAATTGCCTTTGTTACTGCGGCTTTGCCTCTCCGTAATATTAATTAATTTTGTTCTTAAAGCTTCCTTCACTTATTAAAAGGATGCACTTTAGTAAAATACTTCTTGAGGCAATTACTTTGCTGTCGTGTACTTCTCGCTTTGTATTATGGCGATTTGTTTAAAATGCTAGTCTTTTAACTTTTTCATCGGTTTTACATGTTTTGTGGCGTTTTTAATTGCAGTTTTGAATACTCTTTTAGCTAGCGGCTTTAGCTTACGGGGTGGTGTTTTACAGATCTTAAAGAACTAAACATGTTGGTTTTAAGTTAAACTGTCTAAATAGACATTGTTTTTTTTGCCGTGATGGCTGGTACAAGATGGCATAGGAAAGACTTGGGGAGAACTTTGCCAAATGGGATTGTACTGGCCAATTCAAAAAGAATACCTGTTAATGCTTGTAACACTTTAAACTTAAATGTAGTATAGTATAGGTGCATCGTCCAAACGTATATGATTTAATGTATTTATGTAAATATAGTAAAAAACCTTTTTTTAAAGAGTAAGTGTGGCATTTCTTGCCCGTTCTTCTTCATAACAAGCTTTTCCGAATGGACGGTATAATCAATAATTATTTGTTGTAAATTATTTTTTTACGTTAAAAAATGCCGCTTAATGGCCTATTTGAAAGCTTCAAAGGAAAACCCATATTTAAGCCGTGCATAACTTTAAAAAATTCATATACTTCGGAATTATATAATACACTAGATGCCCGATGAGCGCTTCAAAAACGGACCGAAAAATATGGACTATTGTGGTCTTATTTCAAATTAGTATGGTGCAATCACAGTCAACATTCAGACGTTTCAAAAATTGTGCAAATAACCACCGTAAAACCTTGATTTTGAAAGGAATTTTGTTTGGTAAGTTTATATCATTAAGTGTTTTTCATAAAGTAAAAGCCGAATTAAACAGTAAATATGAATCAATTACCAAATATTATGTTTGTTTGACCAACATTTGCGTCGACAACAAACATCGACTATTCTGGAACTTTGTAATTTAGACTTTATAACATAATTGTAAGACTAAATTTGTTTTGATGTATGTTAAGCAGCGAGCAAGCGCAAAAAATTGTATTGCTTTTTGTACATAGTTTTGTGAATGCAAATATTTACATTGCAGTTATGGTTTAATTATTTATTTTTGGGATTGTTTATCTAGTATATTTTTGATCGTATATTATTTTGAATAAGCAAAATATGGTAAAAGCCGAACGTCAGTAATAATAACAATATAAGCTGGATCCGTGTTCTACTGTAACTCTGTACTATGATAGGCCAGTTCAAGGTCAAAATATAACTTCTGGAATGCCACCTTCTATATCTATTAAAAAGACATAGGCTTGTCAAACCAGTTAAATAGTAACTAGAGTCCAAAAATAAGCAAAGAATTTCATAATTAATTCTAGATATTAATTCTGCTCTTGTCTAGAGCAGAATTAATATCGAGACACACGGTGCAATGTGCCCATGACTTTGTGATAGGCTTACTATAATCCCCGCTAGACAAAATCTTTACGATATTGTTAAGACTAGAATAAAGAACAATACTTAATTCTAAGATTAAAGTCTCTAATGACAATGCTTTTCTTTACCTTAATGACGATCCGAAAGAATAAAAAAGGTAATTCAAGCAATTGGGTTTTTAATTTTTAGGTTTACGTACCCAAAGGGTAAAAACGGGACCCTATTAAGTTATGTTAAGACTCCGCGGTCCGTCGGTCTGTCTGTCTGTCACCATGCTGTATCTCATGTACAGTGATAGCTAGACAGTTGAAATTTTCACAGATGATGTATTTCTGTTGCCGCTATAACAACAAATACTAAAAACAGAATAAAATGAATATTTAAGTGGGGCTCCCATACAACATAAGTGATTTCTTTGCCGTTTTTTGCGATAATGGTACGGAACCATTCGTGCGCGAGTCCGACTCGCACTTGGCCGGTTTTTAAAATAACTTTTTTTATTTACAACTTTTTGGCAAATTTTTTTCCGAATTACTTTTAAACATATAAGTGGTACATATTTTTGTAACCACCTCTTAAAATCCCTTTTTTGTACTCCACTCTATCAGTCTTATTACAAAAAACGAAATAAAACATGGTTTAAACCTGTACTATCAAGTCCAGGCTTATCTGCAAAACCATAGTCTAAATTTGTTCGTATTACAAAACTCAAAAAAAACCGTGGTCTTCTTAGTACCGTCATTTGAACCATTGTCTTTACATCAACCACAGATTAATACAAATATCATTGGTTCACCATAATATCATTCAATTGCAACGTTCCGTATGCCCAGAAAAGAAAACGTTTTGATAATAGGATAAGGATTAAATGATGTTTAGGAGTGTTAAAAATATTGAGACTTTGTTATTTTGCATGGATATAAACATTTGTTATCGATTGAAGTTTTGTTTAGATTTAAGCAAATTACTTAAATTCTTAATAATTACTACGTACGTGTAACGAAACGTAACATTCTCGCGCGTTATATGAAACCATAACATTAAAAAAAATCATCGCAAGCTGAACAAAGTTCACTAAGCTTTGGAATGTTTAAGTTATCGAAGTCTCTAATAGAACAATTGCCTCTTTGTTAATAATGTATGTCTATACCAATATTATAAAGAGGAAAGATTTTTTTGTTTGTTTGATTGTTTGTTTGTTTGTACCGAATAGGCTCCAAAACTACTACACCGATTTCAAAAATTCTTTCACCGTTAGGAAGCTACTCTATCCCCGGGTGATATACGCTACTTTTTATCCCTGTATTCCCACGGGAACGGGAACTACGCGGGTGAAACTGAAATTAATAATATATTGTGACGGACCAACAAAAAAAATTGAATTGAGTATTGGAGTACCGAGGAAAAAGTAATATCCAGGGGCGTAGCTACCGCCGTATCTGCCGTATCAATTATACGGGGCCCCCGGGCCACAGGGCCCCCCGACGTGCGTAAGCAAAAATTACCAATTTTTTTTTTCGCCTGTCATACCTGTCGCTATTGTCCATAGAGGCAGAAACTTTAGAAAAACTAAAGTCATCATCAGCTATAAATGGTTTAATAAATCAGTTTGCCGGCAAAAAAGGCAAAGACAGTGTATAATTAATTTGATTTGTTGTTAAAAATTTTGGAAAAAGTGACAGATAGATAATTATATGAATAAATATTTCTTTTAATTTTAAGCAAAAATTTTTTTCTTTTGTTAGAAATCTTTACCTTTCATAAGGGCCCCCAAACAAATTTTTATACGGGGCCCCGCCAAGGCACGCTACGCCACTGGTAATATCCTCAATAATTAATTAAATCAACCATGTTAATATCCATTTTCGGGTAAAAACAACACAACACAATAAAAAGATGCTATAACCTAAAAGAGAAATTTGACAGAAACGACTTAGACCATCGTTAAACTAGGGGACGCCGAGGTTTAGCGTTAGACCATGATTTGGACTGTATTTGGAATATCATTTTTGTGTAAACCACAATTTATAGAGATTTAAACCTGGGTTTTTAGTTAAACCGCTTTTTGTAATAAGACTGTATGGGTTTTAAATAAAAAATAATTGGTACTCACATAATATGGCGCCCAAAAGCCGCCATGTTTGGTTTTTTATTTACGTCACCTGTTTATGAACAATAGGGCGGTCAAGACATCTAACGATGTTTCAATCATATACATCCTTGTAGCGTTTTGAAAGATTTGAGGTAATAAAAAAATATTACATACAACAAAAATACAAGATACGCGCGAAGAAACATAACACTTTCCTTGCAGTCGGGTATTAAAAGAAAAGTATTAAAAATTTAGTTTTAAATTATTTCAAACTAGCGACCCGCCCCGGCTTCGCCAGTGACTAATTATAAACAAAAACCTTCCTCGTTTCTCACTCTTTCTATTGGTGAAAACCGCATGAAAATCCGTTCAGTAGTTTTTGAGTTTATCGCGCACAGACGCGGCGGGGGATTTTATTTTATAATATGTTAGTGAAGCTAAGAGAAACTGGTATGGCATCTAAAATATCGCTAAGCTAAAATGATTACATGCAATCGGAGATTATAGGTATGTTTTTGGCTAGCCAGTTTGCGCAAATCATAATTCATCTAGTCACCACATTGACCAAATTTATTAAAATCCATATGATATAAAGTATCTCACATACAAAAACATCATCATCAATAGAATTAATATTTGTTTCGGGATATTTACCATGTATATTTTGTTTTTGTTTCTAATGATTGTGACCATGTCAGCTTAAAAACTTATATCATCATCAATGTTCTGACCTTGTCCCATGTAACTTGGGTTCGGTACAACCCGTGTTCTTCTTCCATATCGTCTTCTCCACCCGTCCCACTATTACTGACTCCCTTTTCTTTCATATCAATGCTCACACAGTCCATCCATCTTGCCTTTGACCTTCCCCTCGCTCTCCATTCATCCACATTTATATTTATAACTCTTTTAGTAACATACAAAGATATACGTGAGAAACATAATGCTGTATTTGCTATCGCTAACCGTATTTAGTATATATTAATATCTTCTTTGAAAACGTGCTCAGAAAGATATGTTTTATCGCAAAGAAACAACAAAAGATTTATCTAAGCCACTAACCAGCAAAGCAAGTAATAATCAGGTACCTTCACTGAAATAATACCACAAATGTATTCCACTAATTCCATCTATGGAGGTACTAACTCCTTTAATCTAGGTATCATCTAGGGTTTCAAACTGATACCTAAGTGTATTGAGGAGCAGTGCCCGGGCGTACCCTAAACACCTACGGTTTGACTTAAGTGCAAACAAGGCTTAGTTTGTAATACGCTGTTTATATTTTGGAACTTACAAAGTACATTATTAGCAGATTATTAACCAAGGGGATAAAGCAGTGTCTTCTGTCGCGGGTGACGATTTAAATCGCGAGCGTAACAAAGGACTCGAGGTTTACTCCCGAGCGTAGCGAGGGTGTTAAAAACTTAAATCACGAGCGAAGCGAGGGATTTAAGACGAGTCCTGAGAGTAGCGAGGGATTTAAGTTCACCCGAGACTAAGACAGCTTTATCAAATATCTATCTAGCTTAGTAATAATAATCAGTATTGCCATTCACCCTTTGAGGCACTTACCCATCACGCAATATACAGATACTAGCTGACCCCCGCGGCTTCGCTCCCGTCAAATGGCTACCTACCGACCTACCTTATCTACGTACCCTACCTACCTACCTACCAATTTGTTAAACTATAAAAAAATAAGAATTAATACAACATACGAATGTAACCAACTTTTGTTTCTAACCGCGATATTATTAAAATTTAGAATTTAAAAGCTGCTATTGTGACTTAACTATAATAGTTAAATATTTTCTATCACAGACTTTTTGTAGGTAATAATGAGTACATTAATCAAGTAGTACATATTTTTATGTGCATCTTGATTAATGTTTATGTTCTCTAATTGTTTTGAAAATAAATTATAGCCTATGACACTCAAATATAATGTAGCTTTCTACTGAAGAAAGAATTTTGAAAATCGGTTCCTTAGATCCGGAGATTACCTCCTACAACCTCACAAACTTTACCTCTTTATAATATTACTAGCCGACCCGCGGGGCTTCGCTCCCGTCAACTGGCTATCTACCTACCCTGCCTACCATGCCTACCCTGCCTACCCTGCCTTCCCTGCCTATCCTGCCTTCTCTGCCAACCCTGCCTACCCTGCTAACCCTGATTGCCCTACCTACCCTGCCTAGCCCGCCTATCCTGCCTACCCTGCGTACCCTGCCTATCCTGCCTACCCTGCCTACCCTGCGTACCCTGCCTACCCTGCCCACCCTGCCAACCCTGCCTACCATGCCTACCTTGCCTTCCCTGCCTATCCTGCCTTCTCTGCCAACCCTGCCTAGCCTGCTAACCCTGACTGCCCTGCCTACCCTGCCTAGCCTGCCTATCCTGCCTACCCTGCCTACCCAGCCTACCCTGCGTATCCTGCGTACCCTGCCTATCCTGCCTATCCTGCCTATCCTGCCTATCCTGCCTACCCTGCCTACCATGCCTACCCTGCCTATCCTGCTAACCCTGCCAACCCTGCCTACCCTGCCTATCCTGCTAATCCTGCCTATCCTGCTAATCCTGATTTCCCTGCCTATCCTGCCTACCCTGCCTACTATGCCTACCTTGCCTACCCTGCAAACCCTGTCTTACCAGCCTACCCTGCTGCCAACCCTGTCTAACCTGCCTACCCTGCCTATCCTGCCTATCCTGCCTACCCAGCCTACCCTGCCTACTCTGCCTACCCTGCCTACTATTTTTATCTATCATCAATGTTTTTCTCAGCGCACGCCAAAAAATGAATTTTATAGGCAACATTTTCCTACCTTGAGTTACATTATTGCAATTTTCATAAGGATCTCTAATATTTTTGAAAATTTATTATAGCCTATGACACTCAAGAATAATGTAGCTTTCTACTGGTGAAAGAATTTTCAAAATCGGTTCAGTAGATCCAGAGATTACCCCTTACAACGTCACAAACTCACAAACCCACAAACTTTACCTCTTTATAATATTAGTATAGAAAACCCACAAACTTTACCTCTTTATAATATTAGTATAGATAGATTGTGTGATACGCAATAGGTTATCCCCTTCCGTATTCTACCTTCTTGTACATAATAATTACATTGTTGGCTTGATATATCGATTGATTCACGTTAAAAAGCTTCGCCCAAAGCAGACCGGTGACTGATCAAAATGGCGACGCTTGAGGCAGAAGACACTAAACTCACTGTGTCCGCTCGCGAACAGAATCGAGTTGTGAGTGACAGTGGTAGCGGTACCGAGTGCGAAAAACGAACAAGAAAGAGGGTAGACCGGTTTGTTTCCTCATAAAGACCCCACCCGTAATAACTTCAGTTCATCCGTGATCATGGTGACAACAAGCACAACACCGCCGAAATATCGGAAACTCGCTACAAACAGTAAACATGGTAAATATCCCGCTTATAATGTTAGTGACCATGACAGTTTAAAAACTTCCAACCAGTGAGATTAGCGCGTTCAAACAAACAAACAAACTATTCAGCTTTATAATATTACTAGCTGTCCCACGTGGCTCCGCTTCCGTCAACTGGCTACCTACCTACCCATCTTCCCTACCTACCCTACATACATGATTGTTGCGTAACTTAAACCGTTTACGCACGTTACGAAAGCTCTCAAAAAGGAATATTTTTTCCCTTTTTTGCAACATTTTTAATTTATGATCCGCTCATATTGCCTTCCTTAATAATCCAAAACAAAAATATTTTTTTAATTCCAACCAATAGTTCCAGAGACTAGCGCGTTCAAACAAACAAACAAACTCTTCAGGCTTATAATATTAGTATAGATTTAACATGGTTAACATGCATGTAAAACTCAGGTCCACATTTTAGGTAATAGATAAGTACTGTGCAGTAAATTGCCAATTTTCCAACATTAAGCAAATGACGTCACCACTACTGGCTGTATAAATCAAAATCAAAATCATCAAAATCAAAATCAAAATCAAAATCAAAATCAATATTTTTTATTTCACATAGGCCTACATGGGCACTTATAAAACGTCGACAAAAGGTGCACGGTTCGGGTTGGTCGTTTCCTATGGAGAAGAACCGGCAAGAAACTCCATGGTTACTCTTTTAAAAATGGTTTGGTTTTACAATATTTCCATGTTACAGCATTAGTACTTAGACATGGGGGGACAACGTAGGCCCGACTTATGACAATAAGTCGTAAGAAACTAAAAAAATAAAATAAAAGGATTATATATTTTATAAAAAAGTTAACAAATGTTAACTAGCATCTAGAAGGCCTACAATGTTCACACATTTACAAAACAATCGGTAAAAGAATCTATACAAAGGTAAATAAAAATAGTATTACATGACTAAATTTAACATGTGGCACAAATTTTGTTATCAGTGCTGTAACTATTCTTAGCAAAGGGCTATAAAGATGTTTGAAAATCATTGTAAAAGTCTAATTAAAAGAAGTAAAGAAAAATGAGATTGAGAATAGTTAGAGACATCCACATATTTGTGCCGTTTACAAGTTACCAGGGAAGCTGCATGCGCAGAAGGAGCTAAGGCCAAATGTTTTTATCTTCAACGTAGTCCTTGATTTTATAATATGCTTTTTTAATAAGGATACGTTTGATGTAGTTTTTGAACCTTCCATCGGTCAGTTCTATAACTGACTTTGGCAACTTGTTATAAAAGCGTATACTGTTTATAAGAAAAGACTTGCTAGTTTTCGTTAATCTGAATTTGGGTATTACAATTTCGTGCTTACTACGTGTATTTAAATTATGGAAGTCGCTTCTAGTTTTGAAAAGCCCCCGATTTTTACGGACATACAAAATACATTCCAAAATATAAAGTGAAGGTAGAGTCAGTATATCGATCTCTTTAAATTTTTCTCTGAGGGACTCGCGAGGACCCATTTTATAGATTGCGCGGATTGCCCTCTTTTGTAGGATGAAAATTGAGTCAACGTCTGCTGCTGATCCCCACAGCAGAATGCCATAAGACATAATACTGTGGAAATAAGCATAGTATACTAACCTAGCTGTAGCTACATCGGTTAGCTGCCTTATTTTCCTTACTGCATATGCAGCCGAACTTAACCTACCCGAAAGAGTTCTAATGTGCGCGCCCCACTGCAATTTTGAATCGATAGTAATCCCCAAGAATACAGTTTCCGTTATAACTTCAAGATTTTTGCCGTCAAGATTTAAGTTTAGGTCATGTTGTGGTACATTTGGTAAAGAGAACTTTAGACATTTTGTTTTTTTCGCATTCAGTAAAAGATTGTTAGCTGCGAACCATTTTGAGAGAACAATTAGACTTTCGTTGACATTTAAAACATCCGTATCTTGCCTATCTATTTTAAAAATTAGCGAAGTATCATCAGCAAATAGAATTATATCCGATAATTTGGCCATCATAAAAGGGAGATCATTTATGTAAACCAGAAAAAGGAAAGGGCCGAGAATTGAACCTTGGGGCACGCCCATCTTGACTAGAGACCCGGAGGACGTCGCCCCATTAACATTTACTTTTTGCTGTCTGTTTGATAAATAGGAAAGCACGAGATCAGCAGATTTTCCACGAATTCCGTAGTGGTGTAATTTACAGATCAGTGTGTTGTGGTCGACGCAGTCGAAAGCTTTTGAGAGATCACAGAAAATGCCAATGGCATCCTGGGACCTCTCCCAAGCCTCCAAGATGTGGCTGATGAGTTTTACTCCCGCGTCCGTTGTCGACCTACCTTTCGTGAAACCAAACTGTTGACTATGCAGGATCCCATTTGAATTGAAGTGAGACAACATCTGTTCCAGCATGATTTTTTCATAGATTTTACTCAATGCTGGAAGCACGGATATAGGTCTATAATTAGAAGGATCGCTCTTACAGCCTGATTTGAAAATTGGTACTACTTTACTGTGTTTCATTAAGTCAGGAAAAGTGCCGCTGTCCAAACATTGATTGAATATGCCTGTTAGGACAGGAGCAATTGAGTCAATAATATCTCCAAGAACCCTAACGGATATCCCCCACAAGTCTTCAGTATTCTTTATATTGAGACTTTTGAACGCGTTTTTATTGTATCAATACATATTGGTTTAAATTTAAAGATTGGTATGTCCTTAGTAAAGTTTTCTTTAAGAAGAGCTTCAGCTAATTTAGATGAGGAAGGAAGAGACTTCGTAACCTCTAACGGAATGTTGGTACAGAAATTTTCTAATGTCTCAGCGACTTCTTGCCTATCAGAAATGGTTTGATTAGTTATTTTCAAAGACAACTCATTCTGATCGCGTTGTTGTATCTTTCCAGTTTCTCTATTAATTAATTGCCACCCAGTTTTTGTTTTGTTATTAGAAGCACCAATTTTGTTAATTATTATTTGAGATTTTGCTTGAGCGCAGACTCTTTTGAATATTTTAGAATAGTTTCTAACAAAAGTGTGAAAAACTTGATCGGAAGTCAAAGATTTTTCGTAATATAAATTATATAAGATATTTCGGCTTTTTCTTATGCCCACAGTGGCCCATTCACTAAATTTCGATTTGGAATTGTTGACTTTAACTGTTTTTACAGGACACGTTTTATTGAATTCTTGGCAAACTGTTGAAAACAACGTGCCGTAATTTATATTGGGGTCGTTTGAATCAAAACTGGTTACAAAGGTTGCTAAAAACATTATTATTAAAAGAGATTAATTTATTTTTATTAAGTGGTCTTAATCGAATTGATTTAGCTAGGTTATTTTTTTTATTTGACTCAAAAGATACTAGTTGACCAGTATGGTCTGACCTAAAGCCACTAATTAAAAACGAATCTTTGACTTTACAATTAGTGAATACATTATCTATGCAAGAAGCTGAAGTCGCTGTTATTCTTGTTGGTTCATTAAATAAATATTTTAGTTTAAATGATTTAAATAATGAAATGAGCTTACATTTTTCAGGCGAGTTGACTAACAGATCTATATTTAAGTCACCACAAACAAAAACTAATTTATTATCTCTGAAAAGTTTACTTAATAATTCTTCCATTGTAATCAAAAACAATGACAAGTTTGATGCTGGTGGTCTGTAAACGCACAAGACAGTATGCCCCTCGACCTCTGCACATGCTACCTCACACAAGCGATCAACAGAGTAAGCAGTGATATCCTTCCTTTCCTTATATTTTAAATGACTATTACAAAGTATCAGGGTACCACCACCCACTGTGGATCTGTTGTACGCGCTGGCAACTGAGAAATTATTTACATTAAACAACATCCTATCTGGTTTTAACCAAGTTTCACAAAAACATAAGATATCCATGTGGTATTTATCTACTAACAATTCCACGTCTAAAATTTTGCCGGAGAAGCGATTTATATTTTGATGATATAGTAAAATATTACTATTCGACTTCTCTTTTGTCGGCTCTAATCGTTTAAAGAATCATCGTTTAAAGTATTATCAGAAAAACTGGATAATACTGTTAAATCACTAAACCTAGTCTCAGTTAAATTATCAATAACTGCGTGTATATTAAAAGCTAACAATGTAGCTAATAAATGTCGACTATTTTTGGGAAGAAACATATGGTTCCCAATCAAAACAAAATCACTAACAAAATTGTTGGTGTCAAAAAACAATAAACGGTCACTATGACGACAAGATAATATATGCATCAGGTTATTCAAACTAGAAATGTATTCATTTTCATGAACAAGTAACTTGCCAGAATAGGGCAATGCACATAATATTAATTTGCCTAATCTTAACTTAAGTAGGGTGTCAATACCATTAACTATGTCCCTTTTTGTTATACTAAGGCTATTTCCAATAAGAAGTACTACGGTAGTTTGCTCATTCAATTGTGTCTGTTGAATTTTATGGATAAGCTCATTAAATTGCAGTTTATGATAACAATGGTTCACTATTGTATGTTTAGAACGGTTATTTAACAAAGATCCAAAACCTGTTCCTAATCTATCAGAAAATACTAAGACATTACTTTTGGTGGGGTTCAAAGTTGTTGCAGTATGATCAATGGGTAAAGTTGTAGTAGCAACATGTTGTGACATGAGAGGTTGTAGAGCGGCAGCACAACTACAGGTGAGGTTTTTAGTCAATGATTCGCACCTCTCTGCATTATACTTCACCAGGTCCACCAACTCACAGGCCTCCTGCATGCGTTCACTCAACATCTGTTGACTACATTCATATTTACAAAATATTTCCTTAAGTGTATTTTCCCTACTCAATAATTCCCTTTCAAGGTTCTGAATTTCAACATCATACATTTGTGTACTAGTTTCTAATTTCTAATTTACTATTATAAGATTCAAAATCTCCTATACATACATACAAATAAATAAACCACCGTTGGGGCCAAAAAGTTCTGGAGTGCGCCGCGTTCCGGAAGACTCAGCGTTGGAAGGCCTCCCTGTAGGTGGAGCGACGACTTGGTCCAAGGCTGCGGGAGTCCGGCGGGTGCGAAGCCCACAGGACCGATCAGTGTGGCGACGCTTGGGGAAGGCATAATATGTCTTTCAGCTGACATAATATTGATGATGAATAAATAAAATCAAAGTATCTGTTTGGAATGTCGAAAGTACAGCTATTTTCTAAATGCATATGAAAGTATATAACAAAATCGAAATGCTTGTCTGTCTGTCTATTTGTTTGATTCGGCTCATCTCCGAAACGGCTGGCTTAATTTTGACGGGACTTTCACTGACAGATATATAATATTATAAGGAGTAACTTAAGCTAGCTTAATTTTAGAAAATAATTAGGGCCCCGCGTAAAAAAATATTAAAAGCGGGCGAAGTCGCGGTAAAGCAGTTAGTTTGTCTATACGAATGTTGACTCCTATAAAGCCTGTAGAGGTGAAAAGGTAAAAACCAATTCAAAACAATGCAAGTTCATTCACTAGGTATTGAAATTTTACTAACTTTACAGCTTTTTGAAGCAAAACTAGCAACAAACTGAGTTCTTGTGACTTCATAACAAGCTTCGAGATTTATGAATAGTTGCCGTCGACTTATGCATTTTAATTTATTATGATTAAAATTGTTCACTGCTTTATAATATTCTAAAGTTAAAGCGATCTTATTAACTAAACGGCGCGTAAAAACAAGATAGACCAGACTTGGTTTATGTCTTTTTAAGATAGAGAGAGTTTCTTTGCATTCTGAAACAGACATTGGACTTATTACTGTCTACTAATATAAAACTTAATTCTGTAGTGATGCTTGCTGCAGTTATTAGGAACTTCAGGTACTGTGTACCCTTTAAATATTTATTTCGACCAATTAATCAATTCAACTCGAGACAGAAAGAAAGTTCATTTTAATTCACAGCATAATCATATTGCTGAAATTAACTTTTCTGTTTGACTATCCCATCGATAATATTGCGGTACTTACCATAATATTTAAAAAAAAAACATTCAGACGAATAGAGAACCTCCTAATTTTTTGAAGTTGGTTAAAAAAAATGTTTTTAATTAGTGATTGTTTCCATTAAACTACGGGCCTATTAAGGCTCCCACAGACATGTGCGAAGCAAACAACGTGACTTTGATCCGTCAATCATTTTCATAGAAATAAATATTATTTCTGTATGACAGTTTCTATGATTAAATAAAAAGAAAAAAAGAAAGAAAAAATATTTAATTGCCACAAAATGACAACAAACATTACATTTCAAGAACGAGAATAGTGGTTAACAATAGTGTTAGTAGTTCTTAAATTATGTTAGAAATGTAAAATAAAAGACAAAAAAAATAAATGCGAGTGTAAATAAAAGCAGATGCATGTCGTGATTGTGGCAAGAAGGCTTCCACTCAGCATAATGCTGTGCCGTGGGGGACCCACAACACGGCGCTGTTTTTCAGTGGTCGCCTAGGACGTGACGTACGAATACCAAGGTCTGTAGTGCATGTAAAAATAGGTACAAAAACAAAAAAATATATATAGTAAGATATTTAAAATAAACTACGAATAAACTATAAATATTATTATGTTTTGAATAAAAGGAATGCAGGTATCAGAAACACCGAAGAGATGCATATACGGCACACGATTGACAAAACCGCAAAAACACGTAAAATCGTTCAGTGTTCTGTCCTGCTCCCACACCCACACTCGCGCAGCGCTCCCACAAAGCCTTAGTTTGTGAGCCTACGCGAAGTAGTACGTGCGCGCGCTCGTTGGATCATAGACTTATATATAATAAATTGAGACGACAACAAAATAAATGTGGATGGATGGAAAGGAACAGGAAGGCCAAAGAAAAGATGGATCAAAATACTCTACTGTGACTACTAGATCTACTGTGTGAGGAGTGATATGAAAGACAAGGGAGTCTGTGATAGCGTGACAGGGAACAAGACGGTATGGAAAAAGTAAACGTGTTGCGCCGACCCCAAGTAACATGGGAAAAGGGCAGCAAGATGATGAATTTCTATGAATCGTGAGAAAAGTTTTGAAATATGTATGTGAATGAGTATGGGCGGTAGCTTGGATGGACTGTGCACTCCCATGTACCGTTTTTATTGTGTTTTAAGTAAGTACCTACTGTTGTGAAGGAGCCGAGTCTTTTAATACAGGCATTATTTGCTTAAATGAAGACTCCAAACCCAAAATTGTTTGTTTATAATTTTTTAGACACAATAAACGTTATTATTATTATTCCGTTTATTTAACTTTGTATACACTTTATATTTACATTTTTAAATATTTCTTTATAAAAAACAAATCATTAAAAAAAAAACATTTAAAAACATAACAAAAATGGTTGTCCACCGGTGTCGGGAGCAGGGTCCAAGCTACCGGTGGTTAGGGCTCCAGAGACAGGAACCTCCTCACAATGCGAGCCGTATCGAGGAATACTGCCTTCTGTATCAGGCCCTTGATCCAACCGTGCAGTGACAGCCTCGACAGATGGTCGTCGAGGCTCTTGGCCATCAGGCTGTTGGCCGTAATGACAATCGGCACAATGATCGACGAGTCCACATTCCACATGTCGACAACCTCGTGTGCTAAGTCGAGATACTTGATTTGTTTCTCTTTCTCAGCTTTCACGAGGTTCTCGTCATGCGGAATGGTGACATCGATTATCATTGTGCGGCGCGCTAATCGGTCTATCACCACTATATCTGGCTTATTAGCAACAATAGTCCTATCAGTGATGATAGACCGATCCCAGTACAACGTGACATGGTCATTTTCGAGAACTGGGTCGGGCACATACTTGTAATACGGTACCTCCGATTCCACTAGATTGTACTTCAAAGCAAGTTGCTGGTGAATAATCCTGGCCACTTGATTATGCCTGTGCAAGTACTCGCCGTTAGCGAGACGAGAACAACCAGAGATAATATGTCTGATGGATTCACCCGGACGGTGGCATGCCCGACATATGTCAACCGTGCCGTCCTTCATTATATGTCTCCGGTAGTTATTCGTCAGGATAACTTCGTCCATAATTGCACAGACAAAACCTTCAGTTTCCCCGAAAAGGTCACCGAAACGTAGCCAGGATACGGACGCTGGCAAATCTACATCGGACCCATGTAGAGCCCGATAAAAGTGCCCGTGTAGCTCCTTGCCTTGCCATACCTCTTTGCGTTCATCAGTAGTTAGTATGGCAGGCTTACGCCAGTTCTCTTTAGCCATGGACAACGGGGTGAGTCCCTTGTCCACTGCGACCACATCCCGGTGCATACCCACTTCAGCTTTTAAAAAATATTCTCTGAGGCTGCACACCTCGCGGTTGTGAAGAGTCTTGGCGTTTAAAAAGCCTCGACCCCCATACTTCCGCGGGATGTACAGTCTCATCACTGATGATCGTGGGTGATGCATCCGGTTTGCGGTCAGCAGTTTCCGGACCCTCCTATCGAGGGCATCGAGCTCGGTCTGAGTCCATTTGAGTATACCGAAAGAGTACATCAAAACCGGCATGACCCAACTGTTGAAGGAGCGCACCTTATTTCCGCCAGACAAAAGGCTATTTAATACCTTTTTTAGGCGGCCAAAGAACCGCTCCTTCAGCAGTTGCTTCATGTCAGCACTGTTGATGCCCAACGCTTCCGACATACCCAAATACTTGTAAGTTTCGGTCGAGGAGAGGTGTCTGAGGTGTATGGAATCAGAGAGTTGAATTCCCTCGGATTCCATAATCTCCCCTTGCTTTACATGCATGACTGCACATTTGTCCACACCAAATTCCATCCTGATGGAGTTACTGAAGGTTTCAGTTACCTTCAGTAGCTCCGTGAGTTGGAATTTGTTGTCCTGAATCCTCCAGCAGTGTACTTAGAGGATTAAGGGCTAAGCAGAACCAAAGTGGATTCAAACTGTCGCCCTGAAATATCCCCCGCTTAATCCATACAGGCTCATCATCCCCCTGAATCGGTCGACATCCTGGATATCGAAGGACTGTCTTCCATTGCCCCATACATGACTCAAGGAAGGTGCATAGAGTTGCATCTATTTTGTACAACTCCAGCACCCTCATGAGCCATGTATGTGGCACAGAGTCGTAGGCCTTCTTGTAGTCTATCCAGCATGTCGACAGATCCTTGCGGGATCGACGAACCTGCTGGCTTATGGCCATGTCAATGAGGAGTAGCTCCTTAGTGCCGCGGGACCCATTCCTACATCCATTCTGAGAGGTAGACATTATTGAGTTAGCTTCAATGTGTTTATCAATTTTTGCTCTCAGGATGTATGTAAGAAGTTTATAAACCGTCGATAGGCAAGTAATTGGTCTTTAATTCTTGGGTTCCGCGGGACTACCTGTCTTATGGAGCAGGTGGGTAACGCCTGTTGTTAAAAACTGCGGCAGCGACCCAGTCTCTAAACATGACTGGAATTGAGATGCCAGTAACGCGTGTGAGCTGCTATACCATTTTAGCCAAAAGTTATGCAGTCCGTCCGGTCCCGGAGACTTCCAATTCGGTAGCGGACGAACTGCTTTGACTACATCAGGTGGACTGATGATTACTTTTTCCATTTCTGGTATAGCATCACACACGCGCTCGACATCACGCATCCAGCCACCCTCAGTGTGACAGACGGGCACAGACCAGATGCTTCGCCAGAATGTACTCGTGGCGACATCATCCGGGCGGCACACGTCAGTCACACTGTGCTCAGGTCGCTCCCAAGTTCTGTATACCCACCTCTCATCACTCTGGAACATGCGATTCTGCGAGTACCGGTCAACCCGCCGCCTATACCGCCGAATACGGCTGGCCCATGCACAAACTTTCTGCTTCAGGAAGTCGATGCGCTCCGTGACACGGGACATGTATTCTCGAGGACTGATTCCAGTTCCCGAAAACGCCCGCCTCACGAAGCGCATCACGCGTGGTCGTGTATTGCCCTCCCTGAAACAGCATAGTTTGCCGATGAGTACCCTGGCCCCATCGATACGCCGTTGGATCCTGCATTGCCAGGCTGGCACGGCAGGCTTTGGCCGAATAGTCTCGTTTGGGAACTTAACATTGGCCAAACGACATGCCGCAACAGCCCCGCAATACAGGATTGAGTGCTTATCAACGAGGCTCTCGCTGCTTTCAAAGATATTCTTAAGCAGCGAGTCCAACCGTGGCAACAAGGCAACCGTGGCAATCGGGGTCTAAGTTCAGTCGGTGTTGACCTATACTCGCGAAGCGCATCCTCCAGTGCGCTCCTCAATCTTTCATTGCACTGGCTACTTACTGTAACAACCCTATCATCTGCCTCTTCGGTAACATGATTGGACCGCGGCGGGATCACAATAGTGGCTGGCGGTGTCGCGGTCTGTGTCGGGGTTGAGACGATTTGGTTGTTCAGCACTTCTGAGCGCAGCCTATCAAGTGCGGCGTCGTCCAACCTGTGATTACGCTGGATGACCCGCACCTGATCCGACAATCGTTGGGCTGAGACGTTTACAGTTGGTTCAAGGTCCTGAAACAGAGACAGCATCCTAGCACGGTACGCAGTGAGGTTAGTTCCCCCCTCAGTAGACCCGTAATATGCGCGCATGACGTTCTCATTCATATTTTGAGTCCATCTCATGCGCTGCACACAACCACCGGCAGCGGGGACCCGGCTTGGAGCCGGTTGGCTCCTAGGTCCCAAACTCCTCGGCAGCCGGCCTCTCCCCTGCCGACGTACAGGTGTTGGCGATGTCGGCGGGGAAAAATACTCGTCGCTCGAGCTCGACGCGGCATCAGCCACCGATGACACAGGTGATCCGAGGTCCGGCGGCGGCGGGGCGGAGCTGGGCGACGAGTCCGGGGGTAGAAGTCGTGCGCGACTAGCTGCTGCTCTCGTCAACATTATGCTTTTTCCTTAAACATTTTCACTTTTTCCTTAAAGATTTTCACTCTATTTGACGTCGTCACTGACATGTCAACTGGTTTATTGTATTTTGTATGAATTGGATTGGTTTTTTGAGTGGATATTATAGGTGAATTGGTTTTATTTTCTTATTGGTTTCTTCTGTTGGGTACTTTGTTCGAATTTGGTGATTGTAGAAATTTTTAAATTAATTAAATTGTAGAGGAAAAACGCAAACATGTTGACATTTTGGTGTTGCCAGTCTATATTATTATTATTATTCCTTTATTTATCTTCTTTCTTATTTAGTACATTTTTAAATATTTAAAAAAAATAACTTAAAAACATTTAAAAATATAAAAAATAGAGGCCAACCGGTATCAGGAACAGGGTCCAAGCTACCGGTGGTTAGGGCTCCAGAGACAGGAACCTCCTCACGATGCGAGCCGTATCGAGGAGTACTGCCTTTTGTATCAGACCCTTGATCCAACAGCCCAATGACAGCCTCGACAGATGGTCGTCGAGGCTCTTGGCCATCAGGCATTATTATTATTCCATTTATTCATATTATGTACATATTTTTACATTTTTAAATATTATTCTATAAAAAAATAAAATAAAAACACATTTAAAAATACAAAAATAGTAGCCCACCGGTATCGGGAACAGGGTCCAAGCTACCGGTGGTCAGGGCTCCTGAGAGAGGAACCTCCTAACTATACGCGCCGTGTTCAGGAGTACCGCTTTCTGGATCAAGCCCTTGATCCAGCGGCCCAACGAGAGCCTCCTCAGATGTTCGTCGAGGCTCTTGGCTATTATGCCATTGGCCGTAACGACTATCGGCACAATGATCGCTGTATTCACGTCCCACATACACGTCACACACCAGATCAAGATACTTGCTTTTCTTATCTCTCTCAGCCTTCACGAGGTTCTCGTCATGGGGGACCGCTATATCAACAATCATTGCGCGACGCTCTAGTCGGTCTATCACCACTATGTCAGGCTTATTGGCAACAATAGTCCTGTCAGTGATGATAGACCGATCCCAATACAACGTGACATTGCTATTTTCGAGAACTGGGTCGGGCACATACTTATAGTAAGGCACTTCCGATTCCACAAGATTGTATTTAAGAGCAAGTTGCTGATGGATAATCCTGGCTACAAGGTTGTGTCTATGCAAATAGTCTCCGTTAGCTAGACTAGAACAACCGGAGATAATGTGACGGATGGATTCCCCCGGTCGGTGACATGCCCGACAGATGTCAACCGTACCGTCTTTCACAATGCATTTCCGGTAGTTGTTTGTCATCATAACTTCGTCCATTATCGCAAAGACAAAACCTTCGGTTTCCCCGAAAAGGTCACCAAATCGCAGCCAGGCCACGGACGCTAAAAGATCTACATCGGGGCCATGTAGGACCCGGTAGAAGCGTCCGTGAAGCTCCTTGCTCTGCCTTACCTCCCTGCGGTCATTAGTATCTAATACTATAGGTTTGCGCCAGTTCTCGTTAGCCAAGGAGAGCGGGGTAAGGCCCTTATCCACTGCTACCACATCTCGATGCATACCCACGTCAGCGGCCTGGAAGTATTCCCTAAGACTGCATACCTCGCGGTTGTGTAGAGTCTTAGCATTTAAAAAGCCACGACCCCCACACTTCCGAGGGATATACAGTCTCATAACCGATGAACGTGGGTGATGCATACGATTTGCGGTAAGCAGCGTGCGGACCCTCCTATCCAGGGCGTCAAGTTCTGTCTGAGTCCATTTGAGTATGCCGAAAGAGTACATCAAGACCGGCATGACCCAGCCGTTGAAGGCGCGCACCTTGTTCCCGCCTGATAAAAGACTATTTAATACTTTTCTCAGGCGGCCAAAGAAGCGTTCCTTCAACGACTGTTTCACGTCAGTTACATTGATGCCTAGTGCTTCCGACATACCCAAATACTTGTAAGTTTCGGTTGAGGAAAGGGATGGGTATGGAATCCGAGAGTTGTATTCCCACGGATTCCATAATCTCCCCTCGCTTTACATGCATGACTGCACATTTGTCCACACCAAATTCCATCCTGATGGCGTCACTGAAGGTTTCTGTTACCTTCAGTAGCTACATCAGTTGCAATTTGTTGGGGGCAAAGAGCTTCAGATCATCCATGTAAAGGAGGTGTGATATGACCTGACCACCTCTCCTCAACCGATAGCCCAGACCTGAACCCTCCAGCAGAGTACTGAGAGGGTTCAGGGCTAAACAAAACCACAGAGGAGTCAGACTGTCGCCCTGAAATATTCCGCGCTCGATCCTTATAGGTTCACTGTTTTCCTGAATGTGTCGACATCCTAGACAGTGAAGAACCGTCCTCCATTGCTCCATACATGACGTCAGGAAGGCGCGCAGAGTTGTATCAATTTTATACAACTCCAGCACCCTCATGAGCCATGTATGTGGCACTGAGTCATAGGCCTTCTTGTAATCTATCCAACATGTCGCCAGATCCTTGCGGGTACGGCGAACCTGTTGGCTAATGGCAATGTCTATAAGGAGCAGCTCCTTAGTACCGCGGGACCCGTTCCTACATCCATTCTGAGACGCAGACATGATGGCGTTATTGTCTATATGTTGATTAATTTTAGCTCTCAGAATGGATGTAAGAACTTTATAGACCGTCGGTAAACACGTTATCGGTCTATAATTTTTAGGATCCGCAGTACTACCCGATTTATAGAGCAGGTGGGTTATTCCTGTCGTTAGGAACTGGGGCAGCGACCCTGACTCTAAGGCAGACTGGAACTGAGATGCCAAACGAGCGTGCGACCTTTGGAACCACTTAATCCAAAAGTTTTGCAGTCCGTCTGGCCCTGGAGATTTCCAGTTGGGCAACGGACGGACTGCACGAGCTACATCTTGGGGGCTGATAGTAATTGCCCCCATTTGTGGTATCAGATCGCACGCTTGCTCGACCTCCCGAGTCCAGTCACCCTCGGTGTGACTGACAGGCACCGACCAGATATCGCGCCAGAAAGAACACATGGCGTCATTATCTGGTAGGCGCATGTCAGTCACACCTTGGCCGGGTCGCTCCCAAGCCCTATAAACCCACCTTTCGTTGCTTTGAAATGTGCGATTCTGAGTGTATCGCTCCACTCGCCGCTTGTACCGACGAATACGGCTTGCCCATGCATAGATCTTCTGCTTCAGGAAGTCGATACGCTCTGTGACGCGGGACAGATAATCTCGAGAACTGATATCAGTCCCCGAGAACGCCCGCCTCACAAAGCGCATCACTCTAGGGCGAGTGTTGCCCTCCCTGAAGCAGATAAGTTTGCCGATGAGAGCTCTAGCCTCACCGATACGACGCTCAATCCTGGACTGCCAAGCTGGTACAGCTGGTCGTGTAGCTCTGTCACTTTTTGGGAATTTGACGTTAGCTACATGTAGGGTCTTTACACCTTTTAATGATGGTAGTTTGATTAATACGCAAGAGTACGTAATAATAGAATTTAATTGAATGATAATGAGTGCACGCGATTTGAGTGATAATCGTGTACTAAAGTATAGACCGCGCGTAGCGAGTAAAGTGCTGACACAATGATGTCCAATTTGTGCGTGCTTTGCACTGTACATGCTCCGGGGCCCGAGAAGATGTGAATGAGATGAAGGATAATGATTTACAAGATGATAATTAACAATTTTGCTTACAAACTTAAATAAACTAAGCTTAAGGTATTTCATTGAATTGAGTCCGAGCGGATGGCGAAGACCCTCTGCTCGTTGTGGCGATGGTAGGGCGACCCGCAGAGGTGGCAACGGGAGCTACATAGCTCACGCTAGCCTCTGCCTGCTTCGTTGTGGCCTCTGCTCGCTCAGCTGTCGGAGGTGCGGGCGCTGGATGCGGCTGGCGCGCTCGTACGCGTTGCCATGTGTACAAGATGATGCAAACCACGACGACTCCACCCAAGATGTAGATGGCGACGTAATGATGAATGTCATGGAATGTCACTTGATCTGCCAGTTCCTGATTGGATTTCATTTCTTTGAGTGCTTTTTCAATCGCCTTTATGTCTTCCCGTTGTTCGGTGATATCGTCTGTCTCATTCAGTGGAGCGATGAGAGGTATAGACAGATTAATTATGTGGTTTATTGGTGGAATTTCTATGTTCATGACATCGATCTTCGTTTTAATTGTGTTTGATAATGCTCTGTGTGCATAAATCGTAAACATTCTGTCTTTGATGACGCAGTTGTCTCCCAGTGTAATGACACCTGTTTTGCTGAGTTGCTCGATCGTAAAATCGTCATCGCATATGACTCGCACACTGCATTGTCCGCAACAAAAGTAAAGATATGAATTAATTAAGTTCAAGTCAATCCAGGTATCGCGACATTCTCTTGTTTCAGTTTGACATTGATTAGATGCTTGATGTTTCAGACATAAGTTGTTGTCTGACGTCATTTGATAGACTGGCCTTTTCAGTGGGCAAATGTACTCGTCGGTGTCGTAAGGAATACATCTTTGTAAGTCGCTTGTAGACACTGGTATGTAAGAGTCTTTATGTGTATTGATAGCCAGGTATTTTGCTACAGGCACTATATTGACCATGCTTGCGTTGACTTGTTGTGGAATCTGTATGAGGTTGTAAAGCTCATAATCTTCCCTGCTCACAAGAGGAATTCTTACTTCGAAAATCAGGAACTTTCTGGTAGCTCTTGCTTTCACTTTCAATAGGTGATAGATCTTCGCCAAGTCGGTCTGAATATTATTAATCGGTAAGGCTAAGTCCTTTGAGATTTGTCCGGTTATAACATTCAGTTCGTTTTTCAACTGTGCCGGCGTCAGCAAGTGAAAGTTGAACTTTTCATAGAAAATGTTAGCCACTGTGTCAACTAGTGTCTCCTGGATTTCTTTAAGATTGGTCATGATGTTATTGGCTATGAACGTTGATAATGTGAATTCCGCTTTGTTGTCAGTGTGTTGGATTTCTTCTTTCAGTTTGCTTGTGGCCGCGTTGCAATTGGTGATGTGTTGGTTGATTATTTTGTGCTGCTTGTCCAGGGTATTTTCAATCCTTTTGATGACATTTAGTTCAGCCTCCACTACTGAAGTTTGGTTTTTCCACAGATTACTGAGATGTTTTTGATTGCTTCTGATTAAGGCAATATCCTTCTGATATTGTTCGGCGAAAGTTTCATCCAAAACTCCAAACAAACTATGTGCGATGTAGCCGATGCCGTTGATAAGCCCGCGACGTCGGCGAACTTGACCTTGCTGACCAAGTAAAACATTGTTGTAGTGTTCAAGTTCGTTGTACCCGTGAAGCAGTTGTAATCGGACTACGTTGCATTGTGGTATTTGATCCCTTGAACATATGTTGTCCAGATGAGTGATAAACTTGTCCAGAAGGTTAATTCCTTGCCAATACGGAGCCATGTCGCAATAAACGACGAGTTTCCATTCTTCACGTTCCAATTTCATATTTGCGAGTTTATCAAAAAATATGTTTTTATTTTCTGCAACTTTGGAAATTTTGTATTCGCACGTTCCTGAGCAAATAAACATCAGAAGTACGAGTGTCGTAATTATGAAGTTGCACAATTTTGATGAGGTTGGCTTGGAATATTTATTGTTTGTTGCTTGACCTTCTTTGTTTTCCTTTTCTGTATCGTGGCTTTGATTATTGTCGTTGATCGGCAAGACGGATAATTTCGTAATTGGTCTCTTGAGTGAACCATTTTTCGTCCGTAGGGTCACTACTCTGACGTATCCGTCTTTCCCTGGATGAAGTTCAATAACTCTGCCCATGGGCCATTTTCCCGGGGGAAGATTAATGTCGTGAATGATGACGATGTCATTGATCTTCAAATTCTGATGAGGTTTGTGCCACTTACTGCGAGCTGATAGTTGGCACAGGTACTCAGCTCGCCATCTCTTCCACAGATCATCAAATTTTTTTTGTGTGAGCTGCCATCTTGTTCGCAAGTCTCTCTCTGTCTCGATGATAGTTAGTGTCGGACCACTTGCCAAAAAGTGAGACGGTGTGAGACAGTCTAAATCCTCGGGATCTTCGCTGAGTGCGCACAATGGTCGGCTATTCAAACATGCTTCTATTTGAGCGAGTAACGTCGAATATTCTTCAAACGTCAACTTCTGATCTCCTATGACCCGCTTGAGATGGTACTTCAAACTCTTGACGGCGGCTTCCCAGAGGCCTCCGGCACTAGGCCAGGAAGGGGCATTAAAATGCCAGTTAATCTCCATACTGGTAATAGCCTCGAAAAAACTGTCATCCAAAGTGTTTTTGATATTCACGAACTCTTCGTTGAGTATTCTACTCGCTCCAACAAAGTTCGTGCCATTGTCACTATAGACATGGCCTGGGGTGCCTCTCCGAGCTGCCATCCTCCGCAAAGCTGCTAAGAACGATGATGAGGTCAGGTCCGATACTAGCTCGATGTGTACAGCCTTGGTGGCCATACAAACGAACACGGCGATGTACCCTTTTGTGGTTTTGATACCTCGGCCTTTGCTTGCTTTGACGTCGACAAACCCAGTAAAATCAACCCCTGTATGATAAAATGGTCGTGTTGGATTGCTGCGTGCAAAAGGAAGGTTGCCCATGAGTTGTTCGTGTTTGATTGGGTCGTGTTTTCGGCACTTGACGCAGTTTCGTAAGCGCTTCTTGACAGCTCGGTTTCCTCCCAGAATCCAATATTGTTGACGCAGCCATGCTTGAGTAACTCTCGCTCCCCCATGGAGTGTCATCTGATGTCCTTGTTCGATCAATAAGTCACTGAGGTGTGTGTTGTTGGGAACGATGAGAGGATGCTTCATGTTCTGACTCATTTTCGCGTTGTTCAATCTGCCACCGACTCTCAGTAGGCCGTCTTGATCCAAAAACGGGTTCAGCTTTAGCAATTTGCTCTTCGCGTCTATTTGCTTCTGATCTCGGAGACTAAATACCTCTTCCTTAAATACCGTCAGCTGTACTTGTTTGATAAACAGATGTTTAGCGATTTTTATTTCGCTGACAGTCAGATACTTCGGTTTGTGTTGATTGCGAGATATGGCGCGCAAAGTCCAAGCAAGAACACGCGCTGCTCGGTCGAAGTTGCTGAATCTGCTCAATAATTTTAAAATAATATCTTCATTTTGTTGAACTACATTACTTTTTATTGACTTCCTGATTTCTTCATATGTAATGTAAGTTGGTATGTCTTGATTGTGGTTTACTTTGAATGTTGATAGCCAGGTTGGTCCGTGCCACCAAAGAGGATGATGATGTAGTTGATTCGCTGATAATCCTCGGCTCGCGCAATCAGCTGGATTTTCGGCCGATTTCACATATCGCCAGCTTTTTGTTGGTATTATCTCCGTTATTTGTGCTACTCTGTTAGCCACGAATGGTTTCCAGCGATTCGGTTCACCATTGAGCCAACCTAGTACTGCTGTCGAATCGGACCAACCGTATATTCGTAGGTTATGGGTTGATAAACAGTTCTGGACAACTTTCATCAGTTTTGACAACAAGTGCGCAGCGCAAAGCTCCAATCTAGGCAGAGATACTGATTTGTTGACAGGCACGAGCTTTGATTTCCCTGCTACTATGACCACAGGGGATTGACACTCCGCCTTTTCCTGATTGATAATTCTGCCATAAATTACGCATGCATATGCCTTTTCTGATGAGTCACAAAACCCATGCAACTCTATGTTTGCATTTTTTGTAGTTTGAAGCCATCTTGGCACATTAATATGTTCGATTTGTGGTAACTCCTTTTTTATTTTAAGCCATTCTTCATTGATGTTTGTAGGTACTGCGTCATCCCATTGAAGATTCAACGACCAAACTTTTTGGAACAAAAGTTTCAGTTTGGTGGATACTGGAGACAACCAGCCGAGCGGATCAAATATCTTTGAAATGTCAGATAATAATGATCTTTTGGTGGATGGTGTCAATGATGATGTGTCTATCTTAATCTGGAACTTGAATTGATCGTCCCGGGGGTGCCAGCGCAGTCCCAAAGTTTTGGTTGATTCTTGATGCCTGAATTCGAATGCTTGTTCCTTGTCTGATATTGATTTTTGTATGTTAATGTTATTTGATGACCATTTTCGCAAATTAAATCCACCAGACTTCAGTAAATTAATTAGGTCATCCTTGAGTTGTTTGGCTTCCTCTATACTGTGGTGTCCTGCCAGAAGATCATCCATGTAGAAGCATTGTTCAAGTACCGCTGATGCTGTAGGGTATCTTGAACGTTCGTCTTCTGCTAACCGTTTCAACGTCATCATGGCCAGGAATGGAGCTGCTTTGGTGCCATAGGTGACTGTAGTCAACTCATATTCTCTAAGCAATTGGGTAGGTGAGTCACGCCAGACGATTTTCTGATACTGAAGGTCCTTTTCATTACATAAGATCTGTCGGAACATTTTCTCGATGTCGGCTGTGATTGCATATTCATACTGTCTCCAACTCAGAATCAATGTAAACAAATCCTGTTGTAAATTAGGACCGCTGTACATTAAATCATTGAGACTGTAGCCCGTCGAAGTTTTCGCTGATGCGTTAAATACAACTCGCAGCGATGTTGTTGCCGAGTCCGGGCGTAAAACGCATAGGTGAGGTAAAATGCAATCCGGCAGAATTTTCTGTGCGCACTTGCGCATGTGACCCAATTTGATATATTCGTTGATGAATGTTTTGTAATCTTCGGAAATATTTTTATTACTTGAAAACTTTCTTTCCAGTTGATAAAATTGTGCTACGGCTCTTTGTTTTGATTCTCCCAATTTTTCTTTGATATCTGGCTTCAGTGGCAGTCTAACCACGTATCTACCATCATCTCGTCTTACTGTTTCCGATTGATATTGTTGAAGGCATTGATGATCCTCAGAGGACATATTAGTATCGGGTTCGGTGACATCTTCAATGCTCCAAAACCTTTGTATGTCTTGTATATTGTTCATGATAACGTTGCATTGATAAGACTTGACATTGCCGCTCAAAATCCAGCCAAGTTGAGTCTGTTGTGCTATTGGCAGAGATGAGTTTTCCTTGATTATGCCAGACATGATGATTTCCGAGTAAACTTCTGCTCCCAACAATAAATCGATAGGACGACAAACGTTGAAATCTGGATCTGCTAGTTGAATGTTTTGAAGATATTCCCAAGATGGTTTTGCAAAACTGTGGTTTGGCAAGTTGTTAATTAATTTCTTCATAATAACAACTTTTGTTTGGAATATATAATTCGAGTGTAATGATGACGCTACAAGACTGATAACTCCCTTACAGTTGGTTTGATTGGCACTGACTCCAACTATGACGCCTTTGCATGCTCGGCGCGGCAGTTTCAGTATTTGAGCTGCGTTCTCAGTGATGAGGGAGGCTTGAGAGCCTTGATCTATGAGAGCCCTCATTGTGTGATATTCCCCATTAGCTCCTTGTATACGGACAAGTGCTGTGGCTAGCAGAATTTCAACAACAGATTCCTTGGAAACATGTGTCACATTGCTTTGTGTGTAGTCTTCACATAACGTGGACGGTGACATATCCATGTTGCTGGACACTGCGTTTGTCTGTAGGGCATCGTGTAGTACGGTGTTATGAGTTCCATTACACACCCTGCATCTTGATTCAGAACGGCATGATTTATTTTTGTGATCAACCAGGCAATTTTTACACAAGTTGAACCTTTGCAATGTGTTTCTCTTTTCTGCTGACCCCGATTCTAAAAATGGCTTGCAGTAGAAAAGTCCGTGGCTGTCGTCTTTGCATAGTGGGCAATATTGTGTTTTCGTTGCACAACTTTTTACAGCTGAACTACGCAAAAACGATTTGTTAGAATCGTTTTTGTTGTTTAAATTATTCGATTTTGATTGATTATTTTTGCTGAATTGATGTCCTGAATCCTTGCTTCTACTCGGAGATGACGACGAGGTTGATTTGGATGAATAATGTTTTCGGCGTGTTGACTCGAGAGCAGTATATTTGTTCTCTAAAAATTTCAGAAAGTCTGCTAGAACAGGCAAGGCTCTTGGATTTTCTAATGATTGAGTGTATTCACTAAGCGTCTGAGTATCCAGCTTCAGTGTAAGTAAATGCACAACCATTGGTCCCATGGCGGCTACATCTATACCAAGATTTTTCAAGGCGTTCATGCATTCATTGATAGTGTCGAACATGTTCTTGATCTGTGTGTCGACTTGGTTTTGCATTGTAGGTAATGACAGGAGTATGTTCATGTGTGAGGTGAAAATCAGCCTGTCATTGTTATACCTGTGATTCAATATGTCCCAGCTGATGTGGTAATTTTCGGAACTGATGTTGAGATGTTGAATGATCCTTTCTGCTTCGCCTTTCAGCTTACTTTTTAATAACTGCATCTTCTGGGCGCTTGGGATGCTTTTGTTGTTATGGACAGCCTCTTGGAATAAGTCCTTGAATGATATCCATTTGTGATAGTTCCCTGAGAAGGTAGGAATATCTATTTTCGGTGTAAAATTTTCCCGATATGAAACGGAATACATTTTGCTATTGACCAACTTTTTGATGTCAACGTACCGTTTTTCGTAGTTGCTATATTCCTGTTCATACTCCTCATCTTCTGAGTACATCTCACTATCAATTTCCCAGTGCAGGGAATCGATTGTTGACCATTTTGCTTGAATGGTTCTGAGCACATCTTCGAATTCCCATTTTTCGGTGAGGCTCTCTATATCCACGCTCCTGATTGCTCGTGATAAAGCCTTGAAGTTACTCTTCTGCTTGCGGAGCATTTCTTCTAATTTACTGGCATTACCTCGAGAGACAATCTTCTTGAACAATGATGTGGATGGGGTGCCAGTTGGCTTGCTATTTGGTTGATCTGGATCAACTGACAACATGTCCGTTTGCTGTTGCTCATCCGCAGCTTCTTGATTGCGAGTATCTGATATACGCATTGATGAAGCGCTAGGCAACTTATCCCCTTGACCCGTACTAGTAGACGGTTTGTAATTTTGAATGATTTCCTGAGCTTCATTGTAGAAAATTCTTGCTTTTTCGTACATGTTCTCCGAAAAGTAGGTAATACCACCAAATAAGGTATAACCACGATCTTCAAACTCACACAATTGAGCATGATTTTCTTGAAACTCCCTCCAGTATGAATCCAGGATTTGCAAACGTTTTTTGATGTTAGCCGGAGTTTTGCGGTCCGCAGAATCCTTCTTGAAATTCCGCAGTTGCTGCTCCATGGCTTGAATGATTCGATCTTGATTGGCCAAAATGTTTTCCATGCTGGCGCTCATGATTGTTGTTGTATGATAGATTTTCAGTCGTTGAGTTGTAGCAGACGGATGTTACTCTATCCACCGGTCGTAGTCACAGGAGCTGTACTTCCGTGCTCACAGTTTAATCACACTGTTATGAACGCGAAATAGTCCCGCATATACGGATGCTCGAAGGACCAAAAAGATGTAGGGTCTTTACACCTTTTAATGATGGTAGTTTGATTAATACGCAAGAGTACGTAATAATAGAATTTAATTGAATGATAATGAGTGCACGCGATTTGAGTGATAATCGTGTACTAAAGTATAGACCGCGCGTAGCGAGTAAAGTGCTGACACAATGATGTCCAATTTGTGCGTGCTTTGCACTGTACACTACACGACATGCCGCAGCAGCCGCACAGTACAGTATTGAGTGGGTTTCGGCAAGGTCTTCGCTGCTATCAAAAACATTTGATAGCTGCGAATCTAGAGCACACACCAGCGCCCTATTTTTCTTATGCATGGGCAGACGAGGTAGTCGAGGTCTAAGCTCAGGCGGTGTGGAGCGATACTCGCTGAATGCACATTCCAAAGCGCTCCTTCAACGTGCATTGCATTGGGTACTCACAGATATAGCCCTGTCGTCGTCATCCTCACCATCATTATCAGGTCGCGGTGAAACACTGGGTTGCAGCTGCACCGCGGCCAGTGGCAAGGCAGTCGAGACACGGCTATTCCGTGATTCATTGCGCAATCTATCAAGTACGGCATCATCCAACATACGGTTACGTTGGATGACCCGCACCTGATCCGACAGACGTTGGGCCGAAACGTTGACAGCTGGCTCAAGCACCTGAAACAGAGAGAGCATCCGACCACGGTACGCAGTCAGGTTAATTCCCCCCTCTGTAGCCCCAAAGTATGCGCGCATGACGTTTTCGTTGATCGATTGCGTCCATCGCATGCGCTGCACACTTCCACCGGGAGCAGGGACCCTGTCAGAGGCCGATGGGCCTCGAGGTCCCAGGCTGTCCGGCGGCCGGCGTCCTCCCCGTCGACGCGCAGGTGGTGGTGTCGTCGGCGGAGAGAAATATTCGTCGCTCGAACTCGACGCAACTGCAATGTCCGGGATCGCTTCACTCACAATTGTAGGTGTTCCCGGCGGCTGCGAGGCGGAGCTGAGCGACGAACCCGAAGATGTTGGGCGTGTGGATAGTGCTCGGGCCTGGCTTCTTGTGAGCATGTTTTAATCATCTTTTTTTTTCAAATGATTTTTCATGTTGTAGTTTTGTGTTATCGTCACTATTGTAAATTATATTTATTTTCTTGATTTTTCATTTTATTGGTGTGTTTGTACATTGTTCTATTGTATTTTTCTATTGTATTATTATATTATTTTATATTGGAAAATTTGGAGATGAATGATATGATGAAATGATTTTATATGTCACTCTTGACAGTTCAGGCCATAGATTCTTATTATTATTCTGTCTTTTATTTAACTTTTTTCTTATTTATTACATTTTTAAATATTTTTACAAAACACACAAAAAAGAAAAACATTTAAAAATATAAAAAATAGAGGCCCACCGGTATCGGGAACAGGGTCCAAGCTACCGGCGGTCAGGGCTCCAGAGAGAGGAACCTCCTAACAATACGAGCCGTGTCCAGCAGTACTGCTTTCTGGATCAGGCCCTTGACGCAGCCGCCTAACGAGAGCCTCCTAAGGTGTTGGTCGAGGCTCGTGGCTATTAAGCCATGGGCTGACACGACTATCGGTACAATGATCGCTGAGTCCACATCCCACATGTCGACAACCTCGCGAGCCAAGTCAAGATACTTGATTTGCTTATCTTTCTCGGCTTTCACGAGGTTCCCGTCATGCGGGACAGTTATGTCAACAATCATTGCACGCCTCTCGATTCGGTCCACCACCACTATATCAGGCTTATTAGCGATAATAGTTCTGTCAGTGATGATGGACCGATCCCAGTACAATGTGATATTGCCATTCTCGAGAACTGGGTCGGGCACATACCTGTAGTACGGCACCTCCGACGCCACAAGAGTGTATTTCAGAGCAAGTTGCTGATGGATAATCCTGGCTACAAGGTTGTGCCTATGCAAGTACTCTTCGTTAGCTAGACGAGAACAACCAGAGATAATGTGGCGGATCGATTCACCCGGACGGTGACATGCCCGACAGATGTCAACCGTGCCATCCTTTACAATAAATCTCCGGTAGTTATTCGTCATGATAACTTCGTCCATAATTGCACAGACGAAACCTTCGGTTTCCCCAAAGAGGTCACCGAATCGCAGCCAGGCTACGGACGCTGATTGATCTACTTCGGACCCATGTAGGGCCCGGCAAAAGCGTCCGTGAAGCTCCTTACTCTGCCATACCTCCTTGCGGTCGTTAGTGTCAAGCACTACAGGCTTGCGCCAGTTCTCATTCGCCAAGGAGAGCGGGGTGAGTCCCTTGTCCACTGCTACTACATCTCGATGAATACCCACGTCGGTGTTTAGAAAATATTCTCTGAGATTGCATATCTCGCGGTTGTGGAGGTTTTGGGCATTTAAAAAGCCTCGGCCTCCACACTTCCGCGGGATATACAATCTCATGACTGACGATCGTGGGTGATGCATTCGATATGCAGTCAGCAGTGTACGGACCCGCCTATCCAGGGCGTCAAGTTCCGTTTGAGTCCATTTGAGTATGCCGAAAGAGTACATCAGCACCGGCATGACCCAACCGTTGAAGGCGCGCACCTTGTTTCCGCCCGAAAGAAGGCTATTGAATACCTTCTTCAGGCGGCCAAAGAAGCGTTCCCTCAACGATTGCTTCATGTCTTATTAATATTATTATTACTGTGTGAAATAAATACTACTTAAAAAAGAAGTATGAAAGAAGAATAAATCAAAAAATACATCTTGAGAACATGTCAAGGCGATAACGGGACTCACTGCCCAGAGAACAGACGATGACGTAGTGGCCTGGAAGCAGATCGTTAGTGAATTTGTCAAAGTTTTCGGGACTAGCACGACCTTCACCAATAAAGATCACGAATAAGAAGAGAAGGGCATGAGAATGATGAGAACAACTTTAATGTCACGTCGTCTCGACGCAGTTTTTGGCAGCCTTAAATATTTGATAGTTTACTGAGATATCACTGTAATATTACTGTACTTTAGACACTTTTCGAATATGATGTGAAATATAAAATCCCAATCTCGATGAAAACAATGACGTCAATAAATTTTATAGAAGTTTGTTTTTCTATGAATATACTCGTACTTGATTGGATTATTTCGTTTTGCCTTTGTATGAAATTCTTCGTATTTTTGATTGATGTAACTTGAATAGGTAGGTACAGTTTCTAAATTTGATATACCTTTATCGTGTTTTTTGTAATTTTTTTATATTATTTGATTTCTTTACCTGCGTAGGTAAATATGATAATATTTAATTTTTGTGAAATAAAAAAACAATGTTGAATATAGTTACCCCTTTGCAAGACTGGTATCAGATTTCCTGGCTTCTGACTACCCGTAATACTTTATTAAACTAGAATTTGAGTTCTGTACATGAACTTTAACTTCAGTTTGTTATTCTAGTTTTTTTCCTGCGGTTTCACTCCCCTGACCCACCCCGCAGAACCCGTCATTTTTTCGGGACAAAAAGTAGCAAAGTTTTTTCAATGACAAACTTCCAGCTTAATCCCTTGCCTGGCCCAGTATTCGGCCACGGCAACGCCGTCCGCTGACGCAGCCATAAGAAGGTCCTCACGAGAACACGTAACAGGGCATACGGAACAAAATAAAAGATGATCCTTAGTCTGCTCAGAGACGCCGCATAAACACCGTAGATTGGAACCATTCGAGATCGCCACCTGTGGAGATTGTCTTTGCCGTGGCTGTTTAAAGTTTTCCAGGTATGCTACGGCAACGTGTGCCCAGGCGGAAGGCTCTACAAAGGCTCGATGAAATGGTCAGGAGGATTTAGCTTCGTCCGCCAGCGTTCGCTTCACTCCGAGTTAGCATTGCCATCCAACGGCAACGGGCTGACGCAGCCAAGAAAACCCTTTAGACTCTTGAGCCTCAGGGGGACCGAGCTGCAGTTGTAGATTGGATGGCGTGAGTCACCCTCCTTCTTTGCCCTTTCCATGCAGCTTTCAAGAGTCCTATGAACTTCCGGGGATGCAAAGCCGATCAGTGGGTACAACATTTGTACCGGGGTCGGTATAAGGCAACCAGTACAAATTGTGTCTCTTTTAGTACTGTATCAACTAAGATGGAGTGGGTGTAGCGGCTCCACACTAGGCAGGCATATTCGCCAGCAACGTAGCCTATGACACTCAAAGATAGTGTAACTTTTTAAATTAAATTATTAAAATAATAAATGAAAATAAAATTTAATAAGAGTTCTGTAAATCAGATGATGTTTCACGAAGTCACCGACTTCCAAATCCAAACTTACAATCTTTACATCTTTATAATATTATTATAGAAGTATAGATTAGCTTAAAAGAGTTCTTGGTATACCTAATATAGAGAATTACCTAAGAATTTTATTAAACAAAAACAAACAATTAAGTAAGAACGTGCCTCTATATTTCGCTAAGTAGCTTCAGTTGATCGTATTAAAACTTCCTGACGAGGGAACAGACTTGTCATAAACAAGCTTTGTTAATGAACCTGTTGAAAGATATGCCTTTGAAACAGGTAGATCCTTTCTATCTAAATAATAACAATATTCTATGAATATGATAAAATAGTAAGTGTATCAATAAAATCATAATTACATTACATGAAGTCATATTTTTCTCACGGTGCCTTGAAAACATTTTCGTTTAAAATTTACACCGGATCTTTCCTTGCCGGTCCGTTCTGCTTTTTTAAACCTTTAGCCCACACTAAGAAATTCTACTGTATCTGTACCCAGAGCTGGAACATCTATCTGTAGGTCACACAAATATTTGTTATATGCGGGAATCGAATCCACGACACGCAGCGCAGTAGTTAATCGCTCAACCACTGCGCCAACCGATGAATAGGAAATCGTAATTATTTAAGTTTTCTGATACGACATAACCTTATGTCGTACGACTGCCTCGTTGGTGTAGTGATCGTGAGGACTACTGCTGAGCATGAAGTCTTGGGCTCGATTCCCGATTCGGTCAAAGTGTTACTGGGTTTATCCATCTGGTATTTCTCCGTAGAATTTCTCTTTCCCGGAGTCTGGACTATTCCCCCGATTGATGGCAATAAGTGAGTGTGCTCAAGAACTCCATGACCTCATCCCACTGTACCCAATCTACCATCGGACATCAAGACGTACTGCAAGTTTACCGGGTTGCCATTCCACCAATTCGCGCCAAGCGCATCCAAACATCCTTCATAATGCACAGCGAATGAGTGGAAATCACTACCTGCGTCTTTCAACCCGAATCTTTTCAAAGTTAGAGTAAACAGGCTACTTCTGGGTAAGCTCACTCCATCGTCTCTGTCACCTCTGACCTAGACTAGAGTCAAGAGCAAACCCATAAAACATTAAAAAAAATAAGTTCGTCGCCTATTACACGGGACAATTAGCGTAATCTGGGTGTAATAATAAGTCACCTCTGCCTAGCTCTTCGGGGAATACAGGGGTGATGAAATGTTTATGAGTATAACTAGCTTCTGCCAGCCACTTCGCCCGCGTGAATTTCGTAATTCCGAGGGAACATGTCCGGGAGTTTTATTACTACATGTCTGGACATGTAGTAATAAAACTTTAAGGCCGTAAAATACACTTAATTTTATCGATAAAAACATCCCACATATGGAGTTTAATCCCCTGTTATATTGCATATCCTAAAATTCTGCATAAAATATAAGGCAAAAATGTGCAGGTATTATTTTTATTCAATAATAAGATTAAAACAAATTTGCTTCGAGCTGTAATTCTTTCATCAGTGTGTAGACCGACTCAAAGACTAACAAAAAAAAACCATAAAAGTCATGTGTCGCCCCTTAAAAATTGTAGAATTATAGGAAATGCAATAAAAAATTGTAAAATTACGTTTATAAATTTCCTTTCATAGCTCTATACAAAAATATCTTACGTTTGAAGTGTTAGTCGAATATTTTTTTAGATTCTAACTATGGCCTTTTGACCTAGGTCAAAAGTTATAGACTATGTGAATATTATAATAAATAAGTCAGGTTCTAAAATTATTCTATCTTTGAGGGTGTGGTGATTGCACCCCTCTTAAGTGACCGCACTTTTTTATCGATAAAATTAAGTTTATTTTATTTTATTTTATTTCTACAAGTTCGGACACATTGTATAGTAAGATAATGGTTATTCCAGACCCTTATATTTTCTTAAGTAATTTCCATTAATATTTTTTTTTGCTTTTTCGTTTTCTTTCACACGACTCAACCTCGACTTAGCCTTCTTCACACAAATTCACGCTAGTTATTGAATAGTTATTAAGTTGATATTAATCGAAGGTTCTCGGCGTTTTAAAAGATTTAGATAAACGTAGCCAGCACTTGAATGCTTATGCTAATGCTTGCTTGAATTCATTATTAGCTTGTACCAAGCGGTGACTGGACATCCCGATCTGTGTTGTCTACTTATTGATATAATCCCCGTAATTTGGCAAGAGTCGTTAAATGCGCGGCAGTCGTTTTTTAGGTACCTTTGGTAGTGAAGCGGGGCGCGGGGAACGTTTAGGATCGTTTCGAGCGCGCGAGTGGTTAGTCAGCTGACACAAGGATCGACTGACCTATCGTGTCGCGTCCACGTTCCGTTCGTCCTATATGGTGGTTTGTCAATTAGCGGTATATGCACGAATTTACCCCCACAACGCCAAAACCTTGCCAACTTACGTGCCGGGCACTATAACTCTAGTTGTTTTACTATAAAACCCAAATCCTAACTTGTGTTACTAGTGAACACCACATAAAATATAGGTGTGAAGCTAAGAAATAGTAAACTATTTATTTAGTTTACAAAACAGGGCGAGGAAATCTAATATTAGATAGTTAATATCCAAATACACTCCTGAAATCAAGATTTAATTCATTAAATGAGAATGAGTTCTCGGTATTTATATAAAATACCTTTGAAATGTCGACATTTTATCTGGGTGAGCAGTTTGGAGATAAATCTGTTTGTTTGTTAAGTCGGCTTTCTCCTTTCTGTGAATTCGGTGAGTTTTAGTATTAAACGGATGAAAGGTCACCGAAGATCTAAGCTCGGATTTAATAATGAAATTAATTGGAGTAGTAATAAATTTTAATGGGTCAGACTGTGTTTTAAGAAATTCCCGCTTATTTTTTTTTGGAAAATCTCATTTTCTAAACGAAGACTATGAATCCGAAGCTACGAATTCCTGGAAGAGTTTGGGGGAGGCTATTGCTCGACAGTGTGAGCTACCTACTTTAAAAAAATCTCTTCCATTAAAGGTTGAAAATGTACCTTTAATCAAAGCTGTTTAATTGGTGTGTCTAACAATTAAAGAAATTAGCAGACGAAGCATCTCAGGCAAATAATTGTAATTTCGAAGAAAAAAGGCGAAATTAAATTACGAGTTAGAGACGTAGAGCTGTTGGAGAAATGCCGCAAGACACGATCGACCACCAGATGAAGCGTCGCAGGTGGAGATGGATTGGCCACACGCACCGAAGGGGCCCCGATCGCTTAATTAAGTAGGATTTGGACTGGAATCCCTATGGGAAAACAAAACGTAGCCGTCGTCTTCAATCCTTATGACGCACCGTATACCATGTTTGGCATATCGTTTTCGCTTGTTTTATTAACATAATAATTGTGGCATAATAAAACTTTGGCATAATGAATATCCTAGTAAAAACCCATAATTCAAGGTTTGGCTCTCTCCTTTTTCCTCTTCCTATATTGGACCAATTTAAAAGATATTCCATAAACTGAAAAAGAAAGATCATACTGTAGCGCTTTGTTTTCATTTTCGATGATACATTATCTTTAGAAACACTAGAACCCTCAAAAAATGCTTAAAATTGCTTTGTCAAAACGAAGCCTTTAGCGTACAAATTTGAAAACTATAAATGAAAAAAGAAAAACATAGAAGCACAACGTATATCTTTTTTATTCAATTTATGGAATATCTTTTAAATTTGTCCAATACTGGAGGAGGAAGTAGGCGAGAGCCAAACCTAGAATTATTACTTTTTACTAGAGAAAGTTAGTCGAAGCTCTCTGCCCGCATTACTTCATAAGTTTTACATTTACTGTATCTATTGCATTACTGTCAAAAGACAGAAGTTGTCAACAAACATGTACCTAAGCATGAGCTTTACTCAAGCAGAGAAAGTTTAATCGCTGACTCAGACAAAAACATGTGAAGAAGTTAGGTAACGTTGTGGGCAAAGTTCTTTTCGATAGACCTCTTACAAGACATGTATCTTTCTAGATTTTATCTGAGACCTACATTTTCTGATAATATGCGATAAAAATCAGAAGTTTGGAAAAAAAAGGAGCGGGTGACACTTTTGTTCTTGAAAAATACTTCAAGACTAAACGTACGTAACGTAACGTAGTTTATAAATGTTTTCATCTCATATTAAGTTTGTGAGTTGTTGGTCAGCAGTTTGGCTCTTCAACTATGTCTTTTGAACTATCTAGTAGGTTTTAGAAGTTACCGAATTATACAACTAATGGAATTGACTGTTGTCAAAATATATAATTTTGTATCATTTCCTTAAAACTCAAATAAAAGTATTAGAAAGGAAAAGAGTATGTATTCTCCCCTGTTAACCATCATGGTATCAACATTATCAGTTGACTACAACTGAAAGACGTCCACTACTGGACATAAGCCAAGCGTCACCACATTCAGTGGACCGATCAGATTCAGTGGATCCTCCACCGCTTTATTTTATCATTCATACACAAATGGAAATAACACAAAAGCGAACACTTTATGAACATCCAAGCTAGATAGAATAAAATTATCTTTATTCAAGTATCATATATGACTTAAAACTGATTAGTAAGACTTCCAACCACATTAGTTAAAACTGACAGTTCCCAAAAAAAAACAAATAGTAGTGGCTCACCGTTCTGGCAACCCATGTGATATGGAACAACAGAGACCCACGAAAGCGCAGTCTAGGCGACTTGAAATCAAGCTTAGTATACTGTTGGAGCTGCTTCACACCCTGCGCACCATGAAAACGCACCTTTTGCGCATGCACATCCACGAACATCCCCGACGCACTACAGAAGTGGGCCAGCCCGACCAGCATCCTAAACGCGTTGAGATCGAGAGAGCGTTGTACGATCCTTGCGTATAAATAGCCCCCAGGCTGCTCGTGTAAGAAGACCTACAGTAGGCTCGAAAGAGCGTTATCTTAACAAGAAGTGAGCATCGTGCAAACCTGCGAGCCAGCATGTTCACTCTAACCGACAAAGCTCTCGGCTCCCGTTCAATGTCGTCATCGTCTTTGAGATTGGGTTTTAATATGTGACCTAGATACTTAAAACCCTACTACCTAACTAGATATTTATATAAATGGCAGTCCCCCAAAAGTTGTACTCACTGCATTCAAACTGCAAATTAACAGTCAGAGTGCAGTTTAATGCAGTCAGTCTGTCTAGATCCTAATCTGGTAAAAAAAGTGGCTCAACAAACCCCCTAATCAATAAGATGTTTATTGATTAGGGGGTTTGTTGAGCCGCTTTTTCAAAGTAAGTATATAAGGTGCTCTCGTTAATATCAAACCTGCCTATACCTATCATGTGCCCAAAACGATGTTTTTCACCACCCACCTATCTGGGAAGATTAAAAACAATACAGTTCCCAGGAGTGGAGGCCCGCCATTAAAATGGGGATAGCTTAAGGTATTTTATGAAGCCATAACTGAGATCGTCACAGATCTATCACGACTAGCCTTTTGGGGACATTTGCGGGTGTGGTCTAAGCCATAACCTTTAGCGTTTATATTAATTAGTTACTAATGAAAAGCGTGACAAAAGTTGTTGTTACAAGATTAGCAAATTAATTTGCATCACGATTTTTTTCTGTTGCCTAAACTAATTAATATACAAGTTAAATAGTTCATATATTTGTAAATGGTAATCTCTGTAATAAATGATCCCGATTACATTTTTTTTCTGATGACAAGAACAAAATAATGGAAAGCTATTTTACCACAGAGTGATTAGGCTACTTTTAATTTCGGAAAAATTACGATCTCTGTGGGCCATGGCATCGAAGCCGCGAGAAAAACCGTCAAGTGCGAGTCGAACTCGTGTGTCTAGGGTGCCGTACCTACCCATTATATCGCCATAATAAAATTGGTATCATTATTATTGGTGGCAATTTTTAAGATATGGGCAAATTTAGAAACGCATAACGGAAACTTATAAGTACCAAAATTTACCTTAACTTACAACTTTTTTTTAATTTTTGAAATTTTTCTTTATTTGTGCTGTAAGACTTTATTTTTTTGCCATTTGTGCCTATATCTTTTTATCGTGTTGATTTTTATACACCCAATAGGGACTATAAACCTCAGTATCTCCATTTATTCTCCATTCCTGAGAAAATCGGTGGTGAGGCACGGACAGACGGACAAGAGAGTGATCTTATATGGCTTCCTTTTTTACCTTTTGAGTTACAGAACACTAAAATCTAACTAGATATCGGCAAAGCTATAACTCAGAAATATAAAGACATCAACATATTCGATCCTAACACTTTCATAATCTCATGCAGAATAGAAACTGCCCATACGACTGAATGTTACTGGTTTACACGAAATAATTTCTTTAAACAAACTCACACTTACATTGTCAAATTATAGGTTGAACTTTGCAGAAAAGCATAGTTATTATCTTTGTTACCCTTTGTACCACACTAAAGCGACAGTCTTAAATTCGTATCCAAGACGGTACTAACGTAACCAGTAAAAGTAACTTGGAACCTTGACCTTGTGTTGACAACCCCTCCCGGAACGCCGAACACTTTTTAAACCACTTTCATGTTCATTGTAACTCTTAAAATAAATGTCATTTAAAATTGTGTGACCCCTGTTTTGGGGATCAGTTCTGCCTTGTCACGAAAAATAAGTGATCTGTTTTTTTATTGTATTTTCCGTGATTCTAAAGATTATCTATATCATGATAGATAATAATGCATATATTGTTCAATTCATATTTTTGCAAAAAATACATTTTAGTTTTAGTTGTACCGCAGGCTTATTACGTATCTTGCAAGAGCTTATCGATAGCGTTTTTTAACCGACTGCAAAAATGAGGAGGTTCTCAATTCAATTGTATTTTTTTTACGTTTCAGAAGTTTTTACCAGGCGATTTTGATCATTCTTTTTAAACCCTGTTACTAAGACTCCACGATCCGTCTGTCTGTCTGTCACCAGGCTGTATCTCATGAACCGTGATAGCAAGACAGTAGAAATTTTCACAGATATAACAACAAATACTAAAAACAGAGTAAAATATATATTTAAGTGGAGCTCCCATACAACAAACGTGATTTTTTTACCGTTTATTTGCGATAATGGTACGGCACCCTTCGTGCGCCAGTCCGACTCGCACCTGGCCGGTTTTTATTTAAAATCTGTTGCTTTCATGTGGTCCCATTTAAATTTGTGTATGTAAACAAGCACTTATAAAACTTGTTTTGATTATAACGTAGTCAAATTAAGTTACCTAGCAAAACGTGTACCTTATCGATATCTAATGACGATAAAATACTTAAAGAAAAAATATATTTGTCCGATAGGAGCGTTACACCTAGGTCCCCGTGTGGAACAACGTGTGTGATTTGGACCCAAATGTAGATTTCGTCAGTACCTTTTCTTGCATAAAAGTCAGTGATGTCTTGAATGAACTTTGGAAGTATAAAGACATTAAAATCCTATATACCAGGTGTTGCAAGTAATCTATAGCCTTATTTATGAAGAACTTTTTTACCGACTTGCCAAAAAGGAGGAGGTTTTATGTTTGAATTTATGTTTCTTTTTTGTATTTTTACCGATTACTCCGACAAGATTTCGAAAATTATTTTTTCGTTTGAAAGGGTATACTTTCTAGGTGGTCCCATTGTCACAATATCAGGATCTGATGAGCGGATCTCATGGAAATCGAGGGAAGTCATCAAATTTTATAGGCATACATCTATATATATAAAATCCCTATGGATTTTGGTATTTTCATCAACAAGGCCAGCATTTGCATTCCGAACCTATCATTTGGTGAAGTGGAACTGATGAAGAAAACCACAGATGGCCACTGGAACTTCTGAATGTTAAGTAAATTTTCGGTATAAGATATCCCGATTAGTTAAATGACTGTGATGACGTAAGTTTAAATAAATGGTAACATTGAACTGCTCTGGTGATGAAGCTGGAAGGTAGGCATCGGAACTCCGTAATAAAACAATGTATCCCAGGCGTGTTTACGCTTGATGGAATTGTTATTAGAAGCGCTCTGGCTATAAAAGATGTTTATGGTAATATAAGGTAAAAAGCTACCAAAAACTAAAAAGACGAAAAACAAAAACATTTAACAAAAAAACTAAACCGACTTCCAAAACAAAACACTACACAGTGAAAAATAACTTGTTGTTCGGCAGTTGGTGTCGAAAAAGATTTTTAATAAAAAAGATTTTTATTTTTTTGTGTATTTGTCAAAAAGTATTTGATAAATAAGGGCCCTAGTGTTTAAAACCGCAGACGGAAGCAGCTATGACAGTTGTTGCATGATATTCTAACAATTTATTTTAAATGCTCCCGCTTAGTAACACACAAGATCCACGCCTAAATTCATAACACAAATTCAAAGCCGAACGTTTAAACTTACGAACTCGTATTTAAGTAGAAATTGAACAGTAAAAGGCTTTTGGAACAGCCTACTTTGAAGATCTGCTAACTGTAAGCGCTTTGCAGCAGGCTGCTATAACTGATGATACGAGTAAGTCATCATTCGAGGAACGAGAGACTTCATAAAAAGTTTCATTCACACGCCTGTGGCACATTGTGAGCGTTGTATAGGTTAGCACTTTCAGCGGCTTTGTAAAGCGGTGAAATTAGATGACATTTCTTTTTGTATATTTTTTTATTTGTGCCAATTTAGAAGACAGTGAAATAATATTTAAGGTAATTATAATTAGTTTATGTAATTTATCACTGTATGATTAAGTAACTCTAATTACTTGTTTATTTGGGATTATTTTGCGGCACTTCTTCTGCTCAGCTAAAACATTAGGAAGTGGTAAGGGGCAGGAATTTTAGAGGACAGTCTTAAGTCTTATTTTCAGCCTTTGTTTGAAATTATGAGTTTTTTTAATTAACTTACCCTTACTTACTTAAAATATCATAACCCGCCCCTTGCCACTTAGTAGTGTCAAATAATAATCAATTTTGACATAATTATCATTAAATAAGTAAAATTCATCATCATCTGACTAGCCTTTTTCCAACTATATTGGGGTTGGCTTCAATTCTAACCGGATTTAGCTGAGTACCAGTATTTACCAAATGGAGCGTCTGCCTATCTGACCTCCACAACCCAGTAATTGGGTAACACGATACCTCTTGACTAGACTGGTGGCAGATCTCAGGCTTCTGACTAACGACCATCTAAGATCTTCAAATGACAGCCGGGACCAACGGCTTAAAGTGCTTTCCGAGACACGGAAGAAACTCGCTACGAAAAGATGGTCACCCATCCACGGACCGAGCTCGGCAAGCGTTGCTTAACCTTGAAGGTCGACCCGTGCGGCTGTTATTATTTAGACACGAGATGTCTCATAATAAGTAAAATTAACAAGTAGAAATCAATAATTAGTTAGGTTGATTGGTAGATAATGCCTTGCTGCATCAAGTCCGCCTATGTATCACCATTGTACATGAAATTTTAAATAATTAAATAAATAATTACGTTACCGCAATTATTACAATCATGGAATCCGCTGGATTCGAGACGCACAGGAACGATCGAGGTGGCGACCCATGGGGGCGTCCTATGTCCAGCAGTGGACGTCCTTCGGCTGAAATGATGATGATAATTAATTACATTTTCATTTCGATTTGAATGTTCCGATAATTAGCAGAACCGGTGTAAATTAAAGATTTTGAACATTGCAGGAGCGTTTTTTGAATTTAGGAAAAATTATATTTTATTTCCCTGCATTCTTTTGAGAAAAGCACTATATATGCCTCGGCGGAAATGGCAATTGCCTGTCTCGTATTAGTGAAGTCCTCGCCTACGGCTCGGCCTTCAATCTCATATTCGACCTGCAATTGCCTATTTCCCGGCCTTTGCAATAATGTACTATTCCCGCGTTAAAGTGTTCATTTATTTTTCAGTACACAGCTCACAGCACATCTATTTGCAAGCCAGTACGAAATTTAAATAAAACTTTGATAAGTTACCTACTTGGTGGCCATGTTTTGTAGTAAAATATCGTTCCATTTTTAAACTACATGACAGATATGCGTTTACTATGTAATTTACTAATTTATTTGGCCGCTAAACCACGACAGATATGGATTTTTATACAACTTTTGCCGGCCGCTGCTCGTATGTATTTGGCCAGTACAGAAATTTCGATTTATCTCGAAGAAGGTTGTCAAAATAATGCTCAAGTTGCCAAGAATGTTTGAGAAAAAACTCTAGACACTATAGATAACATACCTTTATTAGTAGGTATAAGTACAAGGAACAACAGCTTGTTGAAAATCTAATAATTTTATCTCTTGCTATGCGGCATAACATTATGCAGACTCATTAGCATTCAAGACAGCCTAAGACAAAAACAGCATAAAATGCTGCAAAAAGCGATACCAATCTCTACACAAAACCACCCAATCAAAAAGGTCCAGCGCAAAAAAGCGCAAAAAATCAAGCGCTTACCGCTTTACCGCTACAGTTTCAGATGTCATAGTTGCAAAGGCATCGTCTCGCAAGTAATGAATAGGACCAATTAGTGGGACTGCCATTTCAACGACCCTCAGTGAGATATTAACAGGGAACGCGTGAAAGGGCATAAATGTTTGCGTATAAGTTCAAAATGGCTGCCAGCCTGGGTAAATTAATTCTAAGTTTAATGAGAGACGGGTTAGACAAAGAACTGGTATGGCGGATAGACGCCTTCCGGGAGTTTCTTTTTTTAATGTGGGATGTAAGTATGGATGGATGTATAAAAGCGATGTAAGGCCTTACAAAGGGTATGGAGGAGTCGCAGTTATATAGGATGGTATGCGGTAAGACATGACTCTAGACAATGGTGGTTTAAAGTGGGCTATGATGATTTTCGTTTTAATTTCTAGCATCTTTACAAATATTTATGATTTTGCAGATTTAGCATTTATACAGTGATGTGTACAACTATTTTCATAATGACCCTCGGTCGTGTTTCGTCAGTCTTCGGATTTCTATCAGATGCACTTTGCACTTTGTGCAGTCCGGACGCCTTCAATCACCTTGGAAGTATATAGAGTTTTTAATACTCTTTTAACATTTTTTATTTTTGTAATCTGTAGTCTCAAGCTTGACCACTATCTCACCTGGTGGTAAGCCATGATGTGGTCGATAGTGAAGCACGCTTGCCTAGAAAAACCTATTCACTCTTGACATAAAGATTCCTAGATTAAAGCTATCGGGAAACGCAGACTTCTGCAGGGAATTAAACTCCTTAGCTGTACGCTTAATATAATGTATTTAAAAAATGGGAGGAAAACTGCTGAAGTCGATGATTGCCGAGGGATATTAAGAAAATAGTTGTAATGTGCCAGATAGTAGGTACACGTATATTAAATTAGTTATATGTTAAGTCTCATATATGACCCAATATCACATCATAAATCTTGCGAACTTCATGCAAATTTATTTTTTATTTGACGTTTGTTATAGGCTCATACGTAATATACTAAAGCCTTTTTCCCAAGTGGGTAGGCAGAAACAGCAGAACCCCATCTGCTGCGATCCTTAAGTACCCTTTTGCATCATTTACATTCATACATCTAGTTATACACGCAAGCCGGTTATGACTTCTATGAACCTGGCACTTTCTGAGCAATCTTAAACTAATATATACTCGTATTTAAAGCAAAGAATTTCCAGAAGTATTTTTTCATTGGCAAACAAATGCAAAGCAATATTAAAGTAGGCTCTAACATTAATTTCACCACTAATTTGATCCGTAAATTATAACTTTTCCCCGGCGTGACCATTCTTCACCAGTATTACGGAGTTTTTAATTTTTCTGAACAAAAATCATTAAAACTTGCACAACATCAGTTCCTTGTGATTTAGATACTTTCTTTCTTGCTTTTTTATTCCTGATTGATGATTAAAACTATGGTTAGACATTTGTTTTGTTTTAAAGTATGGATTTTCATCGTGAATTCTATCACCATTCGACATCTCGTTAACTCACCTTTATGACCCACCTGTATGACCCAACTTTATGACCCACCTTTTTTGACCTACCTTTTTTGAGCAACATTTATTTATATTGAATTATTTTGCTGTTAAGCATTGCCGAAATTTAAAACAAGTTTTTGAATTCATTGAAATCGTACTAATTATTCATTCTTGTTATCATTATTTATTACAAATCTCTCATTTAAATTACCACACTTACTAAAAATAAGCAGTCATGGGAACTGTAACAGAAGTGTAAATTTAAAACTTTGCGATTACTGGCACCTAATAATAAACAGACCAAAAACTTATACAAATGTACTACTATGGAGTAAATAAATAATAATAGTAAGTACTACCTCAGTGGTACTAGTAGTGCTAGTAGTAATACCCAGTTATTCAAAAGGTGTTATACGAGCGCAACATTGTCTCAATAACATGTCGGTGACTAAAGAAATGTTCACTTCAAAAATACTCTCCATAAGCCATGATAAGCCCCTTATAATCTTTGATTATTATTTGTTTTGAAAACAGGCAGAAATATGAGGACATTAATTTACCATTTCAAATGCTTCAACTGCGATAACCGAAAGGAAATTTTAAAACTTGGGTTCTTTGCCTAAAAATAAAGTGAGGGTTTTTCTATGCGGAATATTAAACTTTTCAAATCATCATCTTCATCATTTCAGCTGAAAGACGTCCAATGCTGGACTTAGGCTACATTAATCGGTCCTGTTCGTCTTGCATCCACCGGACTCATGCAGCCTTAACCAGGTTATCTTTCCACCTAAAGCAAGACTTTCCAACGTTGCGACTTTCAGTTCACGGTCGAGACTCCAGAACTTTTTCAAATGGCTTAAGAATGGTTTCAAATAACTGCAGTACATTCCACATAATATGCACAACTTAAAAAAAGATAGCTTAAAGAGATATGGCGTTGACAGCAGTGAAATTAGGCTCCTAGTTGAGTTTGTAAGTATGTGAGAACCATGTTCCTATTTATCAAATGAATTAATTTACCTGTTAATCCTTTTAATACTTTATACCTACACGTAGTATACTATATAGTGCTATTCTAGGTGCATCGTCCTCACGTATATTAATTAATATGTGTATGGAAATATTGTAAAAACTTTTTACAATATTTACATACATATATTATTTCGTAAATATTTTTACATACATACGTTTCTAGTCCGTTCTTCTTCATAACTTTCCGAATGGACGGTAGAATCAATTGTTATTACTTGTAATTTTTTATTGTTAACATTCAAAAGTGCCGCTTAATGGCCTTATTGAAGTAAATAGTTTTGACTTTGACTTTGAAGTGGTGTCCAAGAACCGGTAGAAGCAGGGTTGTTTGTCCAGTGGCGAGGCGAACAGACAACATTGTTGCCATAGCAGCTAAAATCTGGATGAAGTTGGCAAAAGACGGTGAATCCCCACCGTCTTTTGCCAACTTCATCCAGATAGAGGCGCGAGAAAAGATAGGCCTGAGTCCAACAGTGGATGGCGATAATTAATCAAGAGACAGTTAAAGATCATGAGGAGTGAAAACAAAAGACAAAGGCATATAGGTTAACAACATGTTTTGCAAAATAAATACAAAACGATCACTAACATATATTTTAAAACAATTCGTATTAAAAAAATAGAGCTGAATATTTTTTGTATTTTTTTATTTAGACTTCATGCACAAAGGTACAAAGGCGGACTTAATGCCTCAGGCATTCTCTACCAGTCAACCAAGGGTGGTGAAGAGACAACATGGCGGTGCATAGTTTAATAATAAAAAACTAGTAATTATTATGCTAAAATAGGTGAAATACACGTACATATATATTCCTTATAATATATACCTATATAAATATACATATTATATATATTTATGGAGTAACAGATAAGAAGAAGGTGAGATGACCCTGCTTATTGTATTAGCTTCTCTAAAAGAAATGTCACATAGTCCTTCAGAGGAAAAGTTACACACTGAAAATTTTCCAACTTCACAACGACACACATTACGCAGTCGTAATTAAAAGAAGTACAACATTTCCACGATGTACTCAAAAAGCCACCTGCATAAATAAAACATAAGGTACTTATCCCAGTTTCTGGTACTTATCCAACTCTCGCAACGAACACTTGAAAAAGAAAATTGTTCTGACGTCTAGAGACTGGCATAAATTCATAGCTTTACATCATCATTTAAAACAGAAAATATGGGGGAGTAGCTGACAAGATACCCTAACTTTTACAAACCAAAATCAACCTTGTACAAGATAATTTTACAGTTAGTTTTCAGCTGGGAAAAATATTCAGGACAGCCCAAATTCTTTTTTCGGCAGTACAAAGTTGGATGTAATAATAAATATAATTCAGTATTTTTTACAAGGAAATAAATTGGCTGTGGCAGAGATTTTCAGAACGTTAAATAATTATTATTAGAAAAAATATTATTGAGGTACTTTTTTACCATTGAAGGCTAATGGAAGCTACGAAGTTGGAAAATATGAAGTAATTTTCTGCTTTTGTACGAACATTTTAGTTTTGTATTCTTTGTTTGATAGATTCGGGAAGCTTTTTACGATTCAGGCAAAATTAATGAGCCATTTGCCAATAAAAGGAACGGTTTTAGTTTTCTCGTAAGTATAAATCAACAAAAAAACAGATTTATTTTTTGTAAAAAAAATCTCTTCCGCTGTTTATCATACATTTTCTACATGTGTTCATAATCACCACTTCTGGCAAGGGTACCCAAATAAAACCCTCACGAAACTGGAAAAACCCGGGCAATTACAGAAAATTGTATGAGTTGTGGAGACAAGCCACTTCAAAGTCCCTTCAACTCTTTAAAAAGGTCACTGGCTGCAAAGTTCAGCCGTCATTAGTTTTTATTTTTCCCAAAACAAAATTAATGAAACTGCCATTCAGAAAAAGTTAGAGAATTTAAATAAAGGACTCGAATTTAACAAACTGCTGACATTCGGTCAGAGTTTAACGTTTACACTACAACTAGTCAGACTACTCTATACAGAGTCTATTCCCGCCCTTACTTTTGAAATAATAACAACCCTGTATTATTTGCGCTAACCATTTCAGTTCCCGGTGCAAATTCTTTTACAGTACCATCCATTGCGTGCTTTTTTCTGCTCTTCAATTCAAGTGACTCTACTTAAAGAGAAATGGATGTTAAAGTCAAGTTTGTGAGCGGTATTACCGAGTGCTTCTGGTATGTTAAACTGACCGCAGTTCTCATTACGTCGTCAGAAAATAGTTGTAAGTGTTGGGTTGCGACCTGCAACACCGTGAGCGGGGCGATAAGCGGTAGCGAGCTGAGTTGCAGAAACGGAAGCGACAAACACGCTAAACGTCGCAATAGCCACATTGCGGGACTTATGTCGCTTAAGCTTGCCTTAAACTCGACAAAGCTTTGTTGGAATCCAAATATTGTTAAATATGCGCAATTAGGGCACTTCATTGTTCAACAAATTAATACACGACATGATGTTTGTAAGACTGACAAAGACTGACAGTGAGTTGTGATTTCAATTCATATATTTAGACGCAAGAAAAAATTGTCTAGAAGAATAGGGGGAGGCCTTTGCTCATCAGTCTGACATTTTAGGTCAATAAAACACGCCTGAACAGCTGCTCAACTTGTATAAAGCACAAGTTCGGTCATGCATGGATTACTGCTCTTACCTCTGGGATGGATCTGCCAAATAACAGCTAAATGCACTTGAGTCGATTGACAGACGGGCCAAAAGGCTTATTGGCAACGATGCACTGGTCGCATCAAAGCTCCAGAGCCCCGAACATCGACGCCGAGTCGCCAGTCTGTCGGTTTTTTATCAGTTACATTACGGGGAGTGTGTGACGGAACTGCACAATTTGTTTCCGCCTAGCCCTTTCCATCATCGGACTACAAGGCGTACGGCCATGCGCCATCGGTACATGGTAGACATCCCCCCATAGACCGATAGCGCTAGGTTTTGAGGTTTCAAAAATATTAAAGTTGTTTGTTTTTCGCATATAGTTGCCGGACCATTTTCCCAACCTAATACCTTAGTTTGTGTCATCCTAGGTATTTGCATAGGTAGAAATTTAGCTGTTTGTCTTTTCGACCAGTATCGGACGAAAAGAAAATTAGAGATGAAAATTTTACTTTCATGATAATAACGAAGTAGTAACTGATGTACATAGGCATTTTGTGTCATCTCTGTCCACGGGAATCCTAATACTTAAACCAGTACCTAACACGTAGCCAACTAGCTCTAAAAGAATATTAAAGTAGGTTAAATAGGTATTACGCGTTTTAGAGTACTGATATCTGTTGTTTAAAATATTTTGTGTCAAATTCATCCACGACTTTTAAAGATATTTTATTTTTTTACCACAACACCCTGTAAAATCCACAAAAGAAAATACAAGTTATTAGAGTTTATGTGTTTTTCATTATTATGGTGTGACAAAACACTATTCATAATTTGTGTCGTTTTTATCCACGAAATCGTATTATTCTAAAAAAAATATCTAGACTTCTTCGCACGAAGGGCGAGCGCGGGGATAAGCGCAGGCACAAGCGGCGCGGGTGCTGGCAAGCCATACGCGCGGCGCGTTTATTTGTTTACATTCGGTCTTTGCAAGTTGCAACAAAAAAGTGCGTGCGTTATTTATGATGTATTTGATTGATTAAGGCCCATTGCACGAAAAACTTAACTCAGAATTAGTTGCTAACACGAGATGAAATTGACAAAGGTCAAAGACAAAGGTTAAATTGACAATATTGTATAACAAACTGTCAATTTAACCTAGTCTTAGCAACTGAGTTAAGTTTTTTGCGCAAGTGGGCCTTAAAAGTTAGTTATGTATGAAGCTGTGAAAGACTAAAATGGAGATTGAATTTAATAAATGTGTTATGTCGACACCCAATATGAATAACATAGTAACTCAACATTGCATAGTTTTCAACACAGCTATTTTCTTTTTTTGTAAAGTTTATTTGCTTTATTTTAGGTTTCATGTTACTAATTTTAATTGCTCTTTCAGTTTTGATAAAACCACTGCAAGTATGATTTTCGCAATTTTACAATTTACAGATATTTAGCATTTTTAATATGAAAAACATTGTAACTACGGTTACAATAGAGTCTTGAAAACATTTGAAAGATTTTTTCTGTGAATATTATTGTACGATTACGAATTATACCGACAAAAAAAAAACTTTGTTAAATATTATTGTAAGCAACAATTACAATGTGTGTCAATGTTAGATTTAGATAAAAAGACATGTAAAGTACTATGGAAGAGCTAATAAACTCGTTTTTTAATAATTATTATAATTCAATTAATATTCACAACGCTTTGGGCTCTGGTGGACACAGGTCTGGATAAAATTATCTATGCCCGTGTCTACCGTTCGCACAGCGGCGATCAGGAGACAAGCAGGCTCACAGATTACCTCAGTTAAGCGGCTGATGCGGCACAGTAGTGGTACTCTTCCACCCAATTAATGATCCAGGGGGACTTTAATGCTCACCATCAGCAGTAACGTGGTTCTTCCCATACCAGTGCAGTAATCATGCTGGATGGGAAATGCATAAGCTTTCATTAGCGGTAATCCGCCAGCTGGTTCGGGAGGCAACAGCAACGGGGGATGTTGATTCGCACACGGCCAATTGCTTGGACCTTCTGCTGACAATAGATCCAGGCCGATACTCTGTGTCGATAACTTCACCTTGGGAATGCGAGTGACGTATGTCAGAAAAAAGGCCTTCAACAGTGCTGCCAAGTCCTGCAAGAAGGTGTTGCAAAGGGCTCGGTTCGACCACATTGGCCGAATAGGGACATAACTTGCTTCTTACCCAGAAGATAGTAAAACGTTTTGGTCCCTGGGTAAGTCGGTTCAGTCGAACTTCTGCCATCCCTCACTACCACCACTGCTGAAACCCGACAGATCGCTGGCCCGCTTCGTTAAGGAGAAGGCAAACTTTTTTGCCTCTTTTTGCATAATCTTCGCGTCAGCATTCTGGTGATGCGCGGATGTATTCTTTCTCCTGGTGGATGTGAGACATATATGTCGGACATTCACATCCATCAAAAGGATGTTCGTATCAACCTCGACTTGAACAAAGCTAGTGATCCCGACGGGATGGGACGGGATACTTACACTTGTCCTTAAAACTTGTGCGCCCGAACTGTCTCCGATTTTGACACGTCTATTTTGCCTTTCGTGTGAAACTGTGAAAGAGTCGAATGCTTGGAAGTAAGCTAACGTTCAGCCCGTGTCCAAGAAGGAAAGTTGAGCTGACCCTGCCAATTATATACCCATCTCTTCGTGTGCTTAATATTAAGCTCCTGGTATACCTAGAAGCTAATGACATCCTGAAGTGATTGCCATTACGGTTCTACAGGGTTTCTAGCTTATGCCGTTTACATCTGCAGTAAGGCCATCGAGAGGCGCGGGGAGGTGCTTGCCATCTCCTTCGATAACTCGAATGGTTTCTATAGGGTCTGGCACGGAAGCCTTATTAGTAAGCTTCCTTCATTCGGTCTGCCTGGTGATGGTATGTGTGATTGGATTGCAGATTTCTTGTGGGATCGGTCCATTCCAGTCGTTATCGATGGGTTCTCGTCTGACCAATTGGATATTTATACCGGGGTCCCTCAAGGGTTGGTAAAGTAAGTAAAGTGCTTGAAACTTGGCTATGCAGACGACAGCACTGTTGCTGAGAGGTACTGTTCCATCCTTGTCCTTTGTGAGGCTGTGATGGAGCGTTTGAGCTTATCTTTGAAGCCAGTCTCCAAATGGGGCGATGCCAATTTGGTCTGGTTCTTTGCTGCTAAAACTCAGGCGTGTTTTTCTCTGTTAAAATGTGCCAATTCTACTCGGCTCTTTCCTTCCGAGGTGTAAACGTGCCGATAATGGACCATCTTGTGCTTCTTGGCGTTACTTTTAACACGATCCTCAATTTTGATCCACACATTGAGGCAAAGGTTCAACTGGCTGCCATAAAATTGGGGATCCCCACAAAAGTGAGACGGTTCTTCACGCCAGAACAATTGCTCAAGTTGTGTCAAGCTCGTCAAGCGCTAGTTAGATGATGTATGGAGTACTGTTATCATTTCTGGGCCGGATCTGCCAAAAACCAGCTTCATGCACTTAAGTTGATCAAAAAACGGACCAAGAAGATCGGCAATGAGACACTGGTCGAATCGTAGCTCCAGAGCCTTAAACAACGTCGCCGAGTTGCGAGCTTGTCGGTTTTAATCGGTTAAATTTCGGGAAGTGTGCGATGGAAATGTACGATCTGATTCCACCTAGCCCATTCCATAATCGGACTATAAGACTTACGGCGATGTGCCATTGGTACATGGTGGACATCCCACCCATACATACTAAACATTTTGGGAATACGTAGATTGTACGTACAGCTAAAGAGTGGCATTCCCTGCCGGAGTTTGTGTTGCTCGATAGCTACAACTTAGGAGTGTTTAAGTCAAGAGTGAATAGGTAACTTTTAGGCAAGCGTGTTTAATCGTCGACCACGACATCGCTTACCATCTGGTGAAGAAGTAGTCTAGCGCAAGCCTTCCAAATATAAATGAAATGCATTCCCCCTATTGCAAAGCTTACCACGCAGTGGATAGTAGATCCTAGAGCAGTGATGGCCCAGTGGTAACGGACACAATTTACAAGTATGGTCGTGGATTCAAACCCAGGCAAGTGCTTTAATTTGTGTAATTTATTTCATCACTATTGTTCTCAAAACACTGAAGTAAAAATGCATTGCATTGCAATGCAAATCTAAGACATGTACGAGTAACATCCATCAAACCACATTGGTCCCACGTGGTGGATTTCGGCCCATTACCTCTTACAGAGAGGGGGCCTAAACGCACAATAGACCAAATGGGAGTTTAAGTTCAGAAAAGGGGGTCCATCTATCCTGTCCTATCCTAATGCTTACGACGCCTATCGTTTGCAATTACTTCTACACATTTTTTTGTATTATTCTTCTTACCCACATATCTGTAATATTGAATGAGTCTAAAAAAATGTTTATTTCATTCCTACTCTTAGTTTTTCTCCAAGACCATTTATGCTGATACTACTATATTCAATTGATGTACTAAAAACCTATTCTCGATGTCAACACTGCATCTTTCTTTACAATGATAACATTTAAATTAACTGTTTAGATTTAAGAAGAAAAGCATTGTAACTTAAAATTACAATATCATCATCATCATCAGCCTATTAATGTTCCCACTGCTGGGACACAGGCCTCCTCTCTGTGAGAGGGGATGGGCAACCCGCACTGGGCCCGCGTGGTGGATTACTTCCACCACGCGGGCCCAGTGCGGGTTGGTGGATGTCACATGTCTTCGAATTTTTGGTTCTAGGACATGCCGGTTTCCTCACGATGTTTTCCTTCACCGTTTTGAGAGCAGTGGTGATGAAATAATTTACACAAAGTAAAGCGCCTGCTTTGGCTCGAACCCACGACCTACAACTTGTAAGTCGCGGCCGTTACCACTGGGCCACCATTGCTCTCAAATTAAATTACAATATAGTAAAATATAAATAGAGCAAAATTTAAAATGTATTACATTGTATGTCAATTTAAATTACTTTAAAACAAAGAAACCCTTGTTACCAAAACTTTTGTGTAGGTATTGGAACTTGATCGACAAGTATACTTTAGTAGAAACATTGTTCATTTTTAATTACAATAAAATTATTCCATTTTACAAATCAAATAAAATTATTAAATTTCACATTTTCTTATCCTTTATTTCTGCCTCTTAAATACGGTTAAGAGGCAGAAATAAAGGTCTGTCCTTGCTGATTTCATATGACATAAAGTTGTACCAATGTGTAACTAAAGTTATGATGTTATTCAAATTGGGTGTTGATATGTGGATACTGGACGTTACATACAGTGATTGTCCTTTGTGAAAGGGGATTGTTAAAGTTCATAGAATCAAGCATTGTAAGGAATGACGGAAAAGCAGACTGTTTTAAGGACCGTGCTGAAATAAAACTACACCAATAATCACTATCACCACACAACAAAAATATCTAGTATTTTTTTACTTCGTGTATTATTTGTCTTACTGACTGTAGGTACAATCGGCCAAATCTATATCTGATCACCGTAAGGACTATTTTAGCTTGCAGGGGTCGCCCGCTAAATTAACGCCGACATACTCATCAACCAATATTATCGCAGCATCGGGTGACTGTTTCTCTAGTACCTGTCAGCCCCTTGTTTTTGTAATTAAAAAAAGACGGCAAAAAATCAAACAAGTCATTTGGCTATGGTCGACGCAAAAAGGGCGGTACCTAGTACACTACCTAACCGAAGCGGGGCGCGGGATATCGAGAAGCAGTATAATGAAATAGCGGTAGGTAGGTAGGTGTCGGCATACCTACCAACCTACCGCTTTCAGGTTTAAATTCGAAGCGAATCGAAGCGTCAATCTAAAATAATATTGACCACATTGACCGTCTTCTAAGCATTGACCATTGACATTCGTAGGTAATGAGATTGCAGACGCGCTGTGTACAAAATTAGCACTTCATTATTTTTATCTCTATGGGTTACACATTTGTTCATTACGTAGCGAAGATAATAGTCAATCAATACTCAATATGATAGGTATGTTATTTATTTATGAACGCTTCGCATCTAAGAAGAAATTGTACCGAACGAACGAGTTTGCGTGCGTTTGCCGCCGCCGCGTCCGCCCGCTTCGACCGCAACCATTGTTTTTGTGTTTTATTCATTTTAATACTTACCGTGAATGAAAATGACACAAATTTACAATGTCGATTTTTCATGCATTTATGATATTAAATAAGTGAACTCTAATGATTGTAATATTTTTTTGAAGCGTTTGTAGCTTAGAAAAACAAAATAACTAAAAATCTTAAAATTGCGTGCCCTAATTTGGCACAAATTTATTTAATAGGCATATGTAAGTGATCTGATAAAGGAAATAGTTATTTCATAAACTGTAATTTTTTTTTTGCACTATATTTTACATATTGACCCTATGTCAGTTTGCATTGGACGATTATGACACAAATTGGGTTTGCACACTCCGCAAACTATCCTAGATATAATACCATAAATATTTTAAACTTTAAATATTTTTTGCCCGTTTTGATTTGAATAAAAATTATCAACCACAAATCAGCGAATTACTGAAAATGCAAGTATCAGATCTGACACAAAACGCAATAATAACCTTCATAGGTACGACTGTATCCACAGGCAAGAAATAAGCAACTTTAGAATTTTTTAAACTTATGACATCAAAATAGCCTAGCGCTATCGGTCTACCATACGCACAAAGCATTTTGCTAATACTTTCATTGTGCGCACAGTTAAGGAGTGGAATTCCCTTCAGGAGTCTTTGTTCCCTGATAGCTATAACCTAGGTTTTTAAGTCAAGAGTGAATAGGTTTCTTCTAGGCAAACGTGCTTCACTGTAGACCACATCATCGCTTAACATCAGGCGAGATGGTGGTCAAACGCTAGACTATAGTTTATAAAAAAAAAAAAACCTCAATCGAGTTAACTTCAATGTCACAGACGAGCTGAACCCATAATTGGGTTTTCTGACAGCAAACCTCAGTGCTAAAGAGAGATTTACACAATTAGGACAGTTAACAAAAGCGCACAACAAATATTAAAAACATTTGAAATCTTACTAACTAACTACACTAACACAAATTACATATTGCCTGTCTTGGGTGCAAAAAAAAATTAAAGAGGGTTACTGCGGCCCTGGCACAAGCGACTGAAGGAACATGGGTGGATTTTAGGATAAGTCATTGGATGAAGTCCAAATTCAAAAAATAAAGGTATAGACTGCATTCAATCAACGATAACGATTGTCCAAAATTCAAGACGTTTGTCTAGTATAACTCCTATATTTTAATTCAGAATTCGATATTATCAAATTTTGGAACAACAAACTCTGTCATAAGACAAATTTCAAAATACATTGCAACTTGTATAAGGTAGCTAACATTCTTATTAATCAACTTATAACACACAACGCCAAATTCAACACTTAAGATGGTCACAGATTGAAATTATGATTATTATTGTTAAGTCTAAATAGTTTTCAACTTTGCACAAGCTTAACTTAATAATTAAGTATCATTAGCCTTAAAATAATCTCTTACCACCTTTTCACCTGCTCACACCTCAAGGGACATAAAAAGTAACGACACTTACACACTTTACGTACAATTTTGCCTCCAAGTACTTTCAAAGTAGTCTGCACCGCAATATCAGGAAGTAATTAAAGCATCTTCGTTACGTATTCTGCAAGCCTGGTGTTGGGTTTAATAACTTCTTGTTACTTTAATAATCTATTTTTGGAATCACAAACTTGTTTTTGTAGTTGCATTGATGTCGTTAAGTACACTTCTTTAAAATTACAACCAAAGTCGTTGAGTGCTATTGAACGTTGTTTGGTTCAAAGACTTTTGTTGTGTCGTCGTTTTGGCCTTTTAGAATGACAAAGGTAGAGCAATATTGTTTAGAGCATACCTAAGTGTTTGTTGTTTTAGTATTTACAAAGCGCCGATACATAGAAATGGAAATTTTCTAGGGATATATTACCAAGTTCTACATACTGATCCTATTTGAAAATGCACAATTTTGGTTAAATATATTATTACTAATTTTGATAGTACCTTGGGTAGATTTCAATGTTTCAGAGACATGCAAGAATCTAGAAATATTTCTTAAGCATAAATCAGCCTTCAAATATCCTACGTTGTGTCTTAGGTCACTGTGAGAGACATTGGACAAACATAATTTAATTTACTGAAAATATTGGTGCTTTCTTAAGATATAAAACTTGTTAATTATACATTTTATATTAAAAAACAAAATATGAGCTAATAAGATAACGTCACACTCTGCCAAACTGATATTTGTTTCGAACTAACTCCGCTAACAGAACGCAGTTCACACCATTTTACATTATAGAAAAAAGTGCTTAGCTAGGAAGCTAAGTATGGGCTATGACCACAGCATTACGCTTTTTAAATAATGTGTGAAATAAAGTACATTTAATTTATTACTTGTTTCGTTTGAATCCCTGATGGGAGTGGAGTGGGGGCTAAGTGAGAATGATTACCCATGCAGGAGTCGTGCCTCCTTTAGAAGTATAGTTACTGGAGCTGTTAATTTGATTAGTCAATTTGAATGGATGTTTTAACAGCAACGGAATAGGAATTGAAATTAAGATAAGTTCAGGGAGTGTTTATTTTGTTGATTTTAATTGATTTCGTTTTTACGGGGTTACCGTTAAAAAGAATAGATACAATTAAATTCAAGAACTTTTGAAAAATGGATACAACAACATACAGAACTGTGGGTCTCACATATACACAGAAATCTGCATTTTAAAAAAAACAGTATTCATAATTTAATAAGTTTATAAAATCATTTCCATTACAAGATGATATTTTTCTATATCAATGATCAAGTAATTAGTAATTTTTGACAAAGATAGCTGCAAAGTTTTTGAAGGTGATTTAAACATAAGCTCTAACTGTGAAACTCTTATTTTGATAGGTAGTGTTATAATGGTCTATATATTACAGTCTATATTTATCAGGGCAATAAAGCAATGATTGTGAATGGTAATTTAAAGCTGAGTGCACACGAACTGTGTCATCGTAGGCGAAGGCATTTAAACCGGTTTCAGATGCAAAGGACATTATTCTGAATCATAATGCAGATACACTGTGTGCCTATATTATTTGAGCCCATCTAGGCAAACATTTTATAAATGCCCGCAATATCTATATTAAGAGGACCTATCCACTTATTTACTTTGCCCCCAACTGTCACAAAACCACAACTTCATTAAGGCGAGTAACTCCCCTGCGGTGGACCTTCAAACGCAGCACAGCATTGTAAAAGGTTTCTCTGATACAATATTAATCTCACTAGACTCAGTTATAACATGAGAAATTAATTTATAACCGGTATTAGCTCGCCTGCATTTCAAGGAAACTGTTCAGCAGAACGTTCGTTTAGCTATGCGGCTTGATAAGGCTAATACTCGGTTTCAAGAGGCTGATAACGATAAATTCTGCAGTTTCTACTTAGATTTAATATGCTTTATGAAGTCTGAGGGAAATGAAAAGCTTGTTTGAATTTTTCAGTAGGTAAGGTGAGTCTGTGACGTCAAAATTAGTTCGGTTCATTCGATTTGCCGTCATTTATTTAAGAGTTCTATTGTATATCTCCGAAGTTCTACATCAGATCTTCACAAAATTTTAATGGGACCGATTTGGGAACATACTGTTTCAATCAAAAAATAATTTTCAAAATTGGTCCACAATTGACGGAGAAATCGGTGAACATATAAAAAATAAGATAAAGTATTACATACTATCTCCTCTTTTTTGGGGATATATTTTCTGTTTTTTGAAGTCAGTAAAAAATAAAGAAAGAATTATATGGTTCACTACGGCCTTAGAAAACCATCAATATGCCCAGCCATTCCCCTACTATGTTAGGGTCGGCTTAAAGTCTAAGCGGATTCATCTAACTACCAGTATTTTACATGGAACGACTGCCAATCTGAGCGCCACAACCCAGTAACTGGGTAATACGAAAACGCAACTGTCTTTGGGAATTGCTTATGATTTCCTTGGAGAAAGTTGTTCATTTACATGTACAAGCAGTGCCGTCTTTACCCTATGGGCACACGGGGCCAGTGCCCAGGGCCCCCATCTGCAGGGGGCCCCGAAGGACCGATAATTTATCTCACATTAAATTCTCAAAACATTTTCGTCGGGCACGAAAATAAAACTTACCTTTGTTTTCAAATTCAAGTCAAAATTATAACGATTTTATTTAAGCAAATTAAGGCAAAATCAATCAAACTTTGCCTTTTTCTTTTAGAATTATAAAATTTCCACAACAGTTGATTTGATTTTGACTTATTTAGCTTAGAATCTATTTATGACAAAAAGTCATATTCAAGCGTAAACTTGACTTGAAATCTGGCGAGTTGACAAAAAAATGCGTGTTCGTAGTCGCAGCGGAAAAATGTCGAATATCTTAATTTCAGTTTAGCAGATAGTTAGTGTATGACGTCGTGTAATTGTGTATGGTAACTACAAATTTGTGTATCCAACCATTGGGGAGCTAATCAATAAAAACTGTTTCCGCTGGAACTACGTCCTCCCAGCGGAACTTTTTTTTTCCTATGCACGTAGAAGAAAAAAAAAACATCCAATAATTAGTTTGTAACGAGAGGTAAATGTGTATGCTTGAATGAAATTTGTGTGACATAAAACTGCGGCAATAATCAAGTTTCCGCTGCGCTGACGTTTGGCAATTTGATGAAAATCATATAAAACGGCTTAGTGCAGAGTTTAATTTTTTTACGTACGTTGCTTTGAATTTGTGTGTAATGATTGTTAACACAGAATTAGAAAAAAACAACCCGTTCAGAAGATATACACGTAAAAGTAAATAAGGTTATTAGGTCCAAGAACTTAAAATAGGAACACTAGAGCATAACTTATAACTTTTATTTGTATCTTTTAAGAGAATACAATGCCTTGCCAAGTTTCATTTATGTGGTCTTAGTAATTAATGAGCGATGGCATAATTTACTACGGCTTGAGTACTATATTGTATGACATCCGATTGCAGGACTTTTTAATGGAAAAGCAAAATATAACTTATGCCGATGATTAGTTTATTAACGCAACTATTCACATCTAAAATTTCAGCTCAATACACTAAATAATTAAAGAGATATAATAAAAATACCAGAACAACCGCAATACATGGATAAACCGACCAAGTTTGAATGGCTACAAAAAAGCGGCCGTGCAGTATTAAGAGCTAACGTTCTAAAATTTCCAGTGTTGTACCATTATTGGACTGGTACAGCTGTGCACACAAGTTTTGAACAATTAACTAATACTAGTATACTATTTTTTAATAATTTTGGAGTGCACTTGTCATTACTTCATATTGACGATTCATTGTGTTTTTTGTGTACATCTTTCGTTGGAGGTCCTGAATAAATAAATAAAATAATAATTTTCGTGATAAAAATAGTAGGTCACTTGATTTTTAACCGACTTTATAAAAAGGAGGAGGTTCTATGGTTGGCAGTATATGTATGTACTGATTTCTCAGTCAATTGTGGACCGATTTTGAAGATTATTTTTGTTTGAAAGAGTAGGTTCCTGAATTGGTCCCATTTAAATTTGGTGAAGATCTGATAAAGAACTTCGGAGATATATAACAGAACACTTAAATAAACAACAGCAAATCTCTCGGGATTGCTGCAATTGCATTGCATGGCACACTCTCATTTCGGGTTTTTCATCGTCATTTATTCGGTTAATCTATTCCGGCATAACTTTGGGCATTGTGGGTACCTTAACATGCTCATTAAATTATTTACCATAAAAATACAATTGGCTTTCAAATAAAAACAGTACAAAGTGAAAAATAACTTCAATTTCGGAAGTCGGTGTCAAAAAACGAAGAAACAAAACAGAAACACCGACTGTCTAAATTGAAGTAATTTTTCACTTTTTAGTGTTTTTATTAGTAAGTCAGTTGTATTTTTATGTAAAAAAGTTTTTTTTCTTAAACTTTCAAAATTATTTGCATCTGTAACAAATGCATTTATTTACCAGTACTTATATTACAAAAAGTTATTACTGTAGGTAATTATTATGTTCTTAATATTAAGCTAGTAATAATTAAAAAAAAAACTTACACCAGTAGTCATTTCAAATGTCGAATTTAAAAAGTTAACAGTATACTATGGAATAATTTAAAGTAGGTAGGTATTTTCTTAGCACGCGCTTCCTCTTCTTTTTCTATCAGTCACAACCAACTCCCTAAAATTTACATAGTAGAACTTAAGATTTACAATCTAAACACATCAACACGGTCTAGGGATATTTTTAAAAAAGCGAATTACTATCAATGTGTTAATTATTTATATGATATATATATATTTAAAAGATACGTTATTTAATATTCTACCATTTTTTAATAATGGTTAAGGTACTTCGATTAAAATTTCAGGATTTTATGGAAAAAAAATGAAGCATAGAAGGAAACCGTATATGAATTAACTTTTAATTTATGAGTAAAAACTGAAAAAAATAGAAAAATCATTTAATTTGTGTTTATAAACTTGAAGTTAGTAGTCTGAGAAAGCGCCCATGATGTTCATAACACATCGACAACGATTCGGTATGATCAGAACAAGGTTGTCAATGTCTTGCTGCGGAATATTGTCCCATGTCCTTCTGAGGTGCGCAAAAAGTTGATCTTCTGTAGCCAGATTTTCAGGAACTTCCTTCAGAGCTCTTCTTTGCAGCATATCCCACGCATGCTCAATGGGATTTAGATCTGGCGATTGAGCAGGCCAGTCTAAGGCTCTAACATTGTGTGTATGTAACCAAGCTGCTACCGTTCTCGCCGTGTGTGCCCGGGCATTGTCGTGCATGAGCAGGAAATCTTGCCCCATTTGTGTTCTGTGGGGCAAGATTACGGGCCCCAGCACCTGTTGGACGTATCGTTCTGCCGTCATATTGCCCCGCACCCAAACGAGATCCGTCCTTCCTCCAAGACGAATTCCTGCCCAAACCATAATTGTTCCTCCTTGGTATTGGTGAACTTCCTGAGGGTTCTGAAGACGGCTCCATCGTCCAGGAACTCGCCAAACACGCGTCCTTCGTGAATCTGGATGGAAGCCGAACCTGGATTCATCCGTGAACAGCACATTGGACCATTGCTCACGGCCCCAGTCCACGTGGTTCCGAACCCATTCTAATCGTCGTCCACGATTGCCTCTCCGTAAAGGTGGGACCCGGAGTGGTCTACGAGAGCGTAGATTGCTTTCATGCAGTCGCCTTCTTACAGTTTGGTCACTCACAAGCACTTGGTGTTCCACTCGTAGCCTTTGGACCAATTGAGTCGCCGTTGCATTTGGTTGAGCTCGCGCAGTAATTTGCAAAAATCGGTCTTGTCTGGGGGTAGTGATGCGACTTGGCCCCCGGTGCCTCCCCGCTACTTCACCTGTGGCACGATAGCGTGTCCACAATCTTGAAATTACATTTTGGTGGGTCCCTATGGCCTCAGCAACATTACGCTGAACAGACCCAGCTTCCAGCATTCCCACAGCTCGTAACATCTCCGCCCTCGTCAAATGTTGGCGTTGCATGACTACAATACCTCAATTTTAACTTATCATACGTTTAAAAATTAAAAAAAACTGTAACTAAACGTAATTCGTATTGTTTTCTAAATTTCGCACAAATGAAAATTCCCTCTCCTACACATCAAGACATTTTTATGCCACCGAAACAAACGAATTTTCAAAAATTTGAATTTGGAATTAGTCTGAGATAAATTACAAACAAATCGGTGTATAAAAAATTCCAATGCGGCCAGTACTTTTCGAGTTATTTAATTGAGTATGAAATATCCCTAGACCGTGTTGATGTGTGTATATGGGCTTCAGTAGGTAATATATTTTTTATTTATATATAATAAAAAAAACTGATTCATTTTATCAATGTTTTTAACAATCTCGGGATACTGGGGTCCCGAACCTTTGAAAGGCGTGCCAGGGGCCGAAGCTAACTCGCAGAGGCCCTGTTAACTATGTATCATGATATGTGACACCAAACGATGATTATTCGTAGATGCACTACGTAAGAGCACCCAAGGACAATCCCCGGTTGGTGTAGGACTATTGTTAATATGGAGACAAAGATATTGGGCTATGGGTTTGGCAGGTTTAGTGGATCGATTTCCTAAAACTATAGAATTACTATTAGCCCCTGACTGACCACTGTTGAATTACACGGCTATAAAATGGCAGCGGGGGGGCCCGCACACTCAATTAATGGACGAGGGTCTTTTTAGTACTTGAGTGACGTAGCGCCATGGCGGCAAACATATCTGGAGGTGCTTGAGGAGTGGAGTGGTATACCAAGGCTATCCGTCCAATCCCGGAAATACGGTAAAGATCCCTACCAGCATCATCCAGTAAGATTATACTTCTTTCCACCGAGCACTTTTGCTCTTGTGAATCTTCATTCAAGCCAACCAATTAAGGCAAACGAGAGATGGGAGCTCTGTTCCCCATCAGTGTTCTTTCCGGCCGGCCAATAAAGGCAAGCGGAAGATGAGGGTCAACTGACAAAACTTCTCCCAGGAGATCTGGTCCGTGGGGCCGCCAATGCCCAGCAGCTCACCACAAAGCTGCCCTGCGGACCTATCTCTGTTATTATTACTTTGTTAATAATATTGTTTTTTTTTAAGTATTATATTAACATTAACTAATAAATACTTTTAAGAATACGAAGTTAATGCAGTTGTTTTATTTTCTGCTAAACTATTGTGTACGCACCTGTACGAAACTATTAAACACAATAACGAGCTATACTGGAAATTTTAAAACGTTAGCTCTTTATACTGCACGGCCGCTTTTTTGTAGCCATTCAAACTTGGTCGGTTTATCCATGTATTGCGGTTGTTCTGGTATTTTTATTATATCTCTTTAATTATTTAGTGTATTGAGCTGAAATTTTAGATGTGAATAGTTGCGTTAATAAACTAATCATCGGCATAAGTTATATTTTGCTTTTCCATTAAAAAGTCCTGCAATCGGATGTCATATAATATAGTACTCAAGCCGTAGTAAATTATGCCATTGCTCATTAATTACTAAGACCACATAAATTAAACTTGGCAAGGCATTGTAGTCCCTTAAAAGATACAAATAAAAGTTATAAGTTATGCTCTAGTGTTCCTATTTTAAGTTCTTGGACCTAATAACCTTAGTTTACTTTTACGTGTATATCTTCTGAACGGGTTGTTTTTTTCTAATTCTGTGTTAACAATCATTACACACAAATTCAAAGCAACGTACGTAAAAAAATTCAACTCTGCACTAAGCCGTTTTATATGATTTTCATCAAATTGCCAAACGTCAGCGCAGCGGAAACTTGATTATTGCCGCAGTTTTATGTCACACAAATTTCATTCAAGCATACACATTTACCTCTCGTTACAAACTAATTATTGGATGTTTTTTTTTTCTTCTACGTGCATAGGAAAAAAAAAAGTTCCGCTGGGAGGACGTAGTTCCAGCGGAAACAGTTTTTATTGATTAGCTCCCCAATAGTTGGATACACAAATTTGTAGTTACCATACACAATTACACGACGTCATACACTAACTATCTGCTAAACTGAAATTAAGATATTAGATATTTTTCCGCTGCGACTACGAGCACAAAAATGCAAAGAATTTGCAGTATTTTATCATGATGATATTAATGCATGTGAGCTCAAAACAGAATGTTTACATTTAAGCCAATATTTATAAAACATAAAGCAATCAGCGTATTTTTTGTCTCAACCTAATAAAGTCATCTAAATTAGAAGACACTTATCTTTGGATTAGTTTCTTCTAATTTGATGAAGTTGTTTCAAGAAGCGTTCATTTTCGCAGCCTAAGAGAATAAAAAACCGGCTAAGTGCGAGTCGGACTCGCGCACGAAGGGTTCCGTACCATTATCGCAAAAAATCACGTTTGTTGTATGAGAGTCCCTCTTAAATATTAATTTTATTGTTTTTAGTATTTGTTATTATAGCGGCAATAGAAATAGGTACATCATCTGTGAAAATTTCAACTGTCTTGCTATCACGGTTCATGAGATACAGCCTGGTGACAGATACGCAGACGGACAGTGGAGTGTTATTAATAAGGTCCCGTTTTTACTCTTTGGGTACTGAACGTTAAAAATGAATTGCGAACAACAATGTTACAAGACCGACTAAGTAATTTGTTTATTATGTGCATAGAAAGTGACATCCCTCAAAAACTTGACTCTGCTATGTGGATATAATAGAAGATTTTGCCCAACAGAAAGCCCGAAAGAAACCACTATCGTAATCGTAACCAAAAAACCAACATATTATAGTATATAGAAGATCATAGTAGAAAAATGTTAGTATAGTTTGCTTTCTTTACTTTTCAAAAGGGCCCCAAATTCTTGTGTGCCCGAGGGCCTCGGCATAGTTTAAGACGGCCCTGTGTACAAGGAGTATTTTAAATATGATCACACCTTTTCATAATTTATAATTAGACATCGGATTATATGCATTTTCCTGTTTGCATATGTATCAATCAATCTGCATAGCCTTTTCCCAACTATGTTGGGGTCGGCTTCCAGTCTAACCGGATTCAGCTGATTACCACTGTTTTACATGGAGCTGTCTATCTGACCTCCACAACTCAGTACCTGGGTAACACGGTACACCTTGGCTAGACTGGTGTCAGATCTCAAGCTTCTGGCTATTCGTAACGACTGTCAAAGATCTTCAAATGACAGCCGGGATCACGTACACACTTACCGTGCTTTCCGTAAACTCGGTATGTTGAAATTGTCACCCATCCACGGAACGACCTCGTCAAGCATTATTTAACCTTTAAGATCCACCCGTGCGGCTGTTATTATTTCGCCACGAGCTGTTTGCATATGAATAAAACTAAAATAAAACATACATACATACTTTCTCTTATATATTTATAGATTGCATATTTTAGTACTTTTTCTTTGATAGTGTTTATTTCAGTAGTTAAATGTATTATCGGTGTTGTATTATTAATTAAATGCTGTTCTATATAAAAAACCAGGCCACGCCTGTTTTTTTTTTCTGCAGATATGGCGCCAAATTTAATGTTCTTTCTAATAACTTCAGTGGACGTAAAGGTCATTTTCAGCCTACAAATTAATATAAAATAACAATCTTCACAAGTTTGCTATAGAAAAACAAGAAAATATTTGTTTGTATGTTGTCACAGAAATTAAAAGTGATCACACTAATAATATTATAAAGGCGAAAGTCTGTGTGTGTGTTTGTATGTTTGTTACTTCTTCACGCTCAAACGGCTGGACGGATCTAAATGAAATTTGGCACAGAGATGGAGTCTGGAATAGCACATAAGATACTTTTACCCCGGGAATATATTCCCTTAGGATAATTTTCGACATTCACGCGGGTGAAGCCGCTGGCAGAAGCTAGTAATTAAATATATGTGACAACTAGCTTCTGCCAGCAGCTTCGCCCGCAAGTAAGTCGTAAATTATACCGAGGGAACATATAAAAAACAGGATAAAAAGTATTCTATGTGATATTCCTGACTAGTATCTGTCTCTGGGCCAAATTTCATCCAGATCCGCCCAGCCATTTGAGCGTGAAGACGTTACAAACATACAAACACACACACACTCACAATCTTTCACCTTTATAATATTAGTGTGATAGACGTGATAAAAGTGTGTTATATGAAAAAAAGATAGTGCATAATTCGCCGTTTTAAGTGTATATTTGCATACATATTTTGGCTTTTTGATAGTGCATATTATCCGATGTCTAGTATAATGTTTCAACTTATAAAATGAAGGTTTACTATAGGTGTACCGCTGCCTATCCCTTATGAAAATACTGGCGTAATATTTATTACAATGTTTGTTATTACTCACATAACGTTTCTTAATATTTAAATAACAAACGTACCAAATTTAAATCTTAAGACAAGTTTGCAAATCACATCATAACTCTGACAAAAAGCCCTGTTAATATTTGAAATCGTAACAGGGAATTTTTTTTTTTAACTAGCACAATTGTAGTCACGAACATTCCCAGGCCTATGTTTCAGCTAAGCACGCGATGAATTTATTACGCAATTATAGTCGCAAAAAAATGTTATTTCAGTGTAATTGTTACTTAAAAGCACTAATTTTGATTTAAAATGAGTTGGGACTATTTTAATTTAATGTATAATTGTAGGTTATGTAATTGGTTTTCAGACCGTAAAATAAACCCATACCTGATGGAAATTAACATAAAAACAAATGTGAACACTAAATAATTAAACAAAGAAAATAATTGATTTCTTTTAAAATGGATTGGCGAAAGAGCCTGGAGGTTTTGAAATGGCGACTACATCCCGGCAGACGCGCGAAAATCCGCTGGATGTCAAGCATCCAACAAAGTAATTTTATTTTCTGTGATGAGAGTTATATCATCACAGCAAAACAAGATCCAAACTAAAACAATTATTAAAATCTTTATGATTAGTTAATGTACGGGGGTCAAACCAGTTTTGAAAAACAATCAAGATATCAGTCTCCTCAGAATCAGAATCTTTCTTGGTGTTACGTTAACATCGACCCCTAATTTTGGTCCATTCATTGAGGCAAAGGCTCAGTTGGCTGCAAACAAGTTGGGAATCCTTGCAAAGATAAGACGGTACTTCACGCCTGAACCGCTGCTCAAATTGAATAAAGTGCAAGTTCGGACATGCATGGAGTACTGCTTTCTCCTCTGGGACGGATCTGCCAAATATCAACTTGATGCACTTGAGGCGATTGACAAACGGGCCAAGAGGCTTATCGGCAACGATGCACTGGTCGTCTCAAAGCTCCAGAGCCTTGAACAACGACGCCAAGTGGCCAGACTGTCGGTTTTTTATCGGTTACATTTCGGAAAGTGTGCGATGGAACTGCACAATTTGATTCCGCCTAGCCCTTTCCATCACGTACGTCTGAATGGATGGTTGTCTGTATCGGGTAGCGTCAGGCTGGTGACCAAAAGTTTGCTACTTTTTACTAAATATAGTCACGGAGTCTCAGCGCTAAGAAATAAAATTTGATTCAAATAAATCTCACTAGATGGCGCGATATGCACCGATCTGTTATTGAATGTGTGTAAAATTAAAATTTTCCAGAATTGAACATAAAAATTGTATGTTCGCGTTTAATCAACTCTCTTAAGAACAAAATTATAAAAAATGGGGTCTTAATTCAAACTTCAAAGATTATTTAAACGGATCATTTAAAATTGTTTTACATTTCTGAGATATTCCACTCGATTGTTTAAATTTGCAAAGTAAAAAAAACATTATGTTGCAAAGAAAACAAATACTAAAAAACAAACATTCACTGTATTGCAACAAAAAATATTAACGAACCGAGTAAACCCTTTTACTTGCAAGTTGCTGCTAACACCATCTATCTATTGCCGTGGAACATAACCGAAACGCGATTGATGGACAAAAAATAAACGGTTTAATCAGACGAAAAACGCTAGTTACGTCGCCACGGTTTCTTTGTATGGGATGAGGCATCTGTATGCTGGTATTATATTATCACTCATCATCTTCATTATATTATCTGTGCTATAGTGTAGCTAAAGTCAATTAATTGCTACCAAACTTTAAAATTACCAGCCATTCTGATATCAAGATAGCTGGGCAACTCTCTATTTATGTAAACTATTCAAATTCATGCTATTATACTTGAGTAATTACTACCTCATTGCTACCCTCCCGTTTCGATTGTACAATACCTCACAGTCGACATATTATTACGAAGTTCCCTTCCCACTAATCTTCTAAGAAACCATCTAAACTCCCACATTATTTCAAATGGGCACACTGACCCATTAATAATTAAAAATCGCATTTTTGGAACCAGCAAGTCAGCAACCCAATAGCGGAACACAACTATCACTCCAATGCTTCGTTGTTGAATGTTTTCCTGCTCGATAAAGTAAATAGATGTTGCAATGAATTTTGTTGAACTGGCAAAATAACAGGCACAACCAATATTTAGAAAGAAAAAGTATTTACTTTGCACAAAACAATAAGTAGTATATAGTAGATTTTGCTTAAACTGAATCCTTAACTATAGTGTTAGTAGTAGTTAAATTATGTTTGAAATGACAAGTTAAAAAATAATAACAGTTTTGAGTATAAATAAAAGCAGATGCATGTCGTGGTTGTGGCAAGAAGGCTTCCACTCAGCATAATGCTGTGCCGTGGGGGACCCACAGCATGGCGCTGATTTTCAGTGGTCGCCTAGGACGTGACTTAGGAAAACCAAGTGTGCTGTGTATGTGAAAATTGGCTACAAAAATATAAAATAAATACAGTAAGATACAGTAATATTTGTACTACGCAATACCTCACAGGCAATAGATTACGAAGTTTCCTTTCCACTAATCTTCTAAGAAACTATCTAACCTCCCACATTCTTTCAAATCGGCACACTGACCCAAAATCCTTATAAAGGTAGGTGTAATGACTTTCTTAGGCTTTCTTTTCGAAACAAAAACACAATTAAAGGCCTCGAAAGACAAAAGAAGCGAAATTATTTACGACATCAACCTACGAACTGTCTTTTTTGCCTCTTTTTATAGGAGAGGGTAGGAGGGTCCAATTTATCATTCGAGCTTCTGTTTAGGGTTGAAACCACGACAGGGTTAATTATGTAATACAATGCTACTGAGAAGGGTTAAAAAATAATGATGCTGTTAAACATATTGTCGTGTTTAATGTTTGTAAAGACACGTTTCACTGAGTTTGTTTATTGTGTTTCTTTTCATGTTTTTGTTTAATTTGTATTTGATTTGATGTTGGTTGAATCTGTTTTGAAAGGGTAATGGGCTGGATTTCGCGTTTCGCGTTTTGGTTAAAGATGGTCGGTTAATTTATTTGATGTTTTATTTAATGTTGGTGTACTTTAGGTGCGTATCTACCTAACTCTGTCGGCAAAACTGGCGAGACGTTATGTGTGCATGTGGCATAAGGACGAAAAAGGTAAAGTGTAACTTTCTTCTACAAAAGATTTCCTAAAATGTCTCTCAAAGTTCCTTCTAATGATCGGCCGTAATCAAACATGTGAATCCAGTGTAATCATCCCTAAGCAGGACACGTGTTAATGGTTAAGCAGAAAAATAAAGTTATTAACGAGATAATTAATGTGGTTTAAGTTATTGTGTAAAACGAATCAGGGTGCTCGATATAACTTGTATTAAATATTATTTATATTTACCATTAGAACGATTTTTTTATGTAGAGTTTGTATATAAATATAATAAAAAGTAGGTACTACACGTTTTTTTAATTAATAAAAAGTCGCCAATAGCCAGGACAATGGGATACATTTTATCATCGATACTTGATAAATGTGCATGGTTTCAATTTAATCTGACGTAATGAAGTGGGTAAAAAACAAGTTCAAAGATTCCGTTAGGTACAAACAAACACAAGTAAATCTAATAACAGCGTGCTATAAAGGATTTTTTACAAAAACATAACACGGCAATTTAATATAGCACTAACGATCCATAAAAATGAGTCACCAAATAAAAAAGAACAACATCAAAACTAAAATAATAGAACATCTACAATCAAAATATTATTCCAGCGGCACCCCAAAATGTACCCAATCCAAAAATAAAATTGACCTACCCGCAGAAATAGAATTACAAGTAATACTCAAACACTTTAGCTGGCATCCCTTTCTCGTAAACTGTCCGGTATATTGGCGTGCCCATTGCAGGTGCCCCGACTGTCGTGACTATTGCCCAATGTAGCAGTGACATACGCGTGGCAACAACTTGCCACATTTATTTATAAAAAAGTGTATTGTCGCATTGCTCCTGTCTGCTTCGGATACCACAGGAAGATAGTGGAGTTATGTGGGACTCCAACCCACTAAAATTCCACGGTGTTCTCTTGTGCCACTTATGGGGGGAACACGGACACGCGTAAGTACTCATCCGCGAAACCGCCGCGGCTATCCCTCACGAGACCCTCTGGGGAGAACCCCCCATTACCGGCGCACCAGAACACATTGCACACCGTGACAACCCCAGGGACCAAACCAGCACATGGGTGCCAGACGACCCCGTGTATGGTACTCTTGGTCCCCCTGTGACAGACAGGTCAGTGGCCGCCTACCACTTTTCGGCCGCAGGGGATTGGGAGAGTGGCGCTCCACTTTACCGGCACTCCCGCCTCAGCCTTCTAACCCTCAGCCGCAATGCCTCCCATACGACATCGCGGCCCGCCTCAGTTGCGATATCGCCCAAGCGAAAACGCAACCTACTTGTCCTCCTCTTCGCTTCACCGTGGGTGACCAAGCCACAGCTAATGATACCCCCTGCCTTGACAATGCCGGAATCCACCGGGGGTGGGGGGGAACATGAGGTGCTGGTGGATGGTCGGGCAAGTGTTATTGGTTTTATCTAGAATTTCTCATATGCATCTCGGAGTCTGGAGTTACGTCTGGTGGATGGCAATTAGACTCGCCCCCTAAACATATCTGGCGAAAGCTTCTTCTTTTTCGTGTGCGGATGTGGCCACCTCTGGTGTCAGAGTTAATTAAGCTTTCTCCGGGAACCCCACAAGCCTCTAACTTGGCTATTTCAAACTAAAATTAACTATATAAATCTAGGTTTCCTCACGGTGTTTTCCTTCACCATTGCTTGTAATGTCCAAGATAAACTTAGAACATACGAATTTGAAAAAGTCACATTGGTATTTGCCCGAATTTGAACTGACGAACTCAAGCACGAGGGCCTTCGCATAATACAGGCGTGATGCTATGTCTCTCACAAATATTCGTTAAAGTACCAACAACCAACATGTTGGAAAACCTAGCCGTCCGTAACCAAATCGTTTAAGAAATACATTGAAGAGACTTTGGGTCCGTTAGACCCTTGTTACAATATCTCTACGGGACCCGAACGTTTCCCTGTTCTCACGTACGTAAGTACAAGCTGAAGAGATCAGCCTGTATTAATGAAAATAGAATGGTTATTGTGTCTATTGAATCGTCTACGGTTGTTGAAAAGGAGAACCTTTTTTTCGGATGTAAATGTCGTGTTGGTATTTCTGTTTCAATGTAAAAATTCATGATATGTTCTTATGTTCTAGACTCTAGACAAGTTATATGATATCAAATAAAGACTTTTAGTTCTTTCATTCCAAGGTTAGTGTGTCTATAAGACAGCCCGAAAAAATAGGAAGAATAAGCAACCCAATTATCTTTTCCTTAGTAATTTCTTTCATATTGGAAAATAGAATTTGCTTAATTTTCATAGTGGCATGTACTTGTACGATAAATCTTTCTACGTTTTCCTATTTCTTACGACGCTTCTTAGAAATAGAAAAAAGTGTGTCTGATTCTAAAATACAAACCAGGCCAGTTTACAAAATACCGATGGCGTATTTATTTGACAGCGTTTTTTTATCTAATTGGGCATCTTCCACATATATCATCTATCCACGTTAGAAGGTTAACCAATTAACTACAACATCATCTATACACCCATCATAAATAAATAACATAAAACCAAAACTTATAATTAATACTGTAACCTCTCTCAAAATCCGCTAATAGCTACCTCCCCTTATATACAAAAATAAGTTTACAGGATTAATCCGCTTTCGATTAAATTAGGCCGCCTACAAACTTGCGTTATTTTCTCCTCAATACCGCTGAATCGTTCAGGTGTGCGACGTGCTTATCGTGCCGTGCAAATTGTAAGGATAACTGGGGTTTCACCTAACCAACGTTGACTTTGAAAGGGTTGTTTAGTGTAGACGATTTTATAGTGCTACTATTTTGATACTTCGAGTGGCGAAATAATTTAAGAGTAAGTTTTGGTGGTACTTACAGGAGAGGCCCGTGTCTTAGTAACAACCGACGACGCTTGGATCAATCCAATAATTGCAAGGATCTGTCCATCCTTTTTATACCGAGAACCCTCCGTTTCTTGAAAAGTACTGCAAGTCTTTGGTTCCAACTGTCATTTGTTGATCGTTATTTATTTATTTATACTTTATTGTAGGTACAACAAGTTAAAACATAGATAAGGAAACTTAAAACTAAAATACATACAACGGGCGGCCTTATCGCATACCGCGATCTCTTCCCGACAACCTAGAATAGACAGTGATAGCCTGATCATGAAATGGGGTTGACAATGTTGTAACACATAGCATTACTAATATTGACTTTAAATATACAATATTATTATAATAGATAAACAAATACATACATGTATGTATATACGAGTATGGCGATACGAGTCAGCAGACTGGGACGAGATGCGGCACTTTTTTGCGTCTTATCCTTGGCGGCATGTGTGCTTCGCCTCGGGTGACCCCTCGAGCTGTGCGGACGCGGTTGCGGATGTGATTCGGCAGGGAATGGAGTATTTCATTCCATTCTCCGACATTCCGCTCGGTCACAAATCCCGACCTTGGTATAATTCAGAATGTGCCCACGCTGAGGCCCAAAAAGAGTCTGCCTACCAAGCCTGGGTCGGGTCCCGAGATCGCAAAGTTAGAGCGCGTAGGGTTCGTGCGAGGAAAAGAGCTTTTAATTCTGCCACCAAGTTCTGCAAGCGGGTTTTGCGTCGGGCACGTTTTGACCATATTGGACGTATTGGGGCCAAGCTGGCATCACACCCTCCGGGTAGTAAACAGTTTTGGTCCCTGTCTAAAGCTGTTGAATCGAATTTCTGTCGTCCCACTTTACCTCCAATGCTGAAACCTGATGGGTCGCTGGCTCACTCTGCAAGTGAGAAAGCAAATTTATTTGCATCTCTGTTTGCTAGCAATTCACGTCTGGACGCTGGATCCAAGCAACCACCTACTGTCCCTCATTGTGACTCTTCGATGCCGGAGATCGCTGTGCACACCAAAGAGTTCCGAAGAGTATTGTGCAGTCTAGACGTGAACAAGGCCAGCGGGCCTGACGGCATTCCAGCAAGAGTACTGAGGCTGTGTGCGCCCGAACTTTCTCCTGTGTTGACACGCTTGTTCCGCCTCTCTCTTGTAAAAAGAACGGTACCAAAGTCCTGGAAGCTTGCAAATGTGCAACCAGTGCCCAAAAAAGGCAACCGTGCAGACCCTGTCAATTACCGTCCAATCGCCATTACCTCCATTCTGTGCAAAATTATGGAAAGGGTACTGAACAGTAAGTTGCTGACCTACCTTGAAGACAATAATCTCCTCAGTGACCGTCAATATGGCTTTCGCCGGGGACGGTCTACTGGTGATCTTCTTGTGTATGTCACGCACTGCTGGGGCGAAGCCATCGAGAGACACGGCGAAGCACTTGCTGTTTCGCTGGATATCTCAAAGGCCTTTGACAGAGTCTGGCACGCAAGTCTACTCAGTAAGCTTCCTGCGTATGGCATCCACGCTGGTTTTTGTAGCTGGATATCAGATTTCCTTTGCGAACGGTCGATCCGAGTAGTCATAGACGGCTGCTCCTCTGACCTTATGGCTATTGATTCCGGAGTTCCTCTGTTCTCTCTGCAACTCTTTTCCTGCTGCACATTAATGACCTTCTTCAGCTTGGTGTTGTTGGGTACGCAGATGACAGTACTGTTTCAGAGAGATACATGTCCAGCGCAAGAACCAGCGTGGATGAAGTTCGTTCCTTGAGAGAGACTATGGTAGAGCGGACAGATTTGACCTTAAGCCTTGTCTCCCAGTGGGGTGATGTGGTCTCCTTTAACGCCACCAAAACACAGGCGTGTCTTTTTACCGCTAAAAGGAGTCTTTTCGATCGGGCGCCTATTTTTCGTGGTGCGTCTGTTCCAGTGACTGATCGGATTGAGCTCCTAGGCATGGAGTTGACATCCAGTCTTAACTTCGGCGCCTCCATTGAGCACAAAGCCCAAATTGCGGCCAAAAAACTGGGCATCCTAAATAAGGTGAAGCGATACTTTACGCCTGGACAGCTTCTAACCCTGTACAAAGCGCAAGTCCGATCCTGCATGGAGTATTGCAGCCACCTTTGGGATGGCTCAGCAAAGTATCAGCTTGCCGCGCTTGACTCGGTGGAACGCAGAGCTAAGAGGCTCATCGGCGACATTGAACTGGTGGATACCAAGCTTCACAGCTTGGCTCATCGCCGCAAGGTTGCCTGCTTGTCGGTCTTCTACAGACTGTATTTCGGTGAGTGTGCTCAAGAACTCCACGACCTCATCCCACCAGCCCCCTTCTACCATCGGACATCTAGACGCACTGCAAGTTACCATCCTTACCTTGTTGCTATTCCACCAATTCGCACCAAGCGCTTCCAAACATCCTTCATAATGCGCACAGCGAATGAATGGAACTCACTACCTGCATCTGTGTTTCCGAACGCATTCAACCCGAATCTCTTCAAAGTTAGAGTAAACAGGCTCCTTCTGGGTAAGCTCACTCCATCGTCGACTCTGTCTCTGTCACCTATGACTTAGACTAGAGTCAAGAGCAAACCCATCACAAATAAAAAAAAAAAAAAAAAAATACATATGTTATATTATAAACACATCAACACGGTCTAGGGATATTTTTAAAAAAGCGAATTACTATCAATGTGTTAATTATTTATATGACATGTATATATTTAAAAGATACGTTATTTAATATTCTACTATTTTTTAATAATGGTTAAGGTACTTCGATTAAAATTTCAGGATTTAATCGAAAAAAAATGAAGCATAGACGGAAACCGTATATGAATTAACTTTTAATTTATGAGTAAAAACTGAAAAAAATAGAAAAATCATTTAATTTGTGTTTATAAACTTGAAGTTAGTAGTCTGAGAAAGCGCCCATGATGTTCATAACACATTGGCAACGATTCGGCATTCTCAGAACAAGGTTGTCAATGTCTAGCTGCGGAATATTGTCCCATGTCCTTCTGAGGTGCGCAAAAAGTTGATCTTCTGTAGCCAGATTTTCAGGAACTTCCTTCAGAGCTCTTCTTTGCAGCATATCCCACGCGTGCTCAATGGGATTTAGATCTGGCGATTGAGCAGGCCAGTCTAAGGCCCTAACATTGTGTGTATGTAACCAAGCTGCTACCGTTCTCGCCGTGTGTGCCCGGGCATTGTCGTGCATGAGCAGGAAATCTTGCCCCATTTGTGTTCTGTGGGGCAAGATTACGGGCCCCAGCACCTGTTGGACGTATCGTTCTGCCGTCATATTGCCCCGCACCCAAACGAGATCCGTCCGTCCTCCAAGACGAATTCCTGCCCAAACCATAATTGTTCCTCCTTGGTAAGGGTGAACTTCCTGAGGGTTCTGAAGACGGCTCCATCGTCCAGGAACTCGCCAAACACGCGTCCTTCGTGAATCTGGATGGAAGCCGAACCTGGATTCATCCGTGAACAGCACATTGGACCATTGCTCACGGCCCCAGTCCACGTGGTTCCGAACCCATTCTAATCGTCATCCACGATTGCCTCTCCGTAAAGGTGGGACCCGGAGTGGTCTACGAGAGCGTAGATTGCTTTCATGCAGTCGCCTTCTTATGTACAGTTTGGTCACTCACAAGCACTTGGTGTTCCACTCGCAGCCTTTGGACCAATTGAGTCGCCGTTGCATTTGGTTGAGCTTGCGCAGTAATTTGCAAAAATCGGTCTTGTCTGGGGGTAGTGATGCGACTTGGCCCCCGGTGCCTCTCCGCTACTTCACCTGTGGCACGATAGCGTGTCCACAATCTTGAAATTACATTTTGGTGGGTCCCTATGGCCTCAGCAACATTACGCTGAACAGACCCAGCTTCCAGCATTCCCACAGCTCGTAACATCTCTGCCCTCATCAAATGTTGGCGTTGCATGGCTACAATACCTCAATTTTAACTTTATCTTTCATTTAAAAATGAAAAAAAACTGTAACTAAACGTAATTCATATTGTTTTCTAAATTTCGCACAAATGAAAATTCCCTCTCCTACACATCAAGACATTTTTATGCCACCGAACCAAAAGAATTTTCAAAAATTTTAATTTGGAATTAGTCTGAGATAAATTACAAACAAATCGGTGTATAAAAGATTCCAATGCAGCCAGTACTTTTCGAGTTATTTAATTGAGTATGAAATATCCCTAGACCGTGTTGATGTGTGTAGATTCATATATACTCAAAATATGTATAGGCAGACAATCACAGTGACAGGTAATGTTCTTTTACGAGTCTTTTAAATACAGGCAACAACGGGGCGCGTTTTATTGGGTAGGGCAATGCATTCCACAGAGATAGATGAGTGGTGCCAATCCATGCGTCTTGTTCGCAAACGGTCGCCATCAATTGTGATTTTTGTTTTTACTCTAGACGCTTCGACACACACATGTACACGTCTTTTTATATCGTTCTTACTTAATATGTAATTTTCCAACAAGAATGATTTAACTAAATACATGTAATTAAAACTGATGGAAAAGATTGTTTCTTGAATTTCTTGCACATTCTTCTCCATAGAGACTACTGAGGCTGCGAATGTGTATTTAGTATTTTTTTGTTTGAAAAATGAAAAATACCTTTACATGGCTTAGTTGAAAATATTTTGATTTTGAAGTGCGTTGAGCTACTGGCCGACGTCAGAGTCGCGGGAATCATCTGGACCAGAGATGCACGGGGATGTGAAAGCAGCAGATGTAACCGGCTTGAAGTGTAAATGAATAAAAATACACAGATGCTCTAGACAAGTGGCTTTCGAAGGCGATAGTGGAAATGTCTGAATGTTAAGGATCAATCACTTGATTTTTCAATCGAATCCTATACAATTACCATTTTTTGACAATCGCTATCGCCACGCTTTCGATGATAGAAGGTCACTTGTCTAGGGCCTCAGAGCTTTTGAAACAAACTACAGTAAGCCTACAAGTTCAAATTCGGGTGAAAATTCTAGTCGTCTAGTACGAGTAACTGTATCGTAAGATCTAAAAAGTCTCAAAGGCCTTTAGAAACGTAGGCAGCCTAGCCATTTGTTCACCTGTGTGTACCTGTGTAATTATTTACACTATATAAATGTGGCGTTAATAAATAGTGAAAGTCAAATGAGTGTTAATAGAAAATGTTTTACATCGGTTAATTCTAAATATAGCACTATTAAAGTACAAGTATTCAAAGTAACTTTTCCTTGTATGGATACAGATACTAGTTAAATTTTAAAAAAAGACAAGAAAAATTATATCAACTTCCAAGACAAAACACTACAAAGTGAAAATTTACTTTCTTTTCGGCAGTCAATGTCTTTGGTACCTATTTTTTTTTCATTTTAGACACTTCCGAAATATTTTTTTTTTCTCTTTGTAGTATTTTGTTTTGGAGATCGTCTCAATTTATTTGTTGGAAAGTTTTTATTGTTCCCTTTTTAGTTTTGGTACATTATATTACCATATAAATACGAATAACTGAGAAGCACCAGCATTCAAATAAAAAAGAATCATCAAATTCGGTACATTACTGGCGGAGTAATCGTGTAACAAACATTCAAAAACTTACAGTCGTATTGAGAACTTCCTCTTTTTTTTCGTCGGTTAAAAAACACAACTATACATTGACGATTATTAAATGGCGGTGTTTGTCTTTTGCCGGGATAAAAGTAGCCTATGACACTGCTTATTACGTATCTTGCAAGAGCAAAACGATAGCGATTTATGCGCAATAATTGTTCTTCATTACATAAGTTTTTTTTTATAAATCGATATATTTATACCAACCCGCATTGGGCCCGCGTGGTGGATTACGGTCCATTCCCTCTCACAGAGAGGTCTGTGTCCCAGCAGTGGGAACAATTAAATGGCTCATGCTAATGGCAAGCGATTAGCAAACGACTGTGTAGTACCTACCATACCTACACTTTAGGTAATTCCGACTTTTATGACATAAAGCTTTTGATGGCGCAATGATTGCTGATTGCTGTTTCTTACATATTATGTCTGCTGGCGGGCTAGCACGGCCTACTGTGACAGGCTTAAGTCACACATTTTATCACTGTTTGGGAGCAAAAACCGTGACTATCATAGAGGCCGTGCTCGGCCGCATCTCACAACCAAACCAGCGTCAGGCACTAGTTGTCTGGCATTTTTGCTGAGCTTAGCCTTTTTGCCGCATCCGTGAGGCTTACATCAGATTTCATTAAAAAAATCTTTATCCCTACCAATATTATAAAGAGGAAAGACTTTTTTGTGTGTTTGTACCGAATAGGCTCCGAAACTACTGGACGGATTTTAATAATTCTTAAATTAGAGATCCCTATGAAAATTGCAATAATGTAACTCAAAGTAGCAAAATTAATGAATTTTATAATCAAAACTATAAAATTCATTAATTGGAGTGTAGTGAGAAAACTATTGATAATACATCAAAATAATGTGGTACATGATTAAAGTATTCATTATTACCTACAAAAAAGTCTGCGAGAGAATATATCTCACTATCATAGATAGGCTTTTGTGTTCTAATAAAAAAACTTTCTGCAAAAAAATACTACCGACTTCCAAATACAAAACTACAAAGTGAAAAATAACTTAATTTTTTAAAGTCGGTGTCTTTCGTAGGTACCATTTTTTTGCATTATGGACACCGACTTTAAAAAATTAAGTTATTTTTCACTTTGTAGTTTTGTATTTGGAAGTCGGTAGTATTTTTTTGCAAAAAGTTTTTTTATTTTTCACTTTTTAGTTGTACGTACCTAATAGGCAAGTTAGTAAGGGAACTATTTCGCCAGAATAGATTTCATGAAACTTGAACATAACCGGTGAAATGAGAGATCTGCTTACCCCTTAAGAGCGAACTGTCGTGATGTTATGTTATGAAATGTTATAAACAACAAACAGACATGCGATTGCAGCAATCCCGAGAGATTTGCCGTTATTTATTGAAAAGTTCTGTTGTATATCTGCGAAGTTCTACATCAGATCTTCACCAAATTAAAATGGGACCAATTTCGGAACATACTTTTTCAAACAAAAAAAGAATTTTCAAAATCGGTCCACAATTGACGGAGTAATCGGTGAACATACACAAAAAAAAAGAAAAAAAACAAACATGAAGTCGAACATAGAACCTCCTCCTTTTTGGGAAGTCGGTTAAAAATTAATTAGAGCGCCGGTAGAAACAAAAGTTGGTTACATTCGTATTGTAGTATTAATTCTTATTTAAATAAATAGTTTAACCAATTGGTAGGTAGGTAGGTAGGGTCGGGTAAATAGGGTATGTAGGAAAGGGTACGGTAGGGTAGGTAGGTTGATCGGTACGGCAGGTGAGTAGATTGGTAGGTAGTATGGGTAGGTGGGTAGGTAAGTGAGTAGATTGGTAGGTAGTTACGGTAGGTAGGTGGGTAGGGTAGATAGCCAGTTGACGGGAGCGAAGCCGCAGAGTTCAGCTAGTCTTATGTATATTATTATGTACCTAGTATATTGTGTGTCTTGTAGTCTGTGCTAAATAAATGTATTTTCTTTCTTTCTATTTCCTAAAAGAAAATATTGTATTGCCCATACAAAGTTGCCGTCAGCAGACCAAAATTTGTATGGGAGATGAAGTAGTTTTTAGGGTTCCGTATCTCAAGGGCCCAAATGGAGTCATATTGATGTCACTCACGTGTCTGTCTGTCCGTTATCTGTCACACAACACAGGTTTTACAGCCAATAGGTTAGAGCTACAAATTTTCACAGTTTAAGCATCTTGTTGAACCGAAGCCATACAAAAAATATTTTTATGTTTTTAAGGGGAGTTCCCATACAGCAAAAGGGCGGAGCAAAAACACAAATTTCGTCCTACCCCATCGAGTGAGGTATCGTTTTTATTATATTACACCGAGTAAACCATTAATTCTCATAATTTATAAAAGCCGCACGGGACTATCAAAAACTTAAAATGAATTCACACAAAATAATATTTAAACTCAAACTATATTTAATTTGTAATTTGAAAAACACTCCACTTTATCAATGTAATTATATTTTATAAAGAAAACCAACATGTTTACATTTTATAATTAAACCAAACTCATAATAAAGATACCACAGTTTATGTTTATACTTAATTCAGCCAGCTCATACAAACTAAATTAAAAATAATATCTTTAAAAATAATAATTACACGAAAAATGAAAGCCCGCCAAAATTGTCCCACGTGACGCTTCTTCCAGCGTGTTGCCATTAAAATTTATTCTAATTTATATTTTTCTTTAATTAAATAAGACATGGCCGAAGTGCTGGGAACGTGACCGGGGGGTGGGAACCATTAGACGTAAGGTACAGGTTCCACTGTGAGTGACTAGCGTTTTTTAGGATAATTTACAAGGAAAATTTAATAGTGAGAAACCATGTTTACAAATTCTTAATTTTAAAACCGGTAGTTTATTTAAGCCTATAGCAACTATTATTATATTTAAAAAAAACATAAGGCAAAACCACACAACAGACTTGACATGTGTAATGGTTTGCGGATAAATTTAAAAGAGAGTTGGCACAAGCAACGTAAACGTCTGACACGTCCTCCCGCTTCAGCCAGAGCAGGAGAAGTCATTGAATGATTTACCAAAAAAAAAGTCTAGACATAACAAAATTTTAAATAACAATAAACTGTTTAGCTTTTACGTCTTGCATAAGCGTATCGTTAATCGCTGACAAAGCGACCTCGCCCCTACCACCTTCTAAAACGAGGGAGCGAAAGAAAGTAAAGTGCTTCAAAATAGCGCCGTAGATAAGTGTAAATATTCGGTGTCTTATTTAATTTTTCTAAACGCGAAAGGGCCATTTTGTCGTCTAAGTGACTGAGGGAATCTCGCCCGGGCCTTTCTTTTTGTCCAACAAATTAGTTTTTCGATCAGAAAGAGAATTTCGACAACAACTCCAATTTGAGTTTTTCTCGGCTAGTAGATATTTTTGTAATTAAATGGTATTTTGATTTGATTGAAGATTTTCACTTAGCTTGAAGGGTTGGGAGAGGTTTTAAGGGTTTGATTTGAAAAATCTCTGGGTAGTATGTATTGTTACTAAGCAGGCACAGTTTTCTCTTTCTAAACTTAAGATGGGATCAAGGATGTTCTTTAAAAAAAAAATGACACCCCATTATTAATTTATTACCCTTCCTCACACGTTTCAATGTTTTTAAAATGCTCGTTTCCGTGTTTATTTACTAAATTTACTTGCCTGATAGCTATTCTGTGCCGGGTCGTGGTGACCGGCAGACACAGCGTTGGAAGGCCTCCCTCTAGAAGAACCAATCACCTGGTTGAGGCTGCGGGAATCAGATAGACTTACTGGACCGATCAGTGTGGTGACGCTTGGGGAAGAAAAATTTCCTGCAGTGGACGTCATTTGGCCTTAATGATGATGATGATGAAGCAGGTTCAATTAACATATTCGAGTGGATGTTGTACGCCCACCCTAACATACGTCACGTAAGGCCACAGTAATGTTAAGGGTGTGACAGTACATGAAAGCAAACGATAAGTTAAAGGGCCTACTAAGACCTTACAGCCTAACTGTCCCTACGACCCTAAGACCCGTAAGCCCTACACAGCCCTAACCTACCATATACCTAGTGTGTGATAAATAAATATATAGATAAGTTCAGGATGTCTGCACCATGCGACCTAAGGTTGCAGACGGATACTGGGCAGGAATTCCAGGTTCGGGAAGGGTACACTCACTTCCAGTTTAGCAGACTCACGAGGCTGATCAGAGATGGCTAATGGAGTCTTGGCCACAGTGAGGGGTAATGAGAAAAGAATATAAATTCAAATCTGATTTATTAATAATATTTTACAGCTTAGATACTATTTTGTCTTAAGACACAATAATGTACAAATTTTTCTGTGTCCTATGCGTGTAAGATGCAACCAAACAATATTTTATCTGGGCCGCGCGTCAGCCGGGCCGAGTGCTGAGTCAATGTCCAAAGGTAACATTGAACAGATGTTAAAGTCTAAAAACAGTTTACTAAAGCTATAATACATGGACACATATCACTTTTTGATCGCCAAAACAGAAACAAGTTTTAATAGTTAAAGTAAAGTAACCTACCGTTATATGCCGAGTCACTTGACCGCCCTGAAACTTTCAGGAGCACGCGAGGACTTGATACTTGTAATGTAAACATTGATTGCTCTTTCGTGGCGCTTTTTAACTCCCGACGCAAAAAGAGGGGTTTTATAAGTTTGAAGTGTGTATCTGTGTATTTGTGAATCTGTGTGTCATTCTGTGGCGTCGTAGCTCCTAAACGGATAAATCATTTTGTTTTTTTTTTTTTTGGATTTTGACTTAGTCGAGAGTATCCCTAGCTTGTTTAAAGGGAATCGGTTCAACCGTTGAAAACTCGTGTTTCGGTCGATTTATCGACCGAAGCGTGTCTATACTACTGTATATTAGATATTTATTTTAAAAAGCATAAAATAAAAAAATAATTTAATATATAAAAATCCTCAAAAAAGTAAAAATATAAGCCTCGTACTCACGTCGGTGTCGGGGGATTGCCAAAGATAACAAATATCAATCACACAGTCTCATATGAACTCAAAATTAGACCTGACCAGAGTAGTACGACTAGAATAATTATGTTTATACAATGGATGATGAAGAATGATGTTCATGCCTGTAACTGCCCTATTTGCACAGGATTATCTTAATGTTTACTCTGTAGGTAATGAAATTGCAAATAAGTTTTTGGTGTGCCTTATGGAATAAATCACACTTATAACACTATCACACTAATATCACAGTATAAATATGGACGAACAGTACGGATACTACCTACAAACGCTCGAAACGGCACAAACAAAAAATAACAAATATTTGAACGTTATGAGCGTCGAAAGTTCCGTATTATAACACTAATTTTAACGCATCTTTGGGCGGAAATAAATACCATAAGAAGAAGGAAAATTGCAAAATGGCCTCCATTATCCAAAGTCTAGTAATTCAACAATGCAAATAATTTTATTTTGGAAATATACATTTAGTCATTACTCCCAAAGATCTGTTTATAAAATTTCGCTTGCTCGTTTTCGTCCTAAATAATCATCCGATTCGATACAAATTCGCAAAAGTGCTCATTCGTACGCGAACTAGCTTCTTACTGCTCATCTCAGCATTTATCTCTTGCGTACGTGTTGTGAGATAGCATGCATTTTAACCTTGCGCGCAAAATAGTTCGTGCCGTCAACTAAGAGCTCTTACACACGAGCGGCGACGCGCGTCGACGGCTGCAGTTACCTCTGCCGTTGGGAACATGCCGCTTGTGTGTAAGAGCTCTTAGGGAACCATAAGACGCTATATACGCCCCAATGTTAACGCAGTACTGGCCGTGCGCCCAGTACTGCGTTAACATTGGCCATGCCAAAATATCAATATTGTGTTTGCAAAATATTATTTGATTTACATATGCTATGTTAGTTATGAAGAAATTCCAGCCATCAACTTTCATGTGTAAAAATATTTTCGTCGTTTTTGAAGAGTTTCCAAAAGTTGCGAAAAAATATTAGTTACACGAAAAAACCTTGTGTTCAAAATTATGTACATGATTTTTTTTTTTTTTTTTTTCAATCCTTTTAACCTACCCGTTACTAAGGAGTATGCTTTAGAAAGTTACCATTTTACGGCACTAAAGGGTATGTAGGCCCTTAATGACCTTACTCGCCAGTGGCGCCAACTGGTGGGCACAAAAATGGAAGCTCTTCGATCGTATAATCGCACAGTGATGGCTTTCTATTAAGACAGCCTGCAACCTCTGAATTTACTTCGGAATTTATACTCACCTTGTTTTAAAACGATGTTTTTTTCGGTGTGACATAATGGCGATAGGAACATGATTTAGGTACCCAATATCTAAATCACGATCTTATCGCGGTTATTTTCATTGAATTATTTTACCTTTTTTGTCCACGGAAATTAGAAGAAAACATAAAATAGATGGTCCAGATAGGACACTTAAATTTTTCGTCGGACACGAAATTCGGATACGGTGCGGATATTATCCGCAATCGTTAAACTCCCATTTTATGTTGACCGATCAGTAAAGTTTTTTATCGTCGGTCATAAAATTGATGTAGTCTACTGGCAAGATAACATTGGTGTAATATTAGGTACTAGCTTTTTGCCATGGCTTTGCACGCGGGTGGTCTATCAAACATAAGTCATCATCACATCACATCATCAGCCTTTTAAAGTTCCCACTGCTGGGACACAGGCTTCCTCTCATAGACGGAGTGGGCTATAATCCAGCACGCGGGCCCAGTGCGGATTGGTAGATGTCACATGTCTTTGAATTTTTGGTTCTAGGACATGCAGGTTTCCTCACGATGTTTTCCTTCACCGTTTTGAGAGCAGTGGTGATGAAAAAAATTACACAAAGTAAAGCGCCTGCTCGGGTTCGAACCCACGACCTACAACTCGTAAGTCGGGACCGTAACCACTGGGCCACCATTACTCTAAAAACTCAAAAATAAGTAGGCTGTGGTAATTGGAAATGGGGTAGATATCTACCAGTGCATTTTTTTTGTTATTGGTTCAGTACTCCTTGTGTACGGCGAACCGCACATCATAACTATAAATTTATAGCCAAATCAGCATTATACGCGTTTACGTCAAGCGACCAAAATACCAATTAACTTCAGTACGTGATCGGTTAGCATTAAGTGTCGTCGCGCGTGCTCCCTCGCTCTATTAAACATTTGTAACATTTTTCTTAACAATATACAGTTTTAAGTGAACATTTCTATCTCTCATTTAACATCCCAACAGACAACCTTTACATGGTCCTTCGAGCCATCGGGCGGGACCGCGCGAGTTTTTGATAGTCCTCCGTCCGGAAGGAGTTGACTAGTGTTAAAGCAGACCAAAAATTTGTGAGGACCCTCGTTCGTTGAACTATCATCATTGTGGCAGCAGTCCGCATAACAACAAATAAACATTAGCAAGACGTCAGCAGCAGGGCGTCGCCAGCAGCAAGGGAACAGGATCAACAGCAGATCTGTTTCCGCCAACATCAACATCAAACTAACATCCGTAAGAGACGGAGAACACAAGTAAGATCTTTCCTTTTTAATTAACAACATAAGCATTATATCCACCAATAACATGGAACGACTTTACGAATAAATTGAAAATTAACATAAAAAAGGACGGAGCCGAAAGAAAGACGGATGACTATTTCAGACGTCGTTCGGAACTACTTGAGAGTTACTGGGAAGATTACCAGAACAATCACATACGTATCTGTGCGAGTGGGGTCAGTGAGCATAGATATTTTCTAAACTCGGAACACGAGCAAACAAGTCAGCTATACACTAGCATTAAAACATTAATTGCCGAGCAATGTGTGGGATTAGCTGCAACAATCCCGCCATCACCACACAAACGGTCTCAATCCAAACAGGAAGATCGTCAACAAAAGCAAGCGGAAAGGGGTCCGGGCACCAGCCAAGTGATGATGTCAAAGGGTTCGACAAGTAAACTTGATGACATGGTTCGCAAGCAAACAGCGAATATCAAAGCCTTTAAGAGGGCCATCACCAACATTGATCTGGAAGATCTCAATGAAAAGTGGGCATTAGAGGACGCCCTTAGAACTTTACAATCAAAATGGAAGCAGGTTGATGAGCTACACTGGGAAATTGACGGTGAACTGTGTGGCGCAGATGAAGAGTATGACATCATCTACATCAACAATGAGAAAACGTTCATCAGTCTCAAAAGAGCAATCAACAAGAAACTCTGGTCCGTGTCTTACAGAGAACATAGCACTCCACAAATGGATATCCCTATATTCACAGGAAAATATCACCAATGGTACTCCATTAAAGATTTGTTTAATGAGACCATACACAGCAATCGGTCAATGTCAGCCGCCCAGAAGATGCAATTTTTGAAAGGAAAGTTGCGAGGTGAGGCAGAAAAGATTATACAACATCTTCCAAAAAGCAGTGAAAACTACAACACAAGCTGGGAGCTTTTAAACCATCGCTACAACAATAAAAAGCTTATTTTTAACTCTATTGTCAACACTTTACTCGGTTTACCCAACATGCAACAGCAATCGTGGACTCAAATCAAAAAATTGCATGACGTCACACTAGAAAGCATACATGGTATAAAAAACCTGAGTGTCGACATCAACACATGGGATCCACTACTTGTGAACTTATTGTCACAAAAATTGGATCAGGAAACATTTGGGGATTACATAGATTCCTTGAAAAACGCACGTGAGCTACCAGTACTACAAGAGTTTCTCGACTTCCTAGAGAGCAAGTTTACAAGTCTAGAATCTTCGCGTAGAAAACATGAAAGTTTTACACAAAAGACCAATCAAGATACAAGAACTTCGGTTAACAAAAATCATCAAACAGGCTACAACAATCAGCATAGCAACAGCAGTAAATCATTCTCCAAAGCGTTACACGTGTCGATGCCGTATAAATGTCCACTTTGCGGTCATCAGCACGGCCTATATAATTGTAAAAGGTTTTTAGAATCGACCGGCGAAAACAAGCTAAAAACAGTTTCGCAATTGAAAGTATGCATAAATTGCTTATTCGATCATAATGGTAAGCAATGCACTTCGACCAAACGGTGTCGCAATTGCAATGGAACGCACAATTCAATTATGCATGATGCTTGCACAAAATCAAGATCGCCAACTACTAATAGTGCGGCCATTATCAATCAACAGCAAATTAATGAAAACCCAATAGTGTCTGTTTCATCTCATGTCACTGGGGATACATTAACAACTAATGAAGTGATGTTAGCCACTTCCTTAATTAAGGTACAAGCCATTGATGGGTCTCATCAAGTCTTAAGAGCCTTGATAGATCCGGGTTCACAAGTGTCCCTAATCAGGGAAGAGGCAGTGAAAAGTTTAGGATTACAAAAATTGCGATGCAAAGGAATTGTAATGGGCATAGGAGAACAGCATAACAAATGTAAAGGTAAACTAACTATTCACTGCTCATCAATCCATAACAACTTTTCATTTAGTACAGACGTGCTAATAATGGACAACTTACTTGGGAACTTACCAATCAAAACATTTGATCGAGCTAATTGGTGTCACATAGAAAATTTAAAGCTAGCAGATCCCGAATTCAACTCAAGCAGGCCGGTGGACTTATTACTTAATGCCAACGTCCATGGCATAATATTACTATCGGGATTGATCAGAGGAGAAAGCCCTTCCCATCCGGTAATCCAACAGACACAACTGGGTTGGATCATATACGGAGGTGGTGAGGAAACGACGTCATATCGATGCAATGTTGTACTGAGCAACATCCAAGACATTCAACGATTTTGGGAGATTGAAGACATCAGCGAAGAATCGCAAGTGTCGTCAGAGGATCAGGAATGTATTGACTATTATCTAGCAACAACAAAAAGACTTGTAGATGGGCGCTACGAAGTCAGGCTACCTCTTAAATCAAACACCGAAGGAAAGTTAGGGTCTACCAAAGAAATGGCCATAGCTCAGTTCCAAAATTTGGAGCGGAAATTTCAAAAACAGCCAAACTTAGCAGAACAATATAAACTGTTTATATATGAATACCAAGCTTTAGGTCACATGTTTCCAAGAAAAAACAACAACAACAATACAACAATATCGTGCTATCTGCCACACCACGCTGTACAACGAGCTGAGTCAACAACAACAAAACTTCGGGTCGTATTCAACGCGTCGGCCAGGACGTCTAGCGGGAATAGTGTCAACGACCTAATGTTTAAAGGTCCCAATTTACAACAAGACCTTCAAAAATTAATCATCAAATGGCGACAATATCGTTACGCATATACAGCCGATATCGAAAAAATGTACCGGCAAATAATGGTAAATGAAGCAGATCGTCGATATCAACAGATAGTGTGGAGAGATTCACCACACAAAACAATTGAAACATATCAACTAGCAACAGTAACTTATGGAACAAAATCAGCTCCCTTCTTAGGAATGATGACCTTGCGACAGTTAGCAAAGGATGAGGAACACAAATATCCGGAAGCATCCAAGGTCTTAACAGATTCATTTTACGTGGATGACCTGATTCATGGTAGTCATTCAATACAGGATGGTAAACAACTTATAACAGATCTTAACAATTTATTAAGGTCAGGAGGTTTCCAATTACGAAAATGGTCAGCAAACAGTTTGGAACTCTTGGCAAACATTGATAACAATCAGAGCGAAGGAGAAATTATATTTAATTTCAAAACAGAAAACCCATCAAAAACACTAAGATTACGGTGGAATGCTACAGATGATCAGTTTACTTTCAAACACAATTCAGCAAAACATAATACAACATTGACGAAGCGAATGCTTTTGGCCGAGATATCTAAACTATTTGACCCCTTAGGGTGGATATCACCGGTAACAACAAAATTAAAAATTCTATTCCAGAAACTATGAATAAATAATCTGGACTGGGATGAAGAAGTCCCAGAAAACATTAAAAACGAATGGATACGTTACAAACAGATATAGTAAATATCAATGAATATAAAATACCACGATGGATCGGGTATCAACCTCATGACACAATCGAACTGCACGGCTACTGCGATGCGTCAACAAAAGCGTACGCTGCAGTTATTTATGCGCGTATCAAAAAACATAATAAATCTTCAGTGGTATTAGTTGTGGCTAAATCTCGACTAGTTCCGGTTTCGAAAAGTGTGACTTTACCGAAATTGGAGTTGTCAGGAGCACATTTACTAGGAAAATTAATGAACAAAGTCATCAGCTGTTTAGGAGACCAAAAAATCCAAATATTTGGATGGACAGACTCGATGGTTGTCTTGGGCTGGTTGCAAGGCGATCCCGGACGCTGGAAACCGTTCGTAGCAAACAGAACGAAAAGCATTACTGAAGTAATAAAACCAGACTGCTGGCGATATGTTAAGTCAGAAAAGAATCCAGCGGACGCAGCAAGCAGGGGAATTTTGCCATCTCAGTTAAAACATCATAGTCTGTGGTGGCAAGGACCCAACACATTGAAAACATTCGATGCAAATTTGGAGTTATCAAAACCAATCCTTTTTACAACCGACCAAGAACTTAAAACGAAACATAGTCAGAGTCACAAAACAAATGCTTTGATAACTCAGCATCAAAATACAAATACAGAGAGCATCATTAGTAAACTACTGGATAAATACAGCTCATTTACTAAAACTGTAAAAGTACTCGCATGGTTATTACGCGCTACAAAAACAATGCAATTACACAACAACGTCACATCAATGAAACATGGCTCATTGCCGTCGTATCTCACATTATTAGAAATACGAAACGCCAAATCATTGATAGTTAAGCATGTACAAAGAACAGTATTTTCAGAAGAGATAGAACACTTAAAAAAGCATGGTAAATTGAACAACAAGAGCAATCTATTAAAATTAGATCCCTTTATCGATCGAGAGGGTATCCTGCGAGTAGGTGGTCGCCTAAGAAAAGCAGACATTGGGATGGAGATGAAACATCCAGCAATACTGCCAAACAAAAGCCGTTTAACAACACTTGTCATCAATCAAGCTCATCTACTAACTTACCTTGGTGGGCCACGCTTAACTCTAGCAAACATTAGACAAAAGTATTGGATAATCGGAGGCAACAGTGCGGTCAAGAAGGAAGTTAGAAACTGCGTACTTTGCAGAAAACACTCACCACGAATGCAGCATCAGTTAATGGGAGATCTACCAGAATCCCGAAGCAAACCCGCTCCCCCTTTCTATCACACCGGTGTAGATTATACCGGCTATGTTGAAATAAAAAGCAACAAAGGACGGGGGATAAAGACAACAAAAGGCTACATAGCATTATTTGTGTGTATGGCGACCCGAGCTGTTCATCTGGAACTAGTGTCCGACTTAAGTAGCTCTGCATTTTTAGCTGCACTACAGCGAATGGCTGCCAGAAGAGGAGCTCCCCGTCACATATACAGTGACAACGGAACCAACTTTGTTGGGGCGAACAGAGTTTTACAAAAACAATTTCATGACTTTGTAAAGCATGTTTGACAACAACTTATCAGCAGAATTAACAGATTTACAAATACAATGGCATTTTAATGCACCATCATGGCCAAGTGCAGGTGGATTATGGGAGAGAGCTGTTAGAAGCCTAAAACATCACCTCAAAAGAGTAGTTGGTGAGCAGAAGCTAACTTTTGAGGAATATACAACTGTCTTAGCAAAACTGGAGTCATGTATGAACTCTAGACCGCTGTGTGCGTTATCCGAAAACATACATGACTTGGAAGTACTGACTCCAGCTCATTTTCTAACTAGGAGGCCAGGAACATCAATCATCGAAACAGAACATGATGCACGCACCAGGTGGACTCTATCTGCCAAAATTGCGCATGATATCTGGAAAAGGTGGAAAACAGAATATTTAGCACAACAGTCAATGCGTCCTAAATGGATGAACATTAAACACAATATTGAAATAGGGCAGTTGGTAACTATAGAGGATGATAATCTCCCGCCAGGGAAATGGATGATGGGCAGAGTAATAGAGCTCCACCCTGGACAGGACGGTCTCGTTCGAGTAGTAACGATAAAAACAAAAAATGGTCTCTTAAAACGACCTATTGTAAAATTATCGATTCTACCGATCTCATCTCACAAACAGGAAGACATGAAAAACGACCAGGACAGTAATAAAAATGGGGTTGGAGAAACAAAGGTTAAAACAAATAAACCTAAATCATTATTTACATCAATGGCGCTTTCTTTGATAATTTTTATGTCATTGATAACAACATCACAAACAACAGAAATTATATCACCATTATCTAACAATATCTCATTATATTTTGACTCTATCAACAACATGCAACTTATAAGAGACAAATGGACCCTCATTGTATACTACAATATGACTCCGTACTGGGACGGCATGACAACAGCAACAAAGTTCCTGGACTATTTAGACAAAACATGCAGCACATTAACAGAAACAAGTCGATGCGGTATGCTACTACTCCAATTACATCACGAGTACTCCGAATTACAACATTACAACCGACTCCTATTGAATCAGCATTTCGACGCGCACGACAGACAGCGTCGCGGCCTTATCAAAGGAATAGGTAACATTGCAAACGCACTGTTCGGAGTATTGGACGAGAGTTTCGCCGAACAGTATAAAAAAGATATCCAACTTATAACACAAAATGAGCATCATCTTACAAACTTACTCAAAAACCAAACATCTATCGTTGAGGCTGAATACAATATACTGAAACGGACTGAACAACATATACAACGGCAACATAAACCAATTAACAAGCATTTAAACGAGCTAGATCGAGCAACTAACACAATTAAAGAAAACATGGACAAGCTAAGTGACAGTCAGGATTTCACTTTGTCAGCACTAACAGCAGTTAACTTACTGCACAGTCTGAAAGAAATTCAGAACACTCTATTAGATACCATAACAGACGTTTATCATGGCAAATTCAATACCCATTTATTAACCCCTGATCAATTAAGAAATGAGTTACAGTTCATATCTGGGCAGCTGAACAAAGACGTGACCATACCAGTGGACAATATACAATCAGATCTTAGGTCAGTCTATAGCATGTTGAGTGCAAAGGCAAGAGTAATGACAGATTACGTCATATTCGAAATAACATTTCCATTGGTTAGTAGAGACAGTTATAAGATTTATAAGATCCTTTCAGTTCCTCATCAAATCGGTACTAACATGCTCAACGTATTGCCGATAACAGACTACGTAGCAATAAATTTGAAAAAGGATGCATACCTAACAATATCATTCACGGAACTTCAGCTATGTCAACATAATGAAAATTCATATTTGTGTACAATAGACAAGCCAGTCAACTATCTTCCCATTGACGAGAAATTCTGTAAGGTCAATCACAACATTAACCAATGTGTAGTAAGCAAATCTCAGTGCAGTGATATGTGGATTGAGTTGAACGATCCATCTAAATACCTATACTTTTGCTGCAACACATATCCGATCAGGATCATCTGTCAAGATCAAGTTACCTACAAGCAAATCAGTGGAGCTGGTATAATTAGTTTGAAGCCTAAGTGCATAATTAAAGGCAAAGACTTTGCTCTATACTCTCGTTCCCATTCGGGAAACATCATAAAAACTGACCCTGAAATAGAAACTCCACAGATAACGGAAATCCATCATTTAGTAAACATCTCCCTATCAGACTACACGGAATCCATAGATCCGCTAAACCAAACATTAGAAAGCATCGGCCAACAGATAAATCAATTGAAAACGGCTACAGCAAACACTTCAATCGAGATCGATCGAAATCACCTTAGCCTATCAACACATGACGTTCATCAATACGCCATTTGCTATGGCTTGTTGTGCGCGTCCATTGTAGCAGTAGCGGTGTTCCTGTGGCGCAGGAGGAAGACGGCTACCAGAAACCTCACGCAGACGGAACCTACAGTGAAATTTTCGCGAAACATCAATTTAAATTCTAGTGAAGTGAATCAAGTGAAACTGCCGCGAAAGCAGAGCATAGTGGCTGACCGTCAGCCCAGTGAAGTGAATGTGATAGCTAGCAACGCTAGCTTAAAGACTGTACATGACCAAGCAACGTCCCCTAGGCCACAAAGACGTAACTTTTGCACTGGGGATGATATTGTTTAATTTTAATATTTTTATTAGCATAAGTTTTTGTAACATTTTCGCCCGGGAGAATGTACGGCAAACCGCACATCATAACTATAAATTTATAGCCAAATCAGCATTATACGCGTTTACGTCAAGCGACCAAAATACCAATTAACTTCAGTACGTGATCGGTTAGCATTAAGTGTCGTCGCGCGTGCTCCCTCGCTCTATTAAACATTTGTAACATTTTTCTTAACAATATACAATTTTAAATGAACATTTCTATCTCTCATTTAACATCCCAACAGACAACCTTTACACCTTGAGAATAGACCTTTAAAAATCCTTTATATTAATTATTGTATTATCACGAGAACCAAAATGTGTGTCAAATTTTAGCTCAACCAGACACTGGGAAGTGGATCAAATATAAACTTGCAAGATTTGATTACAGACACCGGGACAGGTGAAAGTAAATAAAAGCTTGTAAAACATCTCCACAATCAATTTGGCTTCTTTATAATATTAGCGAAAAGTTGTATACTTGCCATTTGAGTATCTTTTGTTCGCATACAAAATTCAAAACCCCTCTACCCAGTCTGGGATTGAGTTTCGAAAGATCCTTACATATTTCACTTCTACACTTTCTAAGTAAAGTCGTGTCTTCTAAACATTTCTATCTTTAGATTTTACTAGGTACTAGCCTAGATTTTCTCAGGGTGATTTGGAACCAGACTTTATCAAAGGAGTCTTGATTATTCCGCCATCTTTGGTCCTACCTGCCGCGATGTGGCTTGCCGTGTTACTTATTTAAAACTACTTTACCTATATTTAAAACAACTTTATCTTAAGTAGTTAAGGTAATTACACCAGGAGGGACAGTAATCCAAAAATACTGGTGCTGTTATTCAGAAAGGCCAGGTGCGCAGTACTCATAACCGGCGTGTGTGTATGACTACATGTATGAACGTCAGTGAAGCAAAAGGAGTGTGAAAGGATCGTAGCAGGCGGCGTCCTGTAGTTACTGCCCCTCTCATTTTAAACCCCCGTCGGAAAAAGAGGGGTCTTATAAGATTCACGTGTGTACCTGTGAGTTTGTGTATTTGTATATATGTGTATCATAGCTCCTAAACGGATGAACCGATTTTAATTTAGCTTTTTTTGTTTGGACAGTGAATTTATCGTGTTTTTAGAGTGTTCTTAGCTATGTTTGATCAAAATCGCTTCAGCCGTTCAAAAGTTATGCTAATTGATGGTTTTGGAAGATATCGAGTCATAATTACGTGTGCAATAGATTGTTAATCGAAGCGTGTCGCCTATTAGTTAAATTATGCAGTAAGAAATAAAAAAGGGTCGGGTTAAAAAATACTTTTCATAAACTAGTGTCCCGATAGCTACTGTTCAATTGTTTATCCTTTTCTCCTACACAAAATATAAATAAGAGATACCTACCTCTACTCATTGAGGTAATAATGTACTACGCACTAGAGAAGTCACCACCCTTCACTACTCTGTTCCGTTCATGTCTCAGATTACCTCGTTCATGTGCAGTCTGCCGGCCGCACTTCATTCAGTTGCTTGCTAGATCTTGAGCGCCTATGTAATTTTTTGTTTTTAAACGAAAAAACTTTCAGATGCATTAAATATGCCGTCGTGTGTTTTAAGATATTGCACTAATAATTCAATAATTACGGCGAAATGTAAAGGAATAACTTTTCATCGATGAGTAACTAGATAATCAATTTAAAATTGAATTTGAACAAAATATTTGGAGGACGCCATGTTGACTCATTTGTCACATAGACTAAAAATTAAGATGTGACAATTTGTGTAAGAAGTGTAGGTAGAATTAGCTGACGTTTATTTTTATTGCGGAAAATGATAATCTAACACATACGACAGGAACTGACTGTGGTTCAACACACAAATAAATAGTTTAACAAATTGGTGGGTGGGTAGGCAGGGTAGGGTACATAGGTTGGTACTGGTAGGTAGGTAGGTGTGTAGGGTAGGGTAGGTAGGTATTTAGGGTAGGGTAGGTAGGTAGTTAGGGTAGGGTAGAGTAGGTAGGTAGGTAGCCAGTTGACGTGAGCGAACCACGGGGGACAGCTAGTCCCTAATCATAATCATCAGCCTATTAATGTTCCCACTGCTGGTACACAGGCCTCCTCTCTGTGAGAGGAAATGGGTCGTAATCCACCACGCAGGCCCAGTGCGGATTAGTGGATGTCACTACCTAAACCTAATTATAGTAGTACCTATAAAAACAAAAATTATTTTACTTTACTAAGGGTATTTCAACTAATAATAAATTGTGAAAAAAGGGTGAATTCTAATGAAGCTTGTTAGGTATTAACACTGACCTCTATCATACAAGTACGCTGGACTTCATATTATCGATGACAAAATGAAGACATTTGATTTTCACCATTTTGGCGCTGATAGCAATGTGACTTATCGTGAGAGTCCATGGAACTAATATTAGAGATGGGACACAGCTTTTGGTAGAAAAATACTTTTATGGTTTTATCGATCGTGAGAATAATTAAATACGTAAAAAAAAAAAAACAATTATTTTTATTATGATTCATTTTTAAGTAATAGAATAATTACTGTAAAGGTTAACTGAAAAATATTTTCAGTCAGATTGCAAGCTATAAACTAGTGGATAGCTTGCTAGTAAAGTTATAGCGCATTACTATGACATCAGTGAGATTTAAATGTGGGAATAGGCTTATAACTCATCCTTAAAACTAGTATATGTGAGCAAGTATCTCCTCGCTCAAGTACACTAGTTAGTTAATACTTTCAATCGTTTGGATTCACTCGGTTGGCGTCCATCGGATTCGTGAAGGGAACATCATTTATACAATAATAATAATAAATGAGATGGATAATCATTTACAAAGGATGTATTTCTCATTCTCATCGCTGTGATCCTGTCTCTGTAGTGCTAAGATGCAAATAAGAGTGACATCGCATTCTAGCAAGGTGAAGACTTATATCAGTTTTCAACTCTGTTTCAGATGCACATAATAAATTATTTGACTTCAAAACATTTGTTAATAAAATTATAATTATCATGATATTATTCCAGAAAGAATTCCAGGCTCAGGTACGTGGTGATTGGTACAAGAGAGAGGCCTGTGCTCAGCAGTGGGCGAAGTCGGGCTGTGGATGATCATGATGATGATTCCAGAATTTTGTATTACTCATTGCTTTTGAACATATTATTACTGATTATTAGACATTCATATAAAATTCATCACCAATACCAATGTGAGATATTTAGTTCCAACATACTACGAGAAGTCAATACAGTAGATGAGTGATACGCCTTGCTAAGTCTACAATTTTGATATTAGTGTAATTTAAAATATCACTAATACTGATATATTAGTTAAAATATTATAATATTGCCAGACGAATATATTAGTATTACCTAATCTTGAGAAATATCGGTATTAACCTATCTCTAAATGTGTCAATTTTAGTTCCTGCGAACCTCGAGCGGGGCGCTTTGAATCAGCACAAAAATCAACTGTCATTTCATATAGTATGTTTAGTCCAGCGTACTTGTATAATCGAGGTCAGTGGGTATAAAGCTATGTAGATACCACATCTGTAGTCAGTCAGCAGTTTAGTCTATATAAGTGAAAAGTTGTTGCAGAACGTTGATCGAAACGTGTAAGCGCCATGAAAATCAGAGCGCTTCCGTCTTTTTGATCGTGAGAAAAGCGCTCTAGCGCTGCGTGTTTATACTGTTTTGTTAGACGACTAATTATTGTTTCAGCGCTGCAGCGAACTTTAGTTTAAACTCTTGTCAAAATGGAGCATGTCATTTGCTTAGGATAGCATCTCTAGTACGTAGTACATATTATCTCAATGCCTCCACTACCATTTTTTTTATTTTTTTTATTGGAAGGCTTGCGTTTGACCACTATCTCACCTGATGGTAAGCGATGAAGTGGTCGACGATGAAGGACGCTTGCCTAGAAGAAACCTATTCACTCTTGACATAAAGACTCCCAGGTTGTAGCTATCAGGAAATACAGACTCCGGCAGGAAATTCCACTCCTTTGCTGTACGCATAATAAAAGAATTGCCAAATTTTAACTACATTCAAAATTATATGTAGTTATGTGTTCCTCATTACAAGTTCACATAATGCAACTCGTTGACAGCTGTCAAAAGAAGCGCGAAAACGAGAAAATTATGTAAAATGCAATACCGTACTAAATTATTATTCAAGAAATATGAAATAGGAACTACTTTTCCGCGTGGCGGGCGGAGTGTGTTCAAACTTGTGTCCCGGCGGTCCACACGTCTTTCCAGCACATCTTAGTTCTACAGAGTTCATGTTTTGAATACTTGAGTGACTAAGTTTAGCATATAGTACGGTTTTTATTGGCAATGCTCTGGTGGATCGTATTTTAATTTATTTCGTTTAGAGTGCCTTTTAAAAGCCTTTAACTACTAACTATGAAGGCGTTATTCAAGGACCTGAATACGCTCATCTTTTGGGATATTAGTCTCACTTTTTTGGCTGGTTTAATGTGCATGCTTGCAGTGGAATTTTAAATGAAAATACATTGAGTTAAATGTACTAGGTACTAGAGAAGGTATTTCAAACAAAAGATTGCGTGTAATTCGGTGACAGCGGGGCAAGCAGGGGAAGGGGGTTATGTTCTCACAATCAATGCGCGCAGATGAACTTTTTCTTACTCTTTGAAATTAACACACACATGCCCGCCGCGCCCTCCCGCCTCCGCGGTGACGCGACGTCACGAGATACAATAAATTGATAAAATATAATTAAATTAAGCGTGTTTTCAACTTATTGTTGAAAACACGCTTAATCGCTCATTCCTTGACTTTTATTTATATTTCTCGAGTTGTTTGAACAGTATCTCAATACACACGAAGGCATTTTATAAGAAACAAAACTTAGTACTCAAACGTGTCACGTTGCAGCGAGCGCTTGCCACAGACTAAGTGAGTTGGGGTACGCGCGCTCTAACGTGTGTTACAAACAATTGAGTTGAGGAGTCTCCTCTAGTACGTAGTACATTTAACTCAATGTGAAAAGATTAACAAAGGGAAGTTAACTAACGAGACTCGTTCACGCCTTGGAAAGCATGAATAGGGGGTTGATCCTCGCTGTCATTCGTAGATTTATGGTAGTCGTTACATATTATCATTGACTCAAAAACCCAGTTTCTGGTTAGACTGGACGCCGTCCCCATTGGGCAAATGTTAGGAACTAAACGCCTATTGGACGTATCCGATATATTCAATAGGCGCCGCACAGAGGGAGCCCTGAGGTGGTATTTTAAGAGGTCCCCTTCCATGTGCCGATGGTGGCTTTAGTGAGGTAAAAATTGCGTTCAGTGGTGGTCCATGGTAACGGCCGCGACGTACAACTTGTAGGCCGTGGGTTCGAACCTAAGCAGGCGCTTCACTTTGTGAAAATTATTTCATCACCATTGCTCTCAAAACGGTTAAAGAAAATCGTGAGGAAACCGGCATGTCTTAGAACTAAAAAATCAAAGACATCTGACATCACCCGCATTGGGCCCGCGTGGTGGATCCCGGCCCATTCCTTCTCACAGAGAGGAGGTCTGCCTGCACAATGGACCAAATCGGAGTCTAAGTTCGGCAAAGGGTCTATATATATCCAATGAGGTCAAAATCCTACGCGCCCTGGATTTTGTCCCAAATGTCCAGTCGGAAGTTTTGAAGATTTTTCCCCTATAAAAAAATAGGCAGATGATGATACCATCTATGATTGCCAACTTATCTAAATCCATGCTAAACTCCGGACAGAATAAAAAACAATCACGTTAAAACAATTTGTTTGAACCTCAATTCATAGTTAGCTACAATGTAGCCTAGTGATAATACCATTTCAAATAATATAATTTCAAATTATTATGGTAGTTCCTAATTTAAATGGTATTATATTAAAAGAGTGATAGTTTGTGTTTTAATCAAGCATGAACAGTTGAACAGATTGGATTTAAATATTGCACACAGTTTTTTCTAACTTGGATTAACTTATAGGACACTTTCTATTCTGATAAACTTGGCATCCCATGGGATATTAACAATATTCTAACAGGCGAAGCCGCAGGCAGAAACTAGTATGACGTAATTTTGTTGCCGTGTTAGATAGATAGGAAATTTAAATATACTGTTTTGTTTCTGGTTTGAAAGGTGAGCTACATATAAAAAACTTTTTAACAAAAAAAATACTGACTTCTAAAGCAAAACACTGCATAGTGAAAAATAACTTTGTTTTCCTAAGTCGGTGTCTTTGGTAACTATTTTTTTTTCGTTTTTTGACACCAACTTTGGAAAAAAAGTTATTTTTTACTATATTGTAGTGTTTTGCTTTAGAAGTCAGTTATTGTTTTTTGTTAAAAGTTTTTTATTTTATTCTTTTTAATGTTGATAACTCAAATTTCCATGAAAATCATGTATAGCCAAAGTACACCTCATGACGATTCCAATTAGCCCAAACACGACTAGGATACCTTGTTTTATTTCGGCGTTTTAGTGCCTGTCTTCCGGTTCCATCATCAGATCAGATCGATGGTACCATTTTCTTTAGTACCATTTATTTATTAGTATTTGCTTCATCATAACTAAATATTAAATATTCGAGATATCTTATACAAAGTGCGTTAATATACACAGTTTGTACTTATTTTTAAGGAGTTTCAGTGGTCATCTGTGGTCTTCTTCATCAGTTCCACTTAACCAAATGATACTTTCTGAGTGCAAATGCTTGCCATGTTATTAAAAATACCAAAATCGCTATATGTCTGCCTATAATATTTGAGGAGTTATCTCGATTTCCATGGGCTTCCATCATCAGATTCTGATTGGGTTACAATAGGACCATTTCGGGATTGTATCCTTTCAAACAAAAAAAGAATTTTGCAAATCTATCTATATGACGGAGTTATGCCCGAGCAATGTATAAAAAAACTTTTTTTTTTTTGCTTTTATTAGGCTCGCCCTTGACCACCATCTCACCTGATGGTAAGCGACGATGTGGTCGACGGTGTTACACGCTTGCCTAGAAGAAACCTATTCACTTAAAAACCCAGAGGTTGTAGCTATCGGACAACACAGACTCCGGCAGGGAATTCCACTCCTTAGCTGTACGCATAATGAAAGTATTTTCAAAACGTTTAGTGCGTATGGGTGGGATGTCCACCATGTACCGATGGCGTATCGCCGTACGTCTAAACCATCCGAATTGAGAACCTCCTCCTTTTTGGGCAGTCGGCTAAAAATGCCACAAACTATTCCTTTAGCCATATACTCTTTGTATAGGGAAAATATACAAAGTAGTCTACCTACCAACTTTCTTACCAGCTTCTCGGCTTAATACATCAACTTAGTTTCCAACTCGTTTCCCTAGGGTTAAGACGTCAGCCTAAGCCACAAGTAGTTAACACTATGAATACTGTTGGAAGAAGTTGGGCTGTACCCTGGACGACGATTGGAGATGACGAGATTAAACAATAAATAGTACAGGACAGTCTCTACTTAGCCAGAAATTATATCCGCTTGTGATAGTTTTATTTTTGGGGTTCCGTCGCCGAAGGACCTTCGGGGGGGTATTGTTATCACTCACGTGTCCGTCTGTCTGTCCATCGTCTGTCACACAGGTTTTACAGCAAAACAGTTGGAGCTTACAGTCTTCAATTTTTCACAATATAAGCATCTTGTTAACCCAAAACCATTAAATTGTCAAAAAAATAGTTTCAAATGTTTTTAAGGAGGCTCCCATACAGACAATGGGGGACGCGAAAAAAATGTTTTACCTACCCCTTTGAATGGGGTATTGTTTAGAGATCGTTGAGCAGTAATATTGTAAAACAAAGGAATGAGACAAACTTAAGAAAAAAAGTAGTTCTGGTTTTTTTTTTACTGATAATAATGTTTATAATTACGTACATATATTTTACTAACAAATACCAATATATTGATAAATCAGATTTTTTATATAAAATTTCCTCAATTTTCCTATTAAAACCAACTTGTTTTTGCGGTTTGGTACGGAACCTTAAACGAAACCCGGCACGCACTTGCCCAGTATTTTTTACCCGACTGCCGAAGAAGAGTAATGTGTTTATCAGTCTATGTATGTATGTATGTAAGTATTTATGTATGTTTGTTCCTATGTGGCGTTCTAGAGACCAAACACGTTGGCCGATTTTGACAATTCTTACGTCAATCGATTCGTATTATCCCTGCGAGTGTCACTGGCTACATAAAAATTGGAAAAGAAAACAATGAAAAACAATTCTGGGCGCCATTTTTCTTCCAAACGAATCGTGTGGGGTAAGTTTTTAAGAGGTAATTTCAAAAATATATAACACTAATATGTTTAAATGTACCTAATTAAAAATAAAAATTACTAATAAGCTGTAAATAAAAAATAAAAACCCAACTGCTTAAAAAGCGAACTATAATGACGTAAACAAGAAGAAAATCATGTTGTGCAGTCGGAGGACACAACTGGTTTTGGTCAGCCAGCTCGCGAAAATGTATCCTCCGACTGCACAGCATGATTTTCTTCTTGTTTACGTCTTTTAGTTCGCTTTTTAAACAGTCGGGTTTTTTGATTTTTTTAATTATATTATTATTGATAGGATTGCACTTGACCACCATCTCACCTGGTGGTAGTGATGATATGGTCGACGTCGGTCTAAGTTCCATTGGGTGCAGGGAAGAGTGCCTGTTCTCATCTGTCGGACTTTCTCGTTGTTTTAGTGGTTGCAAGATCTACTGCTAAAAATGAGGTTATGGTTTCGATTCACGAATCGGGCAAAGCATTATTGCGTTTTTTCATCTTTTTCTCAGTAGTATGGAATCTGGCTTTGTGCCCATTTGATGGCAAAAGACTTGCTCTTGGTGTACTATAGGTAAACATTTGCATAACTTTTCGTTAAATACAGAAGTGAAGTATAATTTTATGCCTCTTCTCATTCACTCATGAAATAAACATTGATAAACCATAATCACCCCAAATACGGAACTTAAATACTGGGCGAAATACTTCTTCTTCTTCTACCCTTTACCTACTATTTTGGGGAACATAGGCAAGACAAAACATTTTGAAAATCTCTCTTAAGAAGTTGCTATTTTTGCTCACAAACTGGGATAAAAATGTTTGACTCAAGCCTGTCACAGTAGGCCGTGCTCGCCCGACTGGTTCCTTTCGGCATCCTCACGATATCTTCACAATAAATCAAATACAATAACATTAAAAACAAGCGCGGTGTAATATCACAAAGTGCAGGTGTTCCCCGACTTCCTCTAATTAAGAGGGAACGTGACTCAACGATTACCCTGTATCTGCAAATGTAACACATTTTTGTAGTACAAAGTTTGTTAATCTCAAACGTACTGCCACAGGCCACGGAAAGCTTTGGCAGGGACTACAGACGCCATTAATACATATCCATCCATCCATATAAGTAATATTTAGAGCGCACAGTTGAGCGATTGACTGCTGCGCTGCGTGTCGCGGGTTCGATTCCCGCACGAAACAAATATTTGTATGACCTACAGATAGTTGTTCCGGCTCTGGGTGTTGTGTTGTGTATGTGAGTTTATTTGTTTGTAAACGCACCCACGATACAGGAATAAATTCCTAGAGTGGGAAAAGGTTTAAAAAAAAAAAAAAGAATCTTGGAAAACAGGTAGAACATAACCTGGATTAGGCAACAGGATTCTTTTTATCCCGGGAGTATCGCTTGGGATAATTAGTGACCTTCACGCGAGCATAGCCACTGCCAGACTGCCACAGACAGCTACTAGTATTACAAATGCGAAAGTAACTCTGCCTGTTTGTTACGCCTTTACTGCAGAAACAATTTTGATAAATTTTCATATAAATATAGATTGGGCATTGAACAAAGGTAAAATTATACTTTTTTAACCCCGGAGTACATTGCCTTAGGATTGTTTCAGACTTTCACACGCGAGAAGCCGCTGGCAGAAGGTATCATCATCATGTTTTCAGCCGAAAGATGCCCACTGCTGTACATAGGCCAAGTGTCGCCACATCGACCGGTCTCGTGCGTTTCGCAACCTTAACCAAGTCATCGTCCTACCAGTGGGAAGCCTTCAAAGGTAGCGTCCGCCGGTACGCGGTCACCGCACCAGAAGTTCTCGGCACCATCGAAAATACATTCTAAACATCCAAAAGGTACGCTCGTGAAGGACATCTTCATCATCATATCAGCTAAAGGCGTCTACTGCTGGGAATAGGCCTCCCCCAAGCGTCGCCACATTGAACGGTCCCGTGCATCTCGCATCCAACGGACGCCCGCCACCCTCACCAGATCATATGTCCACCTGGTGGGAGGCCTTCCAAGGCAGCATCTTTCAGTTCACGGTCGCCACTTCAGAACTTGTCGCTCTTTTACTCTTTCTGCCCTGCCCACTGCCATTTAAATTGGCAATTCTTCGTGCATTATTAATCGAAGGCGCTATGTCGATAACTTGGTGCCTCTTGCGGATATCCTCTTTTCTGATGCGATCAAGCTAGGAAACTCCGAGCATAGCCCTCTCCATTGTCCTTTTGGGTGAGATGATAAATTACTATTTTATTTTACTCGCCATTTTTTTTCCTCTTTAGTTGGCTATGCTACCAGTTTCATTTAGGCTATGCAATAGTGCTCTGCACAAGTTTCGGCAATCATAGCCACAGTCAGATTTATCACGGGTTGTCAATTTATATGAGTTATCAGTGACACTTACTGACACACTTGGTTTGTGTGTAAAGTTTTGACAATGCCTTCAATAGCAGTGTCCGCTGCGATGTGTTATTGCTCTGTGGCACCTATCCTGCCATCCAGGGGGTTCTTGCGGAACCTCCGCGCTGCATGTGCATACGTGACTCAAATACTGCCGACTGTGCGCTTGCAACTTACTGCATTTACCTACATTTCAAGCGCTACACGCCTTTAATGGTCTGTATGCAGTGCCAGTCTAGATGAAATTTCCTTAATAGTTGGAAGAAGATTGGTTTGGCATAAGTGATATAGTGTGTAGATATTTAGATTATAGAAAACTTTTTACAAAAAAAATATAACCAACTTCCAATTAAAAGTCCTTTATTGAAGAGTTTTTATTATATCCAAAGTTATTCTTCAGATCTTCACCAAATTCATAAATATATATACCTCAGGAAATTACCCTTTCCAACACAAAATTAATTTTCAAAATTATATCAAATACATACGGTCGAACATAGAACCTGTTTCTTTTTGGAAAGTTGGTTAAAATGCTTTTAACGCTATTTACTTAAAAGTTTTGAATAGAATAAAGTGCTCTTACTAAATATTAATACATAAACGTTTGAAAGTAAAAGGTTTACTTAGTTTTGTAGTAGGTTCCTTTTAAAGCTCCAAACGTATTTCTGACAACGAGCAATTATTTTAGAAAAAATCGTTTACAAGATCAACATAATATTGTAATTTTTATGAAAATAACGAATTTATTCATCCGGTTACTCCTTATAGTTCAGCAGAAGCATCTGTGAAATATAAACATTTATTCATTACAAAAAAAAAAAATCCAAACCGGTACAGTGATTCCTTGTAAAAACACTTTATATTTTTCAGATGAAGCTTCCACAATGCTACTTTCTACCTTAACAATTAATATTTAATTGATAATCTGGCACCTGGGGTTAGTCTGATCCCAAAGACGAAATCCCGGTGGTAATAACACAAGTCTTCATTAATAAAAGACTCAGAAAGTTAAAACGAAATCACCTCTCACACAAACTGAATAAAAATTGTATTCATGAGCCAACCCCGTGTTCTTCTTAATGTGTCAAAAATGACGTCGGCCATGAATACTTAACTTGATTCTTTCAGGCGTCTCACAGAGAAAATAGGTACAATTATTGGCAGTCATTATGCAGGAAAAAAGGCCCCTCTGCAAACAGTTGGGCGGGGACAAAGAAAATATCTTAGAAAACTTGGAACACGAAAATGTATGGAGTCCGCAATTGTTTAAGCTGAGTAAAGTTTGCTTCAGCTTAAGAACGGCCGAATTACGTAAAGTATTGCTTTCGTGTCCTTTGAGGGTTTCTTGTAAGCAGGAATTTATAAGTGTGATCAAACTTTAACATTTCGTCTATATTTTTCTTTTATGTTTTTTTTTTCAGGAAAGTGCCACTTAAATATTATTCTTGTTTTAACAAAAATAAGTTGGAAGGTAAACAGCAGCCTTATTGCGTATTCTACAAGGCAAAGGGCAAAGAGTATGAAAAATCAACTAATCACATAGACGGAAATCCACATCGTTTCTTTCATTTCGCATGGTCGTTTTTTCATACTCTTTGCCCTTTGCCTTGCCTAATACATTACGCAATAAGGCTGCAGGTATTATAAACAAGTTGCAATATTAGAGACAATTTTTTTTCGCGTGGATTCGCTTCTTTTTCCTTATTTTACTGTAACTGTGCATTCCCAGGATAAAAAGTAGCGTATTAACAGAATAAATTATTTTTGTCTGATCAGTACATTTAGAGATCCCACAAACAAACAAACATCTTTCAAATATTTATATTATAGATAGATATTATAGAGCAGTGCCAAAGGCCTATTTTTGGAACCACGTTACATCAACTGCTAATAGATTTCTCTACACATAATATGTTAGATTGATTTTATCGTTGACGTTGTAGTTAGGTACAAGATATCCCGCAGTTTCACCATTTGCTATTTATGTACTTGGTTACTTAGCCAAGACCGGAGTGCTAGACTAGATCTCTGAAATTTTAGTATTACCCATACTTACTAAACTAGCTAGTTTATTAGTAATGGAGACATGCCTTTGTTGGCCTTATTTAATGGTCGCTATTTTACAAAAGACAAAACGTTGTACGAAACTTTACAGTCTTAATTTTCGGCTCCCTTTTTGACTTTGCCTGTCTGTCCGCTTTTTATTTATTCACGCCTATACGGTAGGGAGGTGCAGCACTGCGCACTTTTACTACTACGTTCTCTAAAAAAAAACAAAAGAAGTTTAAAATCAACATCAGTCTTTATTCATTTACCTAGGCAGATATGCCTTGTAAATATAAAAAATGCAGCGTCTTTAATGCGCACTTTTGCACAACGTAGGTATGAGGACAAGATTGCGCATAGGTCAAGAGTGTGCATCACTCAAAAATGTCACATTTGTAGCTTTATCTTCTTGACACCCTAAAAACACAAATAATTAGTTTATTAGCATAACAGTAAACACAATGTCATCATAATACACAAAATATCTTAAATAAAAATTGTCTGATACAGTGTACAAGACGCGCAATCTTGTACACAATGGCTATGCGCACTCTTGCACATAGAGCACTAAAGACTTTTGAAAGACCACTACTGCCATCTTTCGGCCAGGACGTCGTATTTACTCGACTGAAACACGTTTCGATACTAATTTAATCGAAATAAACACATAAAAACAAGTTACCTTGATTACATTTATTACAATCAATTTTCAAAACACCTAAATATTGTAACACAGGTCTCAAAATTGTTGTTTTTAATTAATCTTCGGCAATTGTTAAAAACGAAAATTCTTGCACGGTCTGCACGTTTAAAATGTTGCTGATGTACTGTCAACTGAAGTTGGCCGCAGTAGACTGTTTCCTGATTCGAGAATTGCATTGCGAATTCTTGTATCCTACGCAATCTTCCACACCAAGGGGCCACCCTACCACTAATCCAATGTTGATGAATTTTGACATAGAGATAATTGCCGACGTTCACGCGGCTGAACCCGTTGGCACAAGCTATTCCAAGATGAAATTTAAAAGAACAAAATTGACTTAAAAGAGCTTGTAGAGAGCTGTATCGCTAACTCAACAAAATAATCTGATGTAGCCAGATTAGATGGCATATCCAAAGACATTCGTAGATCCGTCACGAAAGCACTTAAACCGTCATTACAGTGGGGCATTAGTAGCAAGTTTGGTCCCAAATTTACCCGTTTCATTAACTACCTAATGATTTCCGATAACGTCGCACTAGTTGTTATGTTCTGAGAAAAGATTGGGCGTGTCTTTTGTATTAACGTTTTGAAAAGTTACTTTATATTAGTTTTTGCATCTACCGCTGTGCACGGGTGTTGCAAGAAGAGGCTTTTAGAACAAGGACGATCTTTTAACCCCTTGTATGCTGGAACGCAGATCTACGCGAGACACAATGGCTTTTTCATTGTGTCTCGAATGCAAATACAAGGGGTTAAAGCTTTTGTTCCCGTAATTTGTGCCCTACTTTTATCAGTGCATATAGGCTAAGGAAGACTCCTTTGCAGTCTCCCTAGGGTTGTGCCTTAACAGGCGTTGCACAGTTTAGGTTCCGTGGAGAAATGTTCATGCATACTGCGCTACCACGGGGAGATAGCGCAGTTATGTGGGACTCTAACCCACTTAAATGGCGGTGTCCTCCTGTGCTGCTTATGGCGGGAAGACGGGCACGAGAGTGGTCTTTTAAGAGGTAATCTCTTCTATGTGATCGGAGTGATCTGCGCCCCATCGACGCCATATTTATCATTTTCGTATAAATCACCAAAGAGAACAACAGTTTTCGTGATATTTTTCTAATTATGAATAGACCCAAACAGTCTTATTACAAAAAACGAAAAAAACCATGGTTTAAACCTGTACTATCAAGTCCAGGTTTATCTGCAAAACCATGGTCTAAATTTGTTCGTATTACAAAACTCAAAAAAACCGTGGTCTTCTTAGTACCGTCATTTGAACCATTGTCTATACATCAACCACAGATTAATACAAATATCATTCGTTCAACATAATATCATTCTATTGCAACGTTCCGTATGCCCAGAAAAGAAAACTTTTTGATAATATGATAAGGATTGAATGATGTTTAGGAGTGTTAAAAATATTGAGACTTTGTTATTTTGCATGGATATAAACATTTGTTATTTATCGATTGAAGTTTTGTTTAGATTTAAGTAAATTACTTAAATTCGTGTTAATTATTAATAATACATCGACGTACGTGTAACGAAACGTAACATTCTAGCGCGTTATATGAAACCATAACATTAAACAAAACCATCGCATGCTGAACAAAGTTCATTACCTAAGCTTTGGAATTTTTAAGTTATCGAAGTCTCTAATAGAACAATTGCCTCTTTGTTAATAATATTATATAATGTGATGGCCGAACAAAAAAAAAACGATCTGAGAATTGGAGTACCGAGGAAAAAGTAGTTAATATCCTCAATATGAATTAAATCAACCATGCTAATATCCATTTTCCGGTAAAAACAAAATAACACAATAAAAAGATGCAATAACCTAAAAGAGAAACTTTGACAGATACGACTTAGACCATCGTTAAACTAGGGGCCGCCGAGGTTTAGCGTTAGACCATGATTTGGTCCATGGTTTATCGCTAAACCATTGTTTGTACTATCGTTTTTGTGTAAACCACAGTTTTTAGAGATTTAAACCTGGGATTTTAGTTAAACCACTTTTTGTAATAAGACTGAAAGAGTTCATGCTTAAATAATAACGGCCGCACGGGTCGATCTTCACGGCTGTCTTTTGAAGATCTTTCCTAATAGTTACAACCCAAGATTCTTTAAGCCAAGAGTGAATAGGTTTCTAATAGGCAATCGTGCTTCATCGTCGAACACATCATCGCTTACCATCAGGTGAGATAGTGGTCAAGCGCGAACACATCAATAAAGAAAAAAAACCGGTAAAGTGCGAGTCGAACTCGTGTGCCGAGGGTTCCGTACCTACCCATTATACCGCCATAATGAAATTGATAGCATTTTTATTCTAGGTCAACGTGAACTAGCATACAGGTTTTCGACCCAAAACTTATAGGTTACTTCCGGATGACCTAGAATTGAGAATTTTGGTTAAAAGCAAGGTCAAGCACAAGTAAAAAGAAAATTCAGAAAAATTAAAAGAAGTTGATAATTAAGGTAAATTTTGGTACTTTTACAAGTTTCCCGAAAATCTTGTCAGGGCGGCCCAGAAGTTTGGCGAGCACTATACTCAGCTGAATCTGGTAAGACTGGAAGCCGACCGCAATATTGTTGGGCAAGAACACTAGGCATACTAAACCCCATTATGAAACCCCAGCCTGGCCTAGATTCCGTCCTGCAACAAAAACTCAACCCACACGACCCACTCCCTGCCTAACCAGTAACCGTTAGGTATAGCGTGATGCTACATATTGTTATGTGAGCCCTTGTCTTGTGAGAGAATTGAATTAGGATTGTGGCTACGAAAACAGCGACGTTGTCGAATTTCCAGTTTTACTCAAAACTCAGAAGTCTATCTTTATTGCTAGAAGCTATTGTCTGCAGCGTCACTCTAATAGTAGGTATCTTATGTCCTCAGGTCATAGTTTATCCGTACGCCAAGTTTTGTCTAAAGCCGTCCATCCGATTAAGCGTGATTTATTAACACACATCTAAACAATTAAATATACAAACATTCACAGTTATGAATACAGAACTTGCGATGGCGACGCAAATGGCGCCATGTAAATAAAACAAGTTTATAAAGTTTATTCAAAAATCAAAATTTTCGACTGCTTAGGAAGCGAACTAAAAAGACGTAAACAAGAAGAAAATCATGCTGTGCAGTCGGAGGATATATATTAGCAAGCTGGCTGGCCAAAAAGCCAAAACCAGAGTCTTTTGATTTTTTGGAATAACTTTTTTTTTAATAACATTTATTTTCGAATTAGTTAATTAAGCTGCTTCTGGGAACACAGGTGAAATAATTTTTAAAGTGGTTAAGTAGTTTTTGAGTTAATCCATTACAAATAAACAAGCAAATATTTTCTCTTTTGTATAATATTATTGAAGACTAGCTATTCTTGCAGTTTCGGTGCCTTGACTAACCACAGGTGACGTCTTTTATTTCGGAATAAAGTGTAGCCTGTGACACTTAGTAATAGTGTCGTTTTCTATATTGAAAGTTTTTTTTTAGTCGAATCAGTACTTTCATAGATTCCCTCCTACAAAGTCAAAGCCAAATTCTTAATTTCAATTACGCCATTAAGCGGCACTTTTGAACGGCAAAAATTTAAACTTTTATATAATAATAATTGATTCTACCGTCCACCAAGAAAAGTAGCTTCTTAAGTATGGAGAACAACGGGCAAGAAACTCCACAAACAAACAGCTTAGCTTTTTATTAGATCAGTCCTAAATAAATAAAATATCCATACTACCCTTACACCCTTTCACCTTTAAACCGGTAAACCGATTTAGATGAAATTTGGTATGGAGATAGGATAGTTGATATCCCGGTAATCATTCTGTAGGGAGTGGTGAGAAACACGGAGGGGTGGCAGTTTGTATGGTGAACCAATAATTTCTCAAGTAAGTCTATATAAAAAAACAGGCTACTCGAAATACTAATGCTACGCAGATGAAGTCACGGGCAAAAGCTAGGATTTAGATCAATAAGGTGGCGTAAGTTAATAACCATCTGTGCAATTATCTAGTGCCGACTTACACGCGGGCAATACCGCTGACAGAAGCTAGTCATTAATATATTTTTCATTATTGATAATGCCCGGGCAATTTGCAAAATGCCCAATATGGGTAGGCTATTGACCGGGCTTTCTGAATAATGCCCATCACTTATTGGACCGGGTAATAAGAAAATGAGTTTTTTTATTACTTTAATGTTGACATTGGTTTTAATATAGAAGAGGTAAGTGTGTTTACTATTTAAGCAACAAAGTCGACTGAGCCCCGCTGCTCGGGGCTCCTATTTCCTATTAGGGTCTAAGGTAACCTAAGCTCCCTACTACACTAATTCCTTGACCTTAACTATCGAATTGCCCAACCTTTACGTAGCAATATTCATATGATCATAATGACCAGACAAAATGATAAATAATGAAGTTCAAATCAGTATTCGTTACATTGCCCGATGTGACTTGACTTGATTCATAATGCCCGGGCATTATACATAGTGCCCTGATTAATCACTCAATGCTATAGACCAAGCATATCTCTGCGACAAGTGAACACACAGACTTGAAAAAAAACATGTTTGATTACCTAATCGCTACTCTTATAGCCCAACACGGAGCACAAAACGCTTAACCCCGTGAAATCAATGTTGAAATTGTTTTAGCCAAGCTTTAAACTTAATTAAATATAAATAAAGACAAACACCATGGCGTTTAAGCTCTTTTGTGAGCGTTCCGTTTACAAATCAGTTTAAAAGCCTTCTATTTTAAACTTAAATTGATCTTTATTAAGCTGGAGGGTTCGATGTTAACGGGTGGGCTTTTCAAGTACGGGGTTACGGGTTTGGTTCAGCAAGTATCAATTTGATTTTACATCATCTTAGTACGAGTATTACTACTAATTGGACATCACCAGACATCATCACTAACTAACGGTGGACGAAAAACATCGCCAATAAACATGGACTTATAGAAACTACGGGTTTTTTTGGTTTTATTTATTAAGGACCTTCTACTGCTTTTGTTCCGTAAAACGGTTACTTTCTAAAACAAACTGCTTCGTGACGGCTGGGTTAAAAGGTTTGAAAAATAAATTTATTTATTATTGATGCATGTCCATTATTTGTGAAATATGGTTTTTTCATATAACTAATAGTTTTGCTTTAAAAAAAAAATTAATAACACGATATTTTCCCGCTACTTTTTGATACTCCTCCATCATCATCATCATCATCAGCCTATTAATGTTCCCACTGCTGGGACACAGGCCTCCTCTCTGTGAGAGGGGATGGGCCATAATCCATTCCTCCATAGCCTGAAATAAATGTTTTCTTTTATTTTTATATCTTCTTGGCTGGAATTTCTTTATAACTGAAATAGCATATGCAAATCAAAGAATATTTTGCAAACAAAACTGTCACAAAAAAGTAAATACAAAAATTCAAAAAACAAAAAACGACAGTTTGAGAAGTTAACTAAAAAGACATAAACAAGAAGAAAATCATGCTGTGCAGTCAGAGGATAAATATTCACGAGCCAGCTGACCAAGACCAGATTAGCCAGTGGCAATCGCAAGGTTAAGACAAATCGATTGACGTAAGAATCATTAAAATCGGCCAACGCGTTTGGTCTATAGAACGCCTCATAAGAACATACATACATACATAGACTGATAAACACATTACCCTCCTTTGGCAGTTGGGTAAAAAGAAGGTCCAATATTGATATTCTGGCTCGAGGCGGGCGCACGGCCAGTACTGCGTTAACACCGGGAAATATCTTGATTGACTGCCTCGTTGGTCTAGCAACATTGCTGAAAATGATATCCTTGTTTTTACTCCCAGGTCGAGCAGTGTTATTGAGTTTTTCAACAAAGTACTTCTGAGAAGCAGCCCTAAGTCTGGACTTGTGCCCGGTTTATGACAATAAGCTCACCCCCCCTCTTCACATGGGACTCAAACATAACTGGGGAAACTTGACTGTACTTAAATGAAATGAAATTGTTTATTGCCAGATTTACATCCAAATAAAAATTATATGAAACATATAGATAAGTTCAATAAACCTAAATAATTCTTATAGTTGAAATAACACGCCATACATTTTGCATGATTAAATGATAAACAATGACGCTGCAAATTAGGTTATCGGCGTATGGTAGGGCTGCCACTTTTGATTTAGGGGGGCTGTGTTACCAGTCTCGCACCGCCGCCGCCACCAAGAAGTAAGCGGAGCGATGTATGGAGTACTGGCAGTTTGATATGTAGCATTTGAAGCTACAGCAGACAGCAGAAGTCGTTGTACCAGTAGACACTGCAAATTTTCAGCAAGTTCATCATCGGACTACAAGATGTAGGGCGATGCATCATCGCTACATGGTGGACATCCCTCTCATACGCGCAAAACGATTGGGAATACTTTTATTATGCGTACAGCAAAGGAGTGGCATTCCCTGCCGGAGTCTGTATTTCCTGATAGCTACAACCTGGTAGACTTTAAGTCAAGAGTGAATGGGTTTTTTCTATTCAAGCGTGCTTCACCGTCGACCACATCATCGTTTTCCATAAGGTTAGATAATAGTCAAGCGCGAGCCTATAAATAATAAATTGTTATATATCAAGGCCACAAGAATGCCGCAATAAAAATAATAATTACAAATTGAAAGACGACCGCGTAAATAAAATATTTTCAATCGGATATCACAAAATCAACGATGTAAAACAAAGGAAAAATTCTGTCGTGTAAAGTAGATGCACCTTAATTTTAGGTCTGGCGTAGAATATTAAGAAAAAGAATTGTAAGTGGGTTGAGTTATTCAACAAATAATATATTCCTATTATGATTCACTTTAGCAGGTACTAAACTATACATAAACATTCAGGAGGCATGAATTTAACTTCGAATTCTTAATTTGGAAACCGGCAAAAGAAAAACTAATCGCACAAAACCTGGTGCGCCGCTGATGGGAGGTACTCCCCAGAGGAGAGTCCGTTGACGGACAGCCACAGCGGGTTCACGGACTGCTATCACGTGTCCGTGTTCCCAACATAAGTGGCACAGGAGGACACCGTAAAGTTTTAGTGGTTTAGAGTCCCACACAACTGCGCTATCTCCCCCGTCTCACTGCAGTACGCATGAGCATTATTTTCTCCAGGGAATAAAAGTTCACTATGGTAGGTTCCGCTTCCAGTCTATTCAGATGTAGCTAAATACCAGTATTTTATATGGAGCGACCACCTATCGGACCTCCACAACGGTAATTAGGTAATACAGAACTGGTGTGGATTTTACCTGGCTCCTGACCTGACTACTTGTTACGTATGTCAAAGGTTTCCAAATGACAGTCGGAACGAACAGGTTAACGTGCTTGCCGAGGTACGGATGTAGACACTAATGAATCACCCATCCACGAACCGACCTCGGCAAACGTTGCTTAATTGGAGATCGACCCATGCGGCTGTTATTATTTAAACACGAGCTCCTCTTGTACTAATGTCCCTTAATCCTTGACAAGCTTACAAGCTTTTATTTAACTTGCAATGTATGTATGTGTGTGTGTTTGGGTCAAATCTTGCAACTGAATTTTAAAGCAGTTATCCTCCACAGATTAAGATGCAATTTTGCATACACGTTTAGTTATGATGACATTGCATGGTTAGCTAAGCGACGTCATTCTAAATCCAATATGGCGGACGGCCCAAGATGGCGGACTAGTTATTTTTTGTGCACTTCCATGATATGGGTATCAAATGAAAAGGTTTGCGGAGTAAAATACAAAAAAAAAAGCTCCTTTAAAAAAAGTTTGCATGATGAACATATTTTTTTATAACATAAAATAGTACCTATTCTCAATACATTTAATCCATCGGGTCAGTCTGGTGCAACGAACACAAATACCGGGCGGTCAGCCAGACCAAGTGAACGGAAAAATAAAAAAAAATGTCCATTGTTACAGAGAATAGGTCCCGAGGGGATTGAGGTCCTTTAATTGCTATGTTGAACCCTATAGTGGATTTCTATCGATAGAGGGTTTTATTTTTTCCTGTTTTCTTGACTTGCTTGTTGTAAAAATGATGAAGACGTATAGAGTTACGTAATGTTTGGTTAGAGGCTGTTTGTGTATTTTTTTTTATAAATGCACACACGATACTGGAGAAATTCCTAGTTTAAGGCCATGTTTAAAAAAAGGGTAACTCAATTTAAACAAAATAACTACGCTGATAAATAGTCTTAAGTTTTAATTTCAAGTGTTCATCTATAGACGAGGTATTCCTGATTACTGAAATAAAGATTTGAATTTCAATATATGACAAACTTTACTTTCGGATATTTCTGAAACTCGCCCATAGTCATCAACGGTCTACGGTTGCTGGTAGTGTAATCATCAAAATCATTTCAGCCTAAAGACGTCCTCTGCTGGACATAGGCCTCCCCCAAGCATCGCCGTCGCTACACTAATCGGTCATGACCGTCTCACATCCATCAGATTCTCGCTGGTAGTGTCATCATAATCATCATGTCAGCCGAAAGACGTCCACTGCTGGACATAGGCCTCCCCCAAGCATTGACCGGCCCCGTATGTCTCGCATCCAGCGGATCCCCGCAACCAGTTGACCTGATGCAAGCAATGTGCCTCTATGTGCCGGTCGTGTGTGCTGGTAGTGTAATTACATAAATTGCATGTTTTTGTTTTGATTTAATGGCCTTAGATATCGGTTCCCACGACGACGTTTCACTAAATGATTTCATAAGACCCTGTTTATGAAAATGGAAAAATACTGTTTTTTGGATACTGATCTCTGATACGAAATGCATTACATATCTTGGTAATTTTACAGCTGTGGCACCCCATAATAACAAAAAAAATATTCACTTATCCCCGGGTGACCTATGTTTTCAAAAGGGCTTATTTCCATGTCGGCTATTTTTCAGTAATGGAAAAAAACAGTTAAAGCTGTGTAATGTGTCCTTCTATACGAAAATGAGATGTTTGTCTGAGTCATGTGTTAAGAAATATGTTACTTTTCGTATTGGATTTTGGATTAAGGCTAGTTTTTTACATGACAGTGACGATGGCATTCATAGATTTTTTCCTAGCAAAATTGGAAATAAGGCCTTTTGAAAAATCGCTCCTCATTTGCTTCTTTGCTCTGGTATTCGCAAGCGCTACCTACTGACCGATGAGTATATGGGTTGAATCTCCGGGTTCGTTTCTCGGCTCGGGTAAAATAATAACATATCATCACGCCAGTAAAGGCCACGCCTGAAGTACCTATTCTCAGAATGGTTAAGTAGTGTAGTACTTACTGCCGGTTTCCCAGGTCTCAATTATCGGGCTGTTAACGTAATCGCTTGTTAATTCTACTTTCAGTTTCTCAACACCCAAATGTGACAAGCGGTTGACAATTTGTCACATTTGAGAAGAATCTCGAATTAACCACATGTTACAGCAGTTTTGGGTTTCTAAGAAGCTTTTTCAATGTTAATCTCGTGTCAACGAGCCTAACTTATAATTATTGGAAATTGGTCGATTATTTGCAGATTAAAATTAATATTATGATTTCAAAGGCTTATATTACTTAAAAAAGATAATAGTGGTCGGCGAAAACTATGGTATGGGTTGAGTTAAAAAAAATATTTTAATTTAGATCAATTATTTAACTAGCAAGATTTAAAAAAATAGGATATCACAAACTTTTTAAATTAATTACATTATAAAAACTTGACACAATTATCAAAAATAGTTATTTTGTATTTAGGTAACAAAAAAGCATACTGTTACTGTCCTGGGAATCGAACCTTCCTCACGCGCATTTATGTTGACTGTACCCTGTACTTAGTACTTACCGAGGTTAGTTTCTGGATAGATTTGTGTTTAACTTGAAGCAGCTGGGGTGGTGACTCCGCCAGGGTAAGCAATAAGTGTTGCTTACCCTGGCGAAAAACAAAAACCAAGCGAACCAAAAAAAAGTGGTCACCCATCCCAAAACTGACCTTTGAAAGTGTTGCTTACCCTGGCGGGTCAGCCATACAAAAGAAACGAACCAAAAAAAAGCGGCACCCATCCAAAGACTAACCTTGGTAAATGTTGCTTAACCTGTGTGGGGTCACCTATCCAAAAACAAGCAAATAAAAAAAAACGTAGTTACCGATCCAAAAATCGTCCTTGGTAAGGTTTGCTTAACTTGGCGGCTACACCAAGCCAGCCGCTCAAGATAAAATACTATTCAAAGTTACTGATTACGTTATAGTATCGAATGAAGTGAAGGAATACCAGCTAGCCAACCGAAATAAATTATGAAATGTAACAAGCGATTACGTAATTTCTCGATGATGAAGTGTTGAGAAACTCACTGACAACTGACGGCTGGTTAATTTGTGACAAATTGTTAGCGGATTTGAGATGTGACGTCTACTTCAGAAACCGGCCCTTACTGTGTGGTATGTGTGCCACGAGTGATTGTGTGAGTAAGGACAGGTGAACTAAGCTTTGCTAATTATAACTCACACACACAAACGCACTATTTACACTCACGCACTCATTCACACACTCACTAATGACACACATACCACACGTTCATGCGCGATCTGGCCTTTTTCTACGCATAACGCTCATTTGAACAGCTGTTTGTGTAATTTTAAATTTTTACTTTTATTTTTAGTCTTGCATGTTTACATTGTCTACATTTCAATTGCATAAAATAATGATAATTGGAAGTGCGGAGTCTCCTAATACAAGCAATTCCTTGCTTAAAAGGTGATCTCCAATAATATGTAACGAAATGCCCTTTGTAATTGAAATAAACATTTTAATGAACATTTTTTTTAACATGCATATGGAAAATCCACATTTCGTCAATTATGTTTAAGTCCCTTAAAATAAACAAAATAACAGTTGTAATTCTCAGTACCAGCCCAGAGTTTTTCTTTGTTAACATTTAATGGCAACAGGCAATAAGGTCGCTCCCTATTTCATCGGACTAAAGCATTACTGAAGAAATGTGGATTTACCTTTTTATTGAGACCATTTATTTTTTTATTGAGACGACTCTGCTAATCGTGTAGAAAATAATTCCTTAATTTATTTTTCCATACTGACTGGTGGCCGTCCTGACATCGATAGGAAGCGCATTCCAGAGCAGAATGGACTGAATGTGAAAGGAAGAATGAATAAAATCAGAAGTAGGAGACGGCGCCCGCGCATTCGGTTTTGAATATATTTCACGCACATCGAAGTTCTTCTGCGGGAAAAGTGCTGCCTAGTGGACGCCGGCCGGATTCTTTGGTCCAGACAGCCGTCAGTCTATCCCTTATTGTCCTAATATTATATATATTCTCCTATCTCTAATCTCCCGGCACGGCACGATATTGATCGACCCCCAGGAGCCTAACGCAGGAATCCCATGTAAGTGCCTATAATATTACCGGGCAACCCTTGTGCCACCTCACACCCGTAGTCGGAACCAGTATATCTCCCAATAAGGAACGAATCCCCTAGCTTTCCACTGCTGCGTTACGGCAGTTTCGTGGGATACAGGTTCAGACAGGGTCCAGGAATTCCAACGCTGCTATGCGCCCCAGCCTTGAGCTCCTGGCTTGGGACCCGAAAACCTGTATTTAACAGTCAATTTTTGACAGATCGCTAGTCATATATAAAGTAATGAATGAGGGCTGAACTCATGTTGTCTTAAGTTAGTTAAGTAAGGCATAAGATAATGTCCGTCGTAGGGGTTTAATAATTTTAATTTTATGAACACACAAATGGCCACTATAAAAAAGGGCGCCGACGAACATGTCCGCGATAGAAAACTAATAAAAAAACCTGCCTGTTACTATCCCACTGCAAGACAAAGGCCTCTTCTCGTACAAAAAAGCACGAATTACCACGTTTGCTCAATGCAAAACAAAACAATTTCAAACTTATATTAACTGTAACTCCAGGTTTCTTTACGATGTTTTCTTCACCGTTGTCAGTGATATCCAAGATGAACTTAGAAAGTACATATAAATCGAAAAAGACATTGGTACTTTTTAACTGACTTCTCAAAAAGGAGGTTTCTCAATTCGATCGTATATATATATTTTTTTTTTAAGTGCGTTCACGGCTAACTTCGTCGTTTATGAACCGATTTTGATGATTCTTTTTTTTTTGAAAAGAGATATCCCAAGGGTAGTACCATGATAAGTAAACCAGGATCTGATGATGGGAGACTAAATAATTCGAGGGAACTCCTCAAATATTATAGGCATACATATAGCAATTTTAGTACAATTGTAGTGCACGGTAGAATCAATTTTTATTCCTTTTAATTTTTTATGTATTAACGTTCAAAAGTGCCGCTTGGTGGCCTAGTTGAAATAAAATATCTTTGTTTTTGTCTTTGTAGTATTTTCATCAATAATGCAATCATTTACACAACACCGATCTACATAAACAAATTGAAAAATTAATAACAGAAAACAACACCTTGAAGTCTTTATGCCAAACCTCCTGCATGTTTCGAAATCCTGGTTCAAACATTAAGAAAAAGAGGCAAGCGCTGTCACAGCAACACAACTCAAGTTCTACACCGTCCCCTCCATCGTCATCCACATTGAAAGTCGACACCAGTGACTACGTACTACGCTTGAAGCAGGACATTCTAACCCTAACACAGCAACTACAGATCGCAAAACAAGAGATTGCTAACCTAACCTAATTGAACGTGTTGGTCTATTGGTGAAACCTAGTCACCGTAGTAACAATACTTGTGAAATCTCAATTCAGGAACCGAGGTGGGACATCGTAAGCTTACCTAGTGTTGGGACTTGTACTGCCAGAATTGAGCAAAATACCACACCGGAAAGGAAAATGTTCATTTTTGGATCTCAGCGTTGCGTCGGGCTAGCAGCAACGATCTCACGTGCAAGAACTAATTCGCAGTACGAAACATACAGAGTCGTCGCCGAAACGAAGCCAAATGCACCGTGCAATGATATAGTATCCAAATGTGTAAAAATCAAATTGTCAACGGACGACAAACTCATTATTTGCTTGGGCGAGAATGACCATAATTTGAACTTCATCTTGTCTCAGTTACAAATTTTATTAGAAACATTCAGTAATAACACTGTCATTATTCTTAACGTCCTAAATAACGTGTACCTGGATGTAAATAAGTTGAATTACTCTATAAAAAATGTATGTCGTAAGTTTAAAAAGTGTCAATTTTTACAGCAAACTGCCACAAAACTATCCGATATTTGTAAGTCAGTAAATTACCAAATAGATTGTAGTGATTATAGAGATAAATACTTAAATCCCAGCGAAATTAGAAAGAGAATAGAAAAATCGAGTTTGAAATCGAACATTGGATTAGGAACCTAAAAATGGGACAATTCCCTACTACTTTAAGGTAAAAAATCATCTTCAAAGCACAAAACTTACAGATTGCGAAACTTGTATGTCATCTAATGCTGGGGCTCGGAAAGGAACTATTCCCTACTATTTTTCTGTCCAAACAGAGAGGACTAAAGTAAATGAGATTTTTTTCGAGCCTAACTCATTTGTTGCTACTTTAACTATTTTTCATCAAAACTTGTGTGGAATTAGTAATAAAAAAGACGAATTAGAACTTTATGTAGATAAATTAGAACCTAAATTAGACTTCATCTGTGTTACTGAACATTTTATGAACAAATTAAATGCACCTCTATTTGCTCTGACTGACTACGACTTGGTTTCACACAATACTAGGGTTAACAAGAAAAGAGGTGGTAGTCTTATCTTGGGACATAGAAATAGACAAGTTTTAGATTGTATGGCAATAAACAAATTGTATAAATCGGAAGCATTCGAAATAATTATGTTGTACTAAAGACATTGATACCGGGCTATACATATGCTGCTGTTATCGAAGCCCAGATGAAAAGAACTTCAAAATATTCATGAAAAATTCGAAATAATGTTGGTATATTTTTTTAATAAGAAGTGTATGTATCACTTGTGGTGATTTTAACATCGATCTTCTCTGTAAAAATAAAAAGCATACAGAGATTGTTAGTCCTTTACGATGTTATAATTTTAAAACCCTAATTCAAACGGCTACTTTTACTCGAAATCAGTCATCTTCATGTATCGATAATTTATTCACCAACTTAGGTGACTCGTTAATTCAAAATGTTTCCGTAGACCACAATGGCTTAACAGATGGACATGCAGGGCTTTTTTGTGAACTAAAGCTTCATACGGCTATGGGAAAAAAAGGAAACAATAACCAAAAGGTTACTATTGAAAAACGAATGCTCACAAAAAATAACCACGAGACGTTTAGTAAAAAACTGTTGGGTATTGACTGGTCTTCTATGGGAATTAACTCCTTTTTAAAGAAATTCCACGATGCAGAAAGCTGTTGTAGCTTCAGAAAGCAAAAAAAAACATTTATTAAAAAATAACAGTACTGGTATAAAATGGACCACAAAAGGCATAAAGGTGTCATGTAAAATGAAAAGATTGTTGTGTGTAAATGTGGGAGTTGTCATAACACAATACAAACTTATAAAACAAACTACATTAGGTTATTTAGGAAAGTTGTGAAAGGAGCAAAAATAATTGTTGTGAGGGGACAAATACAGGCAGCGAAAAATCTGGCAAGGAAATCTGGCAAGTAGTAAATCGCCATAGGAACAAAGAAAAACAAAAAAATACAAAAAACCTTATCTTGAAAGTGGATAATAAAATTATTGACGACCCTAGGGAAGTTGCAAATATATTCGCTGAACATTTTAATAATTATAACCACAATTTGAATATTACGGATGAAAAAAATTCACTATTCTATTTTAAAAAATCTACCGACAGGGTGAATAGTGAAATGTGTTTGACTGCCGTGACCCCGGCAGAAATAGTAAAAATTGTAGGGTCAATGGCAAATAAAACTTCTAGTGGGTATGATGACTTGCCAATAAGTGTTGTAAAACAACATATAAAAATTCTTGTTGTCAGATTTCTTTAATAAATGTTTTGATGCGGGAATTTTTCCTGAACAACTAAAGATAGCGAAAGTTATTCCCTTACATAAAAAAGGTTCACAGATGGATACAAAAAATTATCGGCCTATTTCAGTTTTACCGACCCTCTCAAAAATCTTTGAAAAATTGATAAAAATTCGTTTAGTTACTCATCTCAGTATAAATAAAGTTATAAATAGCAGACAATTCGGTTATCAAAAGGGTGTTGGAACTGCGGAAGCTATTACCACTTTGGTTAACGATGTGGTTGATAAATTAAATAGAAAATTGAGGGTAGCTGGAATCTTCTTGGATTTGAGTTCAGCATTTGATACGGTAAATCATACTTTATTGCTTGCTAAAATGAAACATTATGGTGTAAGAGGACAGGTTCTAGAGCTTTTTCGGTCGTACTTAAATAACAGGAAAATGTACGTAGAGGTTAAAAATATGAATGACAACAATGTTCAAGAAGTGTTCTAACTTACGAAGGGTTTTGATAGGTGTCCCACAGGGTTCGATATTAGGTCCAATCCTATTTCTGATATTTACGAACGATTTACTTAACCAAGCAACAAACATAAAATCAAATATAAAAATAATAGCATTCGCTGATGATACTAATGCTAATGTTAGCGAAGATACTGCGGACTCATTGAACAACACTGTAAACAAGGCTCTTGATTTTTTTCAATTATGGTTTATGGCTAATAAATTAACCATAAATACTAAAAAAACAAACATTATTTTGTTTAGGTCTACATCACGCAATAATGATAGTTTAGATATAATGTTAAATGGAGACAAAATATATTGTGTAGACTCAGTAAAATTTTTAGGAGTTCATGTTGATTCATTATTAAATTGGAAAAATGAACTAAAAGCCATAGATGGATCAATTTCATCAATATGTTATGCGCTTAGGAGCCTGCGAGATGAACTTAGTGTAAATATTTTAAAATCGGTTTACTATGCATTGGTGGAGTCAAGATTAAGATATAGTATTCAACTATGGGGAAATAGCTACAGGTATAACTCTTACAGGGCATTTGTACTGCAAAAGAGGGCGATCAGAACAATAGTCCGCATTCCCCAAGTCGAGTCCTGTCGGGAATATTTCAAAAAGCTTTCCATCCTTACGGTACCAAGCCTTTACATATTAACAGTCTTGACCAGCCTGGCAAAGCACATAAGTGAATATGAAACGAAGGAAGAAAGACACCATAGGGAAACCACACGGAACCAATACTTGAAGCTCGGCATTAGTTCCAAACTGAATATTGTGAGACATTGTGTTAAGTATCAAGCGGTGAAATTATTTAACTGCTTGCCTAAGGATCTAAGATGTATATTATATAGAACAACCTTGTTTAAAAAGAGGCTTAGGGAATTTCTATTGGAAAAATGTTTTTATTCCGTTAATGAACTTATGATAAATGATTAATATGACTTAGGTAACCGTGTAGATTATGTGAATTTCTAATGACATGTTTTAGACTATTTGAATTATTTTGGTTAGGACCTTTTTAGTTTATTTATTGATATTTTATTTTTTATTGATATGTATTATATTGTTAAATTTATTTGTTTGACATTATTAGATTCTCTATTGAAATTTTTAATTGAATATTTTTATGACATGTATTAGATTATTTAAATGATTTTGGCTATGACATTTTTAAGATTATTTATTGACATTTTATTAGATTATTTAATGACATTTTATTAGATTATTTAATTATTTTGTTGGACATGTTTACATTATTTATTTGAATGGTTATGACATGTATTAGATTATTTTAATTAATTTTGGTAGTGACATTTTAGGACTATTTATTGAAGCTATGTGCAATTATCGGATGAGTTTTAATTTCTGTGGTTTGGTTTTGAGATTAGATTATATAATAAGTGGCATTTTTACGACATGTATTGTATTTAAATAAATTTTGTGATGACATTTTAAGATTATTATCGTTTTATTTTTATGATTTTTGCTTTTTTTTAATTGAGTTGTTTGACATTTGTAGAGTGTTTATTGAAATGGTTTAGATTATCATTATATTGGATGTGTGTTTGTTTTTGATGTATCGGATTGGTTTGATTTATTGTGGTTTTGACATGTTTTAGATTATTATTTGAAATCTGCTATGACATTTTTAGAGTATTTATTGAATTTTGTTGACATGTATTAGATTTTATTATATTGAATTAAGTAATAAATTTTTGTAAATGACATGTCTAGACTATTATTATTGTTGTTCTCGATTATTATTATTTTGGATGAAAATGTTTTTAATTGTGACAATGGATGTAATTGAATTTGATTAATATTATAAATGTAATGGTTATATTGTTGGTCCGCAGTTAAGAATTTATTTTAGCTTGTTTTTTAATAATTTTTTGTAAACATTCAGACACAGTGTAAAATTGTTATGAATAAATGAAATGAAATGAAATTTGCACTCAGAAAGTATCATTTGGTGAACTGGAACTGATGAAGAAGACCACAATGGCCACTGGAAAGCCGATATAAAACAATGTATCCTAGTCCAGAACGCATAAACCCTGGAGTACCTGCAGTCTTCGGGATTCCGAACATCTTTCAACGGGTTCCGACCATATATTTTTTTTTTAAACGGCCTGAGTTTTTGGAGAGGTCCTACGGTCCCGACGAATGGCTGGTATCATATTTTTACTTAAGTTCATTTTTAACGTGGCTTACCTTTTAAGTTTCCATAGTTCAAACTTTTATTATCTTACTTATATCACGTTATGGTATCGTACTTTACTTGTATGCTTATATGCGATATTGGCAATTGGGTCTTCCTTTTTTAAAATAATGTGTTTTACGTTTTCTACTTTTATATTTTCGGTGTTTCTTATTAATTCAAAATTACAGGTTACCGTTGCGTTAAAAAGTTTTAGTTTATAACGGTACAGTATCTACCTAACCCTACTGGCAATCCTGGTGTGATGTTATATGTGTATGAAGCATAAGGACGAAAAGGTGAAGCGTAACTTTTTTAAATAAAAAAATCCTATAATGCCCCTCTTGCTCTCTCAGAGTTCCTTATAATGATCGGCCGGTAACAACTATGTGAGTCCAGTGTAATTGTCCCTTAGCAGGACACAGTTTTAATGGTTAAACTGAGCTGAAAAGTAAATTAGTATTTTAATATATAAATAAATTTATTAACGAGATGATTAATGTTATTGTGTAAAACAAATGAGGGTACTCGATATAAGTTGTAGAAAATATTCCATATATACGATTTTTAAATGTAGAGTTTGTATGAATATATGATTATGAATTAAAAATCGTTAACAGCCCGAACAATGGGATACATTTTATCATCGGTACATGATAAATGTGGAAGGTGTCAATTTAATCTGACGTTATGCATTGGGTAAAAAACACGTTCAAAGATTCCGTAAGGGACAAACAAACACAAATGAAGCTAATAAAAGCGTGTCACAATAGTAGATTGTAACACAAGGAAGCAAAATATTATTATACGGCGAGGGCGCTTTTTGAATCCAGAGGAAGTGAGTGAAGTGAGGGATTCAAAGTACGTCGCGCAAGCCAAAAAGATATTTTGTGCCCGAGTGATACACTGTACTTTTCATCACCCACTTTTACCGCCATATGCATGGCTCATATTCAAAATTATCTACTTCAAGTATTTTCAACTTTTAGTTATACCAGAATGTGGCGGTAGTAGATCAGCATTATATTTCCCGTCAGTGACCTTCCTTCCTATTCATTCCTGCAGCTTCTACCATAGGTCAGAGCGAGACAGCCATACAAGGTTAGAAGAAGATTGACCGCAACGGACGCCATATTGAAGGGAGTGCAAGTTCGTTCTAATCCGCCGCCGCGAAAGCATCTCTTCAGAGCTTTTACCGCTAATATATCTGCATTTCGTGATAAATCCAGGTTTTCGGGTCTATTTATGAAACTAGACCTACCTACTCATCAAGTTACATTGACTTAAAGTGCTGTGTAAGAAATAGGAAACATCAGAGAAAACAAGCTGGCTTGCCGCGTGGTTAACCTACACATCGGGGACATTCAAGGTCCTAGCAGCAGGAAGGCGACTCCAGACCTCTATAAAGGTAAGGCGCTGCATCCTTCTCTCATTCCTGTTTCCCCATACCAAATATAGCCTCATTTCCAATCAATGTATGCTGCCACATAAAGTTTATTACAGTCCACAAAACCGCCGATTCTCATAGCAAGGCTTTGAATCACCGCTCCAGTCTTTTAGAAGCCTGGAAAGAGCTGTTTAGACAGTTTCTATCCATTTCAGGGTAAATTCCCCGCACCCCCTCATGTTAGCGTTTAAGAACCACCCAAAAGGCTCGCGGCGCTAACAAATCTTAATATTAATAAATTATACTTATATAATTATATTACATTATTTATATAATTATATTTTTCATATTATATTATTTAAATTATTTCCTACTATTATTAGAAACACGAAAGTTTGTGAGGATGGATGGATGTTTGTTACTGCAAAAATTACTGGACAGATTTTGATAAAACTACAAAAATATAGCTTATACATCAGAATAACACGTGGCTTTTTTTTTTAGGATATCAGGAGATGTACTAATACAACGCGGGCGGAGCCTCTGGCGGTAGCTATTTATTCGTACTTCTTACTAATATTATAATTGCGAAAGTTTGGATGTTTAGATGTATGTTTGTTACTCAATCATGCCAGAACGGCTCCACGGATCTGGATAAAATTTGGCATAGAGATAGATTATAACCTGAAATAGCACATATACTACTTGTTATCTCGAAAAAATGTACGGTTCCCGTGGGATAATCTCCGACTTTCATGCGGGCGAAGCCGCTGGCAGAAGAAATAATAACCAAAAGGAAATTAAAGAATTCCACCAACCTAATATTTTAATAAATAGGTGGTAAAAAAACTGCGTTATCAATATTTTCCGCGCTAACCGATACATAATAATGGCCCGAATATACCCTTTCTGCCAGTTTCCAATATGGCGAAACTATTTTCTAATAAATCTAGCCTCTAAGGACAATTTCAGTGGATCATGAAGAATAACGAGGTGAAAACATTACCTGCTCGTGGTTTTCAAAGTGAAGACCGAGCGTAGAAAAAATCTTTATTCCATAGGAACGACAGAGATAGAATTTGCTGTATAATTTGGACCTAATAGGATAATGACCAAAAAATATTTTTTAGTCTGTCAGGATCATTTCATCATCATCAACATCATATCAGCCGCAAGACGTCCACTGCTGGACATAGGCCTCCTCCAAGCGTTGCCACATTGACCGGTCCCGTGCGTCCCGCATCCAGCGGATCCCCGCAACCTTCACCAGGTCATCGGTCCACCTAATGGGAGGCCTTCCAACGCAACGTCTTCCGGTTCGCGGTCGCCACTCCAGAACCTTTCTGCCCCATCGGTTCTGCGAGCAATGTGCCCTGCCCACTGCCACTTAAGTTTGGCAATTCTTCGGGCTATGTCGGTAACCCTGGTTCTCTTGCGGATCTCTACATTTCTGATTTGATCACGTAATGAAACACCGAGCATACCGATGAGGTGGTATAAGCTTTCTGATGAGGCCCATTGTGAGCGACCACGTCTCAGAGCCATAGGTCATAACATAGTCATAGGTCAGGATCATTTGCCGGGTTAAAATTTTGCGTGACATCGCGTTTTAGTAGTTTTTATTCAAAAGTGACGTCATAAGTAAGTAATAAGTGACGCCTGAACTTTTGATGCGCAAAAGCTTTGCAAATTACTGATTTGATAAAGGAAAAACTTAATTCTCCAATATTTTTTGATAATCTAACTGACGGACTTATTATTATTTTACTCAGGACTCGTCCCTATTGCGAGAAAAAACTGCTGGTTCATGGTATACGTTGTCTAAATATAGGTCACCCCCGTCTTTTGTTTGTGCAGTGACAAGCAATTATGAACGTGACTAGAGGACGAATAAACTGGTATAATATTCACAACGGATCTTTGTGTCCCTGAATTGGCTGCAAGAGCCTGCGCAGAAGCTATTTTTGTGTCAATATTGAAAGTGAAGATAGCATTGTATAACTGTCTCTTTCACTCACTTACGTTTGTCGCATCATCCTATCTCGCTTGCAGTTAAACTGTTTCTTGCGCAATAGTTGACAGAGCCACAAAGATCCACTGTGAATATTATACACAGTATATAAACGCGTATGACAGTCTTTTAAACTGACATACCATCTTTAACCGATTTTCACAAAGAAGGAGGTTCTATTTCCGTCAATTGTAGACTGATTTAAAAAATATTTTTGTGTTTGAAAGAGTTCTCTCCCGAGGTCCCATAAGTTTAGTAAAGATCTGATGAAATAGAGTTCTGATGTATACATCATTACTCTTTAGTAGTTGGCACACAATGGAACTACATAACTTTAATTAAATCTTTGTGGAAATTATAGGTATCTTAGGCCGGAGGACGCGGGAACTTACGATCCTTCGGCCTCGTCTTTGGGTCGGGGAGCGAGTGAGGTGTTTGACGCCCCCCGCGGCGTCCAAGATGGGCGCACGTGGAACACTACGCGCCGCTATCTTGAGTCCTAATTTGTGGGGGCCGACGGACGTCCCCAAAAGTCTATCGCCCCTGGACCCATTTAGGGGGGCTGGAAGTGAGTGTTATCCGCCCTAAGCCGACACCCGGTGCGTTTGCTGCGAGCCCGGTGAGTAGATCAAATCTCCCTTTCCGAAGACTCCTTCTCCGATACTACTGTTTCGAATAAAGATAACACCGCGTCCCAGGTCTCCTCGCTGCCGACCATAGACTCGACTACGTCCGGCAGCGACAAGTCTGCCTACTTCTGAGATGAGGGCACGACGCGGCTCCACCCAAGAGTCACACTCTGCTAGCGTATGCTGCACCGTGTCCTTCCAGCAGTCGTCGCATGTCCCAGGACAAGTATCCGGCCAGTATGCACGCCGCCTCTTAGATCATCATGCGATAGCGCCTGATGACTCTGACAGCCATCGCTTTCTGGGGGTTTCGCAGGATAGTGATGCTACCGGCCGTCAGGTCAGCTGCCTAGATTGGGGCCCCATAAAGGACCATCGATCGCGCGATCCCCACGTAGAGCTGCATACAGGCGGCACTCGGGCCCCCCAGATTGGGAAGTCGTGTTGACATCGCCCCAGCCGCGGAAAGTGGGGACCGAAATCCCACCATATGTCGAGCACCAGTCCTAGATACTTCATGCTAGAGACACTGTCTGTCTGTTACCTTTTCACGACTAAATGGCTAAACCGATATAGATGAAATTTTGGTATGGAGATATATTGAGACCATGGGAAGGACATAGAATAGTTTTATCCTGGTAGTATCTTCCCGTGGGATGATAAAACACTGTTTTTTGCAGGCGAAGCCGTGGGCAGAAGCTAATAGTTAATCTAAGTCTGAAATCACAAAATCGTCTTGATCAAGCGTGGTGATTAATGCTCGTGCGTTCTCTGTATGAGAGGCCATTGTAACAGTAACAGACTGTTACAGTAATTAATGGTAAGCAGTTGAATATAATGAAAATATACACAATGGCAAAATAAGCGGAACAAAATAAAAAATTAGTATTTTTTAAATTACGGGTTAATTTTAAAAACCTATATTTATACACTTTTTCATACTTAAAAATACACCTTTTAAAATAAATACGAGATCGCATTTAGTACAATTTTTGTCAGTAATATGATTTTATGGGAAAACTGCACATTGTTGATTTTGAAGGTTATCACGGAAAATTATAAAAATAATATTAAAGAAACAATTTTAAAATGAAATGAAAATTTGGACAAGATTGATTGTTTCCTCTACGTGCTTTTATTAAAGTTTTCTTCCGCCTTGACTGGTTGAGATTTTTTTTATTAATTATTGCCTGTGGTAACGTCTCTACCATTTCTATACAATGACATTTTGCAGTTTACCCACATTGACAGGTGTGGGGATTAGGATTTTTTATCTTTGTTTTAGCAGGTCCTAGGTGAGTTCTATCGGGTGCATATCTGGTGACCACGCTGACGATTCCAAAACTGCGATATTGACCTTATTAAGAGGGCCTGAAGTTAAAAAGTGTTATTCGGTCGAGCAATAACCTGGATCAATACGAAGTGACCATAGATAAAGGGCTAAATAGTACCAAATTTTAATCTTAAATAACTCTTCTATAGCAATCTGCAATAAGATTATTTCCATCTATCACGACCAAGTCCGTACGAGCTCCCAAACATATCCAACCTGAATCCAAAATTGTTCTTCTATCATATGCTACTGTAGGTTAAAATATTGACTGATAATATTGTTTTTGTTCATGTTTACACATTCATTACAGTTCTTCAACTCGATTTAAATTCATCATCACTAAACGATAATTTACTGCACTAGTCTGTGGACCAAAGTCGATGTTCCCGAGCAAAATTTATTCTTTTTCTATCGTGTGTACCTCAAGTTTTGGACTTTCTGCGAGTACTTAAAAGCCAAAACCGGATTCTTTCAACCTCCTTCGTACCATAAACTCATTTACTCTGGCACCTCGAATTTCCTCCAGGCCATTTTTGGCTTGAACGACCTTTAAATGCGGGTTTTTGCGAACGCGAAACTGAATGAAGCAATATTCCTGTACATTGTTTTTTGCCTTGTAGTAATCACGACTCACAAGCATTAGTGTATCTTAATCATTGGAAACCTGCAATAAATGGTTGGAACTGGCAAACGATGAATCAGCACATCATTCTGTAGGTTTAATCATTTCGCCTAATTTCAAGTGCCCTGACCCTCTCAGCTTCGGTTCAGTTGGGCACAATGAAGTCCTTAGATTCAATAAAGATCTAAAAGTTAAAGATGAAACAAATAACTCAGGATGATAATGAAAAAAATTCGAAATTTTAAAACAAAACCATAATGTGGCAATGAGAAAAAATCTCTCTAAATGATGCAAGTTCGAATAATAATAAAACAATCGGCTGAGAGATGACGTTCAATTGTTTAAACAATAAGTAATAATTAGCTTTATTATAAAACATAAAAAACTTTTTACAAAAAAACAACCGACTTCCAAATAAAAACACTACAAAGTGAAAAATAACATGAATTTCGGCAGTCGGTGTTCTTGTTTTCGTTTCTTCGTTTTTTGACAACGACTTCCGAAATTGATGTAATTTTTCACTTTGTACTGTTTTTATTATTTATTATTTAAGTCAGTTGTTTTTTTTGTAAAAAAAATTTTTATTTATCACTTTTTAGTTGTGGTATATATAGGACCAGTTATATAGGCTAGGTACCAATAATGCCCAAAGTGAAGCCAGAATAGATTAACCCAATAACATGAAATTTAAACAAAACCGGTGGAATAAGAGTATACCAAGGTGAACTGTTTACATCTGCGTACCCCTTTAGAGCTTACTAGTGTGACGTTATGTTTTGAAATGGTGCAAACAATAAACTGAAATGCGACTGCCGCTATCCCGAGTGATTTGCCGTCATTTATTGAAGAGTTCTCATGTATATCTCCGAAGTTCTTCATCAGATCTTGATGAAAATTAAACGGGACCACATGACAAGCACCAGCTTTCAAATAAAATCATCAGAATTGGTTCATCCTGTAACAAGTTCTGGGGTAACAAACATAAAAAAAAATACAGTAAAATTGAAAACCTCCTCCTTTTTGGGAAGTCGGTTAACAATAAAAACTACCATGCAAATGTGAAAAAAAAGCTTTACGATAATTTTTATTTGTTCCGCTAATTTTGCCAGTGTGTATATAAGTTGCATTATCATTATCAGGCAACTGTATATTATTAAACCTTTTACATAACTAACCGACCTGAACACAATCCCTATGAAATGATTATTATTTCCATATCGTAAATAAAGATCCTTCAGGCAGTGTTGACGAAGAATATACATTATATCAATATTTTTGATACTCATGAAATATCAATGGTGACAATGGTACACTCTGCACAATATCATGCTTCACATTCCAGTAAAAGTTGACCTCCCATTGTCTTGGTTTTTCGTACAATGAGAGGGCATTTTGTATTGGAAATTAAACTATAGCTTCACGACGGCGACGTCGTGAGTACGAATGTGAGAATGTATTTACGTCTGATTGTTTGTGCAATATCAATATTGGAGTATGGTTAACGAGATGACGGTAGTTGGGAATATTTTGGGAGTTTCAAGTTCCATGTTTTTGTATTTTGGGTCACAAAAGTTTCGGCGATACGGCACCTGTCTAGCGATTCGACTTCTCGTGTTTTGATCGGATCGTGTTTGAAAACTTTGAAACTATGTTAGGCTTATCCAGACAGTCGTAAAATATTATAGACATACATATCCTTACATAGTATAAAACAAAGTCGTTTCCCGCTGTCTGTCCCTATGTATGCTTAGATCTTTAAAACTACGCTACGGATTTTGATGCGGTTTTTTTAATATATAGAGTAATTCAAGAGGAAGGTTTATATGTATAATACATGCTGGCGAAGCCGCTGTCAGAAGCTAGTTAAAAATAAACTAATTAGATATGAAATCTTTTAGATTTTTCACAGCCTCCATAGGTCGTAAATACTGGTAAATGCCAATCCATTTCTTGAAAAACCCGTCCAAGTTTCACCAAGTTCAAAAATTGTATCTTCCTCTTAAAACTATGAGGTACTTCACTTAACACTCAAATACAAAGCTCATCACTCACTGAAGCTTTCAAAACTTTAGCCAAAACAAGGTTAAGAAATTCACTAATACCCTGTAAAAAGTACGCCATCTAAGCTGATAACACTCCCCGCAAACAAGCAACTTTACTGCATTACCTTTTCAAAATAGTACATTGTGTATTAAGGGCAGTAAGCAAGGAATTGCGATCGAGACTCTAGTAGAAACCCGAAGTCGAAGACAGAGGGCTTTCTGAGTCGAGGTTCGTAATTCCCGTACCGCCCGTGATACACACAATGTTTTTCATCACATTTGCGAGTAATAATTATGAATTATAGCTTTAATACACAAGTCAGCACAGCTGTTATTACGAAATACGTGAACTTTTTTTTAAGCGGTTAGCGAATTTTTGCTTACACCACAGATTATACAGTGTTTCGTTCAGAAACTTTAAGGGCAAATACTTACGTAGGTTTAATTAAATAATTTCGACGTTTTCATACTACGAGTATAACTAATAAAATCGATTATTAAGAACATTAGTTGAGTATTTAAGTAACATGTAGCGAGATTGCAAAGAAATTCCTGTTTATATAACATTTTAAGACAATTTTCAATTACGTGTAAACTCCTTGCTTCAACTTGCATGACCTGTGTGCTGTGGCATAAATTTAAAAAATATTACTTACCGCCCTAGGGTTTCATGACAAAAAGAAAGCCCGAGGGTTTTATATGGGGCATTACGGCCAAGTTAACCTGTATGTTTAGATACTTTTTACGTGCAAGTGTGATTAAAAAGTTATTTACCAACCCTACTTTACCCTTCCTTCTTTACGCATAACTAAGTTTGAAGAATATCCATGAAAGTTTCAAAATTGTACCAAATAAAAAAATGGACTTGCCTTGCCCGTGGTTAAATTTAAACAAGTAAAGAATACAGGCCGGTTGCAGAATTATTCTTTTTTCAAATTACTGGACTTTGTTGACAACTTCAATAAGCTTTGGGAACGATGGACTTGTTTATCTGTGATTCTGGTGCATTCTTTTGTTTTAAATGTGGAAGGTGGAATTTCTGGGTGTTTCAGTAAGCATATTCTCTATATCGTTGTATTGATGCGTATCGATGTGTAAGAAGAAATAATAATTTATCGGCTAGATTTGTTGACAAATGAAAAAGGTCTTTAAATATAAATATTGTAAATACTCCCTGGTCAGTCGCTAGTCTAAAGGAGTTTATTTTACATGGAAACAATACATTACAAGCGTCGACCATATTGGTGCTATAGTATGCATAAATATCAATGATGAATAATTTTCCACGTTCACCCAATTAGTTTTGATAAACTCGCTGTGCAACGAGAGCACAAAAATAAATTATTAGCACTCAACATTCACGAAACTCCATAAAACAATATCCCAGTTCAACACTATTAAAAAAATATAACAGAGAACTTTAATATTTATGCGCAGTTTTCGCAAATAAAACCTATGTTTTGCGGAACGCATTGGAACAGAATGTAATCTCTATGGGCAGTTGGAAATCAGCTGGCCTCCGCATTTCAGGTCATCGGTTTTATATATAAAAAAACTTTTTGCAAAAAAATACTATCGACTTCCAAATACAAAACTACAAAGTGAAAAATAACTTAATTTTTTGAAGTCGGTGTCTTTCGTAGGTACATTTTTTTTTGCGTTATGGACACCGACTTCAAAAAATTATGTTATTTTTCACTTTGTAGTTTTGTATTTGGAAGTCGGTAGTATTTTTTTTCAAAAAGTTTTTTTATTTTCACTTTTTAACCGACTTCCCAAAAAGGAGGAGGTTCTATGTTCGACTTCAAGTTTGTTTTTTTTTTTTTTTTTTGTGTATGTTCACCGATAACTCCGTCAATTGTGGACCGATTTTGAAAATTCTTTTTTTGTTTGAAAAAGTATGTTCGAAATTGGTCCCATTTTAATTTGGTGAAGATCTGATGAAGAACTTCGGAGATATACAACAGAACTCTTCAATAAATAACGGCAAATGTCTCGGGATTGCTGCAATCGCATGTCTGTTTGTTGTTTATAACATTTCATAACATAACATCACGCCAGTTCGCTCTTAAGGGGTAAGCAGATCTCTCATTTCACCGGTTATGTTCAAGTTTCATGAAATCTATTCTGGCGAAATAGTTCCCTTACTAACTTGCCTATAAGGTACGTACAACTAAAAAGTGAAAAATAAAAAAACTTTTTGCAAAAAAATACTACCGACTTCCAAATACAAAACTACAAAGTGAAAAATAACTTCATTTTTTGAAGTCGGTGTCTTTCGTAGGTACCATTTTTTTGCGTTATGGACACCGACTTCGACCTTTTTGCGTTATGGACACCGACCCACAAACAGACAGACAGACGAAAATCTCAAAAATTGCGTATTTGTTATTAGTGGCGTATATACTTTCACAAGCATTCAATAAAACGTTGTTATATTGATATTACATACAGACACTTCGATTTTATTTATTTGTATAGAAGACATAGATATAGACGTATATCTCGTATATATCAGTTATAGCCTCGCTTTTATTGTACGTATAGCCCTCGCCAAACTTATTGGCCGCCCTGAAGTTGGTTTACCGGATGCGCGAGGCACGATACGGTGCTGTTTTTGTATGAGATTTTGTACTGCGCAGCCATAGTAGCCAACTTCAGGGCGGCCAATAAGTTTGGCGAGAACTATATTTGTGAATGTGTAACTTTGGATTAGCAGTTTAATAATTTTCTATGTTTAGGTACATACATAAGATAATACCACGCTTTTATTGCCCAAAAGCTAAGGCAGAGGCAAAGGTGTACTTTTGTACACCCACATTTATGTTTATGTCGGTCATGTGTGTGTGTGTCATATATGTTAAGGTATCTAATCATAAGTTGCTCGGAGGAGCTGATGGCTACGTAAAAATCGACTCGTGTGGCTTTTATTAAGTCATATCAGCCGCATGAGTCGACCTTCACGGTTAAGCAACGCATACCGAGGTTGGTCCGTGATGGGTGACCATCCATTTTATACCGAGATACCTCCGTGTCTCGGAAAGCACGTTAAGCTGTTGGTCCCGGCTGTAATTTTTAGACCTTTGATAGCCATTACGGTAGGGAAGAGAAACTTTCTGGCACCAATCTTACCAAGTGGTATCGTGCTATCCAGTTACTGGGCTATGAAGATCAGGTAAAATACTGGTAATCTGCCGAATCCGGTTAGACTAGAAGCCGACCCGAACATAGTTGGGCAAAAATTCTGGCATCAATCTTAACAAGGGGTATCGTGTTATCCAGTTACTGGGCTATGAAGGTCAGGTAAAATACTGGTAATCTGCCGAATCCAGTTAGACTAGAAGTTGACACAACGGGAAACAAGCTAGGCAGGCAGGTACACAAAGTAATATTTTTATTGCTGACAGAGTAAATAATGATTCAACTCCACTTAGAAATTACTGATTTAGCATACCATAACATCACACCTGTTGGTATTCCCCGTAGGGTTAGTTAGAATTGTGGCTACTTCGGGTCTGTATCTCTTGTGCGTGCAATATTTTCAACTGACTTCAGAAAGCAGGATGGAACCTCGACTGTATGTTTGTTATGCGATAACTTCGCCAATTATGAACTACTAGCTTTTGCCCGCGACTTCGTTCGCGTGGAATAGTGACTTCTGGCAGATTTTTGGTTTTACCCACATAGTTCCCGATCTCGCGGGATCTCTTCAAAAATGAAATGTGGAAGATATTCTAGGGAACTCTTCACAAATCAACATAATCAGCTCTGCGTTTGAATTGAAGATATGTATACTCATTTAGGGCATTAAAGCCGTTATTGCCGATCGAAAAAGGCGAAAATGTTATTTTTCCCTTATTTTAAAAATATTATTTTGATTTGCTATTTTAAATGTACTGGAAAATCCAGGCATAACAACCTCATGATCTACCCCAAATGACGTCATTTGGAAACAGCTATTATATTTCCTTATACTGTTCAAAAAGAGTCGTGACTCATTACTATCGCATAAAAGGAATGTTTTCAGGGGTTCTTCTGGAATACCGAGTGATGGAAGTGAAACTTTACCTCCAGAACAGCACATACCCGGAGTTTCCTCTTTCCATTTTAGTGCCATACAATATGTGCACTTTTTAGCCATCCGTCCTAAGAGCACTAATCGATGGTTCATGTAATCGATTAAAGGGTCGTAATCAAAAGCAGCATCATGAAATACCTCCCACTTATTACGTGTAAATATATTTCGTCTTTGTGCTTGCCGTGCAGCTAATAGAGCACGTCGTCTATGAGATTTTTCATGTGACTCTGCAGAAATCAGAGACGCATGACGTTTAGCATCCAAAAGCCGACGTACTCGAGTTTGATCTACAGTTTCGGAAGCTCTTTGAGTTTCATGACGCCTGGCGTCTAAGAGCCGTCGCTCCTGCCTCACCTCCTCAGTCTCAGCAGCTCTTTGAGCAGCGTGACGTTCGGTGTCTAAGAGCCGGCGCTCCCGAGCCATCTCTTCTGTCTCAGCAGCTCTTTGAGTTGCATGACGCCCAGCATCTAAGAGCCGGCGCTCCCGAGCCATCTCTTCTGTCTCAGCAGCTCTTTGATTTGCATGACGCCCAGCATCTAAGAGCCGGCGCTCCCGAGCCATCTCTTCTGTCTCAGCAGCTCTTTGAGTTGCATGACGCCCAGCATCTAAGAGCCGGCGCTCCCGAGCCATCTCTTCTCTCTCAGCAGCTCTTTGAGTTGCATGACGCCCAGCATCTAAGAGCCGGCGCCCCCGAGCCATCTCTTCTGTCTCAGCAGCTCTTTGAGTTGCATGACGCCCAGCATCTAAGAGCCAGCGCTCCCGAGCCATCTCTTCTGTCTCAGCAGCTCTTTGAGTTGCATGATGCCCAGCATCTAAGAGCCGTCGCTCCCGAGCCATCTCTTCTGTCTCAGCAGCTCTTTGAGTTGCATGACGCCCAGCATCTAAGAGCCGTCGCTACTGCCTCACCTCCTCAGTCTCAGCAGCTCTTTGAGCAGCATGACGTTCGGTGTCTAACAGCCGGCGCTCCCGAGTCATGTCAGCGGTCTCAGCAGCTCTTTGAGTTGCATGACGGCCGGCATCTAAGAGCCGGCGCTCCCGAGCCATCTCTTCGGTTTCAGCAGCTCTTTGAGTAGCGTGACGCTCAGCGTCTAAGAGCCGTCGCTCCTGCCTCACCTCTTCAGTCTCAGCAGCTCTTTAAGCAGCGTGACGCTCGGCGTCTAAAGTTAAACGGGCTTGAGTCTGTTCTTGAGACTCTTGACTTCTTGCAACTCTTTTAGCTCCAGCTCCGCTGGAACTACCTGCTAAATTGGACTTGCGTTTTCTCGTCATTGAAAAAAGTAGTTTAAAAAGAACTTAAACTAAAGAAATATTACAATCTTTCCGAACTTAAATTGAAAACTAACTGAAAACAAAAGAATTTAAAAAAAATACGAATTACGAACTTGATAACGTGTAACGATCGACACCATTGCGCGATCACCAACTCGACATATAGTACTAATAGAATTATCTATACTCCGTTAGAGCATTTTCTTTGTACTAAAAGTTGTATTATATTATATTTTCATACCTTTTTACTATTTATTTACATTTTTGCGATGAATTTTCAGTACTGAATTGATGCCGACTCTTGACCAATAGATGGCGCTGTATGTCCGGAATAAATTTTATTTTATATTTTATTTTTTGTAATAAAAACTATCCTATGTCCATTCTCAAGTTCCAAACTATGTCTGTACCAAATTTCACACAAATCGGTTCAGTAGTTTAGGCGTGAAGCAAAGACAGACAGACAGACAGACAGACAGACAGAAAGACAGACAGACAGACAGAGTTACTTTCGCATTTATAATATTAGTTTGGATATTGGTTCATAATTGTGATTATTCTTTATTTATTTGAAAGCTGGTGCTTCTCATGTGGTCCTATATAAATTTGATTATGATCTAAAGTTATTCTAAATGTTTTAAAGTTATTCTTAATAATACGTATTTTAATGGTATTATAAAGTACCAAAACTAAAAGTGAAATTAAAAGAAGTACCAAAAAAAAATACAATTTTCACACCCACTCGGCGGCGTCTGAAAAGAAAGTTATTTTTCGCTTTGTAATGTTTTATTTTGGAAGTCCCCCAGAGATTCTCTTGCGGCGGTTAGGCGCGTGAGTGCGTCTCTGTTGCGTCTCCCTCACGCGTTCTGCTTCCTTTTTTGCGAGCATTACTGCTTACTGAAAGAGGTGACAGCTTTCCATTCCCTCTCGCTCCGTACCATGGCCGGACGCGAGAGGTGCAACGACTCGCCTAGCTTCGTCTTTAATGACTGGTTAGTGGTTTATAAAGACCCAAACATGTGCCCATCATGGTTATTATACAAACAGTCCTCTATATGTGAAGGGTCTGCTTATCTTAGGACATTTAGCGACCTTTCCGATTCAATTAATCGAGCTCGACGCGATTTGATTTATATCCTATATATTTGATTTTTTTTCTTCTATATTTTGTTTTTTTATCAAAACGAATTTACATAAGCGTCGGACGAGTTGGGAAAGAGACGTAATACGGCTTGAGACAAATTGAGAAGCTAACTACATGTACAAAGTGACGTATTAGTGAAAGTGACCTCTAAGGATAGGAACGACATAGCTAGTGTGACTAGTTGTCATCATAACCTCTGACACAGATCTGTTAACTAGATGGATTAATTACCCCTAGAACAATCATTCATAAATGATTCATAGCTCAATAATGCGCTAGTAATTAATGATTAGACATGCTAATTATTTTAATGAGCTGGATATACGTGCGACTTTTGTAAAGAGATTAACGTGTCCAATCATCTTCGTTTCGTTCGTTCGAAAATTTTGTGCCAAACCATGTACCAATGGTGCATCGCCGTACGTCTTGTAGTCCGATATTGAAACGGGCTTGTCGGTGTTAAATTTTACAATTCCAGCGCATACTCACCATAATGTAACCGATAAAATTCGACAGGCTGGTAAATTGACGTCGATGTTCAAGGCTCTGAAGCTTTGACTCGACCAGTACATCATTACCGATGAGCCTCGTAGCCCGTTTTTCAATCGACTTAAGTGCATCAGGATGGTATTTTGTAGATCTCTCCCAGAGATGAGAGCAATATTATGATCGAACTGCAGGCTAGAGCTTTGAAGGCTGAACATTGTTCCGGTGTTATCTTTTGCTTGTTTAAGGTAAACATATCAGTATTTGTTTAGGGTGCCTGCAATATCATCATCTATCTACTTTCAGCCATCATCATCATTCGGTCAAAATACTTCCACACTTTTTTTTTTACTTATTCTGTCTGCAATAAAAACTTGAGTTTGTATAATAAATGAATAATTTGAAATGTGTCAATAACTTGTCTGGTTTATCTAAAAAATTGTATCAAAAAGTTTTCTGCATGTCTTTTATTTAACTTTTTATATCTTTCTACCAACCATCAATAAACCAGAGGCTCTAGACTTAGATATCATAAATAGAAAATGTGGCATTCTGTCAGTCCCAGCGATCATCACAAAGTTCAACATGTTACTCATCCAACTGTTCAGTCGACCAATCGGTCTTAGCCGATCAGTTGGACAGTCGGCCCTGACCGTATCACCAATAAGGTCTACGTTTCTCTTTCTAGAGCGTTTCCATTCACGTCTGCCTTGTAAATACATTTCGTTAGTCGCCTTTTATTCATCCTCTCAACATGGCCAAATCATCTTAGCATACTCTTTTCGTTAGTCGCCTTTTATTCATCCTCTCAACATGGCCAAACTATCTTTGCATACTCTATTAAATTTTAGTCACTACATCTTATTTTAAACCACAACGTCGTCCTTTTATTAAATAATGCGCCACGATTGGTTCAAATCCTTGTGGTTATCAAAACGCTGCCTCTTTAGATTCCCTGTGGCATACAAGAAGTATTTAAAATAAAAATACACGGTGTTAGAACGTAACCGACGATATATTATCCAGGTAATTCGGAACGGATACCATGGGATTATTTACGATACTGACACGGGCGAAACCTTTGACCAAAGCAAGTTAAATTTAAAACATAATCAAATTTACTATAGAAATTTAAACTCAACATTTCATGAAATTAGAGCAATAAACAGCAAAGAAAATAAGGCTGCAAGAATACTTGCATTGAAAGAAAAATGGTCTTAATATGGGTCAAGAAATAGGGTCGCTTGCTTGCCAGCAACGGGTTTCGAGCAACGGTCTATCACAATTTACAAACTACCGTTCTTGGAGTCAATTTCAATTCTGCTACTAAAACTATCTTTGCAATTCGGTTGTGAGATGGTTACCGTTTCTGCTCGGTATAGTATATTGACTGGATTTTACTACGAAATGGCTTTGTTATTTTAGAGTCTTTGTGCTTGGAGCTCAAGATCTTCTAGTCCGTATGCTATGTCGATAAAAATATATAACAAATTACCGGATAGCATAAAACAAGTAAATAATACCAATTTATTAATAAATTGATTAAAATAATTCTTAATTAATAAAAGCCATTAGAGTATTGAAGAATATCTGAAGGATAAATTCAATAATAAATAACTGTTAACTCGATAAGTAAATGACATTAATAATTAATTAACTCTAAATATAATATGGACATTTTAAGTATAAATTTAATTAAAATAAAGAAAACTGTTAGCTCGTTAAGTTAAATGACATAAAGAATTAATTGGCTTAATTAATTCTTAGACTTATGATTAGGTGTTAATTTGATTAAATATAAACTATAAATAAACTAATTGGAATCAGACAATTTCTATCAAATAAACAAAGTGTAATACAAAAATGTAAGCGAATAAATTAATAAGAAATAATAATTTAACTTACCTAAACATATTTGAACATTAAACCGAATAAAAGCAGATAGATAGGAAATGGATAATTGAAATTTTAATTATTAAGGAAAATATTAAGCGCTATTCCTCTCTCCTAGACACTGACTGTTTCTAGAATGTTGTTAGGTCCGACAGGGTCCATAATTGTTTCTGTAACTTATATTTACTACCTGTATGGATGCAATAAATTTAATTTATGGTTTTTCTTTGTAACCGTTTTCGGAAATGAAGTTTTTTCGAAATTAATATTTTAAATGAATCTCTGAAAGTACTGAGACCCTAGACTAGTTACATTTTACCAACAAAAACGACTGTAAAAATGACAAAAATGTATGGATATGTCACGTGACCAATCCACATTTTGGCATTTCGAACATCGCCATCGCCGATATCGAATGACACTTATCTAGCAACTCTGAACGATTACGAAAATTCTATCCTTAATAGAAAGCTTCGCTGAGACTTTATTTGAGACTAATGCACGATCCCGTACCTAAGATACTCCACGGAAGTGAAGCCACGTGAATAAGGTAATGTGATAATGAGGTCTTCCGCTTTTGTGCTCACCACATGGGCCACTGGTGTGTAACGTATTTAAATATAGCTGTTAAACGTTGTTATTACGCGCACGGAAGAAAAAAATTGGTAGGTAGATAGGAAGGTAAGTAGGGGGGGGCGTTTTGGAGGACTGTCTTTATGTAGAACTTTGACATTCAAAAAGTTTTGGCTCTCAGACTATTTCAGTACAACATGACTTATATGATTTTGATTTTGTGAAAAACAGTCCAAACTACATATATAGATGCCATAAAAACGCACATATTGGTATGCTATGGAAAGCCTTCTAAGATGCAAAGCTAAAACGAGTTTTATTTTTTGTGATTGTCTCACATTTGACCACTATCTCGCCTCATGTTAAGCGATGATGTGGTCTAAGTTGAAGCACGCTTGCCTAGAAATAACCCATTCACTCTCGACTTAAATACCAAGTTAGTTGTAGCTATCAGGAAACAAGAATAACCTCTCCACACACACAACACACAATTAAAGAATTTGAAAAAAACTTTGGAAATTCTTATATTATCACAATAACGCTGAACCTTGTAGTTACATATTAAATCACTTCCTTGTTAAAAGCAAAACACCTCAAAAACACATCTTGTTAAACTGCAACCACTACTCATCCTCTCAAAGATAACAAACTCCACGTCACATAAATTCCATAAGCAACCATTATAAATTCCGTAAGTACACGCAAAGTCGAAAGTGCCGTAAAGACCCATAATATGGTACAAACATAAACTAATGAATTTTAACATTAATAATTTATATCTATGTTAATTATGAACAAGAGACATAAATCAGAAACTACTTTGAGGCACATTAGAAGTGTATTTCGCATAAATTACTCTTCAACAAGGCGGAACAAAATTGCTATTAATCTTTTGATTATGGGGATATCAATAGATGGGGTTCGATTTTAGGTGCAATTCTGGATTACCCTTAAGGCCCCCTTAGTTTAGTTAAACGGCAATCAAGCAGATACAAGAGTTTGTACCTACAATAGCTATATAATATAATAGATAGTCAAGCGAGCACCTTTGTTTCAGTTCATCCAAAGGTTGTCTTTAAGAGATCACCATATACAATAAGACCGTTTATTGTAATGTACACTTGTTTTATAAATGTTTGTCCTGAGTTTATTAAGTAGCGTGCAATAAAGCGCGATAAGTGATAGATTGTTATGTTACTAATATATGTATTAAGGCGCAGATACCACTCAGTAGGTGATTTTAACATGAGAATCAAGTCTAAATGACTAAACGTGAGTTTTAAGTGTAATTATGTCTAATATGGACAAAAACTTGACAATCAGACCAAACTCACCGGGCGTATTTTAATAAGTCATAGAATAATAAGGAAAGTACAAAAATCTACTGAATTTTGGGTCGCGCGGGTGTGAAACGAGTGCACGTTTCGTGTGAGACGTTTTGGCAAAACTTGCAATGGGTAATTAAACTAGTAATGGTCTGTGGTGACTTTAATATTAATATTCTAGAAGATAATTCAGATAGCAGTAGGTTATTAAATCTCTTTAAATCATTTAATTTGTCATATGTGTTTACGGAACCAACCACCCACCAAACAACCACTGACTTCTGCTACATGTATTGATAATGTTTTTTGTTGCTGCAACTACTTGGATAAGGCAATTATAAATAATCTGCCGGATCATAGTGGGCTACTTGTGACATTTGAGTCCAATATGCTAATAAAACAAGTGCAGATTCAATCCAGACCAATAACATCCGGTAAATTAAATAAAGTTAACAGCACTTTAATCGGTAAGTTAAGCGATCAGGACCTCACAGTGAATGATGGTAATATTTTGTATGATGAAGTTTTTTTCGTGGTTCAAAAAGAGTTCAATAACACTTTTAAGAAGATAACTAAAACTATATGCCCTAAGTTTTTACTCAGTGACTGGGCGACTACAGGACTTAGAAAAAGTAGGTAAAGACTTTACGAGCTATATGCCTTAAGCCTTCTATTAACACTGAAACGTTTAATAAGTATCTTGCTACTAAGGCCTTGTACATTAGAAATAAGGTAAAATTAGCAGAAAATAAAATCAAGACGGTTTGGAAAATTATAAATAATGAAACGAACAGGAATAAAATAAATAATACTGATTACACGCTTGAGACCACACACGGACTTATTAGAGATAACAAAAAAATGCACAAGAATTTGTAAATTTCTTTACCAACATCCCAATTAAAACTACTGAAACCTTAAATTCTTCGCCCGCGCTTACTTTTGGATTATTAAACGCGAACGTTTCAGCCTGCCCGAATGTATTTAACTTTTCACATATAAACCCCATAACAGTAAAAGCTTTGGGTTTGTTTTGGTTTGACTCCGCACTCAGGTCGGCCGCAGCAAAGACAATCTCCATAGATGGGGGTTCTTGGATGGTTCCGATCTTCGGTGCTTGTGCGGTGTCTCCCCACAGACCATGGCCCACCTTTCGTCTTGTGCCGCATGTCCTGTTGTCTGTTCACGTGAGGACCTTATGACTGCGTCGGCGGAGGGCGTTGCCGTGGCTGAATTCTGGGCCAGGCAAGGCATTTAACTAAAAAGAGTCTGTTTGTCATCGACACGCTAAGAAGAAGAAGTAAAAGCTTTTAAGCAAATCAAGATCAAACCGACTGAAGATCTGTGGGGAATGTCCATCAAAGCTTGTACCTCCATTATTCAGACTATAGCGCCGTACTTAGCTGTAATTTTCAATTTGTGTGTGAATCAAGGAGTATTTCCGGACCTAATGAAATATTTTAAGGTTATATCACTTTTTAAATCCAGGGACAGTAAAGACGCACATAATTATAGACAAGTATCCGTGTTGCCGGTTTTCTGCAAGGTATTTGAGAAGATAATGCTAAATCAAATGCTCATTAATACGAAAAACATCTTGCATGATAAACAGTATGGTTTCACCAAAGGACGTTGTACAACTGACGCTGGTGTCACCCTATTAAAACACATATTTAATGCGTGGGAAGAGTCGCAGAATGCCATAGGTATCTTCTGCGACCTGTCGAAGGCGTTTGATTGCGTTAATCATGAAACATTACTTCTGAAACTTGAGCATTACGGGCTAGGTCAATCAGCGTTAAGTTTGGTTGAATCTTATTTGAGTGACAGCAATTAGTTTAAATAAACGGTGTGAATTCGTCGGGGTTAAACGTGAAAATGGGAGTACCCCAGGGTTAAATTTTAGGGCCTTTCTTATTTTTAATATACGAGTACATAAACGATTTACCCCGTTTATTGAAAAACAAACTAATCATGGTGTTATTTGCTGATGACACATCTTTAATTTTTTAAACAAATAGACGTACTTGTCAGGTTGACGACGGCAGGTTCAGGATTGGTTCCATTCAGAATCCGTTTTTTAGGATCATATGGCCGGTTTTATTTCTGCATCCAAAAACACAACACTGATGCTTTCTTGACCATCAGCTAGCAATATTATTATTTGGTTTTTGAACGCTAATTATTCTTAAAAACAGTAAATAAAGTTCGGTAACCACAAACAGAAATAGTCGCAATGTTGTTATTTTCACTCCACTCCGTCAAGCGCCATCTGGCGGGAGCAATTGGCAGTAATGTTTCCTATTGAGTACCTATTGTATTATTTTTATCTTTTTCCCACTAAAAAAGTTTGAGAACCGCAACACTATTGATGACGTAGTCTTAGGCCAATCACGTGACCCAGCTGTCTACCAGGACTAAGTATATTATTATACCATGGTCTCTACCATTTCTATACAATGACATTTTGCAGTTCATCCACATTGACAGGTGTGGGGATTAGGATTTTTTATCTTTGTTTTAGCAGGTCCTAGGTTAGTTCTATCGGATGCATATCTGGTGACCACGCTGACGATTCCAAAACTGCGATATTGACCTTATTAAGAGGGTTTGCAGTTAAAAAGTGTTATTCGGTCGAGCATTAACATGGATAAATACAAAGTGACCATAGATAAAGGGCTAAATGGCACCAAATTTTAATCTTAAATAACTCTTCTATAGCAATCTGCAATAAGATTATTTCTATCTATCACGACCAAGTTCGTACGAGCTCCCAAACATATCCAATCTGAATCCAAAATTAGTCTTCTAACATATGCTACTGTAGGTTAAAATATTGACTGATAATATTGTTTTTGTTAATGTTTACACATTCATTACAGTTTTTCAAGTCGATTTAAATTCATCATCACTAAACAATAATTTACTTTACTAGTCTGTGGACCAAAGTCGATGTTCATGAGCAAAAGTTATTCTTTTTCTATCGTGTGTACCTCAAGTTTTGGACTTTCTGCGAGTACTTAAAAGCCAAAACCAGATTCTTTCAACCTCCTTCGTACCATAAACTCACTTACTCTGGCACCTCGAATTTCCTCCAGGCCATTTTTGGCTTGAACGACCTTTAAATGCGGGTTATTGCGAACGCGAAACTGAATGAAGCATTATTCCTGTTAGAAGTACATTGTTTTTTGCCTTGTACTAATCACGACTCACAAGCATTAGTGTCTCTTAATCATTGGAGACCTGCAATAAATGGTTGGAACTGACAAACGATGAATCAGCACATCATAATGTAGGTTTAATCATTTCGCCTAATTTCAAGTGCCCTGACCCTCTCAGCTTGGGTACAGTTGGGCACAATGAAGTCCTTAGATTCAAAAAAGATCTAAAAGTTAAAGATGAAACAAATAACTCAGGATGTTAATAAAAAAAAATTGAAATTTTAAAACAAAACCATAATGTGGCAATGAGAAAAAAATCTTTCTAAATGATGCAAGTTCGAATAATAATAAAACAATCGCATGAGAGATGACGTTCAATTGTTTTAACAATAAGTAATAATTAGTTTTATTATAAAACATAAAAACTTTTTACAAAAAAAAACAACCGACTTCCAAATAAAAACACTACAAAGTGAAAAATAACATCAATTTCGGCAGTCGGTGTTCTTGTTTTCGTTTCTTCGTTTTTTGACACCGACTTCCGAAATTGATGTTATTTTTCACTTTGTACTGTTTTTATTTGGACTTCCAAAGGTTGTTTTTTTTTGTAAAAAAATATTTATTTATCACTTTTTAGTTGTATATATATAGATAGAGGACCAGTTATATAGGCTAGGTACCAATAATGCCCAAAGTGAAGCCAGAATAGATTAACCTAATAACATGAAACTTAAACAAAACCAGTGGAATAAGAGTATACCAAGGTGAACTGTTTACATCTGCGTACCCCTTTAGAGCTTACTAGTGTGATGTTATGTTTTGAAATGTTGCAAACAATAAACAGAAATGCGACTGCCGCTATCCCGAGTGATTTGCCGTCATTTATTGAAGAGTTCTGATGTATATAAAGAAAAGAAAAGAAAAATGTATTTATTGGCATTAAAAACAAAAACACCTTATATCTCCGAAGTTCTTCATCAGATCTTGATGAAAATTAAACGGGACCACATGACAAGCACCAACTTTCAAATTTTATTTCATCAGAATTGGTTCATCCAGTAACAAGTTCTGGGGTAAAACACATTAAAAAAAATACAGTCGAATTGAAAACCTCCTCCTTTTTGGGAAGTCGGTTAAAAATAAAAACTACCATGCAAAGGTGAAAAAAAAAGTTTTACGATAATTTTTATTTGTTCCGCTAATTTTGCCAGTGTGTATATAAGTTGCATTATTATTAGTTCATTATCAGGCAACTGTATATTATTAAACCTTTTACATAACTAACCGACCTGAACACAATCCCTATGAAATGATTATTATTTCCATATCGTAAATAAAGATCCTTCAGGCAGTGTTGACGAAAAATATACATTATATCAATATTTTTGATACTCATGAAATATCAATGGTGACACTGGTACACTCTGCACAATATCATGCTTCACATTCCAGTAAAAGTTGACCTCCCATTGTCTAGGTTTTTCGTACAATGAGAGGGCATTTTGTATTGGAAATTAAACTATAGCTTCATATGACGTCGTGAGTACGAATGTGAGAATGTATTTACGTCTGATTGTTTGTGCAATATCAATATTGGAGTATGGTTAACGAGATGACGGTAGTTGGGAATATTTTGGGAGTTTCAAGTTCCATGTTTTCGTATTTTGGGTCACAAAAGTTTCGGCGATACGGCACCTGGCTAGCGATTCGACTTCTCGTGTTTCGATCGGATCGTGATTAAAACTTTGAAACTATGTTAGGCTTATCCAGACAGTCGTCAAATATTATAGACATACATATCCTTCCATATCCTTAAGTATAAAACAAAGTCGTTTCCCGCTGTATGTCCCTATGTATGCTTAGATCTTTAAAACTACGCTACGGATTTTGATGCGGTTTTTTTAATAGATAGAGTGATTCAAGAGGAAAGTTTATAAGTATAATACATGCTGGCGAAGCCGCTGGCAGAAGCTAGTTAAAAATAAACTTTATTACATATGAAAACTTTTAGATTTTTCACAGCCTCCATAGGTCGTAAATACTGGTAAATGCCAATCCATTTCTTGAAAAACCCGTCAAAGTTTCACCAAGTTCAAAAATTGTACCTTCCTCTTAAAACTATGATCGTACTTTACCTAACACTTAAATACAAAGCTCGTCACTCACTGAAGCTTTCAAAACTTTAGCCAAAACAAGGTTAAGAAATTCACTAATACCCTGTAAAAAGTACGCCATCTAAGCTGATAACACTCCCGCAAACAAGCAACTTTTACTGCATTAACTTTTCAAAAAAGATATTTATACCATTCCCCCTCTAAAAAGCTTATTTTATTCACCGAAAACAGTGAATAAAAAGCACTTTTAATCACTGTTTTGGTGTTTGAATTTAGAACACACCAATATAATATTCAAACTCCATCTCAATGCTGTACAACCTCCTTACGCATAAAATATTCGATACAAACTTAAATAGAGATAGAGTTAGAGATAGAGTTAGAGATAAGAGTTACAGATAGGGATAGAGATAGAGAAAGATATAGAGAAAGAGAAAGAGATAAATGTAGAGATAGAGTTAGTGATAAAGATAGAGTAAGAGATAGAGATAGATACAGAGATGGGGTTAGAGTTAGAGATAGAGTTAGAGATATAGGTAGAGTTAGAGATAGAGGTAGAGATAGAGGTAGAGATAGAGTAAGAGATAGAGTTAGAGTTAGAGATAGAGTTAGAGATAGAGATAGAGTTAGAGATAGAGATAGAGTTAGAGATAGAGTTAGAGATAAAGTTAGATATAGAGTTAGAGATAGAGTTAGAGATAGAGTTAGAGATAGAGTTAGAGATAGAGTTAGAGATAGAGTTAGAGATAGAGTTAGAAATAGAGTTAGAGATAGAGTTAGAGATAGAGTTAGAGACAGAGTTAGAGATAGAGTTAGAGATAGAGATTGAAACACAAGTGCTGTGACCTAGCTCAGGGGTCAGGATTTCATATTTTTTTGTAAATTTTGAAGGTAATAAACACATTTATTTATTATTATTCCTTGTGCCGCTTCAATCTTTCTTTTTCTCGTAGTCATGGTATAAAATATAGTATGCAACTCTTGAATAAAACGGATTTATATCGAGGGCCATGAATCACTCGCGTCGCTCATGATTCTAACACTTGAATCACTCGCTATGCTCGTGATTCAATCAACATGAATCACTCCCTACGGTCGTGATTCAGTCGTTAGAATCCTTCACTTACTTGTGATTCATCTACGGCCCTCGCATTAAATCCGTCTTTTATTAACTAGTTGCATAATATACTATTACCAACCTTACTTTACCCCTCCTTCTTTACGCATAACTAAGTTTGAAGAATATCCATGAAAGTTTCAAAATTATACCAAACAAAAAAATGGACTTGCCTTGCCCGTGGTTAAATTTAAAAATGTAAAGAATACAGGCTGGTTGCAGAATTGTTCTTTTTTCAAATTATTGGACTTTGTTGACAACTTCAATAAGCTTTGGGGACGACGGACTTGTTTAACTGTGATTGTGGTGCATTCTTTTGTTTTTAATGTGGAAGGTGCAATTTCTGGGTGTGTGAGTGAGCATATTCTCTGTTTCGTTGTATTGATGGCGATCGATGTGTGAGAAGAAATAATAATGTATCGGTTATATTTATTAACAAATGAAAAAGGTCTCCAAATATAAATATTGTAAATACTCTCTGGCCAGTCGCTAGTCTAAAGAAGTTTATTTTACATGGAAACAATAAATTACAAGCGTCGACCATATATGTGCTATATTATGCATAAATAACAATGAGGAATATTTTTCCACGTTCACCCAATTAGTTTTGATAAAACTCGCTGTACGCAGTTTAGAGAGCACAAAAATAAATTATTAACACTCAACAATCACGAAACTCCATAAAATAATATCCCAGTTCAACATTATTAAAAAAATATAACAGAGAACTTCAATATTTATGCGCAGTTTTCGCAAATAAAACCTATTTTTTGCGGAACGCATTGTAACAGAATGTAATCTTTATGGGCAGTTGGAAATCCGCTGGCCTTCGCATTTCAGGTCATCGGTTTTATATAAAACGGCTTCTTCTCATATTTGTGGCAAATTCCTGGCAATATCATAAAGGATAGCAGGGAAAACATTTTTAATGACTTCCGTCTTGAATAGTTTAGTATTTTTAACGGACTTCAAAATGAAACAGTTTAAGCTACAAAACGTGGACGTTTCGAGAATTTTGTGTACGTTATTTTGGATGATATTGTATATGGGGGATTTTAAGATGTTTGCCCCGTTTTTTGGTCGTAATCTGAATAAGCACACTGGTACAAAAAGAAATACTGACATACTTTATGCTGGCTTTACATCCCAATTCCCACATCATCACCAGCATATTAATGTTCCCACTGCTGGGACACAGGCCTCTCGTTTGTGAGAGGGAAAGGGCCGTAATCCACCACGTGGGCCCAGTGCGTGTTGGTGGATGTCATGTCTTCGATTTTTTGGTTCTAGGACATGCCGGTTTCCTCACGATGTTTTCTTTCACCGTTTTGAGAGCAGTGACAGGACGAACCCAAGACCTATTTTTCTTTTTGATTTCGTTCTTCGAACCCAGGCAAGCGCTTTACTTTTTGTGTACATTATTTAATCACCTACTTAGTCGCGGCCGTTACTACAGGGCCACAACTGCTCTCGATTCCCACAAATATTATAAATGTGAAAATTTTATGATATTTAGATTTTGATAAATTTTAGCACATTTTTGGTACATGGCGTTTCATTTCATAGCGTATCTTAAATTCTAACACTACGAAATGAATGTCAAAATCGGGCACTTTTCAGGACAGCTAATATAAAAAATAAATGTTTAGCAACACGTAACACAGTAAAAAAAACTGAGTTAAGTAGGTGTTGTTGCTATGGCAATGTAACTGAGTTACCTGTTGTTGATATAGCAATATAACTTAGTTACGTGGTATTGCTGTAACTTTTCTGTACAGCATTTATATTACGCATTGTATTTATTTTTAAATAATGCGCTACCATTGGTTCAAATCCAATCAAATTCGTAATTTGTTATGTGTTTATCAAAACGCTCTTTCGATACCTTGTGACGATATAAGATTATTCAGGTAATAAGGTTATTAACGATCCTGATATGGGCGCAACCTTTGACCAAAGCAAGTTTGATTTAAAACATAATCAAAATTACTATTGAAATTTAACCTCGACATTTCATGAAACTAGAGCAATAAACAGCAAACATAATAAGTCTGCAAAAATACTTGCATTGAAAGAAAAATAGCCTTAATATGGGTCAAGAAATAGGGTCGCTTGCTTGCCAGCAACGGGTTTCGAGCAACGGTCTATCACAATTTACAAACTACCGTTCTTGGGGTCAATTTCAATTCTGCTAGTAAAAATTCTTTGCAATTCGGTTGTGAGATGGTTACCGTTTCTGCTCGGTAGTGTATTGACTGGATTTTACTACGAAATGGCTTTGTTATTTTAGAGTCTTTGTGCTTGGAGCTCAATATGGGCAGATCTTCTAGTCCGTATGCTATGTCGATAAAAATATATAACAAATTACCGGAAAGCATAAAACAAGTAAATAAAATCAATATATTTATTAATAGATTAAAACAATTCTTAATTAATAAAAGTTATTGACGAATATCAGACGGATAAATTTAATAATAAATAAAATAACTGTTAACTCGATAAGTAACAAGATATTAATAATTAATTGACTCTAAATATAATACGGACATGTTAAGCATTAATTTTATTAAAATAAAGAAAACTGTTAGCTTGATAAATAAAATGACGTAAAGAATGTCCATATTACAACATAAAATATAATAGTGATTCGGACTTTAAATAAACTAATGGGAATCCAAACATTTCTATCAAATAAACTAACTATAATACAAAAATTTAAGCGAATAAATTAATAAGCAAACATAATACATAATTTAACATACACATAAAAAGGCACACACATATTAGTACATTAAACCAAATAAAAGCAGATAGATAGGAAATGGATAACTGAAATTTTAATTATTAAGGAAAATATTAAGCGCTATTCCTCTCTCCTAGACACTGACTGTATCTAGTATGTTGTTATGTCCGACATGGTCCAAAATTGTTTCTGTAATTTATATTTACTACCTGTATGGATGCAATAAATTTAATTTGAGATTTTTCTTTGTAACCGTTTTCGGAAATGAAGTTTTTTCGAAATTAATATTTTAAATGAATCTCTGAAAGTACTGAGACCCTAGACTAGTTACATTTTACCAACAAAAACGACTGTAAAAATGACAAAAATGTATGGAAATGTCACGTGACCAATCCCTTACATTTAGCCGATATCGAATGACACTTATCTAGCGCCTCTGAAAGATTACAAAAATTCTATCCTTAATAGAAAGCTTCGCTGAGACTTTATTTGAGACTAATGCACGATTGCGGTTCCTAAGATATTCCACGGAAGTCAAGACACGTGAAAAAGGTAATGTGGTAATGAGGGCTTCCATTTCTGTGCTCACCAGATGCGCCACTGTCGTGTAAGGTCCTTAAATATAGCTGTTAAACGTTGTTATTACGCGCACGGAAGAAACAAAATTGGTAGTAAGATAGGAAGGTAAGTATGTACGTTTTGAAGGACTGTCTTTGTATAGAACTTTGACATTCAAAAAGTGCTGGCTCTCAGTCTAGTTGAGTACAACACATACATGCTTTTGATTTTGTGAAAACAATCCAAACTACATATATAGATGCTATAAAAACGCACATATTGGTATGCTATGGAATGCCCGCTATAATGAAGAGCTATACAGAAAAAAATATTCCTCATATTATCAGAATAACGCTGCACCTTGTAGGTACATATTAAATCACTTCCTTGTTAAACGCAAAACACCTCGAAAACACATCTTGTTAAACTGCAACCACTACTCACCCCCTCAAAGATAACAAGCTCCACGTCACATAAATTCCATAAGCAACCATTATAAATTCCGTAAGTACACGTAAAGTCGAAAGTACCGTAAAGATATTACCCATAATATGGTACAAACATAAACTAATGAATTTTAACATTAATAACTTATATATGTTAACTATGAACTAGAGACATAAATCAGGAACTACCTTGTGGCACATTAGAAGGGTATTTCGCATTATTTACTCTTCAACAAGGCGGAACAAAATTGCTATTAATTTTTGGTTATGGGGATATCAATAGATGGGGTTCGATTTTAGGTGCAATTCTGGATTACCCTTAAGGCCCCCTTAGTTTAGTTAAACGGCAATCAAGCAGATACAAGAGTTTGTACTTACAAGAGCTACATAATATATTAGCTATATATTTAAGTATGAGACCGCAAAAAAACTTTGTTTCAGTTCATCCAAAGGTTGTCTTTAAGAGATGCCCTTATACGATAAGACCGCAAATTGTAATGTACACTTGTTTTATAAACGTTTGTCCTGTGTTTGTCATGCAGCGTGCAATAAAGTGTGATTAGTGATAAGTTTAAGTATATAAATAATAGACGACACGGTTGGCGTAGAGATTGAGCGATCAATTGCTGCGCTGCGTGTCGCGGGTTCGATTCCCGCACGAAACAAATATTTGTATGGCCTACAGTTAGTTGTTCTGGATCTGGGTGTCTTGTGTATGTGATTTAAAATTTTTGTAAATGTACCCACGATACAGAAAAAAAATCCTAGTGTGGGACAACGTCCATAAAAAATATTTAGTGAGCTTTATGGTTTGGTAATATTGAGAGGATGATTGTAAGGAAAACTTCAGTAGAAACGGCCTGGAAGAATATACACAGATTGATGATGTTTTTCAGAAAGACTAGTACGTAGTACTCATATCTGGCGTGCGTGATGACCAGATGTATAGTAACGGCTAAGGGTGCGCAGGGTAGGCTGCGCAGGCCGCTAACTGATAGGTAGGTAGTTGAGTAGATTATAAGTGAAACAGATGGACAAGTTAATACATATATTAAAGTAAAAAAAGATCCACAGCTAGGTCACGGGTACTTAAGGTCACTGTTCTGTTATGAGCACTATCACACACAGTATATGGATAGGAAGGGTACCGTTCTTGGGTAGCACGTGGCAGATGCAGGGGCCCGCTCAGCACAGGCTCAGCAGTAGGCCGAACGGTAACGGCTAGGGGTGCGCAGGGTAGGCTGCGCAGGCCGCTAAGTCCTTGGGTAGCGCACCGGCTCGCGCAGCAGAAGGCCTCAGGTAGGCAGGCCAAGACCTGGGCAGCGTGCGTAGGTAGCTGCTAGACAGCTAGCAGCTTGCAGCAGTGGGCGAAGGGTCTTGCCCTAGCCCGTACGGTGAACCCTGGAAGCACCATAGGGTGCGCATGTTAGATGCGTTGCAATTAGCAGCAAGCCGCATGCGAGGTACCAACTTCTTCCCCTTTTAAGACAAGGAACGGTGTGGGAAGCATTGTAGGTGAAAGCTCAGCACATCGCGGCGGTTTACAGTCAAAGAGTTTGTAAACATAGCGAGCACATTGACAGGTGCGAAATTAGGTTAAGTATGAACACGCAAGCATGACACAAAGTAAGCGTGATCATAGCAGATGGCTCACTCGTCACTTATAATAACACAGTGAGGCACAACACCACCACGATGCAGTAGAAATACATATTACAATCTCCTGTGCGCTGAATAAGTCCTAGCCGCGCGTGGCATAGACACACGCGAAATCAGATACTAAATAGGTGATGAAATCAATATAGGTTATCCTGCTAAGAGAATCAGGTATAATTACTTAACTAATGTGGAACTCACCTTAGGTTGGGGCTCACATAGTCCTGAGGGTAAGGGGAAAGCTTTCATCAGCCTTGGCTGATGCCTGAGCCACTTGCAAGTGGGAACGAAATTACAGAATGTCAGCGTCCCCCGAAAACCAGTGTTGTACCGCGTTTTTAGTGATTTGGCTAGGTTCTTACTAATAGTGATATTTTAGCATCACTCGACTATTTACAGTTGAGATCCTCAAAACGCTACAGTATGCCCGTAAAAGGAGTATGTAAGAATCGTGGTTTCTGCCTACCCCCATGGGAACAAGACATGACTTTATAATGTGTATGTATGTCACCATCATCATCATATCAGCCAAACGACGTACTGCCTCACTGCTGGACACAGGCCTCCCCCAAACGTCACCTCATTGACCGGTCCCGTGCGTCTCGCATCCAGCGGATCTCCGCAACCTTCACCAGGTCATCGTTTCACCTAGTGGGAGGCCTACCAACGCAACGTCTTCCGGTTCACGGCGGTCACCACTCCAGAACTTTTCTGCTTCAGCGGCCATCCGTTCTGCGAGCAATGTGCACTGTCCACTGCCACTTAAGCTTGGCAATTCTTTGGGCTATATTGGTAACTCTGGTTTTCTTGCGGATCTATACATTTCAGATTCGATCACGCAAGGAAACGCCGAGCATAGGTCTCTCCATTGCCATTTAGGTGATCATATGAGTGTTATAAATAGTATTAGACTGAAACTGGTTGCATTAGCAGTTTAGGTTTTAGCTAAAGATTGGCAAATTATTCGGCTCGTCTGGCCAAATATTAAACTAGTGTTCTTGACCTGATGGATGTTATAGACAATTACTAACTGTCTGCATCTTTCGTCTATGATTGTAATAATTTTAAGGTTTGATCCAGGCTCTTGACCGATCGACCTGGGGGCACTCAAAGAAGTCTAGGGCACGATTTTTTTTTAAAAATAAACCTGCAACATTAAGTTTTCTAATCAGAATCAGAATTTTATTTGCTGTAAATGTAGGTACAGTATAGGTATAGTAGTCGGTGTCTTTTGTGCCCATTTTTCCGTTATTCGACACCGACTTCGGTAAAGAAAGTTATTTTTCGCTTTGAAGTGTTTTGTTTTGGAAGTCGGTTTGATTTTCTGTTACAAAGTATTTATTTTTAATAAATGATTTTCCTTTTTTCATGTATAGCCAAAGTACATCTCATGACGACTCCAATAAGCCCAAACACGCCTAGAATACATTGTTTTATTTCGGAGTTCCAGTGGCCATTGTGGTCTTTTTCATCAGTTCCACTTCACCGAATGATACTTTTTCAGTGCAAATGAATGCAATCATTTGCACTCAAAAAGTATTGATGATAATACCAAAATCGCTATATGTATGCCTATAATATATGAGGAGTTCCCCCGATATCTTTAGGATCCCATTATCAGATCCTGGTATCCTTATCATTGTACCCCTGGAATATCTCCTTTCCAACAAAAAATGGACGACTTAGTAAGAAGTTTTCATAAGAAGCATCCCCTCCCATTTCTATTCCTTCCAGTTTTATTTATGCAAAAAGAAGTAGCTTTAAGCCAATTCCGTGGTTCAATCTACCTCAATACCAAAAATTATCAAAATCAATGCAGCGGTTTAGGCGTCAACGTAACAAATATTATAGAAATACAAACAAAGTCACTTTTTTCGCTTTTATAATATTATGTTGGAATGGACAAAAAAACCCACTTTACGTGTACAGGATGAACCCTACACAATTTTTTTTCATGGTTTTGTTTTACCACTTTGTCGGCTTGGCAAAATTATAAGGGTTCCTTGTTGACTACTGAACCCCTGAAAATTATTTCCCATACCAAATATCAAGCATTCAAAGCGGATAACTTCTTAATTGATCCTCTGAGTTACAAGAAGCGCTTCTGTAGTTTTTATCACAAGAATATAGTCTGGAGGGCCATTAATTTTATTACTAAATCCTCGTTTGTTACAGGAATTAACAAGGAATTTAATAATGGCAAGTAAAACAATGTTTGTTGTAATAGTTGAACGTGTTTTGCTGCTACACTTAGGAATCCTTGTTGCTATGTCATGCGGAGTAGGATCAAAGGATACGGCGTTTTTATTTTATTTTCACGGAGGAGAAGGATGTTTTGAATAGTGTATATTTTTGCTTCCATTATGGAACGTTTTTAATTACTGCGCATTATCTATTGTGACGTGCTGGCTCAGTGGCTAAGGCCTCACTTGTTGTGCTTGAGATCGTGGATGCAAATCCGGGCAAGTACCAACGTGCCTTTTTTAAATTCATTATTTACTTTCTTTATTATCTTAATATTAAATTTTCCTTTCAAGGTTTGACTGAGGTATCCCGTCATACAAACTGGCAAAATGACGTTCGATGACTGTCAAAATGTAAGTGATTGATCACGTGACGTTTTAATAGCGCTTGGCATTCCCGTGCATTTTTGACATTTTACTCGCTATCGTGACGCTTTCGTTGACAGATTGTCACTTGACTAGGGCATCTACTCTGGACAAGTAACGTTCAATTAACAAAAGCGGTGTGATAGTGATTGTTAAAACAGTAAAAATGTTTTATGTTTTGTATGCAATCAATACATATAATAAATCTGTAGAAAAGTCATTTTGTACATCGAAAATATTTCACTCGAGATAGCTGCAATCGCATGCTTGTTTATTGTTTACACCATTTCATAACATAATATCACACTGGTACGCTCTAAAGGGGTACGCGACTGTGAACAGAGTATACCAGGGTGAACACCCTGGTATACTCTCATTCCACCGGTTTTGTTTAAGTTTCATATTATTGGGTTAATCTATTCTGGCTTAACTTTGGACATTATCTATCTATCTTTGGGCACCTAGCCTATAGAACTGGTCCATTACACAGATAAAACATGAAAAATAAAAAACGTATTTACCAAAAATACAACCGACTTCCAAATAAGAACACTACAAAGTGAAAAATCACTTCAATTTCGGAAGTCGGTGTCAAAACACGAAGAAACGAAAACAGGAACACCATCTTCCGAAACAGAAGTTATTTTTCACTTTGCAGTGTTTTTGTTTTATATTTATGTTTTTATTTTTTGAGAGTTCGAGACGGTTGTTTGGGGCAGTGACCATCGATCACCATTACTTTTACAAGCGAGTTAATCAAAGATTGAGAAAAAAACGAATTTCCTAAATGCTGCTTTATTCAGCCGCGTACCTCGCGTTAAAGTCGAAAATTATGTCATAGGAAAGTGTATATACAATATTATCAAACTATCATATTTTTTATATTTCATATTTGTATTATTAAAAGGATAGAAAACAAAAGTAAAAAAAAAAAATATTGTCACAGAGACGTGCTTATAAATGATTACCATTAAGTAAGTATAACACTTATGCTAGTACTTAAAGATGGTGTTAGTACAAGGTACGCTTTGTTAGTAAAGATAAAATAACAATAAGTAGGAGAAGTAGTAGGTTACGTTACTACAAAAACATAAAGTAACCTCTTTCAAAAAGATCTAAATACTTATAAACACTTGTAATTTTCCACTGAGTATATATAATTTCAACGAGCATTAATATAATTAATAATGCTTGCTTACAGTAATTAGGTATTTAGACTAAAGTCTTTGTAGGATTCCCACACATAGATACAGAGGGCTATGCCCGGCGTTTTATTGCGTGGACGAAACAGAAGTGTAGATATCCGTAGGCAAACCAGGGTTATCGACACAGCCCGAAGAATTGTCAAAGATTCAGTGCCAGTGGGCACATTATTCGCAGAACTGATGGTCGATGAGGCCTAAAAGTTAGGGGAATGGTAGACGTTTACTGGAAAACGCAGCATTGGAAGCTCACTCTAGTTGGACCGATGACCTTGTTAGGGCTACTGGAATCCGCCGGATGTAAGACGCACAGGACCGATCGTTGTGGTGACTTTAGTTTAGGGGAGGCCTATGTCCAGCAGTAGACGGCCTTCGGCTGCTGAAATGATGGTGATGATGTTTTCTTAAAAGAAATACATATTTACCATAAGTCCGTGGTAGATTAACACCTTCACGTTACGCTTTTAATGAAAACAGGTATACTATTACTTTCACTGAAAATTCCCAGTCTAATTTCGACAAAGTTTGCCCTCATTTTATACCTTAATACTACTACCAAACATCTTCAAAGTGAAGGATTATGTAGTGTCGACAAAATAGATTAGTAATCAGCCAAAATTATGGTACTCAAACGTCAACAGATCGTCGTCAATCTACTTTATTTTTTCTAGTTGATTTCCTTGACTCCTGCTGAATGCGAGAAGCACGTTTCTGGTTGATGTCGCCTCACTTGGAGTAAATCGGTGAACGTCATTCGGCTGTATTAATAGTGATGTTGATAATATTGTGAATCGACCTGAACGGTCGATGTTATCGATCCATCGTACTGAAGTGGCCTGGTAAGGCTACATATTAATGTTACGATTCAAACTCGGACGAATAAATGCTCTCACGTAATATGTGCCACCAAATGGTTAAAAAAGAAGTTCACGGGACGTACCATGAGCTCTTAGGCGTTAACCAATAGGCGAATACGTGATCATCGCAAGTTCGCGCAAATTTCAGTCGTACGAATGCGATCAAACATACTAATTTCGAATAGGTATCCGCGTATCGCGTCGCGTCGTCTGGGGGGTATTTTGTAGTTGTAACCATGCGGTTGTAATCGCGTCTGATTATGGTGGTAGTCAAATGATTCTTACGACATAGACATAAAGGTAATCATAAAATGCAGACCTATCTCTTAGAAAGTGAGAATATTGATTGTAAAATTCGCCACGTAATACGTCTTATTTTCGACAAAAAGCACTTTGCCTCCTTCCAGCGTCTTTTTTTTCATTGCTATTGAGACCTGCAAAATACTACCTAATGAAAGTAAACACAGTGTTTTTGTCATCCTGCGCACCTGAACCGCGATCGCTAGCGTCGTTTATTCACGCGATGGCCGTGTATTCGCGTTCCATTAGGACAACCAGACTTTATGATCGCGCGCGACCACGCGAAGGTTAAGACAGAGTTAATTTCGCATTTATAATAAACTAGCTTCTGCCTGCGGCTACGCCCGTGTCATAAAGTGGTTTATTGTCCCAAAGTAACATTATGCCGGCATGACAAGAAGCCTATGTGCTATTTCACACTATAATCTATGTTTGTACCACTTTTCATCCAGATCCGTTCAGCCGTTCTAGTGTGTTTGAGTAACAGACATCCACACATATATCTATCCAAACTATCACATTCATTATTTTAGTAAGATGATTGTGTGGATCATGAATCGTAATTATTTTATATGTTTTCATTAAAGTTTCAGATCGGGTTTGGAAATTTAATACTTCACCTTCTTAGCTTGTCGATAGCAAATACAGTTGTATTATGTTTGGTCCAGTATTCATCTACGGCAACACCATTAGCTGACGCGGCCATAAGGTTCCCACATTGCATGTCATGTGGGACATGATAATGTGATCAGGGTTGTTGCTGATGCACATTTATTTCACATTCGCTGATGCTGATGCTAATATTTGTCATAGACATCAGCGGATGCTAATTTTAATTATTTTAGAAATAAAATATATTTTTTGTTTTATTAATTTTTCTATAAAAAAGCCAAGTAAAATCTTGTTGTATTATGTTGTAATTTATTTTAAAAAATAGGAGGGAATTTGCTAAAGTTGCAATTTTTACAGCTCTATATATTTCACACGTAAATCAAAACAAAACAACAATAAAACACTTAGTTCTGACTTGAAATTATTATACTCGATAAATCTTATAATTGATGGACATGGCAATTAGCATTCGTTTGTATTCGGAAAGGCGACGATTGCCGAAGGACATTAAGAAAATAGTTGTTCAGTATTGATGATGATAAATAACAAGGATCTTTCTATAAATAGTTGTTCAGTATTGATGATGATAAATAACAAGGATATTTCTATAAACACCATGATTGACAGTTTGGTGATTGCATTATTTTGTCAAATTGTAAAACAACCCTGTTCCTTACAGGATTAAAATTGCAATATCCCAGAGTTGATTGGAATCCTTGTAACCAGTAAATATTAACTTAGGTAACGGTAAACAAAATCAAAATAATCCATTTTCATCGATGATATTCTAGTAAACAGATACGTTATACACTCAAAAAAGAACTGAAAAAATGTGCCGCGCAGCATCGGCAGCACACATACACACTTTTCATTCAAATCAAATCAAACTTTTTTATTTTAAATAGGCCTACATGGGCACTTATAAAACGTAGACAAAAGGTGCACGGTTCGGGTTGGTCGTTTCCTATGGAGAAGAACCGGCAAGAAACTCCATGGTTACTCTTTTAAAAAATGGTATGGTTTTACAATATTCCCATGTTACAGCATTAGTACTATGGGGAGCAATGTAGGCCCGACAATAAGTCGTAAGAAACTAAAAAAAAAAGATTATAATAATATATAAAAAAGTTAACAAATGTTAACTAGCATCTAGAAGGCCTAGAATGTTCACACATTCACAAAATAATCGGTAAAAGAATCTATACAAAGGTAAAAAAATATATAACAAGACAACATTTTACATGTGGCACAAATGTTGTTATCAGTGCTGTAACTATTCTTAGCAAAGGGCTATAAAGATGAATGAGAACCATTGTAAAACGTCTATTTTGTTCCATTGGAAACGACCAACCCGAACCGTGAACCTTTTGTCGACGTTTATTAAAAGAAGAAAAGCAAAAAAAAATAGGAAAAAGGAGATTGATAATAGTTACGAGATATCCACATATCATTCATCTGACATTTCACTACAAGTCGAAAGGGATGGCTTGTTAAAACCAACAAGAAAAAAAGAGACAGCTAGTGTTTGTCACTTGCGAGTGAATATAAACAAACATTATTCTGGCCACCAATGTATGGCCACCACTCTTTCTTTTTCTAACCTCCAAATATCAGAATATTAGGAAAAAAATTGAAATCCATTAGTAAATTCAGGTCTATTGCGTATTTATTGTAGTCTGAAATCCCTTCTGCTTTATGTACTTTGGTATCATAATTGGTACACTTTCTAAATACACACGATGACATTTTCTTTATTTTGTTTTTGTTTCAACAGAGCGTATCGCTCTTCGCCATGCGTGACATAGACTAAATACGTCGTCGTCCCAATTAGGACGTATTCGAGTCTTCACAATACGCGCGCTCATAATATATCTGTTTACTAGAATATCATTGATTTTCATCCACAAAATGCTGGCAGTTGCCAACGATTTTTAATATTTGTAAAAAAATCTTTTTGCTCTTTTTTTGTTACAACTGACGGTCGGTTTCTATTCAGCCAGTGCGCTTTTTGAAAAACTGTCAGGTTTCCATTCAAGAGAAGTTCGTACTCGAAAATATCGTGAACACGGTTAGATTGATCGATTCATGATCAACGATACGTGAACGACACGACTTATGTTTTAAATAGTTATAATTGCTACTTTTTTGAGTTTCTTAATATCTTAGGCTGTGAATGAATTGGTAATGAAGACGATAAAAGTGGCAAGCTGCCAAGCATAAATGGCTTGTAAAATCATAAAAATAAGATGTTTAGCTTCTTTTATATTTTTAAATTTTATTTTAATATTATTCCAGCGTCGTTACTTTCAAGTTTATTAATTAAAGTAAATGTAATCAACTAACTAGAGCCAGAGGTTTTGCAGTGTTAAAATCAAATACAAAACGTTCAACGGCGTTAAAAATTATTGTTTTTATTAATCTCGGACATGGTCTACCGATGAGCCAAATGGGTCAGGACCAAATTTTTGACGTAATCGCACAACGGAAAATGTGTCACACTGGAAAATAAATGTAGCACAACATAATTATTAGGGTGTGAGTAAATAGTTGTAATATTTTAGGTAGGTAAGTGGATATTCTATTTACCTACCTAAATATATATGAATATTTTTTGACACCATCAGAAAGTAGAGATTTCAACGAAAAAAAAGCCCACCGACTTTTTTAAAAAGGGCAGATATTTTTACGTGAGAATTTTTTATTGAAAATTAGGGTGCTTTTTTATATTAAGTAAGTCAAAATAAGGTGAAAATATTAATATTTTAATTCAAAAAAATATTCGACACAATTTTTTTTTTTGTTATATATAAATATAAAAATCAAAAACTTGGTTAATTTGTCACATAAATTTATTTATTAAATATATAATTTCAGTTATTAAAATTTGTCACATAAATTTTGAGATTATGTGAAAAAGGGTAAATACAAAAGTTGTAGATCTTTTTATTACCTACAACTTTGCCAGTTAACTTTTTTCCATAGTACTTGTAGTTTTACCGGAAATCGAGATAAACCGTTTTTACCCTTAAAAACTCACCCCTTCCACTTCTCGACCTCAGATCGCTCGTAAATTATTTTTCCTTTCATTTTTGTTATCTTTTCTACCTTTTCCAATTTTTAATTTTTTGCTGTCAAAAATTATCGAGCCTGGTCTATGAGCCTCGCTGTGCACGGCAGCACGTGATCATCGTGCCACCGCCTTTACTGGCATTACTTGGTATGCAAACAGAGTCCCTAATCTGACCGCCCATGACTCCGGAGTCTATCCAGACGGGCAGTAGCGGTGGCAAAGTTACGAACCACATTGCACACACGTCAACGTCATCATTGACATCATAAAACGTATTTTTTTTTGTCTCGCGCTTTACGCCCCGAATTATTATTTTTACTCTAGCCACACCTGAAATAGCCCTTGAAGGTTGATTCGACGTATAGAGTTGACCCCCCCTGCCTACCTGCCTACCCTAATTGACTTGCTACCAACCATTCCTACCTACCAATTTTTTTCAAGTGTCATTCTGCCGCGGAGAATCGTAACACCGCCATTCAGAAAATTACGTCAAATGCACAACGCCATCTATCGAATACGGAGTTCAACTGTTCGAGTATTAGAATTGCGTGTGTCAGACTTCAGAGACATGGCGTGTGTGATATTTTACTTCTTGAACACTTTAAATTCATGTAACTTTTGATAGAGTGAACCGATTGCGATGAAACAAAAACTAAGTTATTCTTCAAGTTACGCATAATATCTATGTATAAAAGTTAACTACATTGGTTTCGTACAATTTACGTGATGCATGCACAAAGAAACAGACAAATAGATAAACATATAAACAGACAAAAAAATTAAATATGCTGGAAATGAGTTCTGTAGGTTATCCTTTAACACCCTGGCTATATTTTTATATTTTCGATGTACAAAAACGACTTTTCGACGAATTTATTATAAGTATTGATTACCTACCCCTGAAAATAAATAAGGTCTATAAACATAAAATAAATTTAGTAGACCCAAATAAACAATGTGTAAAAGTACAAAAAAAGGCCAAATTTGGTAAAAATCTGCAATCAAAAAATCGTCACGTGTAAAAGCAACGCAGTTATTTTCTCTTTTATATTTTTTGTGTCTATCGTCAGAATACTGTTTTTATTCACCGCACTTGCATTTTATCGCTAACCCGACCTTTTTGTGCGTTGGCCTGGTTCTGCCGATGCCTCACAGTCGATAGATTGATGGCCAATTAGGACCCAATTGAAAGCTGGAGGAAATTGTGAGATGCTGCGGTTGAGTGTATCTCTATGTAGAATATTATATACTAGAGTCGTTATGAAGTACTCTTAGCAGTGCACTTTGTAGTCTTATTAGGGTTGATAGATTTTCTGAAAATATTTTATATTTATTTCTTCATTTACGGTAATGCTGTTATAACCCGACTGCCTCGTATACTCTGAGAGTTTTGAAAATAACCATATATTTCATTTATCCAAACAATCATACCGGAGACAAGTCAAGCAGATATTGTTTAGTAAATTGATTGTTTAGTGAACGGATTGTGCCATAACTCTAAGGATTGGGGATTTATGTGTGATATATTTCGACTAAGCATGATATTCCTGATGATAGATTTCGCTAATATTTTGTTTGTTTTTCCTTTTGTCTAATTAATATAGCCATATTTGCAAATACTTTTAACTCTGATTTAATCTGATCAATGAGTTTTCAATCCCACATGATCACTAATAGATGCACTTGTGTGTAGCTAATTAACATAACCTAACCAAGCTTTATCCATGCCGTGAAAATCTGTTATTGGCTTAAGAGATAATTGTCATCATCTCGCTGTCACTGTGCAGTGTGTGTGTGTGTGTGTTTACTAGAATGCTATAGTAACGTTGATACAACTGCACTGGGCTGTTCATTGACAGTGAGGTGAACATCTATTCATGTAAATTAGTATTATGCTGTTGAGTTTCCAAATAAATAAATAAAATTATTATTTCAGGTAGAACAACATACCTACTCGCGTGAATAATAATAATATATAATGATACCAGCCTGTTACTGCCCCACTGCAGGGTAAGGACCTCTTCTCTTACAGAGAAGGCACGAGCATTAACCACTTATAATAATAACTATAAGTTCAGGTTTCCTTACGGTGGTTACCTTCACCGTTGTCCGTTGTCGTTGTCAGCAATGTCCAAGACAAAACAAAACTATTTTTTTGTTTTAACTTTTTGTGCTCTTGTATATAATTTTGGTATATTTTACAATTTAATTTTATTTAAATTTATGTATGTATGTGTGTTCGGGTCAAAACTTGCAACTGAATTTTAAAGCAGTTATCCTCCACCGGTCAAGATGTCATTTTGCATACACGTTTCGTTTGGATGACAAAGCATGGTTAGCTAGGTGACGTAGTACGTACAGAATTATACGTATAAACCTGGCGTTAAGTGTTTTTTTCTTTTTTTATAACACCACAATAGGTATGCATTGAAAAAGTCACCCCGGTTTCCGGAATCGGTGCCCGGATTGGAACCCATAATCATATTTCCAATCACAACAAATAGTTGATTGACAATGCTCGGTTTTTTTTTTGTTATCGGGAAGAACCTTCAATAAAGCATCTGGTATTTTGGAGAAAAGACCAGAAAGTGTGGCATTCTTCCTCACTAAACCCACCCCAGTAATTGCCATTAGCACGTAGGCATCTCTTAAAAGACCACCCCAGAACCACGTCTATTAGGGCTCATCCCTTGGAAGAATGGCCTCAAGAAGCATTTCCTAGCTAACTTAGCTAATATTAGTGGACTTTCTTGTCCGTTCTTCTCCACATCAAACTACCTTTGCGAATATTCAGTAGATTTTTTTTTGTATTTGAAATTTTGACATAAAAAAAGTGCCGCTTAATGGACTAGTTATTATTTTAAACGATTTGACTTGAGGGCATGAGGTTTTTGCCAAGCAGCCCCCGTACCCTGATGTGTCAAAACTATCATAGTTCGACTGTAAAAAAGGAGCAGATGTATACAACAGTCATATACATCTGTCCCTTACGCACACGCATAATAACCTTGTTCTAAGAACTCATGGTCATCACTCTAGCCACCATTTTCACGCGTTTCTAACGTGTCCATTCCACAGCAAGTCTGCAAACAAACAGGCTGGCCACCATTACCATAAAGTTAGCTTCGCTTCATTGCATTTAGTTAAAGACTCGCCGCAACTGAAACTTTCAGATCGTTAGGGCGTTGAGTCGTGAAATTTATGAATATTATCGGCATTTCTTGTTTAGGAGAATTTGTATAGTTAGCTGTTTTTGAAGTTATTCTGTAGCGGCATTGAGAATGAAGTTAAGCGTTTTCACTTTCGGCAAACCGTTTATCAATTCTTTATTAAACGTTTTTCTGAAAGCAAAAATGAACAAAAATGCTCTTAAATAAACTCTTAAATAATAATATACATCAGTTCAGCCGAAAGACATCATACAAACACATACACACTTATGTAGCTACATTGGCCGGTCCCATGCGACTCGCGTCCAGCGTATCTTCGCAACCTTAACCAGGACTTCGGTCCATCTAGGTAATTTACCTATATTTTTGCAATATTTGTAAATATGTGAGAACCATGTTCCTATTTAACAAGTGAAGGAATTTACCTGTTAGTGCTTGTAATACCTTATACATATATGTAGTATAGTAGTGCTGGGTGCATCGTCCTCACATATATGAATTTATTAATGTATGTACTTATGTAAATATTGTAAAACATTTTTTTTTTAAATACTAAGCATGGAGTTTCTTGTGCTTCTTCTCCACAACAAGCTACTTTTCCGAATACACGGTAGAATCATTTAAATTACTTGTAAATTTTAATTGTTAAAGTTCAAAAATGCCACTTATTTATTATTTTTCCATTTTATATACATATTTTTACATTTTTAAATATTATTCTATAAAAAATAAAAAAACATTTAAAAATACAAAAATAGTAGCCCACCGGTATCGGGAACAGGGTCCAAGCTACCGGTGGTCAGGGCTCTTGAGAGCAAGCCCTTGATCCAGTTGCCCAACGAGAGCCTCCTCAGATGTTCGTCGAGGCTCTTGGCTATTATGCCATTGGCCGTAACGACTATAGGCATAATGATCGCTGTATTCACGTCCCACATGTCGACAACCTCGCGAGCCAGATCAAGATACTTGCTTTTCTTATCTCTCTCAGCCTTCACGAGGTTCTCGTCATGTGGGACCGCTATATCAACAATCATTGCGCGACGCTCTAGTCGGCCTATCACCACTATGTCAGGCTTATTGGCAACAATAGTCCTGTCAGTGATGATAGACCGATCCCAATACAACGTGACATTGCCATTTTCGAGAACTGGGTCGGGCACATACTTATAGTAAGGCACTTCCGACTCCACAAGATTGTATTTAAGAGCAAGTTGCTGATGGATAATCCTGGCTATAAGGTTGTGTCTATGCAAAAAGCCTCCGTTGACTAGAACAACCGGAGATAATGTGACGGATTGATTCACCCGGCCAGTGACATGCCCGATAGATGCCACTTAAGTTTGCCACTTCGAGCATAGCCCTCTCCATTGCCCTTTGGATGCCTTTAAAAGTTTAAACCCTCTGTAGTGATCTCTAGCAGTTTATTTATGGTTGGTGGTTATGTTTTTATTGCTTATGGAAAGTACTGCCCGCATCATTATTAATGAACGACAAATATTTTAAATAAGTTCGGAAGCGATAATGTGACTAGACAGACTAAAGGAATCATGTATGTAGATTAAAATTCTTAAATAAAAGTCTGTTAACTATGCATTCATATAAAATGTCTGGGCAACCAATTTTTGTGTTTGGGTTTTTCCAATAAAAAAAAGATCAATATTAACGTTGGGTATTGGGTACTAGATCTGCCCGTGGTTTCACCCGCGTGAAAAGTGCCTTCTCGTCCCAAGGGGATAAAAACTACTACACTGTCGGGATAAAAACTATTCTATATCCTGCCCAGGTTCTCAAACTCCAAAGCTCTTCAGCGTGAAAAGGTATAAAACAGACAGACCGACGGACACAAAGAGTTACTTTTGCATTTATAGTATTTAGTATGGATGGATAGTATGCAGAACACGATACAGAATTATGTGTACTTTTCTGTGAAGTCATAAAACTAAGCGTTAATTCCAATGACAACAGAAAATAAAACAAAAAATATAAATTACTTTCACAGCTTTGATAAAAAGTCGTTAATTGAATTCAATTAGCACCTGCCTAATTAATTGCTAGTCTAAAACTAAAAGGGAGGGGTGTTCTAAAACAATATAAATAAAGAACTCAGTTAATTATAAACTAATTACCAAGTAAATAATGATACTTTGAACTGAAGATTCGCATCACTTTTTGTAATCGTGTTATTGGAAAATGGTAGGAGCTCGCGACTAAGTAAAAACAACCGGACGAATCAATCTTCAAGGTTAAGCAACGCTTGCCGAGGTCAATCCATGGATGGGTGACCATCCATTACATACCACAACTCCTCCGTGCGTCGGAAAGCACGTTAAGCTGTTGGTGCCGGCTTTCTTTATTTCTTTTTCGTGTGAGGATGTTGCCACCTCTGGTGTCAATTAATTAAGCCGCCTCTGGGAACCCTCTGACTCGGCTATTTCAGACTTATATTAACTATATAAGTTCACGTTTCCTCACGATGTTTTCTATCACCATTGCCTGTGATGTTCAAGATAAACTTAGAAAGAACATAATATGAATTTGAAAAAGTCACATTGGTACTTGCCAGGCTTTTGACCTCAAGCACAAATGGCGAGGTCTTAGCCACTGGGCTACCACGACATCATTAGCAGATCTTTAACAGTTGCGACAGATAATCAAAAGCCAAGAAATCTGTCACCATTCTTGCCAAAAGAGCATCGTAATCCCAGCTACTGGGTTGTGGAGACCAGATAGGCAGTCGCTCTATGTAAAATACTGGTAGATACTCAGCTGTATCCGGTTCTCCCCTAAATGGGTCCAGGGGCGACGGACTCGGGGACGTCCGTCACTCCCCACATATCAGGACCCGAGGTGGTGGCGCGTAGTGTTCCACGTGCGCCTCTCTTAGACGTCGCCGGGGGAGTCCAACACCTCATTCCCGCAACCCGAGATCGAGGCCCGCAGAGGCGGCTCGGCACTAGCCGGGGGTTGCAGAAGTATAGTTGTTCCAGCGACCCCCGGTGTAGGTGTGAGACGGAACACCGGAATGGTGTTTAGTCAGTACGTGTCTGACATAGCCCCCCCTCAGGGCGGAGGACATCCAATGAGGATTTTCCAACTCGGAAAATAAAAAGTTTATTTTGTTTGTAGAAGGAAAGTTTCTTCGGCGGAAAGGTGCTTCAAAACCAGTAACAGCTGGTCTCTATTTCGTATTCCTGCCCTTTACTATGTTACTTGGGGTCGGCGAAACACGTTTTATTATTTTACTAGCTTTTGTCAACGGCTTCGCCTGCGTGTATTATACATATAAACTGTTAGTATTGTATCAAAATAAGACTAGTAACGCCACCTACTACTTGTTTGAACAGTTCCTGTACTGAATGTGAAATATATATTGTTCGTTCAATTAGTCTCACTAAAAACGTTGTTTGATTTATAGGTTATGGGCCCAGCGCTCTTAGATTTTTTTTTGTATTAGTAGTTAATCCTTGAGTAAAAGTAGTGAAACATAGTTAGGGCCGTGTTATTCAGTGTGTGCAATAAAAGTTTGCAAGAATGGCGGCGAACTATCTAGTAAATGTTCCTAAACTAAAAGGCCGGGAGAACTACAGTGAATGGATCTTCGCCACGGAGAATTTTCTAATCCTAGAAAATATGGTGCACTGCATTAAACCAGTTGCCGGTAAGATGATAGAAGCCGCAGACGATGCGAGAACAAAAGCTAAGTTAATTATGACTATAGATAGTGCGTTGTATGTACATATCAAAGAAGTGAAAACTTCGTTGGAGCTATGGAACAAGTTAAAGGCATTATTTGACGATTCAGGTTTTACACGAAGAATATCCCTGTTACGTAATTTGATATCAATTCGCCTGGAAAATTGTGTTTCTATGCAGTCGTACGTAACGCAAATAGTCGAAAATGGACAAAAGTTAAGTGGGACAGGATTTAATATCAGTGATGAGTGGATTGGTTGCTTGTTGTTGGCGGGTTTGTCAGAAAAGTTCATGCCGATGATAATGGCGATCGAGCATTCTGGCATACAAATTACAACCGACGCCATTAGAACCAAACTCATGGATATGGAAACGGAAGTGAGCGGAAATAATCAATCTCAATCTAATGAAGCTAGTGCATTTAGCAGCACGCAGAAATGGGAACACAAGAAAAATAAATTGTCTATGGGCAACGCGCAGAGCAGAAACCAAAAGATGACAAATGTCAATGGCGGCGATAAAAGTCACGTCAAATGTTACCGGTGTAAACAAACGGGTCACTACAAGAATCAATGCACAAATAGTGATAATACAAATTTAAACTCGAAAGATAGTCAACGTAAACAGAGTAACGCATTTAGTGCTGTGTTTTTAAGTGGTCAATTTAATAAATACGACTGGTACATTGACTCAGGCGCGAGCATACACCTAACAGCTAATGAGCAGTGGATTGAGAATGCTACCTATACCAATATGAAAGATATATGTGTTGCTAATAGTGAGAGGTTGCAAGTATTATGTTCCGGCGACGTAACCATTATAACTAAAACTGATCAATGTGAATTTGAAATTCCAGTCAAGGATGTTTTATGTGCTCCAGGATTGACTACCAACTTACTGTCTGTGAGCCAGTTAATAAAATCCGGTAATAAAGTTCAGTTTACGATAAATGGCTGTAAAGTATTCAACAAAAACAGTGAACTGGTGGCCACAGCTGTTTTGAATAATGGAGTGTACAAGTTGATAATACCAGACAGTGTTGTTGCTAATTTAGCTACATCAGGTGTCACATGGCATCGTCGTTTGGGTCATGTTAATAGCAAATACCTGAATAAAATGACCAGTGCTGTTGAAGGTATGAATCTTCAAGAAAAAGTTGATCTTGCCAAGACATCATGTACAGTTTGCTGTGAAGGCAAGCAGTGTCGATTGCCATTCACAACTGAAGGTTCAAGAAGCAAAGAATTACTTCAATTAGTTCACACAGATATTTGTGGACCTATGGAACATGAATCATTGGCCGGTTCCAGGTACTTTATCTTATTTATTGATGACTATAGTCGTATGATACATGTGTATTTTATTAAACATAAAAGTGAAGCATTGAGATGTTTTGCAGAATTTAAAACAAAAGTCGAGAAACAAACTAATAAGAAAATAAAGATCTTGAGGAGCGACAATGGGTGTGAATACTGTAATAAAGAATTTGACTCATATCTCAAGAATGAAGGTATCATTCACCAAAGGAGTAACCCATATACTCCGGAACAAAATGGCCTGTCAGAGAGGAATAATCGTACAATTGTTGAAAAGGCCAGATGCTTATTATTTGATGCCAATATGGGGAAGGAGTTCTGGGCAGAGGCTACCAATACTGCCGTTTATTTACAAAATCGTATAGTTCTACCTGCTCTAAATGAAAAAACTCCTTATGAAATCTGGACTGGGTGCAAACCAGACATAAGTCACTTGCGTATATTTGGTAGCAAGGTAATGGCACATGTGGCTAAAGAGAAGCGCCAAAAGTGGGACCGTAAGTCTGAAGAGCATATACTTGTGGGTTATCCAGATAACATAAAGGGTTACAGATTATATAATCCTAGAACAAAACGGATGACAACAAGTAGAGATGTTATTGTCATGGAGGATGAAAAAAATCTTGAGATGAGTATACCAATTATTGAGAAACACCAAGACACATTTTCAGTGGGGGACACAGTTGTCAAGGATTCACCAATTTCAAATGAAGTAACCACAGATGAAGATACATTGCTTGAAACTTCAAATAGTTCAGACGATACTTATGTTCCTAGTGAGTATGAGGATGCTTATGACTCACCTGAGCAGCGTGAATAAACCTTCCTCTTGAATCACTCTATCTATTAAAAAAACCGCATCAAAATCCGTTGCGTAGTTTTAAAGATCTAAGCATACATAGGGACAGACAGCGGCAAGCGATTATGTTTTATACTACGTAAGGAAGGATACCATCCTGTCTCCCGCAACGCTATCACTGACTGCCTTTTATTTCATGTGACTGCTCACACAGTCCATGCATCTTTTCTTTGGCCTTCTGTTTCTCTGCATATAAATGTGTATCATTTATATTTATAACTCTTTTAGTAACATGCGTTTCATCCAAACATCATCACATGACCATACCAGGACAAGGACAAGGGAAACTGCTCCTTTCAACTTTTCTGTCACTGGCGCCACTTGCAAATTTCCTCTAATATACTCATTTCTCACTTTTTCCATTCTCGTCACTCCGCTCATCCATCTTAACATTCTCATCTCTGCTAAATGCAATCTCTCATAATTAATCATACATATTTTTCGCAGCCCAACATTCTGATCCATACAGTACGATAGGCCTAATCACGGACTGGTCTCTTATTCTATTGAAATGCCGTACTATCATGGCTATGTCAAGAGCCTCTACATAAATAGATGTTTTATCAGCGATAACCATTTTCAACAAGTTTGTTTTGTTAGGTGTGACAATAGCTACCGATATGTTACAACTCCATATCAAAACGTTACATTCGCAAAAATGGCTTCGAGTAAAGAACGGTACGGCTGTGCCTTTGTTTGTTCGATGCCCCCAGATTACATAATATTCCCCATTGCTATCATAGAATTAGATACCTGGACTAAGCATTACCTGTCTGACAAATGAACACGGTCAGAAAAATGTGAGAGAGACAAAGCCATCGTGCGGCCAGTAATAAATTGTATTTAAAACTCTGGTTGGTCTACGCCACAAGCTGTCAGTGTCACCTTCGTCACTGCAAAGGGAAAAGAACAGGTACTGGCCGTACATTCGTTTTGTCTCTTTCAATCACTCAATCAAAGTCGGTTCGGACGGCATAGTCCAGAAGCTTTAGGTAATGTATAATTCTATCAGCAATGGCGATTGTCGAAATGCCAAAATGTAAGAGGTTGATCACGTGACATTTCGATAACGCTTGCTATTCCCATACATTTATGACATTTTATCAAACGCTATCGCGAGGCTTTCGTTGGTTGAAAGTCATTTGTCTAAAGCAAAGATGGCGAACCAGCGGTTATAGACTATTGTCAATAAGACATTTAGCATGTAATTTGCAGCTGCGGAACTCACAAATTATTTTATTTTTATTATTTTTTTGCCAAATTACATGCTAAATCTCTTATAGCCTGCTGTGTATGATATATAGCATGTAATCTGCAACTGCAGAACTCGCATATTCCTTAATTAGTATATTATTTTTGTATATTAAATCGCTTAGCCAAGATTCTTTGATGGCCACAGTAATATTCTTTTTAGGTTTCCGTATCCAAAGGGTAAAATCGGGACCCTATTACGACTTATGACTCCACCGTCCATCTGTCTGGCTGTCTGTCTTCTGTGAAATTTCACAGTTGTGTTTCACTTGCCGCTTTAACAAAACATACCAAAAACAGAATAACATAAATATTTAAGTGGGGCTCCCATACAACAAACGTGATATTTTTGACATTTTTTGCGGTAATGTTACGGAACCCATCGTGCGAGAGTCCGACTCGGACTTGGCCGGTTTTTTTTAAATGGCACGTTCACCAATAAAGCTTCGCCATACCTGGTCTAGAGCATCTGTTCTCTTTAACTATCAACAATATAGCCGGTAGATTGTCGTTCCAGTCTAGAGACCAAGGTCGGCGTGTTACCACTGCTGTATGGATGACTGTACGCCGAGGCAGCCTAGGTATTCAACCCGTTTACAAATTGCTAACTGGGTGCCATTTTCACCATAGTATGATCCATTCACATATACACATAGGTGTAGAAAGATGGTGCTCAATGATGGTTGTTGGTGAAATTGAACTGATGAAGCAGACCACAGATGGCTACTAGAACGCCACAATAATGTGTATTTCACAAGTGGGGATAAGATAACTCGAATAGTTATGCGACTATGACGAAGCAAGTTTAAACAAGTGGTTCTCCTACATATATTTATTGAAACATATAATACGTGTTTAATAGATCGCCAATATAAGCGTATCTACTACTAAAAAACTTCTTCTAGATAAATTATGTAGCATGAAATAAAAATGTGCCGGGGGTTTTTAAATTTTGAAATTTAACTTTTGGTATATTTTACAAGCTTTTATTTAAATTTCTATTTATGTATGTATGTGGGTTCGGGTCATAACTTGCAAGTGAATTTTAAAGCAGTTATCCTCCACCGGTTAAGCTGACATTTTGCATACACGTTTAGTTGTGATGACAATACATGGTTAGCTAGGAGACGTCATTCTAAATCCAATATGGCGGACGGCCCAAGATACCGTACTAGTTATTTTTAAGCACTGCCATGTTATGGGTATCAAATGAAAGGGTTTGCTGAGAAGAATACGAAAAAAGATAGTTAAAAAAAAGTTGTAATTTTATTTATCTTAGAACATAATTATACGTTGCGTTAAGTGATTTTTCTTTTTTATAACGCCGCAATAGGTATGCATTGACAAAGGCACCCCGGATGCCGGAGTCGGTGCCTGGATTCAAACCCATAATAATATTTCCAATCACAACAACAAAGTTGATTGACAATGCTATATCATAATGATCCGTGTAACACTTTTTCGGTCTTTTTTTTTTTGTTATGAAAACCACCCCAGTAATTACCATTAACACGTGGAATCCTGTAGACCTCTTAAAAGACCACCCCAGAACCACGCGTTAGGGCACATCCCTGGAAAGAATGGCCTGAAGAAGCATTTCCTAGCTCACATTAGTTGACTTTCTTGTCCGTTCTTCTCCACATCAAACTACCTTTGCGAATATCCAGTAGAACCAATTTTTATTGTTTAAATATTTGACATACAAAAGTGCCGCTTCATGGACTAATTGAAATTAAAAACGATTTAACTTTAGCAACGCGCTATATATTTTTAAACTAATTCCATGCATGCATGAACGTTTTGCTACACCCTCTGACAATTTACAGCATCCGCACCCTGACGTGTCAAAACTATCATAGTTCAACTGTAAAAAAGGGAGGGGAAAGTCATATACATCTGTCCCTTACGCACACTTATAATAACCTTGCTCTAAGAGCTCATGGTCACCCTTCTGGCCTCCCTTTTCACATGCAAAACGTGTTTCTAACGTGTCCATTCCACAGCAAGTCTGAAAACAAACAGGCTGACCACCATTACCATAAAGTTAGCTTCGCTTCATTGCATTAAGTTAAAGACTCGCCGCAACTGAAACTTTCAGATCGTTAGGGTGTTGAGTCGTGAAATTTATGAATATTATCGGCATTTCATGTTTAGCAGAATTTGTATAGTTAGCTGTTTTTGAAGTTATTCTGTAGCGGTGTTGAGAATGAAGTTAAGCGCTTTCAATTTCGGCAAAACGTTTATCAATTCTTTATTAAACGTACAAAAATACTCATAAATAAACTCTTCAACTACAATATACTCTTATATAAACTCTCTTACATCATCATCATCATCAGTTCAGCCGAAAGACATCCACTGCTGAACATAGGCCTATCCCAAGTGTCGCCACATGGACCGGTCCCGTGCGACTCGTATCTAGCGGATCTCCGTAACCTTCACTAGGTCTTCGGTCCATCTAGTGGGACGCCTTACAACGCAACGTCTTCTGGTTCACAGTCGCCACTCCGCAAATTTTCAGCCCCATCGGCCATCCGTTTTGCGAGCAATGTGCTCTGCCCACTGCCACTTAAGTTTGCCAATTCGAGCATAGCCCTCTCCATTGCCCTTTGGGTGCCTTTATAAGTTTAAACCCTCTGTAATGATCTCTAGTAGTTTATTAATGGTTGGTGGTTATGTTTTTATTGTTTATGGAAAATAGTAGGTACTGCACGCGTCATTATTAATGAAAGAAAATTACTTTATATACGTTCGGAAGCGATAATGTGACCAGACATACGAAAAAATATTATATGTGTGTAGATTACCTAAATAAAATTCTGTTAACTATTGATATAAAATGTCTGCGAAACCATTTTTGTGTTTGCGTTATTCCAACAAAAAAATAGATCAATACAAACGTTGGGTATTGGGTACTAGCTTCTGCCCGCGGTTTCACTCGCGTGAAAAGTGTTTTATCGTCTTAACACTACCGGGATAAAAACTATCCTATATCCTTCCCAGGTTCTCAAATTCCAAAGCCTTTACGCGTGAAAAGGTAAAAAACAGACAGGCAGACAGACACACGGTGTTTCTTTTGCATTTATAGTATTAAGTATGGATGGATAGTATAGATGTACGCAAAACACGATACAAAATTTTGTGTACTTTTCTGCAAAGTCATAAAACTAAGCGTTAATTCCAATGACAACAGAAAATAAAACAAAAAATATGAAAACACTTTCACAGCTTTTAATTGAATTCAATTAGCACCTGCCTAATTAATTGCTAGTCTAAAACTAGAAGGGAGGGGTGTGTAAAGAACTCAATTATTTATAAACGAATTATCAAGAATGAAGCTTCGCATCACTTTTTTGTAATCGGTTTATTGGAACAACAACGAGACTAAGTTATAACAACTGCACGGGTCAATCTTCAAGGTTAAGCAACGCTTGCCAAGGTCAATCCATGGATGGGTGACCATCCATGACATACCGAAACCCCTCCGTACCTGAAAGAAAGCACGTTAAGCCGTTGGTCCCAGCTTTCTGTCTTTTTCGTGTGAGGATGTGGCCACCTCTGGTGTCAGAGTTAAAGCTACCTCTGGTGTCAGAGTAAATTAAGCCACTTCTGGTGTCAGAGTTAATTAAGTCACTTCTGGGTACTCCACAGGCTCATGCCTATTTCAGACTATCATTAACTATATAAGTCCAGGTTTCTTCAGGATGTTTTTCATCACCGTTGCCTGTTATGTCCAAGATAAACTTAGAAAGTACATATGAATTTGAAAAGTCACATTGGTACTTGCCAGGTTTTTGACCTCAAGCACAGGAAGCGAGGTCTTAGTCACTGGGCTACCACGACATTTTAGCAAATCTTTGACAGTTTTACGGGTAGTCAAAAGCCGGGAATTCTGACACCAGTACTACCAAAAGTGCATCGTAATCCCAGCTACCGGGTTGTGGAGACCAGATAGGCAGTCGCTCTATATAAAATACTGGTAGATACTCAGCTGCATCCGGATAAACTAGAAGCTGACCCCAACATAGTTGGGCAAAGACTAGGCGGTTTGATTGAACGAAAAACCAAGATGTTTGTGGAAGGAAAATTTCTTCGGAAGATACCTCCTGGTATTTCAAAACCAGTAAAAGCTGATCTCTTTTTCTTATTCCTGCCCTTTTGCTATGTTACTTGGGGCCGGCAAAACACGTTTTATTCTTCCATACCGTCCTGTCTCCCGTCACGCTATCACTGAATCCCTTTTCTTTCATGTCTCTGCTCACACAGTCCATCCATCTTTTCTTTAACCTTCTGCTCCTCTGCATCCATACATATTTATATTCATAACTCTTTTAGTAACATGCGTTTTATCCATCATCATCACATGACCATACCAGGACAAGGACAAAGGAAACCGCTCCTTTCAACTTTTCTGTCACTATCGCCACTTTCAAACTTCCTCTAATATACTCATTTCTCACTTTATCCGTTCTCGTCACTCCGCTCATCCATCTTAACATTCTCATCTCTGCTACATGTAATCTGTTTTATTACATCTTTTTCACAGTCCAACATTCTGATCCATACAGTACGATAGGTCTAATCACGAACTGGTCTCTTATTCTATTGAAATGCCGTACTACCATAGCTATGTCAAGAGCCTCTACACAAATAGATTTTTTATCAGCGATAATCATTTTCAACAAGTTTGTTTTGTTACGTGTGACAATCGCTACCGATATGCTACAACTCCGTATCAAAACGTTACATTCGCAAAAATGGCTTCGAGTAAAGAACGGTACGGTTGTGCCTTTGTTAGTTCGATGCCCCCAGATTATTTTAATATTCCCCATTGCTATCATAGAAATAGATACCTTTTTATCATATTTTTTGCTTGGAGAAATGCTCATGCATACTGCACTACCACGGGGAGATAGTGCAGTTATGTGGGACTCTAACCCACTAAAACTTCACGGTGTCCTCCTGTGCCGCTTATGGCGGGAACACGGGCACGCGTTAGCACTCACCGCTAACCCGCCGCGGCTGTCCGGACACTCCTCGGGGGAGTACCTCCGATCGAGCATTGTAGGTACATATATATAGTGGGTGGAGTGGCGGGTTTTGGTCGCTGACCCCACTGTGACCAGCTGGTTTGGGGAGAAATTTGTTATTAGCTTGTTTGTTATTTGTTTGTGTTTTTCTTCCGTTGCCGATGCATGCTGCTTCCTATGCTGTCTTTTGAATTGTAGTTTTTGCAGTCTGAGAGTTGAATCTAGATCTCATACGAGTATATGCGAATGCGTCCACTTTATGTAATTTCGCTAGAGCTAATATATTTTACCACCCTCTTGTTGAGAGAGTGACTGCGGTGAAGTTGAATTGTCTCTTTTTCTTTTCTCTGTTTCCTTGGGTTTTGAAATTATTTTGCTGTTTCTAATAAATGCTATATTACCTTTGTCTCGTTTTTGTTGTAGTTCTCTACGTTTTTGCTGTGTTTCTTTACAGAAGTCTTCAGTAACGTAGATACTTTCGGGCATTTTCTTTTTATTCTTGAGTATTTCAATCTTTTTGTTGTATGTTGTAAGAGATAAAAGTATTGGTCTACTGTTTTGAAATTATTTTGCTGTTTCTAATAAATGCTATATTACCTTTGTCTCGTTCTTGTTGTAGTTCTCTACGTTTTTGCTGTGTTTATTTACAGAAGTCTTCAGTAACGTAGATACTTTCGGGCATTTTCTTTTTATTCTTGAGTATTTCAATCTTTTTGTTGTATGTTGTAAGAGATAAAAGTATTGGTCTTACTTTTCCTGAAACCAGAGGTCCAATTCTTTGTAATTTGTTGATATCCAATTCCTCAACTTTCACATTTAGTTCTTGAATAATTTGTATTACATTTTTATAAAGCTCCGTATAGCTCTTTTCAGTTTCGTTGACGCCATGCATTATAATATTGTTCTTCCTGTTAATGTCTTCCAGCATATTTATGTTCTTATTAAGAGTATCGATTTCTAACTTAAGGGTTTTTGTTTCTTCTACTATTGGTTTTATTTTTTCCTCTATTTGTCCCATGATTATTTCTGTTATATTACTAGTTATTATAGCAGTTTGTTTTTCCATTTCTTGTTTCTATTCTATTCTATATTTTTTTATGGCAAGCAAAGCCGATGTCGACTATTCTGCCAGTGTCCAAAGTAAATTGGAAAACAAGTGTGTCTGAGATTTGTAATTTAATTATAAGAGGGGAAACTGAAGACGAAAACTAAGTTCTTTTTGATACAGTTGAACACTTGTTGCGTTAGTACTGGACTGAAACAAACAAAAAATAAGAATACATAAATATTAAAATTGTTAAAACATTAAAATACATATACCACAACACCATAGAGGCAATAATCGAAGTTAGAATTATAATTTGATACTGTTGTGGCGGATAAAGCTCATCAGCGCCACAAGCAGATCTGGGGAAGAATATGTTAGGAGGGATGGGAAATTAATTGGAAGAGGGATCTTGAATTTAGGGAGACGGCTATATAAATCTAAAGGAGGGATGTTATTGGGGCATTCAAAAAATATGTGGTCTAACGTACCGTCTACCAAACCGCATTTACATAGGGAGGAGTCACGAACGCGAATTTTTTCTAGAAAAACTGGAGTACAACAAAAACCTAAGCGGATTCTACAGATTACGGATACAACGGTTTTAGATACTTTTTTGTATGGGTAGAACCAAGGTTTTGGTTTTATAGTAGGTTGTACTGCATAGTAGAACCTACCCTTCTTCCTACCCGTGGAATTCCACTGTTCCTGCCATGAACATAGAAGGTTGACTTTTGGCATGTTTAGTAAGTCATACCCCTGATAAGAATAGTGGGAGAGATTAGCTGTAACTGACGAGCAAGCATCCTTGGCTAAGATATCAGCGCATTCGTTGCCCTTAATACCGCAGTGACTAGGTATCCAAACTAACTGAACCTCTTTTTGACTATTAGCGCACGAAAATAAGCATTTTTTTATTTTTAAAATTAGGGTGCTGTGCGTTTTACTTTTGAAGGGGCTTTGAACCAAAGCCTGTAGGCAGCTAAGGGAGTCAGTGAAAACAACGGCTTTATCAATGTTATGGTGTGACTCTATAAAAAGACATGCTTCCAATAAAGCCACACATTCGCCCGTGAACACGGAGGACTCCTTAGGACATTTATATTGCAAAATAATCCTGGAGCTTTGGTAATAAACTGCAGCCCCAATGCAACTAGAGTCAGTGAACTTCGAAGCGTCAGTAAAAAAATTTTGGAAACCATTCCATCGTTCGCCCACCACCGCGTTGAAAGCCGAATTCGCCGAAGGGGACTTTTTAGATATGCCGATATTAAAGAGAATTTTCGGAGTAAAGCATAGAGTCTCGTATTCGAAGTTAAAGAGGGGTAACTTGGGGTACTGGACGATCGGACATTCTAAATTTTGGATAAAGCGAAAATGTTTTATGATCAAAGGGATTTCTTTATTTTTCCAATAATTTGAGTGTCTGCATACGTCATTTAGCTCGAACAGTTTTGCAATAAGAGGGTGGGAAGATCTGCAAATTATCCTAGATAAAAAACGGGAGGCTAGATACTGCCGTCTTAGGGTCAGCGGAGGTTCAGCGCATTCGACCTGCAACGCGTTAACGGGAGAGGACTTCATACAACCAGAGATGATCCGAAGGCACTTAGATTGAATCCTATCTAGTCCTACCAAGGCACCTTTGTTACAAGGAACCAGATGGAATGTCCCATAATCTAGTATACTACCTACTAAGGCATTATAAACTAATTTTAAAGTGTAGGGGTGGGCACCCCACCAGACACCCGCAAGAACTTTTAGAATCGAAATGACTCGTTCACATTTTTGGATTAGGAAATTTATATGATGCTTACCTGTTAATTTAGAGTCGAGAAAAACGCCTAAAAATTTAACTTTATTTGTTAAAGGAACAATATTGCCTGAAATGGTCACTGATATATGAGGAATTAATCTTTTCCGAGAAAAGATTACTGCCGAACTTTTAGGCGCGGATAGCGACAGTCCATGGCTTAAAAGCCAATGGTTCAGAGAGTCCAGAGACAGACAAAGAGAAGACGCGGCGTCAACTATGGAGGAATCTGACACATACAGAACTAAGTCATCAGCGTACTGCAGGATATGACAATTATTGTTTAGGCAGGAGCCGATATCGGCTGTATACAGGTTATAGAGTAAAGGACCGAGGACGAAGCCCTGCGGGAGTCCCCTCCAAGTCTGCCTCTTGACAAAATCCTCGCCCTGGACTCTCAGAACCAAGGAGCGAGACCAAAGAAGTCCACATATGCATTCGATCATCTTGACTGGAATACTCAGCTGATGCAGTTTCTGCCTGAGGACAGGAAGAAGAACACTGTCATATGCAGAAGAGATGTCCAGGAAGGCTGCTACAACAGAATCGTTTTTGGAAAAAGATAAGCGAATATCTGTTAATAGAATACCAACACTGTCCATTGTGCTGAGGCCCTTCCTAAAACCGAATTGGTAGTTCGGCAGTAATCCTCTTGATTCGACTAACCATTCCAATCGATTTTTAACAAGGTGTTCCATTAGTTTAGCTAAGGCTGAAGACAGAGCAATAGGTCTAAGGCCATTCGGATCATCCACATGTTTGCCTGGTTTCAATAGGGGAATGATTATTTGTAGTTTCCACTGGTCTGGAACCCAACCATGATTAAAACAAAAATTTATTAAATCTAAAAAATATTGTTTTGCTTTATCCCCAGAATGTTTAATAAAAGAGTATGGTATACCATCAATACCAGGTGCTGAATCCTGGACATGACTGAGTACTAAGTTTAATTCTTTCAAAGTAAATGGCGCATCAAAGGGGTCAACAGAATCAATATGTGAGGGAACATTAATACATTCAGAAGAGAGTGGGACATATGGTGGGGCAATTCTGTCAAAAAAAAGTTCAGCTGATTCCCTAGTGATCGGTGAAGAGATTGATGGTGAACAACCACGTCTAAACCTGTTAATGTTCTTCCACACAATTGAGATTGGGGTGGAGGGAGATAAGGATGAGCAAAATTTAACCCAACCTGCACGTTTTTTCCTACGGAGGAGACGTTTAGATCTGGCATAAACCTGCTGATAGGCCAACAGGTTTTGGGTGTTCATCGCCCGATTATATTGTTTTTCAGCTTCATTCCTCTTCTTGACCCACAAGGTGCATTCATGATCCCACCATGGGGGTGAGGGGATGTTATTCCGGGCACTGTTTTTCAGAGGGAAACAGGAATCTGCACTAGAGGTTACGGACTCAATAAAACCTTCATAGCAGCCCTTGGCATGGTGGTGATCAGAAAAATCAAATAAACTAGAATTTAAATTTGGAAGATTATCAATTTTCTGCTCCAATAATGATACAAACTTAGTCCAATCAGGATTGGACAAGTTATATTTCAAAAGTGGAGGAGAAGTTTTTTCTAAATAAGTTTTATTAATTAAAGATATAACTATAGGGTAATGATCACTACCATGCGACAATGATGTGCACTCCCAGTGGGTTGATGCTGCTAGGTCAACTGAACAGAAAGTGAGGTCAACGCAACTCTTCTGTTGTCCAGGAGGTGATCTACGGGTTGGGCAGCCATTGTTTAAGACGCAGAGATCTAGGTCATCCAGGATCTCCACTAGAGCTATACCGAAGGCATCACAGCGTTCAGACACCCCTCTATAATGGTGGCAGTTGAAATCACCCATAACCAGCAATGGTCCATGTACATTACTAAAAGTGTTTTTTAATATGACTAGAAAATCCGGGTGAGGGTGCGCAATATAGATGGAAAACACTGTGATACCTTCAACCATACCTGCTACTACACTCAAATTACCCTGAAGGGGAGGAAGGGATGAAGGGGAAAGTGGGACCCGATTATTTACGAAGAGAGCCGACCCTCCGTACCCATCGGATCTATCGCATCTAAGGATGTTAAAATGTGGTATACGAAAGCTGAGACTTGGGGTGAGCCAAGTCTCAGCTATGGAACAAGCCAATGGCTTGTATTTGTTCAAGAGGAATATGAGGTCGTGCTTTTGATGCCACACGCTCCTTACATTCCACTGAAGAAATGTTTGGTGGGACGCCATTTTTAATGGACAGTAAAAGAGAAATAAGTTGATCGGCAACGTTGGACGGTAATTGAGAGTTACTAGAAGAGGAAATAAGAGTAGGTAAGAGTTTTACTAGGAGTTCAAGGACTGAAACAGTGTTATTGCTGGGGACATTACTATTAAGACCACAGCCATTAGGCTGTGAGGATCGGGGAGTGCTTACTATCTGCTGATGAGCAGCTTGATCAAAAGATTGAGAAAGAGGGGCATGGGTCCTGGGCTTGAGGGTGACAGTCTTACGATAAGACTGCGTTTTAGTGGCATTAGCATAGTTACGGGTGACAATCGGGATGACTTTGCTAGCCTCAACGTAGGAAATGGATTTCTCCGCCATTACAGTCTTAATGGCTTTCTGTCTACCATGCTCGGGGCAAGACTTGCTATTAGCAAAGTGGTTTCCCGAACAAAGCACACAGAAGGCCTCGCCCTCTGAAATGTTGCAACCATCACCAGGGTGATCGTGGCCACATTTACTGCAGCGTGGATTCGATCTGCACAAGTTTGCAATATGTCCAAAACGACAGCATTTCCGGCATTGGATGGTGGGAAAGATATATTGTTCGACAGGGAGGGATGTGTAGCAGCAGTATACTCGCTTAGGTAAAACCTGTCCATCAAAAGTTAGAACGCAGGTTTCTGTGGGTTTCCATTCAACTATGCCTTCTTTATGAGCCTTACGGTTGATTCGGTGTACTTTTAAGATACCTCCACAACCTGAGGGTACATACAAGTAAGATAGGGCCTCTTCTTCATTAATATCTGCGGGAACTCCTGTCACAACACCCATCCTGGTGATGTTGAAGGTTGGGATTGCTGCAGTATAGCTGTGTTTAGAGAGCAAGGAGTTTACTAAAAAGGCGTTTGCATCCTGAGGGGATGTAAACTCCACGGATACCCTATTGCGACCCACTCTGTTGACTCCACCGCGAACAACGTTTGCAATCTTATTGCCTATTAGGAACTTGCCAAAGTTAACAGGGTGAAGTGTGGTACCTGACGTTTGTTGCGTTTCCACGCGAGAAACGTGGACGACATAAGGACCCTTATCCATGACAGAATACTTAACTCGGCCAATTTGGCTCTTAGCTTGTTTATTGGATGACGGGTTAGGGGTTTCTGAAGTCCCAGGACGTTTACGCGAGATTTGCTGAGTTTGCAGGACTTCCATATCGGATACGCTGCAGACAACATCAGCAAATTGCGAGAGAGGATTCGGAGAGGGATGAAGAGGATATAAGGAGGCTGGGATATCAGGCGGATCGGGGTCGGGAGGTTTATTTTTATCCATGTTTTGGTAAAAGGAGGACAGTCACAGAACAAACCTGTTTACAAACAAGGACAACACACTTAAAATACACAAACACGTCACAAAAGTAGCAAAAATTGATTTAAACACCACTAGGCACTCGGAACACACGTGTAAGCCAAGAGACTCGTGGCGAGAATCCATTTGGGCGCACGGTTGGCGCAGTGGTTGAGTGATTGACTGCTGCGCTGCGTGTCGCGGGTTCGATTCCCGCACGGAACAAATATTTGTATGACCTACAGATAGTTGTTCCGGCTCTGGGTGTTGTGTATGTGAGTTTATATGTTTGTAAACGCACCCACGATACAGGAAGAAATTTCTAGTGTGGGGCAACGTTTTTAAAAAAAGAAAGAAAAGAAAAAGAAATTTCTTGTTTCATCAATGCAAACAACATTGACATCTCTTCTGTCATTTTCGCAGTCATTGTGACAGTGCAGCAACGAAATGTTTTACGGAGCGTAGGTAAATTAGTTCGGTCTCTGTGACTTTGTTATAGCCCGCAGTAACGACACGTTCTTACGAACCGTAATTTATTTTAGTCGATTAATCGATTCCTTGTCTGTGGTTTTTTGTTACGTTTTGCTAAGTAGTCGACACTGTCAGAAATGAATGACTTCGACGGCGATGACCGATGACCAGCGAATCTTTGAGGAAAAAAATGGACGCTGCTTACGATAAATCTCAAAATCGCTTTGATATCCAAGATGATATTTTCGAGCAAAGCTGGTTTCTCGCCTTAAAACTCCCTCAATGTTCTTCTTCTTCGTTTGTGAGTTGATTGTGGCCTTGATATTGGTGGTAACTTCACTTTTGACTATTATTTTTAATTAAAATTCGGGAGCGTTTGACAATTGCGTGTTAGCGTCTAGTGCACCGGAAGCGGAATCTTTATTAATATTATATTTATTGTCTATTAAATCGCTTAGCCAAGATTCTTTGATGGCCTCAATAATATTCTTTATAGGTTTCCGTACCCAAAGGGTAAAGACGGGACCCTATTACTAACGTCTCCGCGGTCCGTCTGTCTGTCTGTCTGTCTGTCACCAGGCTGTATCTCATGAACCGTGTTAGCTAGACAGTTGAAATGTTTACAGATGATGTATTTCTGTTGCCACTATAACAACAAATACTAAAAACAGATTAACATAAATATTTAAGTGGGGCACCCATACAACAAACGTGACATTTTTGCCATTTTTTTCAGTAATGGTACGGAACCCATCGTGCGCGAGTCCGACTCGCACTTGGCCGGTTTTTTTTTTAAATGGCACGTTCACCAATAAAGGTTCGCCATACCTGGTCTAGAGCCTCTGTTCTCTTTAACTATGATCACTATAGCCGGTAGATTGTCATTCCAGTCTAGAGACCAAGGTTGGCGTGTTACCGCTGCTGTGTGGATGACTGTACGCCAAGGCAGCCTAAGTATTCAACCCGCTTACAAATTGCTAACTGGGTGCCATTTCCATAGTATGATCCATTCACATATACACAATAGGTGTAGAAAGATGGTGCTCAATGATGATTGCTGGTGGAATGGAACTGATGAGGCAGACCACAGAACTCCATAATAATGTGTATTTCACAAGTGACGATAACTCGAATAGTTAAGCGACTATGACGAAGCAAGTTTAAACAAGTGGTTCTGAAGAAAATGGTACCATCGAATTGAAGATGGAGCCGGAAGGTACCTAGGCACCGGAACATCGTAATAAAACACTGTATAACACTGTATCCTACCCGTGTTGGCCTTTTCATGAGATGCACTCGTAAGTTGTGGAACTAAAAAGTGAAAAAAAATCTTTTCATCAAGTCTGTTTCAAAAAAACTATGCAAATAAAAAAGGTAAAAAAATCAAAAAACCCGAATGCAAAGATGTAAACAAGAAGATAATCATGCTGTGCAGTCGGAGGATACATATTCGCGAGCTGGCTGACCAATACTATAAATATCCGCCGACTGCACAGTATGATTTTCTTCTTGTTTACATCTTTGTAGTCGGGTTTTTTTTTTCATTTTTTTTATATCTTTTTAGTTAAACCTTTTTTTTTAATGACTTTTAAACATAAAAGTAGTATATATTTTTGTAATCACCTCTAAAACCCTTCATTTTGATACCCCACTCGATGGGTTTCGAAGAAAAACAAATTGCAACCCCTACAATATGGCAACCAAAATCCGCCATGTATCTTGTTTTTAACGGCACTTATTTAAGAACACTTGGGCGGCCAAGACCGATTAAACAATGTCTTAATTATTAAAATCCGTCAAGTGGTTTAAAAGATACGAGGTAATAAAGAATATTACATACAAACATACAAGATACGCGCGAAAAAGTTGCCTTGCAGTCGGGAAAAAGTTATTTTTCGCTTTGTAGTTTTTTTATTAGGAAGCCGGTTGATTTTTTGTTCTATTCTGCGTAAAAATAAATACACACAACATGGCTAACATCCTTTATTATAATAAATAAAAAGCCAATCATTTCTTCTTCTTTCACATATGTTTTTAATTTATTTATACATAGATAAAAATATATACAAATACAATTACAACAGAAAAATACAATCAAAAACTACTAACTAAACAGGCTTTAAACTAATTTAAAATATGGCATCAAAAAACTCCTCCACATCGTTGTCCACTGGTATTGCGCCCAAAAGACTGGCACCATTGCCACGTTGTATGGCAATGCTTAGCCTCTGACCAAAGTAAAAGCCAGCCCTATAAACCATAATTTAAAAGTAGTACAGTATTTTTTTTTTACAGCAATAATATATTTCACTCAAAATACGTAAAATATTATAGTAATAAACTGTCAACAAACACCATCTAACCAGTAACCACGCAATCATACCGAACGGGATCGCCTTCACAGATGGTTACGGCAAAAACTTGCCAATAACTTACTTTGCAATACTGGCGAACTTATCCCATTAGGCACACAAACGGGATTGATCCAGCCCGTGTGACGATCACCCGGTTATTCTGCCGGCCATCCGGATATGGAAACTTTAGTAACAAGCTAGAGATATTCTAGTTAAACCGGAATCGTTAAAATGGTTTTCTAGAGTTTCAGAGCGATTTTACTTGGATCTGTATTTTTTAGGTTTCACCCGCAGGTTCGGTGTCGTATATGATACATTTTCACATTTTAAGGGTTGCATTTTTGAAATACTGAAGTAAGTATTTATTTAATTATATCAAAGAACATTACGACCGAAGTTTCAAGAAAATCTGACCTTAAACAAATCAGTTACATATAATTTTGTCATCCCTTTGGAATTTAACCCCTACCCCTTAGAGGTGGTTATCGAAAATTTCGGAACTGCTGTTTTAATTAAAATAATTTCTAGATGTAAAATTGCAAAAGATGTGTCGTCACACTAGGGACCCCCCATAGGAGGGTCTCACAAATGTGACCAACTGGGTATAAGTACGGAGAAGGGGTAAACAATCACGAAATTGGTGTGATGTACTATATAGATGACCCCTAATGGGCAAATTCTGTAGATAAACAGTACATCATGTAAGTCAGGATGTCCGAACATAATACTTCGGAAGTATGGGTCTTGTATCCGGACTTTTTTAAAATACATTTCCAGTTAAAGGGCGTATTTAAACTGTTGATAGACGCTCTCCTGCAACAGAATCCTCCTTAGGTGCCACGGGGCCTGCTCGTTGAACGTTAATGTGAACGTTACTTGCTTAGTTTCAGTTTTTTTTCCTATTTATGAGTTTTCAACTCCCTGCTCAGGCAAGCGGCTTTACCATAATCTTAAAAAAAATGTCTCCTAGTGAAAATTGGTAGCATCAATCGGGCCATCCCGATCCCGTTGCCCGTGTAGCATGTTATAAAATGTTTTTTATTTTATTTAAAATTATGATGTAATTTTAGTTTTATTTAATACTAAGCTGAAAAAAATGCCTGCCGATTTTTAGACGTAAAGCGATAATCGCGCGATAATTGCACAATTTTTGATGCTTGCCGTTCCTTACGTAATAAGCCCGCCGAGTAACAGCCTACAGAGAGGGATGGCATCGCATCGTCACGCGAATCATGTCAGACCGAAGTGTCACTGTAACATGATGACCACGGCCACTTTGTCAAGAGTGTACTGTGTAATGTGTCTTTTACCGACGAAGAAGAAGAAAATTGAGCTATTCACATACACACAAGATGGTGCTCCATGATGGTATAAACGATGCCTGAATTTATGATTTGAGATCATTTTGATCAATCCACTTTACTAACACAAGTATTGACTATAACATATAAGGTATAGCCTAGAACATATACTTGTAACAGAACATCGAGCATTCACTGTTTGTAAGGTGAGTATAAACTAAAAGCAGCGAATACTCGATGTTCTGTTACAAGTAAAATCTCTAGTCTATACTCATCTACTTTTAAAATAGTCAAGTGTTTTATACCTCATATATTCATCCCACCATCCCATGAGCCCTGGAGGTGGAAACTACAGAATGCGACCTACTACAATCCTTATCCTTTTGCTTCATTTACTTACTAGTAGTTTATTTTAATCTTTAAGTGATATTTAAGTATATATTGAAAAGGCCCTATATAAGTTTATTGGGTTACAGTGGATCTTAGATAATATAACAATTTGATAGTGTTATTGAATTCTGAATTCAAATAAACTACAACCAGAACATCACAACACAATTTTTTTAAGTGACGACCTCTATATTTTCAATTTGTAGGCATTTACTGCCACCCAAAATCTATGTTTCTTTTTTAATCATGTCATTCTCATTTCTATTTAACAACTGCGTACAACACCATTGTGTCTTGAATCCTTTCCTTCCTCCTTCATTAAAGATAAAATGAAACACTGTTATTATAGCGCCTAAAACATCTTAATCCCAAAAGCCAAACAATTCGTCAAAACAAAATGAAAATTTATATCGGAGATATCTGGGAAATTTCCACTGAGTACGCAACAAATTCCCAGGTACCTTTGAGAGGTGGACAACAGCTTGTAGCGTCCTGTAACGACCCCTCTAGGGAGAACAACAAAAAGCCACTCCGAATACTCCATTACCATCCAATTGTGAAGGGAATCGAAATAATGATATTTTCAACTTCGAACAGTAAGGTCATAATGTGAATTTAATGAGTCAACGTAGGTATATCAAGTTGTGTTTAAAGGGTTAACAAAATAATTTTTACTTTAGAACCGAGGTGAATTTGCACAGGTAGCATTTATTATATCCAGGCTTCTTTAGGGTGAGTGAGCGATCATGAGACCTACCTGTACCCTGACGTTTCAAAACTATCATGCTTCGACTGTGAAAAAGGGACAGATGTTTACCAGTCATATACATCTTTCCCTTACGAACACTCAAAATAACCTTTCTCCAAGAGCTTATGGTCACGCCCCTGGTCATGTCTTCACGGATTTGGATGACACCTGCCTACTTCTTGGCAAAAAATATTCAATACACGAAAGGCAGTACAAAATGCCTTTGAAAAATGTGTTGCCTACCGTCCAACAGATTTCTTCAAGAAGGGCATCAATAAAGTGCCACTGTGTTGGCAAAGATGCGTTGATTGCATGGTTTTATTACTTATGAATAGAATAAAAAATAAAAAAACATTTCGTTAAATTATTACATAAAAAACTTCAATTTCATAGGTATTTATCTTATATACCGTGGATACGTTACTTATAAAAACCTATTTATTAAAGCCAAAGTTATACATTGGCATAATTTTCGTGCGTTAGTAACCTACATTAATCCATTTCTGCCACCATAAAAACTTAGAACCATACATGAAGAAATAAAATGTTTACGGTCTATAACATAACTCAACATAACTTAATAAACATAACTTCAAAGTTAGAGTAAACAGGCTCCTTCTGGGTAAGCTCACTCCATCGTCGACTCTGTCTCTGTCACCTATGACTTAGACTAGAGTCAAGAGCAAACCCATTCCAAATAAAAATAAAAAATTAAAAAAAATAACTAGGATTCTTTGTTTCTCTGAGGTTACTACAAACATTAATACTAGTGGGTCTGTGAACGGCAGACCTCACGAGTCTGTCTTATTGTTTTTTTTCTTGATTCCGTTTCAAAACTGAAATGACAAGAAAGACCATATAATTATCGAACCAGAGGTCCATCAAGTGACATTCTACCATCGAAAGCGTGGCGATAGCGATTGTAAAAATGACAAAAATCTATGGGAATGTCAAACGCTATCGAAATATATTATACACTTAAATACTGAGGAAATATCTCATGATCAAGCTTCGCTAGCGCTTCGCGTTCGCTCGGTTAATCACACAACTACTTCCCGTCGAGCCTGTAGTTTTACATTTGACAGCTCAAAAACTAATGATGTATACTGGGCGTTTGTGCACTACAAGGAATTTTATTGTCCGGCAGTCCGATTTTTTACGGTCCGATGTGGTAGTCATATGTCAGTTTGACATAAGTCAAACTGACGAATACGTTATTGTTACGTCCAAAGACCTTATACTTCTAGAAATACCGTTTATGGTATATGGTAACGTTATTGTAAGCCTGTCAAGCGCTATTGTTACTGTATTGATACTGACAGCTGTCGCAGAGATCAAGCACTCTTTTAAGAAGTATAGTAATGAGGTAACGCAGTACCGAATCGATTTCTTATAACAATCGACTTTATAATGAAGAAATTTTAATCGATTTAACATAAGATATCAACCGTTTTTTTTGAAGTGAAGATTATACTTTATAAGGAGAAGAATCCAACACAAAAATAAAATATTTTATTTGCCTTTTTTCTATATTTTTATCACCAATTTTACTTTTATCAATATTTAACATTCATTAGAAGGATGTACCTTAATTGCATATCTTGTTTATAATTAACTTATTTATTTATGTATTATTATGTAACCAATATTCAATTTACACTGCGATATTTACTGCTACGTAAATTTGATTAACTGTGAATTTTAACTAATTGGAATAACGGAGCAAATAAGCAAGTCGCTTCACTACTGTAAGCGTGCATGAAGTTCGCATTTTATTGTCTATGGTTGCCTGTTAATTATTATGAAATGTAATATGTAAAACATAGGCTGAACAGAGTGTTTGGGTTAACATATTTTCTAGGTTTAGGTAGGCGTGCATTGTGGTGGGTCGCTGTTAATCTGGTTAAAGATAACAATTTCTCATAAAGTAATTAAGTTTCACTTAAATGAGTACAATAATTAAATACTAAAGTAAACTCTTCTGCTTCGCAATTTTGATGGCATGGACATTGATCGTCTTCGAGAGGATGCCAGTAACATTGACTGGACACCACTGGTGACATCCTCATCCGTCGATGAACAAGTTCAAATCTTGACTTCTACCCTAATTCAGCTTTACGACAAACATGCACCTATTCGAGCCGTGAAAGTTAAGCATCTTCCAGCGCCATGGTTGACTGAGGAAATTAAACTTTTACTAAGTAAAAAAGCAGCTGCGAAATTTAAGTTTAAAATTAGGCCCAATGACGTCAACAGGGAAAAATACGTCTCAATAAGAAACCACTGCAGCAAGATGTGTAGAATCGCAAACCGCCAACATATCCTTAGTAAAGTTCAGAATGGTGATCCAGCTAAGGTCTGGAATTTTCTCAAATCATTAGGTATCGGAAAAAAGTCTCATAACACGATTCCTAAAGACTTGGATTTCAACTTACTTAATAATCATTTTTCTACTTCACCCGTATTGGATAGGGCCACCAAAGCTACTACGCTAAGTAATCTTTCGAACCTTCCGGTATCTGATTTTCCCCCTTTTGTCTTAAGTCAATTCACTGCTTGTGATGTTAAAAAGAGTATTGTATCAATTACTTCCAATGCTGTTGGTAGTGACTGTGTCAGCCGTAAAATGATTATCCCCATCCTTGATGATATTCTTCCTGTTATCCTTTACATCCTCAACTTCTCTGTTTCCAGTGGTGTCATCCCACAAGCCTGGAAAGATGCCTAAGTTATTCCTCTACCCAAAAAATCTAATCCTGCTTCTTTCTCTGACTATCGTCCCATTTCTATTCGTTCTTTCCTATCCAAAGTCCTTGAAAAACTTGTCCACCATCAACTTAGTTCATTCCTTTCCAAACAGAAACTGCTAAATCCCTACCAATCTGGTTTTCGTCCGGGACACAGCACTACCTCAGCACTTGTGCACATTACGGATGATATCAGGTCAGGCATGGAAATGGGCAAGTTAACTGTACTTGCTTTGCTTGACTTTAGCAACTAATAATCTAAACTAATAAATTTAATAAACTTTGACGTTCGGACTTAAAATAACGATGATAGTAATATTATTAACATTGTGTTTAGTCTAATTAATTTGGTTACTTCTAAATCTTGTTTCGATATTACGCAAAACTAGGACATAAAGAGTGGGATCCCGATTAATCTAGATTGTATTCTGTAATCATGGTACTCGTCCCGACTTTATAGATTCTACACTCGATATTCAACAAGAGTAACCGATGAGTTATCCTAACTTTGACCGTTCGATCCTGAATAACCAGAGGCTATAAACAAGTGACACTATACCAAAGATAGAGTTCCGATAGCGATTGTAAAAGTTTACCAAAAGTTCGTTTGTCACCACTAGCAGCATGTAGAACTCTGGGAATGCTGGCAGCCAAGGGGTGGACTCGATGACGGATCTTGGGTCTTCTTAATGAGAATCCAGGTACAGTTAATAAAGTTTCAATGACTTTTCACAATAGGTAATGTAATAAAAAATTAGCTCTCGTTATATCGACTGGTGGCGTCGACATGCTTCGTTGAAAAAATGTTGAATGAACGGTGAGGCGCAACCCCTCGAGCCTCTCGCGCCGTGCCGTATGCGTGTGTGAGACCTTGTGCACGCACACATGCAAGGCGTCAACAAGTTGCCCCTCTCGGCACGGGACTATGGCTTGTAGACACATCAGGCCGATCTTAAACTGGTAGCGGGCACAGTCGATTGAAGGCGCGCCGAAGTGTGCCCGATGTTGTCTTCACGTCTGCTACCCTTGTCACACCGTCGGAGCCTGGATACACGCTGGTTATTCGCCCGAGCAGCCATCTGTTTGGTGGCAGTCGATCATCCTTGATCAGCACCATCTCTCCAAGTCGCAGGTCTCTCCCCGCCTTGCACCATTTCTGTCTTTTCTGCAGCTCTGTAATGTACTCTTTGTAAAAATCTCTCCCAGAAATTGACAACAGGGTTTTCAACTGTTGAGTTCTCATATATCGTGAGAAAGTGCTCAACCTTGTAGTATCTTGTGCCTGAGGAGAGGGTAAAACGGTTAATGTTCGTCCAAGAAGGAAAAGTGACGGTGTGAGGGCTACTAGGTCTGAAGGATCAGAAGATAAAGAAAGAGGTTAGAAAAGAGTTAGAGGTCTTGAGTTCAAGATAGCCTCTACCTGAGTAAGTACTGTGTTCATTTCCTCATAAGTAAGGTTTGCAAGAGCAAGTATACGTTTCAAGTGATGCTTAACCGATTTCACAGCACCCTCAGCTAAACCATTAAAGTGTGGGCTATAGGCTGGTGAGAATTTAAAGTTTATTGATAAAGTTGAAGCGTGTGCACCCAAATAGTTAGCATTTAATTTTAAAAACCTAGCTAGTTCACTACATGCTCCTACGAAACATGTACCATTGTCCGAGAAGATGTTGACCGGTTTTCCTCTACGGGCAATGAAACTGTTCAGCGCAGAAATAAAGGTTTCGGAGCTAAGATCTGTCACAAGCTCTATGTGTACTGCTTTAACAGCCAAGCACACAAAAATGCAAATATATGCCTTAATTAAATTACTACCTCTACCCTTTCGGTTCAAAATCATCACTGGTCCTGCATAACCTACTGCTGTGTTTATAAATGGATAGTCAGCATGTAGGCGCGGCTCAGGCCCATTATTGGCTGTGTGATTCTGCCTGAAAACCGACAACATGTAACACAGCCATGTACTGTTTTTCTAGAAAGGTTTCTACCATTCAATGCCCAAAATTTATGACGAATATTTGACAGCAGTAATTGTGGACCATGCATGAGTAATTTGTGATAATATTTAAAAATAAGTACTGTAATGTGGTTAGATGCATGTAGTAATATGGGATGTTTGGTGTCGTACCTATAATGTGAATTAGAGAGCCTACCTCCAACTCTAACAAGACCATCAGAATGTAAAAATGGATTCAAATTAGTAAGTTTATTTTTTAATGGCAATTGTTGTTTGTTTTTTAATAGCTTATACTCCTGTTGAAATGATTCCTGCTGTGAAATTCTACATAATGTAATTAAAGACAGATTAAGCTCATATAAAGTTTAAACACCTATACATTTGTTTTGTGAATGGCTGTAACGCGCTGCAGCTTACTAAAATCGGAAAATCGGCTCACGAATTCGACTGATTGTTGCTCTGGGACATTATGACTAAGAACCTTAAATTCCGGCAAGTCATCCTCCTTAAAACTTGTTGTGCCTTAATTCTTAATGTGGGCCAGGCCAATTAGACTCTGGTTCTGTTAAAAATGCAGGTCCTGACCACCACCATATATTGGATTCCAGATGGCAATCATCTGAACCACGGGAGCCTATATCAGCAAGGTTCGACTTTGTAGGTACATAACGCCAAGTACCTGGTTCTGTAAGAGACTTCAGCTCATGAATTCTGTTATAAACAAATGGTTTTAACAGATTGGTCTTGGAAGTATTAATCCAAGCTAATACAATGGTCGAATCACACCAGTAAGTACAACTATGAAGTCCTATTAATGAAGACTTTACCTTATCAGCTAAACGAGCTGCTGATAGAGCTCCACTCAATTCCAACCGTGGCACTGTCATTGGTTTCAGTGGAGCTACACGGCTGTTTGCAGTTACTAACTTCACTGTCACTTCATTATTTTGGGACACAGACCTTAGATAGATACAAGCACTGTAAGCATGTGTTGATGCATCGCTAAAGGGATGCAGTTCACAAATGACAGGATAGTCACAGGTGACATGTCTTGGTATTCTTATTTTCCTAATGTCGCCTAATGATTTAATAAAGTAACACCAAGCTGCTTGAATCTCACTTGAAACCCTTTCATCCCATGTTATTTTGAATGACCATAACCTTTGTAGAATAATTTTAGCTTGCAATATGCAAGGGTTAATGAGTCCAAGTGGATCAAATATTTGAGCCACTGTAGACAAAATTGTGCGTTTTGTAATGCGTTCATGTTGCTTAGTGTTTGCTGAAAATAACTACACATCCTCTCTACAACTCCAAAGTAATCCTAATGTTTTTGAATACTCATGGTTACATAAATTAAGTAATTCATCTTTATTATTTTCACCTATGAGTTGTTGTATAATGCATGAATTATTTGAATTCCATTTTCTTAAAGAAAGTTTACCGCCTTCAAGATTAGATTAGATTAAGACGGGCTGGTGTCCGCAACTCCACGTCTAAGCGCGTATTTTGCGTACGGTACCGCCTTCAAGTTGGTTAATGACGCCTCTGCAGATGTCTACCAGCTCAGACATATCGTTATAAATAAAATCGTCGACATAAAAGCCTTTAATGATAGCATCTGAAATTGACTTATCAGTGCATTCTCTTCCCAGCTGAACTAGACATCGTGTTGCCAGATTTGGTGCAGACGTTTGTACTGTTTGAGTTGTTCGTTAGGTTCGAAACGCCATAGTATCTGTTAAAGCATACGTTGGCTTTCAGTTACCTTTACCATTCTATACATCTTTTCAACATCTGCAGTAACAACATGTTTAAACTGTCGGAATCTAATTAATATACTAATGAGGTCACTTTGTACTGTAGGGCCGACCATTTGAATGTTGTTAAACGATAACCCGGATGAGGTTGCTGCAGATGCCACAAAAACAACTCTTAATTTAGTTGTTAAATTTGTTTCACGTAACACTCCATGATGTGGCATAATGTATGTGTATTCATCCTTATCTGGAGTTGTATTTTCAGTCATGTGACCTAATGACATATATTCCTTAATTAATTCAGCATATTGCTGTTTGAATAATGGGTCACGCTTGAATCTACGTTCTAATGATATGAACCTAGACAGGGCTTGTTCATATGAACTACCCAGCTGTTGAGGTGACTCCTTTAATGGAATTGTCACAATGAATCTACCATCATTTTCACGAGTATTGTATGAGATTACTTTCACATTTCTGTTCCTCTTTGGATACAGGTTTGTGCACTGTGACTGTTTCAAGTATATAGAATTTGGTTAGTTGATCCTAAAGTTGATCATCATAATGTGTACTTAAATGACTGCAGTGGACTGTATCAATGCTATGTTGAAATGTGTGTGTGCCCAGACATCAACCAACCAAACTTTGTTTCACTTAATGTGGGCTTATTTTTGCTTAATGAAATATTATTATTTAACAATACGCTCCAAAATAAGTTCGCTACAAGCAGCATGTCTACTTGTGACGATGTGTGGAATAAAGGATCCGCTAATGTAATATTTTGGGGTATATCTAGCCCTTTATGGTTGACTTATTTGCAAGGTTATGCTTGAGTAATGTGTGGAATCACAAAACAATGTATACGCTCAGAATATTTATTGATGAGTGATGATATAATGACATCACATCTTTTAAATATGCAACTACATTGTCGATTTAACCCTTCAATTAATGTCGAGGTTGAACGAGTGGGCAATTTGAGTTTGTCACATAGGCTCTTTGTAATGAAGCTTGATGGTGCTACCATTGTCTAATAACGCACGGACTCTGTGTTTGTGACCACTGTGGTCAGTAATATTAATGGTAGCCGTTGACAGCAATATAACGAATTGAGGGTTATGAGTGGTTGACAGAAGCACATTATCTTGTATGTTTGTTGACAACTGTGTATTTGACTGTGCTGTGCAGAGTGCTACACTACTAGTATTAGAAGAAGGCTGTGTAGAAACAAGTTGTGAATCAGTGCTACTATTGATTGTATCCTGTGTACTGGATGGCTCATTCAAATGCAACATGGTGTTGTGTCGTTTATGACAGTGGCTGCAGCCACCCATCCTGCATTTAAATGATTTATGACCATTACGTAAGCAGTTAAGGCACAGGTTAAGGGATATTGCTTTCTGAATGCGAGCTTCAATGGAAAGCGACTTAAAACTTGAGCACTGATAAATGGCATGGTTACCCTTACATAATGGACAACTAAACGGTTTGTTATTAATTGAAGACTCCGAGCTGACAGTAAATGATTTTTGCTTATGTGTACTGTCACCTAGTTTGTGTGTATTGCTACTATGTCTTCCTTTCGAGCCATTGTTATGAACTTTCGAAATAGTTTCTAACAAAATATCTGCTCGATTTTTAAGAAATTTATTTAAATCTGCAAGTGTGGCTAAGTCATCCAGTGCATTACGGTAAGTTTCCCATTCCCTACTTGTCACTGAATCCAATTTACTATATGTATAATGTATATATAGTAAATTGACATGACAATTGATAGAAACAATATACTAAACTATGTGTATAATGAGCACATCCCTACCAGCTGGTAACTTAAGTGTTTTCAAAGCTCTTATGTTACGATTAACTGTATCAATGATGTTGAACTTTAAAGGATTCTTGCGTTCCATGTTCAATATTAATGATAGCTTGAACATGATTGTAAACTAAAAGCTTTCTGTTATTATAGCGGTAACATATTAGCTGCCATGCAACATCATAATTCTCATCGGAGAAGTCAAGAGAACTTATTATTAAAGCAGCACTATCCTTTAAAGCAGCACGCAAATAATGGAACTTACTAATTCTCGGAATAGTGTCATTCAAATGTATTAATGAAACATATGTGTCATGGAACTCAAGCCAGTTGTGATATTGTCCCGAAAAGGTAGGTAAATGTATTGTAGGCAATTTAAGTTCTATACCACCTTTTTTTCCAGAAACAGTACCCGTACACCCTTATTTAAATAAATAAGAGATCGCTCTTCTTTATCCTGTGTTGAAAAATGAGACGTCTTGCAAGTCCAATTGCTTGGTTTGGCGCAGAAAAGTGAGGAAACCTGACACCGAATAATTAAGAAGTACAAAAAATGGTATTAATTACAAAACGTCATTTTGCCAATATTAAGAGATCCTACTGCAAAAATCTGCAGGTACCTAGTTATTTTGTTTTTGATTTTCATGCATGATTTTTGATAGTAAAATCTTACAAGCCAGCAACATACCAGGGTTAGTTTGGTAGGGTTTCATACTAGGGTTTTATAAGGGTAACTTACCAAAAGAAAGGGCGAGAAGGAGTAGGAAGATACGGACTTTATGATGGCACGATTCTATTTAAATTGCGTTAATAGGTGATATTGCGCACGTATTTTCAAAGAAAATCGGTTGAATTGCATCACATTCCGTCCATGTGAACGTACCTACTTGCAATTTCGCTTATGTACAAAAATCGTTTATCGATGTGATATAAATAGAATCCCGTGGAACAATCAGGAAGATCGCTAATTTAGTTCTAATCAAAAGGCGCTGGGTTTTCACTTCCCAAAAAATTTTTCGCATAATTTCATTTGCCAAATTATTACTTAGCAAAAAATCTATTCACAAAAAATTGTAACGCAAACCTAATGTTTGGGCAATGAACGTTTAAACTATAACTTGTTTATCAACTAGTACTTTTACCAATTTTTATGTGGTCGAATATTTCAGTTGGAATAACACATTTTACGCAAAATAAAATAAGCCAAATATTTAGTATCGTCAGTTTTCAATTAACCATTTCTATTCAGTCAATTGCTTAGTCAATGACAAAAAATTGGGTTACCTATGTTTCATCGAAAAGAAATTGACAAATTATCACTGCAGCATATTAATTATATAAGCTGCAATGAGCTGCTCCTGTTTAATAAAATTTTGGTAAGCATTCAGAGGGTAAGCAAAAAAATCATTTTGAGCTGCATATAAAAGTAGCAAAAATACTTTACTTGTCTATGAATATATGGTATTTTTTTCTGGCTCCTCGCTGCGCTCGTCGCGCTCGCACTCGCTTCGTTCGCATTTTTAATTGTCTCTCGTTTTCTGGCAAAAATGTCGTCGCTCGCGCAATACTGCGCTCGCTCCTTTCTGTCAGCTAGGTTCTTGATACCCTGGGAGCCAGATGTGGCGGGATGTTTACTGTCTAAAGATTTTTTGCTGTAATAAATCATTTAATTAAAGACCAAATGCCGTAATGACACTATCCTTAGTCATATTCTGCCAAGTAAAAATTTTACCAAATGAAAATGTACGTACTAAAATTATACCAAATATTGCATTGGTATAAAAAAAGGTTGCTAAAATTTGTTTGGTTAGTGAAATTTTGACAAAATCTTTTCGGCAAAATGGCAGGTATATCACGATTCATTGGCACCTGCATCAACAAGTCATATAACTTTGCTTAGGTATGGTCATGTACTCAAATGCATAATTCACAATCTCAAACGGTCAATGTATTGCTGACAAAGGACTAAATACAAATGCAGTGCTCGTGGTTAAATGGTTTCTAAGGGTTTGTGCAGACGAACCACAACGGCACCACTTGATAGCGACGGATATGTTGCCGAGATGTGCGTTTCGATGGCGCCCACGGCGATATTAAAAAAAGAAAACTATGCCATGCTTTTGTAAAAATTTGAAAAAGTTGATTCCCAAATCCATACATTTTTCAAAGTTATTGTTTAAAATTTTTAAGAGTTTGACCGTGGCCGCGCCATTGAAACGCGGCGAACCGCGCGGAAACGGAGATCTTTAAAATTAAGCGTTGCAGGAACCTGAAATTTCGGTAAGTACCAGATTGAATTTGTTAAAATACAGAAAAAAAATCCTAGGTTCATATTTTAGGAGCTGTAAGACTAAAACCCCATGGTCACGCCATTGAAACGGTGAAAAACACGTTATCGCCGATATGTCGCTGAAAACGCATCACAGAGGTCTGAAGTTTTTTTGTAAAACCTAGATTAAAATTTGTCAAAATATGTAAACATATCCCAGATTTATATGTCAGGAGCTGCAAAAATTTTGTTTTCATGTTATAAAACCGATAATACTACTGATAGAAGAAATTTATTTTTTCTAATTTGCAACCGATAATAGGCTAAAAAATGTGTTTGCCTGCTATCGGTAGTTCTACATATTAATAGGTAGGTGTTGTTTATAAAAAAAGATCTCGCTAATACTTACTATATTCAATAGATAATCAAGGCTTATTTCTACGCGATACCGTGCTACAACTCCTGAAATATAAACCTAGGATTTTTTTTGTGTATTCTTACATATTCAAATCTAGGTTTTACAAAGAACTTCAGACCTCTGCGATGCTTTTTAGGAAGATATCGTATTTTACAACTTTTCAATGGAGCGGCCATGGGGTTTTAGTCTTAGAGTTCTAGAAATATAAACTTAGGATTTCTTAAGTATTAAAAAAAAAAACTATCTTTTCAAAAAACTTCAGACGTCTGCGATGCTTTTTCAGTGAGATATCTGCGATAACGTGTTTTTCACCGTATCAATGGCGCGGCCATGGAGTTTTAGTCTTACAGCTCCTGGAATATAAACCTAGGATTTTTTTTATATATTTGTTTTTTTTTTACAAATTCATTCTTTTATTTACCTAAATTTCAGGTTCCTGCAACGCTTAGTTTTAAAGATTTACGGGTTCGCAGCGTTTCAATAGCACGGCCACGTTCAAACCCTTAAAACTTTATAACTATAAATTTGACAAATTTAGGGATTTGGACATCAACTTTTACAATTTTGTACAAAATCTTGGCATAGTTTTTTTTTTAAATATCGCTGTGGCCGCGGCCTCGAAACGCGCATGTTGCCGGGCACTAATTGTATAAAATTGTTTAAGTAAAAGTATTTAACAATTTCCAGTCCCGTCCTAAAGCGGCTATGATCAAGACATGATTGTGATCAAAAGCGTCAACACAGTGACTACAAACGCAATCACTCACCGGACTTTCTTGTAAGCAGCTGAATGAAGCCCTGCAGTTGCTGTAACTACATAGCAAATTCGCATTTTGTGGTATATAACATTCCCAATTGACAAGCTGCAGGCTTCCAGGTCATAACTTCAAACAGCTGAACCGTCACATTATCCACTCACACTAGCCACTACCCAGCAACACTTTTATTGCTGAAGTGTAGTTGTAGTTATGGCCCGTCTGAATAGAACCAAAGCAATAGACACACTGCTTTATGGCTATAAACTCGCAAATTGAACACAAACAGAGATACAATGGATCGATCATTTATATCATCAGTATTATGATTGATTCGATTTCTGATTCGTCTTTGTATTCACCTTGTTTATATATTTGGGTATTTTTGAATAAATTAGAAGAAAAAATATACTAATTCAGACGTTTCGTGTTCACGTTGTTGTGTATGGCTACATATTAACAGCCAGACAGGTCGTTCTTCAAAGTAAACCAACGCTTACCGTGGTCGGTCCATGGATGGGTGACCATCCCAGATTCAACCCAGTAACTGTTTAACACGATAGGTAGGTCCCCTTGCCAAAACTCGAGTCAGGTTAACTGGCTTCTGAGTACGCATAAGGGCTGTGAATGATCAACAAATGATAGCGGAACCATTCCGAGGCACGTCGCTTCTGCCAACACGGTGCATCGCTGGGTTTGACAACCACGCTTTCTTTTCTCTTGGGCATTCCATATCCATGGCCTGTTTAGGAATGTGATCGGAATCCCTCCGGACCGTGTGACCAATTTATCTGCATTATGACGTTTGATATGGTAACCTCATCGGGCTCTTGTAGCATTTCTCCAATAGCTCTACGTAAGAAATGGTCTCGGGCCAGTAGGTAGGTATAGGTATTCCGAAGATGCGACGAAGACATCGTTTGAGGAAGACCTTAGATCTGAATTATATTATTGTTTAATAATAAAGAATTTGCCGCATAGAAGCCTCGTTGACACGATACATATAGTAGAAAACAATTATGTATTTATACTAGAAAACTATACAATATCAAACCGACACGGATCTCTAGTTCTATATACCTATCATCCAAAATCAACAAGGCGTCGTTTTTCGAAGTCGGTGTCTTTGGTAGTTACCTATTCTTTTTCGTTTTTCGACACAGACTTCGGAAAACAAAGTTATTTTTCACTTTGTAGTGTTTTGCTTTAGAAGTCGTTTTTTTTTTGTTATAAAGTTTTTACTTTACTCTTTTTAGTTTTGGCACCTCATATTACCATGACCATCATTCATAGCCCGTGTACATCTCTTTTCGATTCCAATAAGCCCAAACACGACTAGGACACATTGTTTTATTACGGAGTTCTAGTGACTACATTCCGGCTTCATCATCAGATCAATTCGATGATACCATTTTCATCATTACCATTTATTTATATAAATTTGCTTCATCATAGTCGCTTAATTGTTCGAGATATCTTATACCCATTGAAATACTTATTTAAGGAGTTCCAGTGGCCATCTGTGGTCTTCTTCATTAGTTCCACTTCATGGTACTTTTTGAATGCAAATGCTTGCCTTGTTATTAAAAGTACAACTACATGTCCGCCTATAATATTTGAGGAGTTCCCTCGATTTCCATGGGATCCCATTATCAGATTCTGACTTGGTGATAATGGGACCACCTCAAGAATATTCTCTTTCAAAGAATAAAATAATTTTGCAGATTCCTCTATAAATGAAAGAGCTAAACCCGGAAAAAATAGAGGAGTGTCACGCGTTTCACAAACTCGTGCTTTGTATCCAGCAACATGCCTTGCTTCGCTCGTTCATTCGCTTGCTTGCTTGGTTTGGCTTTGTAGACGCAGGCCTACCTTGCCTTACTCCTTCTGAGGTGGCAAGGTGGCGTGGTCTTGCGGGAGAGCGCTACGGTCGTGTAGATCCTCAAGGCAAGTGTGGTGATGAACCTTCTCGTGGTTGCCGCCCCGTTATTGGTCTAATTCCATATGAAATAGACGCAACAGAAATCACCAGGCGACTTATCACAGGGGTGGCGAGGTCATGCCCCTGGGTGTCCACCATCGAACAAGATCAGATGATGGATAGCAATGACCTCCTGCGTGTTTTTGCCGTGCGCGGGGACCCGTACGGGGGGATGAAGGGATCCTGGTGGTTGAGTGGAGCAGGCTGCACACAACACACCACTTTGGCCCGGATTTCCTCTCAAACGGGAGGTCGTGGGGTAGCTACCCACGATCAATCGGCTGAGGCATCCCATAAGCGGGATGTCAAGCGAGGATCGGTTTAGTGGGGGGGGGGGCAGCCGGCGTGGCGTGGGGTTTCGGGATGAGTTGCGGCATAGTCTCGTGCCGTATACAGTCCCGTGATCTTCCGTCACGTGCAGGTTCGTCTACTTTTCACTAAGCTGGTCCTATACCGAAGGAGTAGCTCTGGCGTCGCTTGTTGAACGAGCGGCGTCCCCGACTGAGGGCTCCGTGGCGGGTGGAGAGCTCCAACGGTGAATTATTTGATACCATACTCATGGATAAAGAGACCAATAAACACAACAAAAAACAAAAAAACAAAGCTGCGTCCCGCTCGTCGGATGCGCTTACACAAAACACACCAAGGGCTGCGTCTTCAGATGCGCCTTTTACGACTAACCCAAGGGTTGCGTCTCAGGATGCGTCTAAGCAACAACCGCCTAAGACTGCGTCCTCAGATGCACCCAACACACATAAACGCTCGGCTGCGTCCAAGGATGCGATGAGGAAGGCAACCGCAAGGGATGCACCACAACAGGCTGCGTCCCAAACGATCCCAACCTCATCTGCGACTATGGATGCGCCCCCTAACACTACCCTGACCGAAAAGCCAAGGACAGTTCTCGCTCACGGCGACTCGAAGAGCACTGCAAAAGTTGATGCGCCCAAAACACGGGTTGCGTTAGCGGCTGCGGTCTCCGAGAGGGACCCGACGAAGCTGGCCGAAGGCCATATGGCAGGCTCATCTAACGCCAATAAATGGCAAACAGCAACAAGCAAAAAGACGCCCCCCAGGGTGATGTCTGCTACGGCTGACACACCAATAGGCGAGGCTTCCACCGGCGCTAAGCGCAAACGCAGCACGAGGCCTAGAGGGCGCAAAAAACAGCAGAAAAACACCGAACCACCGGCTAGGGCGCAGAAGCGTTCGCGTCCCGAGGATTCCGTCACACCAACTGTGGTAAGCAAGAAGAGCAAACCCGCTCGCTCCCATATGGTTGATGGAACCCTGGTGAGCTACGCCGAAGCGGCCGCGTCGTTCAGGAACAACGAGCTGTGTGTCGCCGTCATGACCGAGCCCTTCTTGGACATGACGCAGGAGCAAGCGGAGGGGATCCGACAAACTATTGAGGACCAGCTCCGGGCTCTGCTGAAGGCAGTTCCTGAACCAGCCACCCCAACCCAAAATACCGCGATCCACTTTAGAGGTCGGGCCCACTACGCCGAAGGCGTCCTCAAAACATGGTGCGAGGACGACTTCACACTGGCCTGGCTCAAGGGGGTCATAAATAACACACCGTCCCCGTTACCGGAGACCAGACTCACCGTTCGGCCCCAGGCCGACATACCCAAGAAGGCATTGTGCATGCTGTATGTCCCCGAGAACAGCGAGGACACATCAGACCTTCTCGGGATGTTGGCGAGGCAGAACCCCAATCTAAAAATAAACACCTGGACTCTAACACACGCAAGGGTCAGTCAGGAGCCACCGTGCACCTGTCTCTACTTTCGTGTGCCGGAGTCCATGGTTAAAACCATTAAGGACCAGCAGAGGCGAGTATACTACCTCATGGGTAGTATATACATCCGGTTCCTGAAGGAAGGTGGAACCAAGGAGGATGCCGCTGCGCCTTCAACCTCAACGGCCTCGACTGCGCCTGGAGTGGAGCTTGATCCGCCGCTGCCTGGGCGTTCCCCGTCGCCTCCCGCGACGGGGACCGCTGGGGAGGCGGTGGGGCTGGCGACTTCCATGGCAGCGCTTGAGGTCGATTCAACTGAGGGATCAACACAGGATCCACCCTCGCCCGGACTAACTTCGGACGAGGACTGCTTTCCGCCGGAGGGGAGAAGTAGGGACGAGGACAGCGATCCCTGCTCCTCTCCTTTGCGGGAGGACTAAGATCCTGCAGACCAACCTCCAGCACAGTCAAACTGCGTCGGCTACTTTACGCAGAGTGCTGGAGAACCAACAAGAGAAGACCATCGCCCTCATCCAAGAGCCGTGGATTAGAAGTGGCAAAATATGCGGTCTTGCTAACATCGGAGGTAAGTTGCTGCTAGACACCTCCGTAAGTAATCCGCGTACCTGCATATTGGTCCCAAAACATGTACCTAACCTTTTAATTAACGAATTCTGTTCAAGGGACCTGACAGCAACCAGGCTTTTCAGAACCGAACAAGAACGCCCAGACATTGTACTAGCCTCGGCATACCTGCCAGGCGACGCGGACGTGCCTCTACCAGAGCTCGCCTTGCTGGTGGAGTACTGTGAAAGGGAGAAACTAGAACTAATCATCGGCACAGATTCCAACGCGCATCACACGCTCTGGGGTAATGTCAAAACCAACAACCGAGGTGAGGAAATGCTTGACTTTATTCTTAGCAATAACCTTGTACTACTTAACAAGGGTTCCGAACCCACCTTCATAAACGCAAGATCGCAAACAATAATAGACCTAACTTTAGCAACTTTAGGTGTATCCAACTCCATTCAGGACTGGCATGTGTCCAATGAGATATCATGCTCAGACCATAGATGGATTCGTTTTACAATTAACTTCAACTTAACCACACCACAGCCAAGAAGAGTTCCTCGCAACACAGACCAATCGAAGTTCGTCAGACTTATAGGTACTGAACTGGGTAGGTTACCCTCTCTTCCGGCTGAAATAACGATAAACAATTTAGACGAACACGTAAACAAAATCACTTCCATCCTATTATCGAGCTATGAACAGTCGTGTCCCGGAAAAAATAAAAAGAAACATCCGATTGAGACCTCCTCTTTTTTGGGATGTCGGTTAAAAATCAACAAGGCATCGTGATATCCAATAAGGTATATAATCGATAGGTAAGAAATGAAGTGGAAAACAGGCAAGGGAGTTAAAACACAATGTTAGGAAGCTCCGACATTTACATAAGGCGTCCTGAGACGTAAAGGTACTCCGTGCTTCGCTTACATAGCATAGCGATGGTACAGTTCATTTTTTGATAGTGAAGTGTGGAAGTTTTTGTTGAGTTCCGTAGGTAGGATTATGTTTGAAGGGTGGATAGTGCTCTCTACTGTAAGTTTCGGTAGTAATCAATTTATTTTAGCAGAAGCAATGTTAAAATATTTATGAATAAAATATAACTTGTTTATACCTAGACGTCTTGGTTGCCCTGTAAATGCTGCAACTATTGAAAGTTATAAATTTTCGACAGCGGCTGGTTTTCATAAGTATCCTAACGTAGCGTAGCCCGTAGGTGCTTAAGTACATTTAACAGAAGTTATTAAGTAAAAATTAAATCTATATTGGCTGGTATATAAAACTTAACTATACAAATTATAAAGCGGTGAAATAGTTATTTGGTAAAAGATTATCTCTAGATCTGCTCTGATTCAGCTGAGTCTACTTTTCATGCGATAAAAATGTAAGTTTTTGTGAGATATGCAACGGAAGCAAAACCACATTATAAATATGGACGAACAGTACGGAAACTATCTACAAACGCTACAAACGGCACAACGTACTGTTCGTCCATATTTATACTGTGGCAAAATCATGGTTAAAAGCTAGTAAGTACTAGTGGTGGTAGCAAAACCGGCCAAATATGCGTCGAAACTCGTACGTTCAGTTATCCAGGTACGTTCCGTTAATGTTATCCAGGGCAAACTGAAGTTAAAAAAAACCTGATACTTAACAAAATTTTAGGAAAACGAAGAGTTTGGACAGCCACTCATGACTTTGTTTTTATTATTTCTTAATATGATAAATACAGCATTATCGAAACTAATGTTATAAATGCGAAAGTAACTCTTTCTATCTGTCTGTCTGCTATCTTTTCACGCTTAATCTGCTGAACAGATTTTGATGAAATGGTAGATACCTAATCTGAGACCCTAGGAAACACGGGATAGGTTTTATTCCGGCATTCACCCTTAAGGAGGTGGAAAGGGGGGTGGAAGTTTATATAGTGAACTAATTATTTTTCATATAAGGCTACCCACATAGGATTAAGTACTATCCACCAGGATCATCCGTACTTCTCCGGACATGTTCGCTTGGATGGCAAAATTTCTTTTTTTAAGACCACGGCTATCTTCTAAGCATGTTTTCTCGTTTAATATTTTTCAGACCGTGTTTTTTTTGTAATCGGGTTTTAGTTATAAAACTGATTCCTTTCCTAACTAAAATGTCCGTGCTTTTTGTCAAGACTTTTCAATTTTCGAAATGGTTAGGTACCCACAGACCTACAACATTATGGCGCGATATAAAACGTATGGCTATTCGAAATTCTTATGCTACGCAGATGAAGTCCCAGGCTAAAGCTAGGACTATAATATCTAAACTCTAAAAAGTGATAACCCTCATGACGGGGTAGAATAGTAAAAAAAATATCTCGCCCTCGTTTATTTGCACTGGAGCCGCTCTAAAGGAGTAACAGACTCCGTTTGGACCCTTTGGGTACCGAACCCTAAAAAAACCGCAATAAATAAAAATTGTATAGCAACATAACTATATTTTTAATCCAATACAACCGCCACCGTCAAATCCCGGTTCATATTTATGAAGGCGGGAGCGTGGGCGTAGCGATGTCATGGTCATCTTCTTTGTTTCTTAGTACCTATAGGTTCCATGATGTAGGGGCAAACATGGGAACCGGTAAAACTCAGGTTGAAGCACAAATCACAGTCACGTTTATTTGGTGATTCACAATGAGTAATTTGCTCAGATCATAATCTCGATCTTATGAGCTGAACAAATTCAACAATAGGTATCGAGTCAGCTACCGCAATTTCAATGCTAGCCTTCTAGACCGATTTTAATCTCGCATTTTTGGAGCGCCCTCTAGCGGGTCTCATCGTAGAACCGAACAACCATTCAGAATTAAGTTACAGGTTGACAAACATTATAGATTCAACGATTTAAATATTTTCATTAAGTTGCCATTTTGAAATTGCTTGCGACAACATACCTAAAATATTTTTGCCTTTTATTTTAAACTTTCTAGAGAGATAGATATCAAATCGGATTTGTATAAAATCGGACTAGTAGTTTTGGAGACAAATGGCAACATAGATTTGCACAAACAAAGTTTGCTGCAGCACCCCCTGGTGAGTTGTCACCGTAACACCTATTTAAAAACATGCACCAATCAAACCCGAACTCATAACTGAAAACTGTATCAAAATTGGACTAGTAGTTTTAGAGAAAATGGCAACATGGATTTGCACAAATAATGTTTGCTGCAGCGCCGTATTGTCGTATAGGTGAACGGCAGGCTTGTATGGGAATTTCTTACCGCTAGTAAAATTTTGTGTTTTATGATATTTTTGGTTTTAATTGGTAGTTAATAGATAGATATATATAGATAATAGATAGTCCCTTTTTAAATTCTTAGATTTTTAGAACTTGGGACGTAAAAGTTATAACCAGTTTCATTTTTCAAGGTCATGTATTTGTGTACCAATATAGTGACATATAGATAAATGCTACATGTTTTTACATAATGTGTAAAGTAAAATTTCTAAATTGTTCCGGTCCGCCGAATGCCGCATCCAGTTATTCCCAGCTTTTAAATTATTGGTCCATATAGGCTTACGTGCTTCTGAACGGATAACCGTGGAAAAAAGCAAAAGAAGTATGTAAGGATCGTAGCAGATGGCGTTCTGTAGTTTCTGCCTACCCCCATGGGAAAAAGGCGTGAGTTTATGTATGTATGGTCACGGGGTCTCATTGCTAACAAAGAAAATTTGGTTCAAATAAATCTCACTAGATGGCGCGATATGCACGTATCTGTTATTGAATGTGTGTAAAATTCACATTTTCTGGAATTGAACATAAAAATTGTATGTTCTTGTTTAATCAACTCTCCTAAGTACAAAATTATGGAATATTGGGCTCTTAATTCACATTTCAAAGATTATTTTAACGGATAATTTAGAATTGATGCCAATAGATGGCGCATTTTTTAATTTGTGAGGCATTCCACTCGTTTGTTAAATTTTGCATTGTAACACATATTGGTGCAAAAAAAAAATGTAAAATCGTGGCAATAAATACTATAAAACGAACCTTCACTGTATTTAAAGAAAAAAATATTCACGAACTTAGTAAACCCTTTTACTTGCAAGTCACTGCTAACACCATCTATCTATCACCGTAAAACAGAACCGAACGCGTTCGATGTACAAAAAATAACAAGATTAATCAGATGAAAAACGCTAGTTACGTCGGCACGGTTTCTTTGTATGGGATGAGGCATCTGTATGCTAGTATTATATTATCTGTGGTATGGTCCATATAGCTGGAGGCACTCCCCAAACTCTACGCTTGCGGTTGTATACGCGGTCTCTAGAAATAAGCTTCACCAGCTGTCGTTACATCGAAAAATATGGCCAGCACACGTGTTGTATAAATATTTGGTTCCCGTTGAATTTAATCATAAAATTCTCCTTTACCGACAACATTTCTATCCAACACGTCTATCTGAACCAAAATCAGTCAAAGAACGTTTCAATCTACAAAAAAAGTAATGATTGTTTTTTTTTTATTCAATATGGTTTAGTCGAAATAAAAGACGGTAAAGCATGAAACAGATTGGCTGGTTCCGTATAGCCAATCGTACGACAACGGTACGAGTAATACTGTAACCGCGAATCTTTTCTCGTACGACAAAAGGAAGTGAGGTTGACAGCTGTAGGTACTGTTAGAATTTTTCTTGAATGGACTTACTTATTTATGTGAAAAATATAGTGATATTAGAAGAATTCGGGCTACTCGTGAGAAATTCAAGGTGGAAAAAAAATCTAGCAATCTCGAAACAAATAGGTTAACATAATTAATATACTTTCTCAATTGCTAATTACAATTGCAATTTCAGAGTTTTGGGTTGCTAACCAATAAATTAAGACCGATTCAATATCACAAGCGTTCCGTTCAACCGTCCCCGACACAAAACACCGTTATAAAGCGTTAGAAATCTGATTTTAGATTCCGCATTGAATTTTCGTATAACATTTTTGGATTTGAACGCGACACACATTTTGATTGACGTATAAAACGCAATTTCCGTCGAGCTTCCAATTAATCGTTGTGTTGACTATAGAAATGAGTATTTTATATTTTTTCTTTACCAACCTTAGTATATTTCCTTTTGTTGTTCAGCATTATGGTTGTTAGAATTTCGAAGTAACAAAGATTGGAGAAAAAATTCGGGAAAAATCTCAGGGAAGTGACATTGTATTTCAAAAATCAAAATATTTTTTTTTATTTCACATAGGCCTACATGGGCACTTATAAAACGTCGACAAAAGGTGCACGGTTCGGGTTGGTCGTTTCCTATGGAGAAGAACCGGCAACAAACTCCATGGTTAATCTTTTAAAAATGGTTAGGTTTTACAATATTTCCATGTTACAGCATTAGTACTTAGATATGGAGGGACAACGTAGGCCCAACTTATGACAATAAGTCGTAAAAAACTAAAAAAATAAAATAAAAAGATTATATAAAAAAAGTTAACAAATGTTAACTAGCATCTAGAAGGCCTACAAAGTTCACACATTCACAAAACAATCGGTAAAAGAATCTATACAAAGGTAAAAAAAAAAAAAGTATATCAAGACTGAATTTAACATGTGGCACAAATGTTGTTATCAGTGCTGTAACTATTCTTAGCAAAGGGCTATAAAGAGGATTGAAAACCATTGTAAAAAGTCTAATTAAAAGAAGGAAAGAAAAATGAGATAGAGAATAGTTAGAGACATCCACATATTTGTGCCGTTTACAAGTTACCAGGAAGGCCAAATGTTTTATCATCAACGTAGTCCTTGATTTTATAATATGCTTTTTTAATAAGGATACGTTTGATGTAGTTTTTGAACTTTCCATCGGTCAGTTCTATAACTGACTTTGGCAACTTGTTATAAAAGCGTATACTGTTTATAAGAAAAGACTTGCTAGTTAATCTGAATTTGGGTATTACAATTTCGTGCTTACTGCGTGTATTTAAATTATGGAAGTCGCTTCTAGTTTTGAAAAGCCTTCAATTTTTACGGACATACAAAATACATTCCAAAATAAAAAGTGAAGGTAGAGTCAGTATATCGATCTCTTTAAATTTTTCTCTGAGGGACTCGCGAGGACCCATTTTATAGATTGCGCGGATTGCCCTCTTTTGTAGGATGAAAATTGAGTCAACGTCTGCTGCTGATCCCCACAGCAGAATGCCATAAGACATAATACTGTGGAAATAAGCATAGTATACTAACCTAGCTGTAGCTACATCGGTTAGCTGCCTTATTTTCCTTACTGCATATGCAGCCGAACTTAACCTACCCGAAAGAGTTCTAATGTGCGCGCCCCACTGCAATTTTTAATCGAGAGTAATCCCTAAGAATACAGTTTCCGTTATAACTTCAAGATTTTTGCCGTCAAGATTTAAGTTTAGGTCATGTTTTGGTACATTTGGTAAAGAGAACTTTAGAAATTTTGTTTGTTTTGTTTGTGCGAACCATTTTGAGATAACAATTAGACCTCCGTTGAAATTTAAGACATCCGTATCTTGCCTATCTATTTTAAAAATTAGCGAAGTATGATCATCAAATAGAATTATATCCGATAATTTGGCCATCATAAAAGGGAGATCATTAATGTAAACAAGAAAAAGGAAAGGGCCGAGAATTGAACCTTGGGGCACGCCCATCTTGACTAGAGACCCGGAGGACGTCGCCCCATTAACATTTACTTTTTGCTGTCTGTTTGATAAATAGGAAAGCACGAGATCAGCAGATTTTCCACGAATTCGGTAGTGGTGTAATTTACAGATCAGTGTGTTGTGGTCGACGCAGTCGAAAGCTTTTGAGAGATCACAGAAAATGCCAATGGCATCCTGGGACTTCTCCCAAGCTTCCAAGATGTGGCTGATGAGTTTTACTCCCGCGTCCGTTGTCGACCTACCTTTCGTGAAACCAAACTGTTGACTATGCAGGATCCCATTTGAATTGAAGTGAGACAAAATCTGTTCCAGCATGATTTTTTCATAGATTTAACTCAATGCTGGAAGCACGGATATAGGTCTATAATTAGAAGGATCACTCTTACAGCCTGATTTGAAAATTGGTACTACTTTACTGTGTTTCATTAAGTCAGGAAAAGTATTAATTAGGAATAGAATTTGATGCTTGAATGTTGAATATTATTATTCGCCAAGATTCTAAGAAGGGGTAGAATAAATACATAAATATTTTAGCGATGATGGATTGTGAAGAATATTTTATAATTTTCAATGTTCAGATAGTTGTTCGGGCTCTGGGTGTTTGTGTATGTGATTTTCTATGTTTGTAAACGCACCCACGATACAGGAAGAAATTCCTAGTGTGGGGCAACGTTTTTTTATTAAAAAAAAGTCGTGTGGCACTCGGGGACTGCCGCGGTAAAGCTATTGCATAGCATTTATTCTAGATCCAGTCCTGGAAAATGCGTCAAAAAAATTAAAAACGTTGAAATCTCGAAAACGTAGCGAGCCAAACCCGCATTTATTTACGATTAATAAAACTCTAAAAAACATAAAACGTAGCGAGCCAAACCCGCATTTAATTACGATTAATAAAACTCTAAAAAACAAAACAAAAATACCCGTATTCACATTGAAATAAGGTCGCTTTTCTTTGACAAGCAAAAGTGACCCTTATTCTCATTAGCATAAGGTCCACATTGATCACCATTGTCACAGAAACAGCTCAGAGAGACCGATAAAAGGCAAAAAAATTACGACCAACAAAAAATTTAAAACTCTCTTATCTCAGAAACGGTTGGAGTTAGCGCATTTCTGACAAAAAAATTGCCCCCCTGCCCGCCACTACTTCATCCAAGAGAACAAGATAGGATTAACCTCCCCCCCCCCCTTAACCGTTTACCTCCCCCCGCAAAAAAAAATTTCATTCTAAAAATACCAACACGGAAATCGAAAACACGTGCAACAAACCTCCCCCCCCCGCCCCCCTGCCTCATTAGCATAAGGTCCACATTGATGGACAGTGGGGAGCGTGAGGTTTTTTGTTACGGAATTTCTGGATTCGGTCCCCGCGCTCAAGGCCCGCGAAAGAAGCTATGCAATAGCTTAAAAAAAAAAAATGTCAGTTCAAAGCTTGTTATACCAAATATGAAGACTTGACATGAGGAAAAGCCTCAAAAAAATATTGTTTTTTTAAATTGTATAGCCAAATATTTATAGTGGAGATTGCCGAAACAATATAAAAAATGCCATTGGCCAAAGCTGCCATATATTGAAACGTTCAAAGTACCAGCTAATAACGACAAACATTCAAAAGACAAATAAACAAGGTCCCAGTGCCTCCAAACGGACCCGGCTGGAGGCACTGGGACCATACTCTAGAAATAATGACATTAAATAAAATACTTTAAGTAGATTTATAGACAAAAACTGGATCCAAAACCGTTCTCCTTTGAAGGAAGTTAAAAAGTTGCTTCAAAGAGACCATCTCTCTCGTCCTGAGGTCTTAGACAAGTGAAATTCTATCAATGACCCCGTGACGATAGCGATCGTGAAAATGTCAAAAATTTATGGGAATGTTAAAAGCTATCGAAATGTCACGTGATCAATCCCTCACTTTTTGGCATATTGACCATTGCCATCTCTGACATCGCATGACAATAGTGTAGAGCGTCTGTTATCACGGCAGTGGTGCCAAGAACAGCAGGGTATTTTTTAGGGTACAAACTCGGTATTGGTAATTTTAGGGTTTTTTTTTTTGTTGATGCTGTAATTGAAATTGTTAACTTATTTAAATAAAATTTGTAATGAAATGGACTTTAGTTTAAATATTGCCCTTGAACCCGCAATCTCTTAAAATTTATTTTTGGATACGCCTATCATAGTCCCAATGCAATAGATAAGTACTTGGTATGGTACAAATAGGATCTTTGAAAACACCAGATTTATTCATGGTTTCAAATATTCTTAGAGTAAAACTGGTCTGTAATATTAGTATTGTCTCATCGTATGATCATAATCTTGCATGAAATGTTGCAAATATAGATAGCAATGCAAATTAAACAAAAAATAAGATAATTTTTTCATTTAACTTAAAATCTAGGGTAATTATTGAGATCCGACTTGAGGTAAAACAAAACCAGGCAACACTATATCACGGGCTTACAGAAAACAAACGGACTACAAATAAATTGGACACGTAATATCGGACTGCAATATTTTCTAGTCCGTATTGCAGCAGCCAGCCTAGCGCAATTGGGTCTAGAGTTATTGCTATATTTTCTAGTCCGTCGAGCGGCAGCCAGCCTAGCGCAATTGGGTCTGGAATTATTGCCAACTATGAAACTTCAGTGTTTACACAATCAAGAAGTACCGAACATTGCTGTGACGAATAGATACACTGGATTAAGGGACAAAAGTATCCTATAGGTTTTTATTCACTTATTATTTTTATACCTGAATTATCCCATTGCAGGGCAAAGGCCTTTATTCTTCTTTCCATTTCTCCCGATTTTGGGAAAATGTAGACCAGCAGCCGTATTGCGTATGTGCGCAAAAAGTTTAAACTGTATCCAACCGACCAAATCGGCCAATCACACAAAACAGAAATCCACATCGCGTCATTCATCTTGCATGTGATTGGTCGATTTGGTCGGTTGGATAGAGTTTAAACTCTTTGCGCACTTACGCAATACGGCAACAGTCCTTTGTGTAGGAGTTAAGTTTGTTCCAATTTGATTCTCTTGCGAGTATTAAAATATATAAAATAAGAGGCAATATTTTGATTGTGTTGATTTAGAAGTTTGATTTTTTCACAGCTCCAAGGGATTGCAGACCTGAGAATATGGTATTTATTTGAAGTTGATAACTCCATTCCTCTCTAAGAAAAATATCTTGAGAGACGGACAGAAGACAGACAACGAAGTGATCTGTTATTAAAAAGAACATTGTCCCTCCCTAGATAAAATGGTGCTTAGTTACGAAGCCATCCGATCGATTTTTACTTCAATTTTTTTTTGTGAAATTTTACGTGATATTTATTTATTAAATACTTCATGCACATAAAAGTACAGAGGTGGACTTAATATCCGATCGATATCGCCTATCGAGTCAATTTATATTGCGCCACGCAATCGAAACGAAACGGAATCGGTAGAAACGGAGTGAAAGAGGAAATTGTTAATAGATTGTTAGTCGCAGTCCATATAATCGTGATAATCTAAGAAGTCCGATGACGTTTCTCATTTTACAAGCCGCGATAATTTTGTAGGAACGTCTACGTAAATTCATAATCCTTATGAATTACTATGTCACAAATTATTAATAATACAAACTATGTTACCCATACACGATAACAACGAGAATCATTCGTAAGCATCTAGTAAAACTTATATAACGTATTTTTTTAGCAGTATAATCCGACTTCTTAGATTGTCACGACTTTAGTGCGATCTAAATTTAGATTAGAGATAACTATGAAAATAAATTAAATCTTACTATGTCAAGCTAATATTATAAAGGAGAAAGTTTGTGAGTACTTCTTCACGCCAGAACGGCTGAACGGATCTGGGTGAAATTTGGCACAGAAATAGATTATAGTCAGGCATAGCACATAGGTTACTTTTTATCCCGGGCATATGTTCCCTTGGATTGATTGTCGAATTTCACTCGGGCGACGCTGCTGGCAGAAGCTAGTTTTACTAATATTATACCTAAATGTGATGCAATGTAATGAATACTGATTTGAACTTCTATTTGTATCACATTGTCTGGTCATTATGAATATTGCTACGTAACGGTTGGGCACTTCGATAATTCATCATCATCAGCATTTCAGCCCAAAGACGTCCACTGCTGGACATAGGCCTCCCCCAGGCGTCGCCACATTGACCGATCCAGTGCGTCTTGCATCCTGCGCCTTCCCGCAACCTTAACCGGGTCATCGGTCCACCTAGTGGGAGGCCTTCCAACGCATCGTCCTCCGGTTCGCGGTTACCATTCCAGAACTTTTAGGCCCCATCGAGCATCCGTTCTGCGAGCAATGTGCCCTGCCCACTGCTACTTAAGTTTCGCAACTCTTCGGGCTATGTCGGTAACTATCAATTCGATAATTATGATCAATGAATTAGTCCAAGAGCGAGCGAAGCGAGATCGGGATCTTAGGGCACCCTGACACGGATAGATTAGGTGCGAAGGAGATGACGGCAGCTGAAGTGAGCGCGAAAAGCGAGCGAACTCAGCGCCCGTCATCTCCTTCATGTAAGTTTACTTTAGATCCTGCAGACAGGATTCTGTGAAATTTGTTGCTTAAATAGTAATCGTACTTACCTATTCTATATTAAAACCAATTTCAACATTAAAATATTTAATGAAAGACAAATTTTTATTACCCGGCCGAATAAGTAGTGGTCATTATTCAAAAAGCCCGGTCTATTAAATTATTTCAATAGTTTTTATCATATTACCCACTGATATTGGGCATTTTTCAAATTGCCCGGGCATAATGAATAATGCCGTATTCATCACTTGGGCCATAACATATTTTTTACATTGGTATGTTTTATATGTATAACATGTGTATTTAAGCAACTTATTATTATAATTTTTTGTTTTGTTGTTTGCATTCCACGGTTTAAACAATGCACCTGCCATATTATCTCTTCATCACCCTTGATTGACAGGTAGAGAATGCCTAAGGCATTAAGTCCACCTACCTTTGTGCATAAAGTATAAATAAATAATAAATAAATAATTGTGTATCATTAACTGTCAAAACATTGTTTATTTTTGTATAAACATGTACCTCAAACATAAAAATGATTTTACAGCCTATACATCGCATATTCGCTCATAAAATCATCCTGTAGCATAAAAATGAACTTACCACCCCATCATTTTTGCAGCCGAGACTGTAAACACATGATTAGGTTGGTACACAAAAATTCCCCATGATATAAATTCCTGCACCCTTCATCAAGATTAGCTAAGTTATTACAATCTTTCATAAGCTTGCAAAACATCATAATATTTTTTTTATGATTGGCGTGAAGAGGTTTTTTTTTGCTACATAATATGCTTGTAGAATGTTTTCAGTAAAATGCAAAGCTAAAGGTGGTGGTAGAGTGTGCAAAGAATTTATGAAATTTGTGTTACTAAAAGAGTTATGAATACAAATGTAGATGGGTGGAGAGGGAGAGGAAGGCCTAAAAAGATGATTCTGTGAAAAGTCAGAAAAGTGAGTCAGTGCTAGATTAATTGTTGTCAGGACGGAATGAAATAAGAAATCGGGTTGCGCTGAGCCGAAGTAACATGGGACAAGAGCAGGCAGATGATGAGAGTAACATGAGAGTGTGGGCATTTTTTACAGAACCTTTTAACCATATTGTTAGTTTAAGTACTGATTAATAGGTTCTTAATTTAAATTGAGAGGTGAAATGTAGTTGCCTATTCGATTCCATAGGATTAGGCAAATATAATCCACATTTGGCGTGATGATGATTTTGTTTAATTAAAATGTTCTATAAAGAATTTGAAATCTGCTAAAATATAGCTAGAAAGGGGATGATTACTGATAATATGACGTATCAGAGATGTGTGGAAGAAGACGACGTGTTGTGCCAATCCCAATATTTTGGTTAAGTATAAGAGAATGATGAAATTGGTATAAGTACACAGAAAAGGTTTAAAACAAAATCTTGTCCTGCCAACACGCAATAGAAAGAAGCCTCTTGAAACTGAAGGATATAAAAAACAAGAAACACCAATATCCGGAAGAAAACAAAACTAACCGATGCACTACAGTTTTGCCTGAGACAGAAGGGGCGGTGAGCAGTGGCGGTAGTTTCGTATAAGCCCAAATGCCCGGTATGCCTTACTAAAATGCTCGATAGAGAATAAATATCAAACCTGAACTATTTAAAAGTTTGCGCGCTTAATTCTTATCAAAATAACACGAAGTATCTACCTATGCCACACTTTGTTCGCGCCCGCCCAGAGTTTCGCATTTGCAATTGCAGCATCTACATATAGCTATCTCGCTTACACGCACCGGCTTTTGCCGGGCTTTCAAATACTATCTCTGTCTCTTTCGCTCTTAAAGCGATGTGCCGTATAACGAGTTAGAAACTTTTGCGTCTACAAAACGATCAGTTTGGAAGATTTAAGCCGTGCATGCCTATGAAGTTGCACGCGTATGCGTGACCTTGTCACCTTGCCAACTCTGCAGTGTTGCCATTTTAGCGACGTTGTGAGATCTTGGAGATTTTTAACGAGTTTGGAGACTTTTTTAAGATTTAGGAACAATAAAAACTAGCGACTTTTGAAAATAACGAAATTAAATATTCAAGCAATATCTAAAAATAAAAAAAATTGCGACATCTAGCTAGATTTTTCATATACCTGGCGACTTTTTTTTGCCAAATGACAACACTGCAACGACCCGAGTGCAACTCACTTCAGTTCATATGTCTTAGTAGTCTGTGCTTTAGTTTCATTTGCTTGAGTTGGAAAAGTTTTGTTGTTAAAGTTTTTTGTGTGTTTTCTTAGATTTTCTCAGTGATACAATTGTTTTGGTGACTTACTACAACAACGGAGGTAATTTTACCTTGTGAGGATTTAAAATGCGTTCAAGTTTTGATTGGCCAAGGATAAGATAAAATCTAAAGCTTTGCTCAGAAAAAAACAGTTAATTTCTTCTTAAAAACCGACGCCTAATCTGTGTATTTCTCAGACTAGTAAATCGCACAAACGAAAATTTAATAGATCAGTGTATAAAACTATTTGGATTGTTGGCTGTTCGCACACTAATAAGTTGTATTGCTGGTGCTACATATTTTTTTCGAATGAAGATTCCGTTTGGAATACATCTGGTTATAATGATTTAAATAACATATCTGGCACCATTAAAAGGCACGCAAATTACCATAAACACCTGTGTGCAATGGTTTCTTTCGGTAATTTTGGTAAACAACGAATTGAGACATCTATATCACGCCAGTTATCTGAGGAAATTTCAAAATATAACACGCGCGTTGATAACAACCGTAGTGATATGTTTATTATATTCAATCTAGCACTAGCATGCCTTCAGTGAGCTTTGGTTACCTCATTCACCGCACGACAAGCAAGAATGAAATTGAAGAAAGAAGAGGAAAGAAGAAGATGGATGAATTCACTTTTAATTTATTGTACCTAACCAGTAGTTTATGAGAAAATTGCGATGATACATACGTAGGTACCTACATACTCAGTCGAAAACTGAACTTTCTTTTTTTGAAATCGGTTAAAATTTTATTGGGCTTGCCTTATTTGTGAAACCCTAGGCACGCCACTGGCGGTGAGCCGGACATGTAGCAAGATACAAGGACTAGAGGTGGACTCTTCTAACAAATACATGGATAAGTCCACTAGGCAAAAGATGCGTGGGCAGACAAAGGAATAGATAGACCGACGATATCATAGAGATTGCGGGTAAAAACTGTATCACTGAAACTGTAAACAGATGGAGGCGGCCTTTACTCGCAAGGCACCACAATTAATAACTTAATTTAAAATTTCAATTTGTATGTAGTTGTTTGAGATTAATAAATAATAAATAAGAGAATGATAAAAAGGGGAGGCAACATTATACGGAGCGAAATTAACTAATTTACCAACATAATGCATTTTATTATGCAAAAAGTAACCTTATCTTAATTAAAGCTTTTTTCATGAATCTGTATTCAATAGCTGAGTGCCGCCCACGAGTCCACTAGCACGAAATTAATACTTAGACATTTATAAATTATACGCTATATATTATTCCGATATATAAGCAATATTACTGTAAAGTTTATTCAAATTCCGTTTAGTAATTTCTGCGACAGAGAGGAACAAACATATTCATGAATTTAATTAAGTAGGATAACACAGAAGGACTTTCAATTTATTTCAATGACTCTGGTAATAAAAGTACTTACGAATAAACACAATTTTTAATTTGGGATCAACTCAAATTATGAAAAAATATCTGCTGTTCAGTTTATTCATTCAAGCGTAAATAGAGACTCCAGACAAGTCACATTCTGTGAATGAAAGCGTCGCGATAGCGATTGGAAAAATGTCAAAAATATACGAGATTGTCTTGCTATAGAAAAGTGACGTGACCAGTCCCTTGCATTTTGACATTTCGACCATGCCTTCTCTGATATTGGATATCTCTAGGCAAGCGTGCTTCTTCGTCTACTATATCATCGCTTACCGGTCAGAGAGTGGCCTATAATGAAATTGTTATTGTTGAATTATTACTGAATTTAAATTATTATTTTTTATTATTGGACTGTTATTATTGAATTATTTTTTATTGAATTAATATTTGTTTATCAATTTGTTAATTGATTTGCCTGTCTGTTTTTTTTTTTCTTATTTATTGACTCTCTGCACGTGTCAATATTAGATCCTTTTCTGCTGTAAATAATTAATGAGCTCAACAGCTTGACCTACATTCTTCGCAATACCACAGATTTAGAATTTCTAATTAAATGGTACATTTTGTATGCTAGGCGAGTACAGATTTGGTATAAACATGACGTGTTATTACTATCATTCTGCCAAGCCTTTTTCCAACTATGTTAATGTCCCTATACACAAATGAATGTTTGCTTAATTTGGCCGATATGAGACAACAATATTAACTAGGTATGTGACGACTCTTTCGGATTTGCGGATGAGTTTTAAAAATTGACGTTCGTCGCCTTACAATTTTAATAGGGTAAAGTTTCATCCGCGGATGAAATATTTTGCGGATGAGTAGTGCCTAAGTCTTGGGGTCGGCTTATAGTCGAATCGGATGCAGCAGAACAAGTATTTTACATGAAGCGATTGCCTATCTGACTATTAGTAGGTCGTGAATTCGAACTCAGGTAGGTACATTACTTTGTGTAATTTATGCCATCACCACTTCAAAAACATTTGAGGAAACCCTCATGTCCTAGAAGATTCAAACAATTCGAAGACATGTGACATCCACCAACCAGCACTTGGCCCGCGTGGTGGATTACGGTCCATTCGAGGCTGTGCTGGGACACAAGCATCTCTCACAGAGAGGATCTACACCTACGAGTACTATACTAATTTAATAATAATGTATTTCAACATTAAAATAATGTAATAAAATACTTAAGTATTTTTACAAGCTTTTGTTTAACTTGCAATGTATGTAAGTGAGTTAGCTTGCAACTGAATTTTAAAGCAGTTATCCTCCACCGAGTAAGATGAAATTGTGCATACACGTTTAGTTTGTATGACAATGCATGGTTAGCTAAGTGGCGTCATTCTAAATATAATAAGGCGGGCGGCCCAAGATGGCGGACTAGTTATTTTTTATGCACTGCCATGATATGGGTATCAAATGATTGGGTATGCTGAGAAGAATACGAAAAAGCTTGTAAAAATAAATTGTATAACTGAGCCCAATTACTGACTAACATTATCTATATAGCCCGGTAATTTTGGTTACACTCGCGAGCAATGAAAATGTTCTAGTGACATAGCACCAAATTACTCCTAAACGGGAAAGGCTAGCTTAATGACGCCGTCTGCAATATTGAAGTACATTTAACAGCGCATCAGAATATTACCAACTAAAAACGTAAATATTGTGTTAAAATTTTAAATTAAATGTTTTAAAAAATTGGGGCCATTTGGCAAATAAAACCAAATCTCTAAGTAGGGGTTTTATTAGGTGTAAACGAAGGTTTTGATAACTCAGTACTTGGTATTTCCTCCATGTGCTCTCAATAAAGCTTCTATGCGATTGGGCATGCTGAATACCAGATTCCTCAGCATATGCTGAGGAATTTTCTCCCATTCTTCGATGAGCGCGTAATTCAAGTCACGAAGAGTAATTGGAGGTGGAACTCGTTTTCTCACACGTCTGTCAAGCTCGTCCCAAGCATGCTCAATAGGATTCAAATCGGGACTACTTGCTGGCCACTCCATTTTGTAGATTCATACGTCCTGAAGATACTCATTTACAAATTGAGCAGTGTGGGCCCATATTGGCCAAAAACGGACCAGCATGTTCATTGAGAATCTCATTGATGTATCTCACAGCAGTTAGGTTCCCGTTCTCGATTGGAACTAACGCTGTTCGACCCTCTGCACATACCAGCCCACACGTGAACGGTACCTCCACCGTGTGCCACTTTTTCTTCAAAACATGCTTGTGCAAAACGTTCTCCTGGTCGTCGGTATACGCTTTTCCTCCCATCATGGTGGTACAGCATAAATCTTGACTCATCAGAGAAAATCACTCTGCCCCATTCGTCCTCACCCCATTCTGTATGCTCGCGGGCGTATCGCAATCGGGCAACTTTATGATGCCGTTCCAGTTTCGGGCCATTTTCTGGCCTGTAAGGCTTCAATCCTCTTTCGGCAAGACGTCTCCTGACTGTCCACTCGCTTATTGCCTCCCTTCAAACTTGCAGAAGTTGTTGTTGAACCACAACTCCCGTCTGATGTCGATTTCTTAACATGGCTGCCGCAATGAAACGATGTTCTCGGACTGTTGTGCACCTTGGCTTGCCAGTACCTGGTCTTCTCAGGTTTAATCCAGTCTCCCTAAACCTTTGGATCACTCGTCGGACAGTAGTATGTGTCACGCCCATTATTCTGGCCGTATTTCTTTGGCTGGTCGCCAATTACACCATAGTGATGATTCTCGTACAATCCTCGGGTGATAGAGGCATGATTTATGGGTACGAGAGCCGTAAGACTTTTCAATTTAAGAATTCTTTCACAACGGCGAAAACAAGGATGAAATCAAAAGCAAAACAAAAAACGAAACAAATGTATTCCGAAATTTACAAACACAAAATTTTGTTTTTCTACTTGTTTTATCCATGGCTTCAAAAATACCAGTATTTAAAAGAGTTTAAGTTTGCATAATAAAATAGATTTCATTATACTTTTTAATTTATGAATCTAGGTTCTATGTCTTAGGAGATACTAAGGTGTTTGTCGGCATTTTGTGGGTGGAACTTTTTCATTGCTCGGCAGTTTATTTCAATAATTTTTATCATATTATCTACTCATATTGGGCATTTCTTACAGTCTAGTATTATGAATAATGCCCGATCAATTACTTAGGCCATAACATTATTTGATATCCTTTCTTTAATCTATAAAAATAAGTAGTGGAAGAAACCTCTTAATGTAATGCATCCATAAAAATGAAGCTAAGTCTTGCTACATTTTGTAGTAATAAAGTGCCTTCTATCTTCTGCAACGTTCCTTCCTGTTGTAGCATATAATCTCTGTAAGCAAGTCACGTAATCGTCATTGATCCTGGGTTTCCTCGGCACGTCTTAAAAAGACATAGATTGTGTGCCCTGAGATTCTAAAGCTAGGTATTGTTTGCAAATATTAAAAGTGACACAGTTACTGAGGGAAAGGAATGGCTAACTATTGTTTTTTTGGTACTATCCTACCGCACTATTCCCAAACCTCTGCAACTCCTAAAAGCCAGAATGAACAGTGGCGACCACCAGAAAAGCGCTGAGACAATGAAGCTCGACGAATTCCCGGTGAATGAATTTAACTGTCTTGGATCACGCAACGAAATCAATCAGAAAACAATAAAGGATAAGTAGGAAAACAAAAACAACACACATTATTGGCTAACTTATATATTTACCCATCTAATTTATAAGTTAGTTTAATTATATTAGTATAGACAGATTTGATTGTCGTTGTTGTGTAGAATTGACTGTGTTGTGACCGTTTTGATTTGTGAATAAATGACTTAATGAACGTCAAAACAGCTGATAATCTAACTTTAAGAGTAACTGCTAACATAATAATATATTACAATAATCTTCTTGCTTTGGTGTTTCATATCTACAACTATTAATTTGGGGGTATTGCAGAGCAATTTTTCAGAAAAGTCATATAAAAAAAAAACAAAAAATTTAGATAACCTAGTTAAAATGTTTCACAGTAATTACAAACGCCAGTTAGACGGGGCGCTAACTCCAGATATATATAATGGTTGTCCGCTGCGGTCTCGTGATCTATTGGTCGGGTAAACAAAAAAACACAGCAGGGAAAATATTTGGATATATATATATATACAGGATATATCTGCGGGAGTCGCTAGGGATTTGTTAGTAATATACGATGATCGTTTTATTCATTAGAGAGCATAGATCCTTTTGTTTCTGCGTGTTGTAAACATCTGTTTCCGTGGATTAGTGAGGTTTCTCAAATCAAGGAGAATATTGTAATTGTATATTTTGATTGTACAATCAAACTCCAATTACAGGATTAAATTGGTTTATTAAATACCGTGCGTACAGCAGAAGGAGAAGTATGAGGTCGTCGTCGGTATTATGGGATGAAAAATTAACCCATTGAGTGCCTAAAACGTGGCTCCACGCGACACATAATGGCTTTTCAATTGTTTCGGTAATTAGGTACGGCACAAAACCGGTTAATTATTAGGTTTCTAGAAAGTGTTGTATCCAAATGCCTGATGAAATTATTTCAGCAATCATACAATTGAAAGAAACAACTAGGGAACAAGATTCAATAAAATCAATTACTATACAGACAGGCGTTGGGATTGCTTCTTGATTTGGTATTTATTTCTCGTGAGGAGTTTCACCGCAACAGCGATCATTTTTTACGATTATTGTGAATGTTACCTTAAGTTATATCATTTTCATCATCATCTTTTCAGTCGAGTCTTTCGACCACTGCTGAAAATAGGCCAAGTGTCACCATATCGGCCAGTCTTGTGCGGCTCGCGTCTAGCGTATTACGGCAACCTTAGCCACGTCTTCGGTCCACCTAGTGAAAGGCCTTCTAACGCAGCGTCTGCCAGTACCATACTTAAGTATATTCATATTGAATACTGTCAACTATTACTTTTCAAACCATGTTTATAAAAATAATAAATAAGAGCACGGACGTTACGACTGTGGATAAATTGTAAGGCAGGAATGTGTTTTTTGTCGGTAGGCACCTAGGTGAGTCCGATACAGCAGAGCTGGCTCATATGTGATGCAGCTCGGGCGTCCATGAGGATTGCCCAATCTGGACGAAGAAAAAATATAATATGCTGGAACTGTTTTCTGCAATACATATTTATTAATGAGTAGAACATAACGTTAATTAGCACTAAGGGAGGACTTCCTCTCTGAGATTTATTTGGAAATATTTGTTTCTTGTTTATTTTGGTGTAAAATAAATGATTCTATGTGACTACAAGTATTAGCCTAGATCCTAGGCAATTAGAAAGAGAGAGAGAGAGATTAAAAGAGAAATTGAATTTTAGTTGAAAGTAGAAATTGCTGCAGAGTTGCTTGGAAATACCTAGCCGCTAAAATCTACTGTATTTTTGGAAGTTTGTTAGTTGTACCGATGAAAAAAAACCATGGGGCACACTTCTTGTGATTTGCTTACTTCAGCCAAAGAACTTATGTAGCACAATCAGCCTATACATAATGTTCCCAGTGCTGGGTCAAAGGACTCCACTCTGTAAGAGGGAATACGTTAACGGTACATTATTATTTTCTTGTGCTTAGTGATTGTAGCTATTGTGTTGTGTCTGTGTTAATTAAATGTTAATTCTACTAACGTACCTACACTCTAAAAGGTTGTTTATGTCTATGGCATATCAAGAGTATTTAACACTATTTTCAGTAGACGGCAATCTGTATGATGAAGCATATTCGAGCCGCCTCCTAATATTCAAAACCCAAAAATACATTAGCATAAAGGTTGTGTCCTTTATATATTTTATATAAAAAACCTTATTTAACATTTCAAAAAAGGGTCGCCATGATAACTGATGACTTGCAGAGTCCCTTTAAGCCGAGATTAGGGACGCACTCTGCTTGGCAGTCTCATCCTTTCACTATATATAGCTTTTTATAAAACTTGTGCAAACCGGATAAGACCGGAATAAAACCGGTACGGAAAAAAGAAAATTTCCAGTTGTTTACGATTTACGAAGATTTTTTTTAAGATTCACTTATCGTAGAAAATATATTAGTGGAGGATCTTCGTCAATTTGGAATACCATCATAGGCGTATGACTAAGGAGGGACGAAAGGTGGGCTCAACCACTCCAGGATTAAAGTAAATTAGTTTTTTAAAGCGTTGCCCTTGCCTCCATATTATATTTCTTCTCTGATCTTATAATATCATAATTGAATAGTATAAAACAAAGTTGCTGTCTGCGTCTGTCGACGTCATTTCTGTTTCTTCGCTAACTTCTTCTTAAGCACGCAACGGATTTAGATACACTTTTCATTAATAGAAATAGTGATAAAATTAGAAGGTTTTTGTCCTATTTGGTCTCGCGCAGAGTCGGGGCGGGTCACTAATCACGACATATTATAAAGACCCCGCCGCGTTTGTACGCGATAAACTCACAAACTATACTGTTCGGAATTTCAAGCGGTTTTCACCAATAGATATAGTGAGAAACGCGAAAGGTTTTTGTGTATAATTTGTCACAGGTGAAGCCTCGGCGGGTCGCTAGTCTGGAATAAATAAGATTGCGGTCTGTCTCTGTCTAATTCTATGCTTTCTTTTTCTAAATCAAGCAACAGATTTTGATCAGATTTTCACAAATAGAAATCGCGATGAATAAGAAATGTTTATGTAGATACATAATAAATGATATTTTCCGTGCGAAGCTGGGGCGGGTCGATAGTATATTATATTTAGATGCGAAAATGACTCCGTTTGTGTTTTTATTGAGTTTTCACACCCAAGTCGCTAAACCGATCTTAATGAACATAAGTATAGCCTAGGACCTGAAAAAATATATAAGATACTGTGTTGATCAACATATAGGTACCTCGCGGGCGAAGCCGCTAGCAGAAGTTAGTGAGGTCTAATTGTTTGTTTGTTTGTAAGAGATTATTTCTTAAAGAACGGGAATGATACCGCAGGAAAAGGCTAGTATTAATTAAGATAATCAGCCTATAATATTGCCACTGCTGAAACAGAGGCCTTCTCTCTGGGAGAGAGACTGAGCCGTAATTCATCACGTGGGCCCAGTGCGGGTTAGTGAATGGCACAGTACATGTCTCAAATTATTGTATTAAATAATAAATTAATATTATTAAATAATGATAATATTATGACCTATTCATAATGTTTCAGGATCTGCAATTTGTCGGAAGCAGTCCATACTCAGGATTTGTGCCTGATTGATGGCAAATAATGGGAATAGGTTTGCCACCTATAGGACTTAAACATAGCTGGCAAAATGTTGGTGTACTTATAGGTGGTTTACTAATGACTAGCTTCTGCCCACGGCTTTGCCCGCGTAAAAAGAATTTTATCATCCCAAGGGAATACAAACTATCCTATATGTCCTCCCTAGGGTCTCAAACTATCTCCATGTCAAATTTCATCTTAATCAGTTTTATAGACTCAGAGATTATCCCCTACAACCTCACAAACTTTAAATTATACCGTCATTAATGTAGATTGGCATAACGAAATTCAGCTTAATGATCAATACGCATAATATTATTAGGCATAAATGTTTTGCCGGCTGTTTTTTGCCATAAATACTGTTGGCATAATAATAATGAAGCATAATATTATTTATACGCATAATGATATTTACACATACGGTATGATTTCATTTTTACTGTTCGCTTATATATATTAATTGCCATACTTACATACTAAATAATATTATAAATGCAAAAGTAACTCTGTCTGCCTTTCTGAGACTTTCTGTATGATTGTTACGTTTCCACGTGTTTAAGGCTGAATGGTCTTGTAAGAAACTTGTCATACAATTAGATCTTGTCCAACCGGGAATATATTTCCTTAGGATATTTTCACGCGGGCGTAGCCGCTGGCAGAAGCTAGTACCTAATAATATAGATTTCCAACACAACTTCCAACAAAACCCCCGTCTTCTAAATCCAGGCTTACTCGCAGTATGAGAAGCAACTGGTACCCTATGTTATACTTTAATTCCCCAACCAGATTGAGACGGTTATAACTGGATAAAAGCAGAACAAACCGGCCGGTAGCGGAGGACGGCGGTAAATATCTATTCGCTACAAACTATTTTTAGTTTAGCTTCTAGATGTATTTATTTTTAGTGTAATCTAATATTTTTCGTGCTCATCGTACCGTGGAATGGGTTTTTGTTTTGTAAGTGGGTAATTTTATGGAAGTTGGCAGGTTTTGTATTAAAATATGCTTCGTGGGTGGTTACTGAAATATATGCTTGGCTGGCCCCGTGTTTGCATGCGTTTCAATTCTCGGACTGGGCAAAGGGCATTTGATTGAATGTTAATATGTAACAAGCAATTCTCATAGCCTATGACCCTCGGCTTGCTATCAGTAAAAGGATGTTCGAAACCTGATCAGTAGTTCTATTTAAATCTCATAATAAGGGATGAGCCTATTTCCATCAACCGGGCACAAATTCATACTCCGGGCTGCTACTGGGAAATTCCAGTTGGAAAAACCCAACAATACTTTGCCCGACTCGGACATCCAACCTGGGACTTCAGCAATAGCGCTTGAGATCACTAGGCAAACGAGTCAGTATTATAGTACGAGTCAATGTCACTCTGACGTTCGACTCTCGCTATTGGCTCACGGTCACGAGGAGAACGCGGTGCGTCGCGCGGGTAGGCGGGAGGGGTCGTTTGACACTTCTGGTGCTCAGGTTTCTTGACCGTGATGTAGTTTATTTATTTATTTACACCTTTACTGTGCACCACAAAAAGAACATACAGAACAAACATTTTCAAAAACAAAGTGTACAATGCGGTATTAAGGCTTTGCAACACTGGGTGCGTTCTGGGTCCTGCGGTCCGTTCCTCGAACATTTGGTGCGGAAAATGTTCGAATGACCGGACCGCAGTACGCAGAACGCATTCGGTGTGACAATTTATGCCTTACTGAACAGGGCACACTCTTACAGAAACTTTGGGATAGACTAAAGGAGAGGATATGAATTTAGGGCTGGCAGTATACAATATTATAGATCAAAAAAACTTTTTTGCTAAAAATACTACCGACTTCCAAATAAAAAACTACAAAGTGAAAAATAATGTTATTTTTGGAAGTCAGTGTCTTTTGTAGGTACCAATTTTTTTGCGTTATGGACTTTTTAGTTGTACGACCTAATAGGCAAATTGTTTAGTAAGGTACCTATAACGCCAGAATAGATTGCCCGGATATCATAAAAGTTGAACATAACTGGTTAAATGAGAGATCTGCGTACCCCTTAAGAGCGTACTGGCGTGATGTTATGTTATGAAATGGTATAAACAATAAACAGACATGCGATTGCAGCAATCCCGAGAGATTAGCCATTATTTATTTATGAGTTCCGTTGTATATCTTCGTAGTTCTTCATCAGATCTTCGCCAAATTAAAATGGGACCAATTTTGAAACATACTTTTCCAAACAAGAAAAGAATTTTCAAAATCAGTCCACAATTGACGGAGATATCGGTGAACAAACAAAAAAAAAACTGACATCATGTCGAACATAGAACCTCCTCCTTTTTGGGAAATCGAATAATAAATAATATTAGTAACTTATACATAATAAGGTAGATTAGATCATTTCTCATAATTATCAGTCCATATTATGGTAAAACATTTGACCCATCCTAAATACGGTGCCAATGTGAAGCCCCTTCACAAGATATGCACCACCTATGTGGTGCTTGGTAGTAGACTCGCTACTTACCAAGCTCAATACTGGACCATTCTACACAGTAGGCTATGCAGATGACATAGCTATAATGGTTGATGGTAAATTACCGAACATAGTCTCTGGATTATTACAACAGGCATTGAGGATGACAGAGGAATGGTGTACAAAGAACCACCTCTCTATCAATCCAAGCAAAGCAGTCATTGTTCCATTCACGAGGAAGAGACAACTAGGAAACCTGAGAGAGCTCTCCCTCAATGGAATAAAGCTGCCCTGGTCTACCGAAGTTAAATATCTGGGTGTAACGCTTGATAGAGAACTCAGGTGGAAAACTCATGTGGAAAATATTACGACGAAAGCCCTACGAGTGTTCGGCATGTGTCGTTCCACCTACGGTAAAACTTGGGGGTTAAAGCCCAAAGTCATACGATGGCTGTACCGGACAATGATAATACCTATTATCACATACGGCAGCATACGAGTAGTGTGGTGGCCCAGAACAAAGCTTGCCTCGTGCAAAGCGCCACTAACCAGATTACAAAGAACAGTGTGTCTAGGCACCACGGGTGCTTTCAGGACAACACCTACGGCAGCGATTGAGAGATACCTCAATATCCCTCCTCTGCATATGATGGTTGAATTCCAGGCAAGGAAGACATTACATCGACTTGCTGTGGCTGGACTATGGGATGCCTCTAAGCCAAGGACCAACCATACAAAGTTTGACGGGAATGAAGGCCTGGATCGGATAACAAGCATGTTATCCGATAAAATGCAAACTAGGTTTGTGTTTGAAAGGTCTTTCAAGGTCCAAATCCCTACAATAGAGGACTGGACGAAGGGAATCGATCCACCAGAACAAGACAGTCTGGTGTGGTACACTGATGGATCCAAAATGGCATCAGGTACAGGGGCGGGAATATACGCAAAAGGTTACAAATGTAGCAAAAGCCTAGGGAAGATGGCAACTGTATTCCAAGCAGAAACTTATGCCATAATAACCTGTGCTCAAGAGAATATAGATAGAGGAACCAGAGGTAAATCCATATATATTCTTAGTGACAGTCAGGCTGCAATCAAAACCATGGCATCCTACAAAGTGGACTCCGGACTTAGTCTGGATGCTGTCCAAACCCTAAACAGGCTTGGGAAGCACAACAGGGTAAGACTGATGTGGGTCCCTGGGCACAAAGGAATCCATGGTAACGAAGTGGCAGATGAGCTGGCAAGAGAGGGCTCAGCAAATGACTTTGTGGGTCCAGAACCATGTGACGTGCCTCGTAAAAGCCGCATTTAGGGATCCCGCATTTGCAGATCACAGACAGCAAACTCATTGGCTATCTAGCACCGGTCTACAACACTCCAAGAAATTCCTAGGCTCTACGTTCAAAGCCCGGGAATGCATTTGGAACATGAGCAGGGGGCAAATCCGCTACCTGCTTGGGGCCTTTACTGGGCACTTTGGAACCAACGACATGCTCATGAAGATGGGTCTAACCGCGACACCCATGTGCAGGTTGTGTGGGGAACATACGGAACGCATGGAGCACCTTCTTTGCACATGCGATGCACTGGCTGGTAAGCGAATGAGTCTCTTAGGGGCTGGATATCCAAGACCAGAAGACTATAGGCTCATATCTCCCAGTCTCGTTGTAAAATTCATGAAAAGAGTTTTCAACGAGATTGGGGAGGAGTAAGGTATCTAGGGCACCACAATAGATCCCAATGGGTCGAAATGTCCGAGTTGTTTCTCGGCCCCTCCACAAGATAAGATAAGATATGCACCACCTAAGGAGGTGGTGGTGGTGGTGACGGTCCTGTCAACGCAAAACCTCTTACACCTTCCACGACACGAAGGAGGCCAACAACCGACGCACATACGGGTATTTGATACAAAAAACTGGCCAAAACCTTTTTTTTGGTAATTTTGGGTCAATTGTGCCTCCTAGTTATTTTTCATATTAATTTTAGTATAACCCAATCATTTCTATACCCTTTTCTCCAAAGGGACTTACGTGTGAAATAAAATCGAAATAAAATAAAACATTATTTTCTATTTCAAGCATTATGGTGATTTATTTGTACAATAACTAATAAAAAAAGCATTTAAAAATACACAATGATTTAAAAATAACGCTTACTTTTTACATAACCTTACAAAATACATAAATGAAAAGCTATGTACAAACTGTAACTGTTTTTTTTTCGAAAAAAACCTATTTTTGTTCAGAGGCTATAATTCATAGGGGCGGAAAAGGCGGAAGGTTTTTCTCTTGATATGAAATCTAGAAGGTTCAAAGAACACGATTATGTATAAACTTTAGCTTAACTATGTTTATCTGATACTTAATTTGACGAAGGAAACCTATTTTACGTGTTTTTTTTTGCATAAAAATACTCATGACTTTATGGTACAATTAAAGAATGAAAAAGTGATCCTAACAGTAGCACAATAGATTCAAAATAAAGTTCATACCTGTGCCTGAAGATTCCATGATGGTTTTTGGGGTTTGCACTAAACACAACAGTATGATTAGTCTTAAACAGCAATTGAAATTTGCGAGCGCCGAGAAAACAAACGTGTCACTAGCACAACAGATGAGTTCCGACTGACGTTGAGGGCGCATGGAGCGCTCTAGCCCCTTCTGGGTACCGGTTTCTTAATGAATAGAGTGTCCCATTGTTAAAACATAACAAAGGATAGCTGCGCGGTTACTTTTGTAAAAATGACTTTTGGCCAGTTTTTTGTATCAAATACCCGTATGTGCGACGGTTGGACAAAAATTAAATCTAATGACACGCAAAGAAGAAAGGAAGGAGTTATTAACAGCCCAGCCTTTTAATGCTCCCACTGCTGGGACACAGGCCTACTCTCTGTGTGAGGGCATGGGCCGTAATCCACCACGCGGGGCTATTGTGGGTTGGTGGATGTCACGTGACTTCGAATTTTAACCGGACCTTCAAATTTCAATTAAATTCGAAGGTCGATTCCCTCACGATGTTTTCCTTCAACGTTTTGAGAGCAGTGGTGATGAAATAATTTACACAAATTAAAGCGCCTGCCTGGGTTCGAACCCACGCCTGTCAACATGTAAGAAACGGTTGCTGAATCAAGTCGCAGCCGTTACCACTTGGCTATCACTGCCCACACCACAGCATACTGGCTGCAATCAGTAAACTGTCTGTGTTTCCCGACAGCTACAATCTGGGGGTCTTTAAGTCAAGAGTGAATAGGTTATTTCTAGGCCAGCGTGTTTCACCGTCGACCACATCATCGCTTACCATCAGATGAGATAGTGGTCAAGCGCGAGCCTATAGGAAATAAAAAAAAAAAAAAAAAACTGGCACGCACCTAACACGAACAATGACAACAAACACAGATTACCGGTAGTGTGCAATCACAAATCAATTTACTGAATGTACCTTATTCATGTACGGTCAGCTAGCAAAGTGCAAAGCTTGGCAATAAAACAAGTTCTTTGGACAGTGAGATTTTAATAGGTATTAATTATTTTTCTTTGCTATTCAATCAATTTAAATTACTTTACTTTAATCTTTATTCCAACATCCACACGAACAAAAAACGAAAAATGACCAAAAATAAAAGATTATTTTTCTGATCTTTAGGCCGATCTCAACTCTAAATTATCGCAGAATTAATGTGACAAATTGTCAAGCACGCGTTATCGGCTGTAATTGGCTGTTGAAAATTCACTAAATCAACCACAGCAGATAGAGGTGAGAAACTCGGCCTTAATCTACCAACGCTTTAGAATGTGCAACTAACTTCATCTTTTGGACCGACCGACACCTTGATATTTTCAGATGTAAAAAGTGCCATAAATGGTTTTATTGAAGTTAATATGAAACTTTATGTTAATTAATATTAAACATAAAAGTAACATTAAGGCCAGAATGAGAAATAAAATTATGTTATGAGCCACCATTTTATCAATTTTTTTTAATGTTTTAAGTTTATTAAAATTATTATAGCAGCATTACTCTGCCGTTTATATCAAATAGCTTTGAATAAATTTGCATGTAGGTACCTTCTTACATTTATTATGTTTAATATTAAACAAACTGCTTTTGAAGTCTCTGGGGATAAAGTCAAGTAATTAGCATTGAACACGTAGAGTGTGGGTATGACACTCACTGTAATGGAATGATATTAAAGTATTATTAAATAAAATTAATAACCCTGTGCCATTTGGGCATACTTATTACCCAAACATTTTAAAACATCGATATTTCTACTAATGCAGCTATTTCCGTACACAATCAATGTTTTAAAACAACACACCATGCTTTCCTATAACGCCAAATCCATAAATAATAAGAGACGAAATGACATTGTCTGCGTTTCTAATGCATCCTCAAAATATGTCTTTGTAAATAGATTCTTTACATTCTTAGGCCCATTTCTGTACAATAGATTAAATAGAAAATTAAGTATGTATAAATTAAACTATTTTAGCTGCAAAAAGACTATTCTTGAACATCTACTTAGCATATCTTACGGAGAGACAGAAGATCTCCTGACTGTAACAAAATAATAGTTTTGCTGTGTCTTTAATTTAAGTATTCATTTACCATACCCTTTGTTAATTTATTATTATTATAAGTTTTAAGCACTTTATATCCTGAAACACAGGTTCAACCTAGTTGAGGCAAATAAGAAACTGTCTTCTTTTATATTTTAAGATATTTTACTGTAAAATATGCCTTATGTTATAAATAAACGATATTATTATTATTATTATTTAATCAAATAATTGTATATGTGTTTTTATTGTTCCAATAAAATTTAATTTAAAAATAAACTAAGGTAAGAAGAAATAAAGACAAAATTGTTTATTCGTCACAAAACTATATACATATTAGTACTTTTATAAATGCTAAAACTAAATCCTAGGGAAAGGGTCTGAAAGGGAGGGTAGTTTGTAGCTCACAGTAGCTGAAATCGTTGTCTTCTCAGAACATATAAGCCAATGCTCAGAGTTGCTACAACCGCAGTGCAATATACGTTCAACAAAGTTCGGGTAACATATACCCGGCCACACTGGCCGCGTTATTTTGGATATAAAAACCTGGTGTAATGTGAACCCTATATTACAAGTGGTATTTATTATAATTCGGTTACAACAGAAGAGGTATGCGATTCGGTAATCTTCGTGTTTCCGAATTATCACGAACGTTGCGCCACAGTGTACTCAAAACAGAAGCAAAGCTTCTAAGTTTTGACGCAGTTCATCAGTAGTATTGCAACGAGTAATCGACCGTTTAGTGGTTATTACACCTTTAAACGAATACCTTTTTGGGATTGATAGAAACTACAAAACAACACTTGCTACAATCCGGCTTGGGCATAGCACGCACTGCGATTTTAATTCACGCGATTTTTCTCTGCGCGAATTTTTTAGTACTATTTGAGCGCGATTTTTTTTCCGCAATGCGTGCAGCTTCATACAATTCCATAGGTCACAGAATGGGCGGAAAAAATCGCGCGAATAAAAATCGCAGTGCGTGCTAAGCCTGCACGCACTGCGGATATTATACGCGCATTTTTTTTTCGGCCATTCTGTGACATATAGTCATTTTATGAAACTACATGCACTTGCGAAAAAACACCGCAACAATCTGTGTGTCTCCACAGAATCCACCGCATCGCGGCGCGATTTAAATCCGCGCGAATATTTTGTGTACTATGAACGGGTAAAAACATACAAAATTCGTTTTAGTTATCATTAAGTATGCGGATTATAAACCAAAAAAAACCCGCAGTATAGTGTCCGCCACGTAAGTTGGCAAGGTTTTGGCGTAGTGGGGGTAAGTTCGCGCATATGCCGCGAATTGACCAACCACCATATAGAGCGAACCGAACTAGGACGCGACACGATTGGTCAGACGACCCTTGACTTGTCAGTTGACAAACTGACCAACCAATCGCGCACTCGGAACGGTCCTAAACGTTTTCAACGCCCCGCTTCACTACCAAAGATACCTCAAAAACGACTTCTGCGCATCTAACGACTCTTGCCAACTTACGTGCCGGGAATTATACGTGCTAGAGCCGGTCCACACGGCGTGTTGCGTCAGCATTTCGCTTTTACTTCGTTTACTTTCATACATTTGTATATATACGCACTCGGGTTATGAGTACATCTGCACCTGGCTTTTCTGAAGAACGTCACCAGTAAGCTCCGTGTATAGTTCTCGCCAAACTTCTTGGCTTCCCTGTAGTTGGCTACAATGGCTGCGCAGTAGTAAATCTCATACAAAAACAGCACCGCGCCGCACCTTGCGCATCGAAAAGAAGAGTTCTAAATGAATGAATCAATCTACCTAGCCTTTTCTCAACTTTGTTAGAGTCAGCATCCAGTCTAATCGGATCCATCTGAGCATGCCAGTACCATGGAGCGACTGCCTATCTGACTTCCACAACCCAGTAACTGGGTAACACGTTACATCTTGGCAAGCCTGTTGTCAGATTTTATGACTGAGCAAGACTACAACTGTCAAAGATTTTCAAATGATTGCAGGCGCCAATGGCTTAACATACTTTTAGAGGCACGAAGGTGTCTTAATATGTAACGCCGGGGTGGCCCAGTGGCTAAGTTCCAATGTGACTTTTTCATTTCATATATGTACTTTCTAAGTTTATCTTGGACATCGCTGACAACGTTGAAGGAAAACATTGCGAGGAAACCTAGACTCATAATTAGGTACTATAAGTTTGTGCTCCATTGGTATAATTGCTGCAAGGAATAGAATAAGAATAGAAAAGATTTATTCGACACAGATACAATAGCAACAATTACAAAGTAACAGGGAAGAACCGTTAAAAAAGTACAAACAAGGCGTTCCAGTGCGAGGATAAAAGAATAATTAAATGGATGGTCATCAATCCACGGACCGACCTCAGCTAGCGTTGCTTAACTTGTGGCGATTATGTTAGCAGCTAAGAAATATTAACCACTTAGGACTGTGTTCTAAATAAATATTTTAAAAATAAAACCTTTTAACCTAACCGTACCAACGCGCAACGTGCCGACTAGTTTGAAACACGGGCTATCCCGGGAACGCTTTCAAAGCAATATTAAATCTGATCATTAGTCATGGACGGTTTTGCAGGATAATCCGGTTCGATCGGGCAACTATTACGCACACTCAGCGATTTGGTTGAGGTGACCATGGTTTTACTGAAAAGGGAAACAGTTCGGAAACTTCAGGCAGGTGACATTCTAAACAACGAAAGTAAGAAAGAAACTAGTTTTATTGTTTGTTTTTAACTGACTTCAAAAACAGGAAGGAAGTTCATAATTCGTAGAATTCTTTTTAGATTTTTTTTATTTTCATTTATTTTACCCGATTACTCAAACACGACTTGACCGACTTGGATTTTTTTTTTGTTTTCTTCCCATTTGGTCTCATGGTCATCAGGTCAGGATCTAATGATGGGATCTTGGAGAAATCGAGGAAACTCGTCAAATATTATAGGCATATATATATCGATTTTAGTATTTTCATCAACAATGCAATCATTTGCACTCAGAAAGAATCATTTGGTGAAGTGGAACTGATCAAGAAGACCACAGATGGCCACTGGAACTCCTTAATGATAGGTATGTCACGGTTATAAGATAATATCTTCAATAGTTAATCGACTATTATGAACACTACGACTATTATGATTATTATAAATAAATGGTATTAATGAAAATGGTATCATCGAATTGATCTGATGATGAAGCCGGAAGGTACGCCGAAATAAAACTATGTATCCTAGTCGTGTTTGGGCTTATTGCAATCGTCATGAGACGTACTTTGGCGGCTATAAACGATTTTCATAATAATTTGAGGTACAAAATCTAAAATAAAAACAATAAAAAATATCGAATAACGATAAACACGGTACCAAAGACACTGACTTCGGAAAACAACGTTATTTTTCGCTTTGTAGTGTTTTGTTTTGGAAGTCGATTTGATTTGTTTGTTTGAAAGAATTTTTATCTGTTGTTATGTATTATACAAATTATTGATAACGCCGCTAGAATCTCGTTTACTTGAGACTTATTATGTCAGCTTCTTAATATATAGTCTGAATTGCACCAAATTGGCCAAAGAAAAACAAGCGCTACTGGGGCCCAACCATGAGCTCTCATAAGAAGGTTATTTCCATCGTTCGTTTGTATATATCGTATCTGTCCCTTACGCAAAATGGATGTGGGCCACCGATGCATTGGTGCAATTCACAATATATACCAAGAAGGTTAAGGTTCGGAGTTTGATTCCCTGGTCAGCCAGTGTTATTGAGTTTTTTCTAATTGGAATTTCTCAGCAGCAGCCTGGAGTATGGATTTGTGGCCGGTTAATGACACTTAAAATATATCTAAGAATCTTCGAGATATAATAGTCGTGATGATATGAACGTCAAAAGAATAATCTCTTAATATATTTCAATTTGATAACGAATATGAAAAAGTTCTCAAAACACAATAAATAAACGATGAGTCTTTTTTCAAATGTAAATCAAATTATACGCCCGATATTTCTAGTTAATATTTTAGATTTCAGATGTATGTTCAATGTTTTTCTAAAGTTAATATTTACTAGAGATGTGCCGACTATGACTTTGCCGACTAGCCGATTAATTAGTTGTAAAGAGGCCGACTAGTCGGCCAAGCCGATGACGGATTCAGGGGTATTCGGCAATTTCCGTGAAGCTTCGTTTACAGCTGATTCGCGCCCAGGTCACAACCGCCACTTATGAGCGTGTCGGAACATTTTTATTTTATTTCGCATTGTGTCTTGATTTTTGCTTTTGAATAAAGACAATACTATTATTGTTTATTAAAGTGAAGGAGCTCACTTAAAATTTAATCTTGTCAAAAAGAAAGTCTCATGTATGGTTTTTTTTTACCAATCGGACAATGACGCCCGTAAAATCAAGTGTTATCAGCGCCAAATGATAAATTCTCGTGTTGTGCAGAAACAAACAGCAAATACAACTATTTTTTTTTACTGTGGGTAGGCTTGCGTTTGACCACTATCTCACATGATGGTATGTGATGATGTGGTCGAATGTGTAGCGCGATTGCCTAGAAGTAGCCTATTCACTCTTGACTTAAAGACCGCGAGATTGTAGCTATCCGGAAATACAGACTCCGGCAGGGAATTCCACTTCTTAGCTGTACGCATAATTAAAGTATTTCCAAAACGTTTTGTGCGTATGGATGGGATGTCCACCATGTACCGATTGCGCATCGCCGTACGTCTTGTAGTCCGACGATGAAACGGGCTTGGCAGAATTAGATCATGCAATTTCGTCGCACACTCTCCGAAATGCAACCGATATAAAATCGACAAGCTGGCAACTCGACGACGATGTTCTAGGCTCTGGAGCTTTGAATTAACCAGTGCCTCATTGCCAATGAGCCTCTTGACCCGTTTTTCGACTCTAGTGCATCAAGCTGATATTTGGCAGATCCGTCCCAAAGTCAAAGATGAGAACAGTACTCCATGCAAGATCGAACTTGCGCTTGATACAACTTAAGCAGCTGTTCTGGCGTGAACTACCTCATCAAATAGCTACTAGTATGAACAACCATATCAAATAGCGCCATCGAACACTGATACCTCAATAAGGTCTGTGATCAAATGTTCAACCACATACGATTTCTCCCAGTGCGACTGGGAATCCAAGTAGAAGAACTTAAAAATAAATAAATTAACAATCAAGCTTTTCATAAAATGTTATTTCTCTTAAATATATTTTATTATTAATTAGCCGGATAGTCGGCGCTCTTTGCCGAATAGTTGCCGACTATTCGCCGTGGCTGGATAGTCGGCACATCTCCAATATTTACGTATTTATTTGTATCAACATTGTGGATTCTGATTAGCTTTGAGTACATATTAGTAAAACTTTATTTACACAGCGTTCTTGCTATACCAGCCTGTTACTGTTCCACTGGAGACTGCAGAGCAATGGCCTCTTCTCATACAGAGAAGACGCGAGAATTAATCACCACGCTTGCTCATGACGGGTTGGCGATTTTAAACTTATATTCTTTTACTTCACCGTTGTCAGCGATGTCCGAGATAAACTTAGAAAGTGCATATCAATAATTGGAAAAGTCACATTGGCAGTTACTTGCTCGGATTTGAAGAAACGACCTCAAATACGAGCGGCTAGATATAGGTCAAGATCAAGATCGTTTGATAATGAAATGCCAAACATATAAAATTATGTATGATTTTATTGATGTTTGACAAATAATCTACAAATCTTTGTTCATAATAATTCATCTCAAAGTCAGTTATTGAGACTAATACTTAATTTCGGCAGTGTTGCCAATATCCAATATGGTCTAGTGGCTAGGATACCTGGCTCTCACCCAGGAGGCTCGGGTTCGATTCCCGGTATCGGAAATACTTTTTTTACGTTTCTTTAAAAATCTTATGTTTTGACACTGATTTTTGGCACAGTTATAAATATTTTGATGTGCTATTTTTGAGAAATTTAACTTTTATACAAAGTCTCCTTGAACGAACAAGTGGGACATACAGAGATAGCCTTGACTTTCAGACATAACGGAAAATTAATTACTTTCACAGCAAACTCTTAACAAAACAGCTTTACATTTATTTTCTAAAGATGTGCTCTAGTAAAAATCATGATTACGTATTTATTTTCACTTAAAAACTAAGAAAAATATTAATAGAGCGCTATCTAATTTACTCAAATAGTTTTGTACTCAATGGATTGTTTTTGCGATACTAGCAAATTATACAGTTAATATACGGTTTTTTTTATAATAAAAAAAAATAATAAAAATAAAATAAATTTATTGTGTCAAATAATTGGTTTACAATTGTTGTGTTCGGAATCTTCTTTTAGACAAATAATGCCTGTAGTAGAAGACTCCGCCCCTCCCTATTTTGTATAGCGTGATACTTAACACAATATTTTAAAATTAAAGTTAAAGTTTAGTTCAGAATACTAAATCTAGTTTAACAAAATAAGAATTTAAAAAGAGAGTATATTAAAGACTGTGTGTGTGTGTGTCTGTGTGTGTCTGTGTGTGTGTGTGTGTATGGGCGTGTCTGTCAGTATAAGTGGGTGTGTGTGTCTGTGTGTATGTGAATAATTCCGTACTATAACAATGCTTCTGTGTCCTCATACGTAAGTGGTTTTATCCACTTAACTAGTGTTTCTTGACAATCATATTTTATTTTCGAGTGTATATTTAGCTTTTTATTTATTCTATTATACAATTGAGCTGATCGTTTACTATATTGATTACATGCAAATTTGGTCTTAGTTGAAGGTATATCCGCTATGCTAAACTTTCTTCTTTTCGCGGTAATACCCGCATTAAAGGGCAAAGACTTGTGCTTTTTTAATACTGTTCGAACTATGAACAGCTTTCTGACAGAGAGTACATCACTGATCTGATAAAGGTCCACAGTAGGAAATCTAAGCTTTTTAAAATGCATAATCTTTAGGAGTGCGCGTTGTGCTCGTTCTAGATGGATTAATTTGGTCTTTGCTGTACCTCCCCAAACCGGAATACAGTATCCGAGCACAGATTGTACAAGTGCAAGGTAAACTTGTGTGAGTAAATTTTTTGACGGGCTTTGGTTGTTCGCTTTTACCACTGGTGCAACATGTCTTAGGGTTTTGAACAACCAACTTAACTTTCTAATTCTGGCGGTAACTTGCTCTACATGAGGGTACCAGGTTAGTCTATTATCCACTACTACACCCAAATACTTAACTTCGGTAACTTTGCGAATATTTGGGCAGTCACAATTATTGCCGTATGCACCCTTACATGAATGTATAACGATACCAAACTCATCAGTTGGTTCATTACGCTTAGAAATGCTAAAACATATAAAATTGGTTTTGGAGGTATTTAGCGTTAGGAGATTGAATTTTAGCCATTCAGCGACACGAGAGATACCTGCCTCAGCATGATCCTTGACTTCGTGCCAAGAGCTCCCATAGAAGACAACGGCTGTATCGTCGGCGTAGGAGAAAACTTTAGCATTAGGTATTATCATACTACAGAGGTCATTTATATATATTAAGAAGAGGGTTGGGCCCAAAACACTTCCCTGGGGAACTCCGAACAATACAGCCGCGTCACCACTGATATGCTGGCCAATCTTCACTCTTTGCGTCCTGTTTGAAAGGTAGTCCTTTAAAAGGTCAAGAGCTACTCCCCGAACGCCAATCTTTTCCAGTTTGTTTGCAAGAATAGAGGTAGAGACGGTATCAAACGCCTTTTTGAGGTCTAAAAAGACAGTGAGGCTCTTTTGTCCATTGTCTAGATGTTTGGTTATTAGAGAGGACAGAGCACTAACAGCATCTTCCGTAGACATATTTCTTCTGAAGCCGTATTGCGAGTCGGATAATATATTAAATTTGTTTAAATAATTTAGTAGTCTAGTATTTATTAGTTTTTCAATAATTTTTGATAAAGCAGTTAAAACTGAAATTGGTCTATAATTACTGATATCGTCTCTATCTCCACCCTTGTGCACTGGCGTGATTATGGCTTCTTTTAACGGGGCCGGGAAAATTCCTTTCGTAAAGCACAGATTTGCAAGATGTGTGATGATGGGGACCACTACCATGCTTGTGTGTTTTAAAAACTTTGTGGATATATTATCCCAGCCCGAAGCACTGTTGGACCTAAGATTCATTAGAGTTCTATATACCTCATCACAGTCGGTTTCGAGAAGCACAAAAGAATTAGCTTGTGTTAGTGCATCACTGAGTGGAGTAGGGTAATTCATAGTTTCAGGTTGAATTTGCTGAGCTAGCTCATAGCCTATATTAGCAAAATAATTATTGATGAAATTTATAGATTCGGTGGGGGATGACTTTAAGTTTAGCAATTCTGTATTTTGATTATCTGTTTTATTAGTGTATGTTATAGATTTGATATTTTTCCATAGTTGTTTTGAATTTTTTATTGAATTTGAAAGAAGCTCTTTTTCGTATTTTCTTTTTAACCTTTTTAGTAAATTGTTACAATAATTCCTATATCGTGTGTAAGTTATTTTTAGAATTAAGTTATCCGGGTCAAGCCGAAGCTTCCTTTGAAATTTATTACGATTCTGTATGCAGCGCAATATTCCTTTAGTTATCCATGGTTTGATAATGCGTTTGCTGCTGGGAATATTGATTGTAGTTGTGTTCGAGTTAATAGTATCTGTAAGAGATTGCAACAGGAGTTTACATAAGTCATCCGGATCATTACAAAAAAGCAAATCACTCATGTTCTTCTCTTGTAACTGTGTTAAAGCCTGTTCATAGTTAAGTGAAGTAGTAGTTTTAGGTATAGCCTGTTTATATTTTTGCTTAGACAAAACTAGAAGAGTTGTGAAATGATCTGTGATGGTAGAATGTAGGATAGCAATGGTAGCGGAAAACTTTTTCTTATTCATTTTTAACATAAAGTGATCTAGGCAGGTTTTATCTCTAGTCGGTAGCAAATGCCCAGGCAGGATACCATGAAGAGACAGCATGTTGAGGTAGTTTGTTCTATTTTTTTGTTCAAAAGACTGTTCGGTTGGCTTCGTTATAATATTAATATTTATGTCACCCGCGATAACAATACTTTTTTGTGAAGTTATGGAGTCTAGATGAGTATTGAGTGAGTCTATGAAACTATCAGTATTAGTACTTGATGGAGATCGATAGATACATAGGATAATGTTATTTAATACGTCTAGCTGTAGGCAAGAGGCTTGTGATAGTGAGATTTCCTTAACTCGGGGTTTTAGTGTGCTTTTAACATAAACTACGACTCCATCATTTTGGTTCAGCTGCCGTGTAGTCATATACGATTGGTAGTTACTTAATTGTGGAATAGGTTTATTTGCGTTCAGCCTGCACTCTGTTAAAATAATGATGTCCACTTCAAATTTCATGACAGATACCGTCAACAAGAAATCATCAAAATTACAATATATGCTCCTTATGTTCTGAGATAAAATGGATAAGTCATTTTTGTTTACATTTAAAATGTGTTTATTGAGCTCTGCGCAGTCACATTCAAAAGCTCGTGCAGCCTCTATTTTATCTATCTCAGTAATATTTTGTAATGAATCACTCATTCTAAGGGCATGCTAGAGTACAACGTCATTTCAGAGCGTTTGTGTCCAATGTTATTAACCAAGCTACAATCAGGATTACAAGCATATATTATATTATCTGAGAGATCTTGTCCTCTTGTTTTTTTTATATATTTAGTGTACAATAAGGTATATAGGGTATAGAAGTGTACGTGATTTGTGTATGTGGTGTAACATTGTGTGAAAGTTGAGAGTGTGTCGTATGGATGTATATTGGGAGTATATGTATGCATGTATGAATTGTATTTGTGAGAGTGAGACACAAAGATGTTAGACAACAATAAATCAAACATATTTTTAACTAGATCAACAACTATAGCAACCAGCGCAAAGACAATATAAAAATACAGCCATCCTATATAAAATGAACTGTTATACATTTTAACGATACAAGATAATACTAGTGAGCTTACATTATGTAGTACATGAAAAAAATAGTAATAAAAGCTACAACGTACAAATAGTCATTTAGCTAGTGTTAGTTTGTGGACTTGCTCCTCGCTTTTAATAATGATGGTTGGTGCTTGATCTTCCTTTTTTACATACACGTTGCCGTATGACGTCCAGCAGTACTTATAGGATCCAGATTTAACTAAATCTCGTGCCAGAAAGTGCAGACGGGAACCCTTGGTAGTCAGATGCTCTGATAAGAATATGGGGTCATCTTCTTGCGTTTTAAAGCCAAGATGCTTGCAGCATAGTTTAGATTTTTGTTTTATATTAAAAACCTTAGCTGTTTTCATTATTTCAGCTTTTAGAAGGGTGGAGCCCGTTTCCACAACTATAGGGGATCTTTGCTGTTCCAAGTTTCTACCGCGCACTCTGTAAATGTCCTTGATGTCATATCTGTTGACGTTACAGCCAATCGTTTGGGATAAAAATAAGGCCATTGCTATCAGATCTTCTTTTGTTTCATTATTTATCCTCGGAACGTTTTTTATAACAAAGTTAGTTTTTCTACTTCCAATCTGCATCTCCTCTATCTTATTCTCCAATATAACTAAATTTTTTTTATCTTCTGTGGCTTGGTTCTCCAACTGAATAATTTTCTGTTTGTATTCTTCATTTTGTGCAGTAAGAGATGCGATCGAGTTTTCTATGTTACAGTTTGATAGGTGAATTTCCTTCAGAGTTGAAGTGATTTTCATCATTTCACTGCCATGGTTAGCTGTAAAAAGTGTCATCATCTTTCTTATTTCTTCTTTAAATTCATTTAATTGCTCAGTCAGACTGTCGTCCATATCCTCTCTGCTTCTCTTCATTCTTCTAAATACATAATTAGTCGGTGTTATATTTCCACTGCCCACCAGATTAAGTTCCGTATCCGACGCAGACTTGTTTAGTTGCGAGTTCATAGTGCTAGGAGCACAGTAGTATAAAGGAGCAGTGGTGGATGTCTGTCTGCACTAGCGCTTCTGTGGGGTGAGCGCTGACACACGTAGCTCGCAGTGATGTCAAGTACCAAGCGTTCACTCGCGCAGGAGGTAAACGTATTAATACTTTTGTCTTTTGCCGGTGGACGGAAATTTTGCGTGAGCGAGCAGGGCACTATCAAACAATCCTCAAAGAATTCTTCAATGTTCCACAAAAAGTGCTTGCAGACAGTGAGGCTCGAACTCACGACTTCTCACGTCGTCGTCGAGTGGTAGCGGCTTACGCCTCTAGACCACCGAAGCTATGTAAGTTTTGTCGAATTTGATGTTCCGTTGCTGATACCTTTTAGGATCGATACGTGTGTCATAGGCCCGTTCAAAGGTCACACACTTCGACACAGAGACAAAGAAATTTTTAACGTTCACTTTTAGAAACTTGAAATTGTTTTTGTTAATATCTCCGGTGATAGTCTGTGCACACTTACAGTTTTTTCACTGCTTGTTAATGCTTTTGTTGCGCAAATACTGGTGTAACTTTGAAACTGTTTACTACACTTTAGACAATTTTTCCGAAATAAAAATGCTCTCGAGTACAGAAACACGTCCGCTTGACACCGAGTCCGGTCGGGGGGGTTTTTTAAATCGAAAGTTATTAAAAAACGTAACAACCAATCAAACAAAAACATCTTTATATCTTCAGAATCAATAGCTCAACTGCTGAAGCCAGTTAAAGTATAATAGAGCTAACAATTGGTACTGAAGAGAAAAAGGTCGTATTATTAATACAAGCTAATTAGCAATGTTGGCAGGTTGCCAACCGAGCTACCCGGCTTGAGCTACTAGTTCATTTAGATCCGTATTTTATTTTTGAAATGTAAATTCAACTGGCTTGTTTGATGAGATTTTTGAAGTCATTTTAAGTATTTATAACATAACATCACATCACGACTGTTATCTCCGAAGAGATAAACAGACGTATGCCATTTACCGCATGAAAAAATATTCATCATCATTTCAGCCGAAAGACGTCCACTGCTGGACATAGGCCTCCCCATGCGTCGCCACATTGACCGATCCCGTGCGTCTCAAATCCAGCGCATTCCCGCAAACTTAATCAGGTAATCGTCCACCGTCATCCAGGTCATGGAGTCAAATGAAACGCCGAGCATAGTCCTTTCTTTCTATGACCATAGAAATAAAGGACTATGCTCGGAGTTACCTTGCGTAATCGCATCAGAAATGAGGATATCCGCAGGAGAACCAAAGTTACCGACATAGCCCGAAAAATTGCGAATTTTAAGTGGCAGTGGGCAGGGCACATTGCTCGCAGAAAGGATGCCCGATGGGTCCGAAATGTTCTGGAATGGTGGCCGCAAACCGGAAGACGATGCGTTGGAAAAAAATATATATTGAAAATATTATCTATACTCAATGATATTCAAATAAACAGATACGTGATACACTCACAAAACAATTGAAAAAGTGTTCCGCGCAGCAGCGCCAGCACACATATACACTTGTCATTCATCTGACATTTCACTACAAGTCGAAAGGGATGGCTTGATAAAACCAACAAGAAAAAAAGAGACAGTTAGTGTTTGTCACTTGCGTGTGAATGTAAACAAATATTATTCTGTCCACCAATGTTGTTATCTTTTTCTAACCTCCAAATATCAGAATATTAGGAAAAAAAAAATATGTAAATTGAGGCGTATTGCGTACTTACATATGGTATGAGATTCCTTCTGTTTTATGTGCTTTGGTATCTTAATTGGTACAATTTCTAAATACACACGATGGCATTTTTTTATTCTTTTTTGTTTCAACAAAGCCTATCGCTCTTCGCCATGCGTGACATAAACTAGAGACTAAAGGTCACAATCGTGACCTATTCGAGTCTTCACAATGCGCGTGCTCATAACATATCTGTTTATTTGAATATCATTGATCTATACTATATGTAATTTAAATAATCCCTTTAGGTTAGGACCGATTTGTATTTTGTATGTAACTAATAAACTTAAAAACTACAGGACCGATTTCAAAAATTATTTCACCGTTGAGAAGCTACTATCCCATACATTTTACATGTCTGTATTCCCACGTAAAAGGGGTGAAACCGCGAGGCGTCCGCTAGTAATAATTTAATATTATAAAGAGGTAAAGTTTGTGAGGTTGTAGGGGGTAATCTCTGGATCTACTGAACCGATTTAGTTGAAATTTGGCTTGGAGATACTTTGAGACCATGGGAAGGGCGTAGGATTTAGGTTTGTATTCGCTGTTTTGATAAAACACTATTTACGCGGGCGTAGCCGTGGGCAGAAGCTAGTTATACGTATATAAAACTGTTTAAAACGCGCTAAGTAGAAGATAATCTATTATATTTATCAATATGATGACCACCAATTATGTGCCAGAAGGCGTTGTAGAAGACACCTGAATAATATTCATCTAAAACAAAGGTCAATATTAATAACCACATTTTTCTATGCCTCTACATTTAGCTACAGAAAATTGTATGATTATTCCACAAACTTAACTCTCTTAGGCATTGAGTTTATACTCCACATTAATCTTATCTAATTGTTAGTTAGATTTATGTTCAGGTCGTAAATAATAAGCTAATAGGGTTCTGTGCTATCTTATCTAAATTATGTAGTAATATGTACCAATGATATCAGGAATTTTATGTTGGGAATTTCAAATTTAGTTGTATGTAGCGCCTACATTTTTATTGTATTGGATTGAATACCGCTATCAAATCGACCAATCACACAGACGGAAATCCACATCGTTCATCTCATGTGATTGGTCGATTTGATACAGGTCAAAACCTTTGCGTTGCCGTATTCACTTACGCAATACGGCTGCAGTTTCCTCACGATATTTTCCGTTTCGAACCCACGCCCTACGTCACGTAAGTCAGGGGCCGTTACCACTGTGCCACCACTGCTCTTCCTCAGCCAGTATTCATCGTAACAAACCCACGCCCTACGTCACGTAAGTCAGGGGCCGTTACCACTGGGCTATCACTGCGCTTCCTCTGCCAGTATTCATCGTAACAAACCCACGCCCTACGTCACGTAAGTCAGGGGCCGTTACCACTGGGCTATCACTGCTCTTCCTCTGCCAGTATTCCTAGTAAAAATAATCCGAGCGTCAATACTAGCATTTTAAAGAAATGTTCGCATTAAATTAATGCAATATGTTGATTACATATATTATCAAAAATACCTATATTATTTTCCCTAAATTTTGAAAGTTCAGTGACAACACGATGATATTCCGACTTGAATGTGAACGTTTTCTAAACAGGGTTGGGCAGTATTTGAATTACTTTTAATTAAAATACATAATTGGAATACAAATACGCATTTTGTATTTGTAATTGAATTACTTTAAAAAATGTAATTGGTATTTCATAGACCTGACGCTGAGGTATTTTATTTGTAGTTCTTATTTCAAATACTAATACCTTCAAAATACATTTGAACATAAATACATTTGTTTATCTTAATAATGGGTGCGTTCTGCAGAAAGTAGTTCGATAGCTTTCGAAGCAAATGTCGACCTCTAAATATATCAATCTTTAAAGTTGGCAACAAATTGTCAAGTATCTTGTCATAATCTAACAAATGACTTAATATTGTATTTTAAAAACATATATATAATACTGTATTTTGTATTTTAAATACACGACTTAAAATTATGTTGTATTTCGTATTTTATATAAACGCGAGATAATTTTTATTTTAATTAAAGCAAATTTCACGCCTGATTTTATTCAATTGTAAATATCTTAAAGATATTCATGGTGTCTCTCCTTCATACAGTTGATCCGATTTATAATGGACTGATGTAAAGGTATTCACGAGATCTGGCTATAAGCTGCAATTTGTTATTTCTACGATAGTGATCTTCTCTTAACTTCGCTTATTTTTGCTCAAAGGATACGGTGCTTTTATTTGATAACAAGCTTTTATGTTATATAACTTGCCCTGTTAGGCCCATTTGCACCAATAACTTAGCTCAGAGTTTGTTGCTAACACGAGGTTAAATCAAAAGATACATAATGGAAGATAATAACACGGAGTTTGCAACTAACTCGGGAGTTAGTAATTAACCCAATTATCCCAAACCAATTGAGCTGAAATTTTGCATAAGTACAAATATGGTATGGATGACAATGCAGAAAACACTGAAATCTACACACATTAAATAAAATTGAGGTGTCTGTATGTAATATCAAAATAACCTAAAATCTTCTTCTTCTTTTCGTGTGAGAATGTGCCCTCTGGTATCAGAGTTGATTAAGCCGCCTCTGGGAACCCCACAGGCCTCTGACCTCTGGCTATTCATACTTACATTAACTATACAAGTCCAGGTTTCCTCACGATGTTTTCCTTCACCGTTGCCTGTGATGTCCAAGATAAACTTAGAAAGTACATAATATGAATTTGAAAAGGCACATTGATACTTGCCCGGATTTGAACCGTCGACTTCAACCACGGGGGGTGAGGTCTTAACTACTGGGCCACCACGACAACAACACGACAAGTAAGAAGAAGTTCATAATAACAGCGTTTTGTTGAACGAATGTGAAAGTATATATACAGTACTAATAACAAATACGCAATTTTTAAGATTCTTGTTTGTCTGTTTGTGTCTGTTTGTTCCGAGTAATCTCCGAAACGGCTGGACCGATTTCGGGACTTTATCTGATATACTATAATTATAGGCTATTTTTCATCCCGGAACAATTTACAGTTCTTGTGGGTAAACAAAAATCGTCAGCTGTTCACTGCTGGACAAAAGCTTCTCTAATCGCACGCCATATATCACAATTCTCGATAACTCAAATCCAGATTTTAAATTGCCAGTTGCTACCTAGTCTGAGGGTCTACCACCTTTCGTTGGCCGATTCTCGGTCTCGTCTGCCCCAACAGTCCTAATATCTACGGCTAACATTGCTGGTCCATTGCCACTTCAACTTGTGCTTGTTTTGTGAGCTATTTCTTTGTCGGTTCACTAAGTCCCACTTAGACCACCCTGACATATCCTACTAACTCCGAGTTAGTAGCTAACACAGTACGATTATGAATGATATACCGTCAATTTACCCTCGTGTTAGCAAATACAGTAGGCCTCGCTAATTCAAGACAAACAAGACAGAAATAATTTACATTCAATTGTATATGTGGACTGTAGAGTATTCAAACGTACAAGAAATCTGCGCGTTTGGCATGATATTAAAAAAAAACAACATAAGTTTATTTCTTTCTTGAAAAGCGTGTTTTACTAGCCTGTTTAAAATGTTTGAGCTTCATTTAAAAAAATCTGCTAGCATCGTCCGTCCTGATAACAGCGAGCACTGAATAACCGGGGTCCGGATTAACGAGGCCCTACTGTAACTCTAAGTTAAGTTTTTAGCGCTGTGCGGTGGTCATGCACAATTTGATTCGATCTAGCCCTTAACATAATCGGACTACAAGACGTACGGCAATGCGCCATTGATACATGGTAGATATCCCACCAATACGCACAAAGCGTTTTGCAAATACTTTCATTATTGCGTACACCTAAGGAGTGGAGTTCCCTGCCGGAGTCTTTGTTTCCTGATTCCTACAACCTAGGGGTCATTAAGGTTTCCCTAGTCAACGGCACGAACTATTTTGTGCGCGGGGTTAAAATGCATGCTGTCTCATCCGACAACAAGTGCGAAAGAGATTGATACTGTGATGAGCAGTAAGAAGCTAGTTCTCGTACGAAATAGCACTTTTGCAAATATGTAGCGAAATGATTGATGATTTATTATTTATTTTGTGCGCGGGTTTAAAATGCATGCTGTCAAATCCGACAACAAGTGCGAAAGAGATTGATACTGTGATGAGCAGTAAGAAGCTAGTTCTCGTACGAAATAGCACTTTTGCAAATATGTAGCGAAATGATTGATGATTTAGGACCAAAACGAGCGAGCGCAATTTTATGAACAGACCTTTGGGAGTCTAGATATCATGAAAAAACTACTAAATGTATATTTTCAAAATAAAATTATTTGCATTGTTGAATTACTAATCTATCTGTGTATGGAGGCCGTTCTGCAATATTCCTTCTTCTTATGGTATTTATTTCCGCCCAAAGATGTGTTAAAATTAGTGTTGAAATATGGAACTTTCGACGCTCATAACTTTCAAATATTGTATTTTTTTACTTTTTTGTTTCCATATAGGCCTAGGTAATGATGAGACAAATTGATATCATTTTTTATTTTGAAAGTACACCGACAAATAGTGGAATAATCGCCAGACTACGTTTGTATGAAATAATATTCGACTAGTGTAACCTTAAGTCAAGAGTGAATAGGTTACTTTTAGGCAACGCGAGACTATCATTAAATAAAAACAAATTTAAAAAAAACCTCATACCCTCCCAGCACTGACCTCTATCATACATTGTACACTGGACTTCATACTATCGATGACAAAATGAAGACATTTGATTATCGCCATTTTGGCGCTGATAGCAACGTGAATTAACGTGAGAGTCGCATGGAACTAATATTAGAGATGGGACACAGCTTTCGGTAAAATACTTTTATGGGTTTTATCGATCGTGAGAATAATTTAATACGTAAGAGAAAAAAAAAACAGTTATTTTTATTATGATTAATTTTTAAGTAATAGAATAATTGCTGTAAAGGTTACTAAAAAATATTTTCAGTCAGATTGCAAGCTATAAACTAGTGGATAGCGTGCTAGTATAGTTACTGTCAGATCAGTGAGATTTAAATATGGGGTTAGGATAACAACTTATCCTAAAAACTATCACATTTGAGCAAGTATCTCCTCGCTCAAGTACACTAGTTGTACGCCCATCGGATTCGTGAATGGAACATCATTTATATAATAATAATAATAAATGAGATGGATAATCATTTACAACGGACGTATTTCTCGCTATCATCGCTGAGATCCTGTCTCTGTAGTGTTAAGGTGCAAATAGGAGTGGTATCGCATTCCAGCAAGGTGAAGACTTTAACTCTGTTTCAGATGCAGATAATAAATTATTTGACTTCAAAACATTTGTTAATATAATTATAACTATCATAATATTATTCCAGAATTAATTCCAGGCTCAGGAACGTGGTGATTGGTACAAGAGAGAGGCCTGTGCTCAGCAGTGGGCGAAGTCGGGCTGTGGATGATCATGATGATGATTCCAGAATTTAGTATTACACATCGCGTTTTAACATATTATTACTGATTATTAGGCATTCATATACCTAACATTCATCACCAATACCAATATGTGATATTTAGTTCCAACCACAGATTACCTCCCAATAGATTCCGCATATAACTAAGACAACTTACGCGCACCACACATCAGCCTACTTAGGCTGATATAACTCAGCACACGGTATGATCTCTTTAGTATCGACCAGACATTAGAGCTGTAGGGACGCAAGCGATTTCTAGTTTTAATTCTGTTTAAAAAATAGTTATCAACGGTTTGCCTTAAAAAAATGACGAAATGTGCAGTAAAATGGTGTGGAAAATCAACCAGCCCTTCAAGTTCAAAAAAAGATGGGATAATTTTCCACCATTAGGCAAAGTAATAAATATTGACCAATCTAAGAAAGGTCAAGTTATAATGGTTAACAAATCAAAATTGCACACTTTACAGTAGCGCTCGTTGATGTCTTTTGTGAAAGTCCCTTTCACTCTTATGGAATTATTATATTGCTATCTTTTTCCCACAGAAGTAAAAATGTTGAGAACAATACGTTTTTCGCTTATCGAAAAGTATCGATTATCGATGTTAAATTAGGTATATAGGAGAATAAAATAATTTTGTTAAAATTGATTATTTAAAAATTAACAAATAGTTTATTTTTACTTTGAACTAATTGTGCTCTACTCATAACCAGAGCTCAGAGTGGTCCTGTTTACATAGGATTACTATTAAATTAAATCACTTTAGGCCAAAATCTAAATCTTTTCTCGATCGATGTTTTTCTTTATCATTATTAAAGTAATTATAAAATCGTCAGTTAAGAAATTTTACATAAAATACCATTCTGTTTGACAAATATCGATATTTTATCGACATTTAATGCGCATGACCCGTCACTACAACATGTACCGTGACCTTGAATAGCCAATCACGGCGCACTTGTCACTCCCCGCGCAACCCGTGCCTGCCGCCAAATTTGGTGAACTCGGAATCAAACAAAACAGTAGGCATGCGGTATCTATTGGGAGGTAATCTGTGGTTCCAACATACTACGAGAAATCAATACAGTAAATGAGTGATAAGCCTTGCCAAGACTACTATTTTGATATTAGTGTAATTTAAAAATATCACTAATACTGATATATTAGTTACAATATTGTAATATTTCCAGTCAAATATATTAGTATTACCTAATTTTTAGAAATATCGGTAGTATCCTATCTCTATATGTGTCAATTTTAGTTCCTGATACGCTCGAGCGGGGCGCTTTGAATCAGCACAAAAATCAACTGTCATTTCATATAGTATGTTTAGTCCAGTGTACTTGTATAATAGAGGTCAGTGCCTCCCAGGTATTAAAATATGATAATTTTGATACAAAGCCACAAAACAGCTATTAAACCCATTCCACTTACACACTCCGTACAATACCAAACTGACGTAACAGTGGCACCTGTCACCAACCTAACCGAAAACGATAATCTCACAAATCACCACGCTTAATCCATCTCAAGACATTGACAAACTAAGGTAGAGATATAAGACAAACTTTCTTTAGCTAATTTTCTCATAGATTAAAATAATAAAACCAAATTATTATTATTTTACTTTTTCCCTAATTATTTTTTCTGGTTATTTTATTTTTATGGTCTAGTGGCTAGGATACCTGGCTCTCACCCAGGAGGCTCGGGTTCGATTCCCGGTATCGGAAATACTTTTTGAGTGTCGAATAACTAATGTAATACAGTTTTACTTACACGAAAGTCGAACACACTAATTTAACAGCAATAAAATGTGTACCAATTTTTTGACACCAAAATATACCTACGTTAAAAAACTCGCACTACGGCGTACTAAGCGTAACCCTTTTGGCATGGGCACGCTCCCTGCAATTTATGACCGTAATAACCTATTTTTCAAGCTTTTATATAACCTGCAATGTATGTATGTACCTAAGTGTGTTCGGGTCAATCTTGCAACTGAATTTTAAAGCAGTTATCTTCCGCCGATTAAGATGAAATTTTGCATACCCCTTTATTTTGGACGACAATGCATGGTTAGCTAAGTGACGTCATTCTTAATCTAATATGGCGGACAGCCCAAGATGGCAAGCTTGTTATTTTTTGTGCACTGCCATGATATGGGTATCAAATAGAAGGTTTTGCTGGGAGGAACAATAAAAAAGATTGTGTAAAAAAAATTTTTTTTAAAGAATAATTTTATTTGTGTTACTTTGTGATTGTTGCTATTGTGTTAGCAGTGACTGTGTCGAATGAACGTTACAATTATTTTTTTGATGCGCACAGATTGAACAGACAAGAAAAAAAACCAGAATAATATGAACAATTTTTTTTATTAAAATTATAAAATAATTAATAATTTTTTTTGTGTTTGACTCAAAAGGCGCTTAATCTATTATATTATTTGTCACTGCTATCTCAAAGGTACATTATTGCCGCAATTATATTAAGCAACCTTCACCAACCTGACCATTACCTGAAAATACCATCATTATTAAAACAAAAGCTATAAAATTAGGCATAAAACTTATTGTTTGGACGTTTATCGCCTATATTGCTTTCGAAATGCCTAGGTTTACAGGCAAACCTGGTTATTACTTGGCGACGATTTAGGCAAATATGTGATCGAGAATTATTTATGACTTGTTTGTTTCAGGTGAAATTTATAATTTGGATTGGATTGCTTGTATAAACATAAGTTTTAGTCTACTTTTGGATAGAAGAGGACATAGAGGTCAAGCGTGGATCACTCTACTATTATAAAGTCGAAAGTTTGTGAGTGAATGACTGAGTATGTGTCTGTATGTTTATTACTTCTTCACGCTCAAACGGCTGGACGGATCTGGATGAAAATTGGCACATAATTAGATTATAGTCAGGAATAGCACATAGGATAATTTTTATCCCGGCAATATGTTCCCTCGGGATAATTTTCGAAGTTCACGCGGGCAAAGCCGCTGGCAGAAGCTAGTTTATTTATAATTGTACCTAGTATTAAAAAAACTCCTGAACTATTTGTAAGATACTTTGATTTGATTAGTTCAAATAATAATGTATTATAATTAGTTTAAATAAACAGTTTGAATATTTTAAATATTGATTAGCAGATTCTTAATTCAAATTCATCATAATATTAGAAAATTTAAAATAAGAATGTACTTACTAATTTGAGGTGCTTATTTATATAAATCTCTGAACTGTTTATCAATTTTATTTTAGTATCCGCTGTTTCTTAATTCGATTTTTCTATAGAGAATAAGATTTTTTTATAAATAGGAGTTTCAGTGTTATATCTAATTGGATACCTAATGATTCGAAAGTTTTAATAAATAAATGTATTTTAACTGTTAGTCTGTAACCGGCTTTATGTTGTTGGAGCTCATTTGAAAGCAAAAGAGTATTCAGTGTGTAGACATTTTTTTAAATACACACTTTTCAGTACGGTGTTCAACATCCGATATGGTCTAGTGGCTAGGATACCTGGCTCTCACCCAGGAGGCTCAGGTTCGATTCCCGGTATCAGAATTTCTTTTTGGCTAACTACATATACTACATATTGAGACTATTTTATTTAATAGTCACAGTTTTTTTTTGTATAAAACACAATCCAAAATTTTATGAGTATGGATATTTGTTACTCTTTCAACCAAAAACAACAGAACGAATTTTGATGAAACTTTTTAGCTATACAGCACAGAATAACACATAGAGTATATAATCCAAAGAATTAATCCCAATATATTTTTATCAGACTTTGAAATCACCTACGCTATACTTACACGAATAAATTAATTATAGATATCTTTATCTGATTTAAAAAATAAGCCATTCATTCTACAAGACCTAAAAACCTTCAAACTAATCAAATAATACTGGCTTATTTTACTGTGGGTAGTCTTATTCTCAACAAAAGGTCAGGGTTGGTAATATTAACCGCGCATTTTTCGTTATAATTGAACCCAATATTTCAGACACAAACCGGGCAATTACACCGAAGGAATCCCAACATTTTTATGCCTAATTTTAGTTCTTAAGTATGACAAACATTCAATTACATTAAGAAAACGTATTGCCATTGAAATGTGGTCTTTATTGCTAGAAGATTAAGTACCGTTTTATGTCAAATTATGTCATCATTAACGGCAAATGTGGTGTAAGGAAATGTAAGCTGCGTGACGCAGTTCTTGTGGGGCTTTGAAATGAGCGATGATGGAATGGCCCTTTATAGATAATGGGCATACTAGCATACAGATGCCTCCTCCCATACAAAGAAACCGTGCCTTCGTTCCTAGCGTTTTTCTTCTGATTGAGATGATTATTTTTCTAAAAACATCGATCGCGTTCGGTTCCGTACCACGGTCATACTCGTAGATGGTGTTAGCAAAGACTTGCAAGTAAAAGGGTTTACTCGGTTCGTGAATATTTTATTATTAAGCGACGATTTGTTTTATAGTATTTTTTTTACGTTTTTACAGTTTCTTTGTACCAAAATGCCTCAGAAATTTAAAACCGCGCCATCTATTGACATCCGTTTTAAATGATCCATTCAAATAATCTTTAAAATCGGAATTAAGAGCCCAATATTCCTTAAATTTGTGGTTAGGAGAATTAATTAAAAAAGAACATAAATTTTTTATGATCTTCTCAAGAAAATCTTAATTTGTCACAAAACTCAATAACAAATCTATGCTTATCACGCGATCTAGTTCAATTTATTTGAACCGAAGTTTTCTTTCTTCGCGTTGGGTACCCGTGCAATGGGCCAAGCTGGACACTTTTTATTTGTTACTACTTTTACGTGCGGGCCTTAGACTCTAGATAAGTGTCATTTGATGTCTACGATGCAGATGTTAATGGTTGAAATGTAAGGGATGGATCACATGACCTCTTGATAGTGGTTGACATTCCCTTTTCTTTGATAGAACGCCGGGCCTCTGATAAACAATGTGTTTTTTTTTATATCCTATAACTCTAGGGTTATATTTGGTTAAATAATACAAAAGGTCTTAGAATATATGGTCTAAAAATGCAAAGTTTTGAATAATCATAAATGTTTTTCAAAAAAAATTTTGCGTCCTTTCGGATGCCGTGATTATTCCCAACATTTTGTATGACAAAAGAAAAAAAAAAAAGATAATTGACATTGAATCATATGTCAGTTGATTCTTTGATATGGTCTAATTCATACCCTAGAGTTACGGGATATAAAAAAAACACCTAGTTTTATTGAATAATTTGAATGCCCAAATTACCTATTGTAGATTTAATGAAAAAGTAATTAAACTCTTCATTGGTTCCTCTACATTCTCAAAACATTCGATAATGGCAAAACCTAGCTGAAGATGGACTTAGCCAAGCGCATGAATAAGTCCATTCTCGACCAGTTGAACATCAAAACCAGACTCTTCACGATCTGCTACCAACGAGTCCTAAGTTACTTTGGTCACATCGCCCGGAGACAACCAGACAACCTGGAAAAACTGGTTGTAGTGGGAAAGGTGAATGGAAGAAGACCACGCGGACTTTCACCTACTCACTGGTCTGACCAGAGGCCTTAGTGCGAGTTTTTACTCACGCTCAATCGCGTTAACGTAAACATCATTTTATATTGAAACTGGATAAGCGCCGTCAACGGTAAGGAGAAATCACTTTTTTTGTATACATTTTGACATAAGAGATCGTTTACGTTATTACGAGTGAGCTTGAGTAAAAACTCGCACTAAGGCCTCAGCTCAGGGCCATTAAGGGACTCACCGTGACCACTGCTATGAGAAGAGCTGAAGCCGAAGCCAGTTAACGTTAAAAAGTGTCGCTTAATGGCCCAGTTGAAATAAATACATTTGACTTTGACTTTGAAGACAGGGTGGCTTGGAGGCAACTCGTCGTAGACTCCGTCAAAGCTTTTCAAGACGGGCACGACCTTCAGAAATGAAGACAAAGAATATGAAGAAGAAAACCTAGCTAAGCCTGTTTCACTTTCATTATTAATCCGCTTTCACCCATAACAGGCAATTAGTCAATCTCACTCACTCGCTACTCTCGGGGCCCTAACATCATGAGAAATCTTTCTGCCGTAAATTAATTACATGTCAGTAAGAACGGGAGGATGAAATTGTTTGAAAAGGTACGCCTAAAGCTACGGTCACACATAATGATTACTCGCTGCGATTAGGCACTCGCAGCGAGAAGTCGCTGTGTATGACAGAACTGACAGACTATTCGCTGCTAATGGATTCATTTGTCGCGATTAAAATTGAGCATGAACGCAGCGAATGTGAGTCGATGCTAGAATTCGCTGTGTGTGACAGGGTACTTGCTGCGAGTAGCCATTCGGCAGGTTTATTACGTAGTAAAAAAACCCGACTGCTTAAAAAGCAAACTTAAAAGACTTAAACAAGAAGAAAATCAAGCTGTGCAGTCGGAGGATACATATTCGCAAGCTGGCTGACCAAAACCAGATGTATCCTCCGACTGCACAGCTTGATTTTCTTCGTATTTACATCTTTTTAGTTTGCTTTTTAAGCAGTCGGGTTGTTTTACTTTTATAATTAACTTTTTTATTTGTAACTTTTTACATTGAAACATATAAGTGATATATATTTTTGAAATCAACTCTTATAACTCTTTATTTTGATGCCCCACACGTAAGGTTTAAAAGAAAATAAAAAATGGGGCCCCCACAATATGGCGCCCAAAATCCGCAATTTTTCTATTAAATAATTTTAATGTAGCCAGCGACACTTGCAAGGTTAAGACGAATCGACGTAAGAATCATCAAAATTGGCCTAAGCGTTTGGTCTCTGGAACGCCACATAGGAACAAACATACATACATAGACTGATAAACACATTACCCTCCTTCGGCAGCCGGGTAAAAAGATAGCGAAGAGAATACAGAAGTTTTAGAGATTTTGGCGATTTTTTTATAAATAAGTGCATTTGACAAACAGCGGGCGATCAGCAAACGATTTTGTAGGACCTATTGTAAGTAGGTAGGCCTACAGTGTAGGTAGTTCCGACTTTTATCAATTTTATAAAGCGTTTGATCGCGCGATGATTGCTGCTTCTTATGAAATAACTCTGACGCTCAGTAGTGCAATTCTCTAAGGATACAGCCTTGAGCGCAGCGTTGAGCCAGCTACAAAAATACTAGTTTCGTACCTACTCGTTTCTTCGCTGCTGCTGTTTTGTGCTGTTTCGCACTGCTGTTAGAGCACTACAGTAGTGCTGTTCTCTAAGGATACACGCCCGTGCTATTGTTGAAATTCTCGGGTAGTGACAGGCAGGCAGCGAATTGTCGCTGCGAGTAATATTCGCAGCGAATACACTAGCACCGTATTCGCTGTGTGTGACCGTAGCTTTAGTTGAGCAAATTATTTTGTTCGTTGGTTCGTAATCACCGTGTGTGTTGAGCTTAACAGTCACTAATTGACGAGCTTAATGGAGATATCAGAGAAGTTTCGGAATGGAATGAGAGATTACATAGGTAACGACTGAAATGCTTCTTGAAACAACGCAGTGCTCGGTCACTATCTGGTTAACCCTTCACGGCTTTATAATTTCTGACGGTCTAAAGGTTCACTATCGAGTAGACCGGCTACAGTGACGCGCACCGCGTGTAATACGCGTCGTTTACGCGATCGAGTAACTTACACATTGCAGTTCGATCGCAGCGGCCACGGTAGTGATGGAGCGGTTTGACTCGAACGCGTAAGCGACGCGTATGACTGTGTTTAAGACTTGCTTGCGGCGAATTTCCAGTGTTGCGTCTTCAGTACCACCGAAGCCGCTCTGCTCGGAAATGAAGCTCAAACAAAATTATCATTTCTAAAACATTATGAACTTATTCGTAATTCACATGACCACTATAAAATCAGCCAAAAGCATTTTCTGCTAGTCTATAAGTTGTAAAGTTTCATATTCTAAAGGGTCAAAATCAAGAGTAAAGGGTCAAGTTAGTGTAACCTATCTAAGTATACTTAAAAAATATCCCTGCCTAGATGAGTAATGATGAACAGATTGTGCATTACGCCTCGGGAGAGAGCAGCATAAGAGTACGTGAGAGAGGGAAGGCGTGAATTGAGTTGGGTTGGACCCCTACAAAGTGGACCCATGACCTAGGCTATATTCGCTATTTGTTTTCAGTGCAGCACCGGTCGTTGTAGCAATGCTTGGGGAAGATGAACCTCTATATGAGGTACTCATGGTGAATTTTAGCATAAATTCAGACCTCGTTTCGTTAACGCACCGCTGTGTCGCTACTATTAGCCGTTTGTCGCACTAGATAAGCGATACAATCGCTAAGTATTGAATTTGCATCGCTTCTAACGCGCAACATTTTCAGATAACATCGGGTAGGTAAAAGCAAAATACTACATCACGATCGTATCGGTGCTGTATCGCCATATTACTAATGCAGAATCGTAGCACCGTGGGCGAAGGGATAAGACAGTATCGCGACTGTATCGTGATCCTTTTGCGCTTGTATCACAGCAAAAAATCGACTGCGAGGCGTTAAAGTTTTCCAGTTAAGATCGTGTTCTCTCGTTGAGTGAATGTAGGTTAAACGAAACGATGAAAAACAATGATGAATGTTAAACACTCTATGCTCAAGCCTGGTAGTGAGCTGCTATTCAGGACGATACTTATAACTATTAAGCTACTAATACAATAATATTGTAGGTAATTAAAGTTTAGAATACCTTGTACCTAAATTCGACAAAATAATTCCAAATTAAAATAACAAACACAAAATTATTGTGTAACAAAGCCCAAGCAATCGAGACCGTTGAAAAAATAACTTCAATATTTCTCAGAGGGCATCGAACTGTAATGAAACCCAGTAAATATAATATTAAAATGTCTGAGTGTGGGTACTTGTGTAGGTATGCGAGATGTCTTCCTCGTCAGTGTGAGTATGCTATTACAATTCAATCAGGCGTTAGCGATTTGACATCTTCTCACTTACAAGACGATATTAAGATATTATTAGGATCTTATCCAGAATGATTCTGGAAAAACATCGAACCTTTTATTACCTTTACATTGGGCGTCTGTTTTCAGCAATTCCTAAAACAAAATCTATGACACATGAAGAATCTTGGTATTTTTTTCGACATCGATAAAATCTTATGTTATTACCGTACTTCTGCTGTGGGCAATAAAAAAATATGGAGGGGGAATTTATTCAGACAAGACGGCAGGTAAGGTACCTGAGTTACTTAGTATGAAAGTACTCGGGGAATGAGCTTACGACGTCACATATACGTGCCTAGTTACGTCGTAAGTATTTACGTAAGTATATTTTGAGCACTCGTATGATTGTCTGTACACACTTACTCGGTTTTTGACAGTTGGAAATATTTAACAGGGTCTGTTAGTTTTCCTTTTATAAAAATTTGGTACAAAGATTTTGCTTTATGAAAAAATTTGGCTATATGAAAATATATCTAGTTACAACTAACTATTTTCATCACGGCTGATACGAGAAACAAATTCTTTTTTCTCGTCGGTGTCGTGGCTAAAAAAGTTTTGCAGATAATGATGACGTGAGGAGAAGAGGAATTAGGACACTCCAGCCCAGCCCCTTGAAATCCATACTATAATTGCGAAAGCAACTCTGTCTGTTTGTCAGTTGGTTACCTTTTCACACATAAACCGCTGAACCGATTTAGATGAAATTTGGTATGGTGATAGGTTGAGATCCTGGGAAGGATAGTTTTTCCGGAAATCATCGTTAAGGGGGGTAGCAATTTTGTATTGAGAACCAATATTTTCTCAAGTAAGGCGACCGGGGTATTCCTCAAAGCAGCGCATCAACTTTCAAGCTTACCAAATGAAACGTACCAAAAGTATTCCTCGAAACGCACCAACGATGGAATATGGAGAAGACCATAAAGGTTTGTAAAAAATGATATAGATAGACGTTTTAAAATTCAACTGTCGTTTTCAAATAAAGGCTATGTGTAACTTTTGGGGATAAGTTTTATTTTTCTGATCTTTATCTACCAATCCTTCATGCTCTTCTCTATGTTTCATCGTTGGTGCGTTTCGAGGAATACCACAGGCGATCCACACACCTACAAAATATAGGCTATTCGAAGTACTAATGCTACGCAGTCGATGTCGGAGGAAAAGCTAGTTAACCAATATTAGTAGCGATTTTGCAACTAAATTGGAATCCAGATACAGCTGCATATAAATATTTTACTCGTAGCGACCGCCTTTCTGATCTCCCTAACGCAGAAACTGAGTATTAGATACAGTTAGCAAACCGCTTCTCTGCTCCACTACACTTCGCTGATTAGTAACAATACATCAATACAGACTTGATCACATTATCGCTATTGTCTTCTAACTAAACCTGAGTAGATCGTGTCACAATTACCCATTTTTGTATCACTAATACCGTAAGCTTCTCATTAATATTATTGTTCTTAGCTTATTAAATATTGATCTGCCAGATAATTTACTTAGGGTTGATTAAGTAGATACTAGAGAGGCATGTGTAAGAAAATCTATGTTGTTGTATGTTGTTGTTTTCGATTTATTATCATCATCATCACCAGCCTTATAATGTTCCCACTGCTGGGACACACGCATCCTCTTTGTGAGAAAGGTAATGAGCCTTAATCTAGCACGCAGGCCCAGTGCGGGTTGTTGGATGTCACATGTTTTCGATTTATTATCATTTGGTCATTTTATTATCATAACCATTGGCTGAAGCAGTGGGCCCACTCTTCTTTAGGGATCTCTTCTACGCTTTTTTCAAACGCAGCTACGGCATCTTCTGCTGCTGATCCAGCGGAGGTTTGCTTGTCGCGCCCTAAAACGAATAGGCGCTGACTTGTAACCAGTGGCACGGGATGGGACTTCGTCATGAAACACTGAAAGAAGTCTAAGTATTATATCATTGTTGTTGAGTAAGACCGCAACGAAAGTCGTAATAATTAATCGAGTGAAAATTTTATTTCGATGCATGACACGAATTCATTACACATTTACAGATTCCCAAAGAGTTCAATATACGAAAAGAAAAAAAAAAACAAACCGCTTTTGTTTGGCCTAATCTAAAAACTTTCAGTGTGACCCACGTAAAAAGGAAAAATATGTTGTGGTGGCCCAGTGACTATGAACTTGCCTCTCATGTTTAAGGTCCAGGGATCAAATCCAGGCAGCAATGTGTGTTTTTCAATTCAATTTGTTGACATTGGCGAAGGAAAAGGTCGTGAGGAAACCTAGACTTAAGTAAATTAATTTTATTCGGTAAGTAATTCATTCATTCATTAATACTCCAACAGACAAACATTTACTACCCCAAAATAAAAAGCCTATATTCCAGTAAGAAGAAAAAAATCACGGTTAATACGATACGTCATAAAGTAGGGTTCGGGCATAAAAACAGCACCTGTTATTACGTACAGCTTAAAAAATCAAAGAGTTCTGTTCCACTAATCTATATTTTATTTAGACATAGAGAAAGTAATTGATGGTCTTCCCCTGACACGACTGTAGGGTAGACCACAATACTGTTCTCGGAAGCAAAAGAGGAGTATCTCAAAAAATCCAATTCTTTTTTTATTTTTGCTTATTCTGCATCAGATGGACTTAACCTAATATCCGTGACATTATTGCAACATTTAAAAAACACTATCCATACCCATATTAATTTACAACGCGAAAGTAACTCTGTCCGATTGTTTGTTACGTTTTCACACCTTCGCCTCATAACACCCATTTATGAAATAAGCATTTGAAGTTGAGTATATTTTGTCAAACTGTAGTTTAGCCTGAAAAGCTGTCAAAATTTGTCACTAAATTAGGGTTTGACACGTGCTTAACTCCGAATACTCAATTCAGAATTCGGCCTATAGCCATAATAATATCCGTCCGTTGATGGGCGACCGTTCTTGAGATACTGAGACGCTTTCGTCCCTCGGCAAGCACGTTAAACCGTTGGTCCCGACCGCCATTTATTGTGTAGATCTTAGATGGTCGTAACGGGCAGTCAGAAGCCTAAAATCTGTCATATCTCTTACCAAGGGTTATCGTGTTACTGACTACCCGGTTAATGGGTTATGGAGGTCATAAAGGCTTTTCGTAAAATACTGGTGTCCACCTGAATCTGGTTAGACTAAAAGTCAACCTCAATAAAGTTGGGAGCAAGCTTGGTTGGTTTTCATACTTGCGAACAAAAACTAGTTTTAAATAAATGTCTTTTAAGTGTCTCACCGTCGATCACATCATCGCTAACCAACAGGTGAGATAGTGGTCAAGCACGATCCTACAGTATAAAAAAAACGCTTCAGCAGGTGTGAGTAGTACCACCTTAGAAGGACTAATATGGAACTTATTGGTGATGTTCTTCTGAAAGGTCATTAGTGCAGTGCTCATAACTGGCGTGCGTATATGACTAGATGTATGAACGTAAGTGAAGCAAAAGGAGTATGTAAGGATCATATCAGGTTCTATAGTTTCTGCCTACACCATGGGCAAAAGGCTTGAATTATTGTATGTATGTAAATACTATTATTAAATATTTATAAAATATTTACCTTTTTACTCGAAACTCACGTTGAATGAGTTACCACGTATTGTTTTCCTTGGGAATTGCGTGTTTCTAACTGTTTATATTGTTTGCTGGCCGCTTGATTAATTGCATCGTCTTGACACGCTGAATCCACTGGACTGTGCCGAAAAAATCTATAGTTTGAGTGTACCCTCTAGGTAATCTGTTAAGCCCTTAAAGGACTGAACTAGTTTAATATGAAATTGTTATACCTTCCTTAAAATTACAGACTCAAGCCCTATTAAGCGACCATATCTATTTATTTATTTAAAATTAATTTGATGTTCGTTAGTCTCGTTAAAACTCAAAATGGTCTTGATCGATGTAAATATTATTATTTTTTTGTTTCGTCAACAGGAATGATTTTAAAAAAAATTGGGAAAAAAGTGCTGAAATTCTCGTAAAATTTAAAATTGGTGATTAAAATTTGTTATCAACAGCCAGTGGATCACGAACCTGTTGACGTAAGCGAAGCCGTGGGCACTGATAGTCACTCTAAACGTTTCATTTTCATGCTAATACTGTCTACCACATTACCTCAAAAGCAATCTTTGTGCACGGTTGGCGCAATGGTTGAGCGATTGACTGCTGCGCTGCGTGTCGCGGGTTCGATTCCCGTACGGAACAAATATTTGTATGACCTACAGATAGTTGTTCCGGCTCTGGGTGTTTGTATACGTGAGTTTATATGTTTGTAAACGCACCCATGATACAGGAAGAAATTCCTACTGTGGGGCAACGTTTTTTTTTTGTTTTGATTGTTTAGGTCTATCAAGAAGACGGACTAGTGGCAGAAACATCTCACGTGGTAAGAGATTTCGATGATGAATATCTCTAGGATTAAAAAACTGCTACGAGTCTTCAAATCCCAGAAGTAACCATTCATTCTTGCCTTGAAGAACCCCAGGTTGTAGGCATTAGGGAATCAAAAGTCGGCATAAACGATGTTGTTGTGAGTCCTGCTTGCCCTAGATGGTGACTGATGGTGCAATCATCAATGGAGTTTTCCTGCCGATCATATAACGAACGATAAAACGATTAGAGTTCAGTCCATCTTTTTTTCTTTTTTATCATTACTCTTTGACAATCGGTCCTGGACTTTTGAAAGTCGTACCAGGGGCCGAAGCTACCACGCAGAGGCCTTGTTAGACAAGTAGCATGAAATGTAACACCAAATAACAATTGTCCTTGCATGCATAACGCAAGTGCACCCGAAGGCAATACCCGGCTAGTACATGACTATTGCAGAGTATGGGGATAAAACACATTGGACTATGGGTTTGGGAGGTTCAGTGGATCGATTACATAAAATGATACAAGGACTATCGGCCCCTGCCTGACCACTGTTGATCTACACGGCTATAAAATGGCAGGGGTTGACCCCCAAATGGGCCCCCATTAACGGTCGCTAGCACTTTAGTGACGTAGCGCCAAGGCGGCAACAAATACGGAGGTGCTTGAGGAGTGGAGAGGTATACCATGGCTATCAGGACAATCCTCGAAGTTCGGTCAAGATTCCTACCAGCATCTAACTAGATTATATTTCTTGCGAATCTCCACTCAAGCTAGCCAATTAAGGCAAGAGAGAGGTGGGAGTTATGTTCCCGTCAGTGTTCACTCCAACCAGCCAATAAAGAAAAGCCGGAGATGAGGAACAAGACTTCGCCCGGAAGATCGGGTCCATGGGATCGCTTCTAACCACCAGCTTGCCACAATGCTGCCTTGTGGATTGTATCTCTCAGTTTGGTCCTTCACTCAAGGCATTCTTCGGCAAAGTAGAATTTACCTATAGACCTAAGGTTCATTGGAGCGCGCAAGCCCCAACCCGTTTCAAATATGCAAACATGTTTATTACAATTAAATGAGGATTTTAAAATGCCTTTGATATTTATAAGAGATACTCGTAAAGATAGGCCAATCAGTAGTGAACATTTAGATCGTGTTAAATAAAAAGAAACAACTTCCGCTAGGATAACGGATGCCCAATCAACAAGTCTAAAGTGTGCTTTTTGCGCTGGAATCAAAAGCATAGAACTTTTTCTGTTAGGTATCTGAGGTACAGAGAGGATTTTTGAGTTTAATCTTATGCATTAAGATGATGAGTTTTGAACATTTTGCATATTGTGAGGCAACCTCCTTGCCTATTATGGCAACAGGTAACTATTATTGCAAGGTGATTAAAATCAGAAAGCAAGGAAAATATTTGAATATGTTTTTGTTTAGCTTCGCTTGTCAGTTCTGTAAAAGCCGCCTTGGGGTAGGCATGTTGTTGAGGCAATACAAGTTAAAAGTAATTTTTGCTTATTATTTGAGCTCCCTGAGCTACCCCCTCACAGTATTATCAATTAACTCCTTTGGCAAGACAAATTAGAGGCTTATAGGAGTTCTATTTGCCTTGTTATCAGTAATGTGTTGAGTACCTATGAGTTACTGAAGTATCTAAACTGGCCTATACAAGAATTTGATTGAGTCTGATTGCACGACTCAATCAAATAAAACACATACGAGAAGGCTTTGCGGTCGAAAATTGTTTTTGTTTTTCTTTTTTGTTTAATACAATAAATGCAATCAACATGATGTTGTGCTCTTTTTTTTTTGATATTCCAAACTAATTTGGTGTTTCTTTTTTCGTTTTATTTTCCAGTACATTACACTTATTGTACAGCATAACACCTGTCTAAAACCTTAAAAGGTTTATGTGACAAAGTGGATTTTAACGTTATTGGAAGTGTTATGAAAAAGGGGTTAGTTAAAGTAAGGGATGCCTGAATGATAGTCCATGGAGTTCCAGTTAAGGATAAACTTTTTTCAAAAATAATTATTTTTTAAATAATAATTTAACTTAAGGCTAAAATCATTAAGAACAACTTTATTTTATCAAAAGCAAAAAGCTTCAGTCTTTCTTCACGAAGTTAAAAACTTCTTAAAACCTACATTTTCAAGAGAATATCACGAGAGATCAACAGAAATAGTACTTGTATTGAAATATAATCTAAATCTTCTATTAATGCATCATATCTGGTTTCATATAAGACTGTTGTCCGAACTTTCACGTTCCCTCCTGTAACAAAACAAATGTTATTTTATCATCAATCAGCCTTATAATGTTCCCACTGCTGGGACACAGGTATCCTCCCTGTGAGAGTGGTAATGTTATTTAATACATTTTTTTTTTGCCGGACGGATTGTAGGGCGACGATTTTCAGTGACAATAATTTGTATGAGGTTTTTCTGATCCAGAGTTTAATGTGAGAAAAATCAACAGCTTTCTTTAATACTAACCTTTTAAAGTTTTCACCATCTTCGAGAGTCTCCGGTAGTTTGCAATCCATGGTTTCCGGTAGCCAGTAGCAAAAAGCAGCTCCCAGGATTGGAGCTATACCAAAACATAATGGAACTACCCAATAGGCTATTTCGTTGACCTGAAACCAATTAAATTATTCATACTCGTAAATCATCGTTATTGGATATCAAAAGAAGATAATTTTGATAATAATAAGGAAATAGATGTCTTACTTACATAGTCAATTAAGAACGGTGAAATCATGCTGCCTGATTTAGATGAGACATTGCAGATGGCGTATCCAATATTCCTGACGACTGTGGGAAACAGTTCTCCAGTGTACAAATTGCCTGTCAGAAAACTGAGCGTCAAACCAGTAGATCCAATTGAAACGACTATTAATTTGGCAGTATCGTTTTTGTAAAATGGGATGATCAGCAGCATGCTTATGCCTGCCACAACATTGGAATAAGCCATAACTTTCAAACGAGATACTCGGGGTGTCAAGAAGTACGCCAATACTAGTGCGGGAAATTGGGCAAGAGCTGAAACAAAATGAAAAAAATTATAGATCGGGCTGGAAAATCTAGCAGTTGTATTGGCAAGACACTTTTTTGCATATTTTGAATTGCAATATCTCCTAAAAATTAGAACCTCGGTTCATTATTATGCGGTTTGCGGCAAATGACGTTGTTTTTTATGTTGTGAGCTGATTGGATTCTAAAATAGTTTTTTTTTTTTGTGATTTTTCCTTGTCTATAGGGCCGAATTAGTTCAAATTCACATGAAATTTAAGGATAATTGAGAACTCTTTTGAGAAACTATACCTGAGATTGCGAGATTAGTTAAAACACTGTCACTCATGTGGCCAAGGTAGTATTCAGAGCCAAAGAATACCAAGCCGTCTTTAAACCAATTGTAGGCAATAAACATCGTCCTCATCCTCATAGTTGGTGTTCGGAGCAAATCCGTGATTCCGTAACTCTTTCGTTTGGTTTCTATATCAAAACTTTTGGGGGCCGTTGTCAATAACTTTTCATGACTTTCTATTGCTGCGTTTACTATTTCTGGGGATATTTTGTTCCACTTAGCAGCTTTCAACAGTACTTGGCGTGCTTCTTCTACCCTCCCGTGTGCTAACAACCAACGTGGAGACTCGGGTATCAGCCTGACGAACAAATTTTTTAATTATTGTATTTGTATTCGGATTATAATGTTTAATAATGTTCAACTATTAAAGGAAAATGGGTTACCAGTAGTAGGATAACAGCAAGAAAGATGGAAGGGTGATCATAAACCAATATCCGTCCCAAGTCCTTGTGAGATATGAAAATCCAGGCACCATTAAAAACCCGAGTGCAAAGGAAATTTGATACAATATGAGAACGCTCGAACGGTAATGAACGCTGACAATTTCGACCACTGAAATTAAATTTTACAATTATTGAAATGTATTATTTGTTAGATGAACATAATTTAAAATTTTGAATATGTCTTTTACTTACCGATTGAAAAACCAATAAGCATAGTTCCACCTGTAGCAACGGCTGCCATTAATTTGCAAAGTAAAAATAATTCAAAAGTCGGCATGAACGATGTTGTGAGTCCTGCTAGTGCTTGAACTAATAGTCCAATCATCAATGGCGTTTTCCTGCCGATCCTACAATAAATGACCAAACCATTGGAGATCAGTCCATCTTCTTCGTCTTTTGATAATTGCTCTCGTTATTAATGTACTCACCTATCAGCAACTATTCCAGAGATCATATTGCCAGCGAGAATACCTGATTGCGTTAAAGGTTGAACCAAGCTCAGGAGAAATTTGCGATCGCATACCAAGTCCCACTGGAAAATTAAATTGACACAATTAGTTATCAAATTATATTAATAATCATTAAAAGAATAGTCATCATTGAATTACCTCACTTATGATAGTAGACTTGAAATTACTGACGTCGTAAGTGAATTTCTCGCATTTAACTTCTGGTAAGGTCTCGTTTACTTTAACATAACAAGCATGCATCATTGTGTTGTTGGGTTTAATCGGCGCCGGAGAAATACAGGTGAAATCTTGTCCAGGGGCAATAACAGGTATAGCGAGTTCATGCCACGCGGCAGGCATATCTACTATTGAAAGTGCCACTGTAATTACCAGTTGCCATATTCCAAATCGACCCATTGCATCCTGGATAGGATCTCGTTGATTGATACCTGCAACAAAAAAAAAAAAAAATATCTGTAGTAGGTTACGAAAATGAAGAAAATGTTTTTTTTACTTCTATCCAAAAATTCATCGTATTCCGAACAAATACTTTCAATGCATGTGTCTTATTTGCCTGTGTAACTGAAAACCATCTACAATAAGAATTACTCACCACTTTCTGAAGGAGACCCCATTATTGTTGACTTGTATTAAAAATATTCAAACGCAAATAAAGCACTTTGTATTTAACCATTCGAATTTTCTGAATTATGACGAACTGCAACCTCCTTACTCTTCAAATTGTCGTAAATAAATGATGCTCGCCACTCTCCGTCCAACCATTATATAGGAGTGGGCACAGTTGTCGTACGCACGTGCAGAGTGTAGATTAAATTTTCGGCAATTAATCTTTTTTTTTTTGTAAATCCTATATTACCATGTTTTTCCCCGTTATGAATAAATGGGAAAAACATGGTAATAAGGTAAAAAATTGATAACAGTATACTGTTATCATTTATTTATAGCTTTTTCCTTCTTATGCATGGCTCGCACATATTTCATCAGCCCTAGTATAAGGTCATGACTTGCTGACGCACGGCTTTGTTTGCTAACCTCAGCACATAATTATTTTATTCTTTTTCAATTACTGTTTAACCGTCGTGGTTTTTCGCAAAATTTTTAATTTTTCTTTTTATTTTAAACTTTTTAGAGAGCTAGTTTAATATCTATATTAAATCGGATTTATATAAAATTGGACTAGTAGTTTTGGAGAAAATGGCAACATGGATATGCACAAACATCCTCTCACCCCAAACGTATAAACGTCTCCGTTCCGTCGAAAAAAGTCGCAATGATTACTTCAAGTATGTAATTCTACTTAATTAGGTGAGTAAACAAATTTAATCATCCTTGATTAAAGTTTTCCTGCATCCTACGTTTTGAACTCGATCGTCGTGATAGGGCGAAGTCTGTATAGTGAAGTGCCTCCCAAGTAACATTTTGGTGATAAGAATAAGTGCTACATGAGTTATTTAAGAGAATTTTAAGAACCTAAGGTCCTATAATGGCACTAACATTCGGTGATATAGCGCGTTTTAACTTTCTTATAACCCTGATTTGGGCCCACGATTTTAGAGCTTAAAGTGATTTAATAGTTGTAGAGGAGTAATAAATGAGTGACAATAAAGAGCTACAATAGTGCTATTGAAGCAATGCTTACCACATTAAGTGTATTATAAGCTATACAAAGGTTACAACTGCAAGATAAAGTAGTAATATAGTTATGAAATCCACCCTAATAACTATTTTAGTAACATATTAGTGCTTCTTGGACACAATATATACGTTAAGAATATATTGTAGGTATTTAATAGCAACAAGCATCACCCAAAGCGCCAACATATTTACGTCTTTTCATCATTTTTGTGATTTGTTACCGTCAATAGTGTTAAAATATTTAGCATTACGCATTATTCATCCCCGATACAGTGATACTTTAGTGTTTGAAAGTGACTTTATGTTTATGAGGTAAGTCAATTAATGTATTTTAGATTACTGCAATGGTGTTATAATTATTAAAACTCACTGCCATGGTAAGTTTTCTGTAACAGTATGTATATGTTTTCATCTCAATTTTGATACGCCTTAGAAATAAACTGCATTTGATGATAATAAGTAGAAAAATAATACTGGCTCAATTATTTTTTCATTCCAATTATGATGAATAAAGTTCCTAGTACTGACTATAGATATTGTAATGGAAAACTGACAATAATATAATAAATAAGTGGGGCAATAACGATTACAAAAAGTTTTTTGTTTTATTTTTTTTATAGGTTAACTATTTATTTAATGGCGACAATTCGTAATTACTTACGGATGCTGATAACTCTTTTATCCCTAACATAGTGCTTAAAGAACGATTGCCAGCACTTATATGTCCCTTGCAGTTCTACAATATGATTCTGAAAGTGAAAAGACAACAATTTTATAGGTTCAGTTTGCTTATTGGTTCTATGTGAGCCTGTAAGCTGAACATTTTCAGGGTTCTCTTATTGTTTGAATAAAACCTTTACATATCACGTACTTGACTGAATAAATCAAAGAATTCAAAATTCTATTATTTATAATAATTATGAAAACAAAAGCCTGTACGAACGTAACCAAAGCTAATATTTATTTTTGTATTAAAGGTTGTCTTTTACTATAATACAAAACTTTTTTATGTATTTTGTTAACTAACTTTTAGAAGCTTAACTTGTATGTATTTTTACATTATTACAAAAAAATCCTGTTGTTTCAGTAACTGACAGATATGGGAAATATCTAAGTGATGGTGATGTTAAAGAACCTACCTACTCGAAACCGCGCCCAGTTCCAGTCACACGTACACCATTGTATTCGCATCGCCACTCGCGCCTCACCACCGCCGCTGGCGCTGCCGAGGCGCACGCTAGAAGCCCTCGCTAATTTTTTATCACGGTGTTCGGATGTTTGTTTCTACCATGATACGATGTACCAGTACGGTCGAAATATCTTGGCGAGTCCAAATTTCGCGCAGAAGGCTGCGCGCAGTAACATTTTTTAGGAACCAAATGGTGACATGAGAAGAGTATGAGTGAGAACATGCGCGAAAGTTCACAGTTTAAGTTTGAGACTCGCCTAGATATTTCGACCGTACTGTTAAGAAACATCTCTCTTCATCACCGTAACAAGTTCGTAATACATAGGAAGATCTTAATTGTGACGGATAATGTATGTTAAATAGTTACCGTTTATCATAAGATATATCATGTTTATTGTGCCGTAAATAATTTTAGATTTTTTTTTATTTTGTTTAGATTTTGGTAGACATTTCTATTGGTCCTTTCACATCTGTAATATCATGAATGTGCTGGTTCGTAAATGTGAAATGACTTTTAACCAAATAACCATACAAATGATCATGCAAAAAGGGCTCAGTACAATTAGAAATTTTGAGGAATTATGTTAAAACTTTGACTGATTATGTTTTTTCCTTTGTAATACTACTAATACTAAAAATATTTTGAATAAAACCAACCATTTTAAAAGAATAATAAGTTTTATTTTTACACTGCATGTAAAAGAGGTATGAAGAACAGAAAACCACTTGTTTTAAAAATAGGTAAGCCATCAAGATCATTTTTGGGCTAAGGAACATAATGGCTTGATAATCCCATGATGCCAATATTGATTGTTTCACCACCTTTGATTGTTTTAAGACAAACTTCTGTCGGTGTTTGCAAAATCTTTCCGAAGGTCGGATGGTAAAATATCTGTAAATCTTTTGTTTAAAATTAAAATCAAATCAGCTTGGCTTATATTTTTTTGTACAGCCCATGTTCGTAAATCATTCATTAAATTTATGTTTTGCATATATTCAGTCTTGCTCGTCGTCCGAGGTATTTGAACTACTGAGAGGAAACAAAATGTTGTACCAATCATTCGTCATATCAGTTTCCTGTTGTACGGAACCCTGTTGTATACTTGTTGCTTGCGCTTGATACAAATCGGTACCAAGGTCACTGGGATTGTAATTGTATATTATATTGATATGAGGACTGTTCCGTGGAATCACATCATAATCTATTCAAGGACTTGATTTGCAAAACTCTGCTTCTCCACTACAAGTTAAAAAAAAAAACCCGTTGCACAGCGTAAACTTATATTGTAACAAAACATAAATTTTGAGGTTAGGTTATATTAAGCTGCATTTAGGTGATATAAAATTCGATAACTCAACGTGAAGTCATAATTAAGAGTAATAATGTTTGCACATATTGTTTATGGCCGTACAGAAGTATTTTAAAAACCACTGTATTACCTAAGGTTGACCGAGTAACCCCATTATACAATCATTATTGGTTTAAAGGTGGTTTCTGATTCTTGCAGCATCCAGCTCTATAAGATTTATAATTAACACGTTTATAATACTAATAGCTTTCTTGCTAACTCTTCGGGTTCGATAGATCTCGTTAAGTGGTACAAAGTATTTTCTAACTCTATTTAAGAACATCCGCTGTTAGTAAGTGTTAGCAGACACCTTACAATTACTTACAATGTTTTACGCTTCTTAAAGCTATTGCAGTAAGCCTTAAGGTGTTACGAAGCATCCAACTAACTCTGTTTAAACACATCAGCCGTTAGTAAGTGTTAGTAGACACCTTACAATTGCTTACAGTTTTTTACGCTTCTTAAAGTTATAAGAGTGAGCTATATAATGGTTCCCACCAACTCCATGCTACCGCCTTAAGTAATACAATTTTACTTTGTAACTGTTACTCCTCTTAAAGGTTTAATTACTTATGCTTAACACCATTGTAGAATCGAATGTTATTATTGGAGCTCTTATATAGCATTTATAATACTATAAGAGCTAAAAAAGGTTGCCCTTAGCGCCAAAATGTTTGTTGGGCTTAATCGACGCGTCACACCACACTGTTGTTGACTGTTTAGTCGGCAGCACGTCTCAAAATGCGTATTATGATACTCTATATTACTAAGATGGACCCATGCGGAGACAAGTTCTTAGGCGGTCTATTTTCTTTTTCATGTTTGTTTTTAAACTTCCCAACAAAAAGAATGTTAAAGTATCTAGAAAGTAATTGGTTTCGGCTTTATTTTTGATAATCGGGTTTCCATCAGATCTTAAAGTTTCGTGGTTCTGGGAAACTAAACTGATCCTTCCCACAATGGTCTCTGTATCTATGTGTTATTTTTTACGCTAGCTAAAAGCTAGCGTAAAAAATACCTGAAGAGATCATGCGACGTCAACTACGCGTGCAAGTTTTCTGCAGTGACTCCAACTTGTAATATCTTAACGACTCCTGTTATTTGACGTAAAAGTGAAATGTTTTTTATGTTATCTGTAGTGTTAATGTGAGTACTATATTGAGTGCCGTAGTGAAAAAGTGTATTTATATTATAACCAGGTACGAGCCATCAAGTCTGTTACTCCCTGGAGAAGTGCCATGGTTTATTCTCGGCACCATAAATGACACCACCAAGAGTTAATAACTATATGAGAGCCTCTTGGTGCTGAGTTCCTGATCAAGCTAGCAAAACCTGATCCTGGGTATGTTGCTTTTTGGTACCAAAGAAAGGGTTGTAAGAGGTAGATTAGAGAGAAAGTTGCAGCGATTAGAATGTTCATTATATTAACAACAAAAAATAATTAACCCGACAATGAACAGCAAGTAGACTTCACAATATTTAATGAATTTAAATAAATACCAATAAATTCCAGAGAATATTTTTAAATAAAACATAAGGCTTGATATAACATAATTACGTCACAGGAGTGACGCCAGCCTACCCAAGATGACGGTGAACCGTCATCTTGGGTACACTGCGTACACTGTAGAGCAGTTGAGGTAATACTATTTCCAAGAGGTTTTTCTTAGGATTGTTTAAATTTGGACAGATTGTGCTTCAGATAAATCTACATCGATTGGTGCAGAATGCGAGTTATAAACAATATAGTGCTGGAGACAGAGGAGTGCGAGGCCAAAGTGGGCCCCCCAAATTTTTTTTCGTTTCTATCGCTTAATTAGATTAAAGAACAGAAAATTAGACATCACATTTTTCTCATTAATTAATATAATTCAAAAAAAATAGTGTTTGATACTTACATTTTCGATTTACGGGATACCAAAAACGTCGCCGACAAATATAATAATTTTATCTCAGAACCTTTTCTTACGATTATTCTTAAAAAAAAAACTTAAGTAATATTAAGTGATAACTAAGCAATTTTATAAATAAGCCTGATTCATAGAAGCAGCAAAGGTCTCTAAGATATTAATTGATAAATAATGAAAAATGTATCCAGTCAAATAATGGAAGGGTACACTGATAACGATTTGGCTACAACGCATGCTTTGTACCTGCGAGAGACGTATAAAGCGTGTATGTTATTTTCTTTTTAATATCGTTGCACATGCTAAGAGAGAGCATGTGCAACGATATTATTTTTGGTCTCGCAATGGGGTTATTTATTTTTATTTTTTATTATTGTTTGTGTTTTGCTTATCACTTGGCTCTTGTGCGGGTCACAAATAAATATTATTTCTTTCTTTGTATGAGCTAGATTTTTTGAAATCTTCATTTAAGCTGTTACGTGAAAGTCAATGATACTTGTTAAAAATAACAATAATAAGATTTCTATGGAATTCATTACCGTTATTTTTTTTGTTAACAAATTTTATGCAATATATAGTTTTTGTGGGCATACATAAAGTATAGTAGACTACAGTGTAACGAGTATCCTTATCCTTACATAGTATAAAACAAAGTCGCTTTCCGCTGTCTCTCCCTATGTATGCTTAGCTCTTTAAAACTACGCAACGGATTTTGATGCGGTTTTTTTAATAGATAGAGTGATTCAAGAGGAAGGTTTATATTTATAATACACGCAGGCGAAGCCGCTGGCAAAAGCTGGAATTATTATAAACTACAAAATGTATACAAGCTCAGATGGTGTTACCACATTTTTAATCACGCTGTTACTCGTTCAGGATTGGCTCAAAATGGTACCTGAACAGCAAAAAGATTTGAGATTTTAAATAACGACTCCTAACTGACTCTATTGTATACGTTAGCATAAACTTTTTACTACGACTGTTGCGATGGCACTACATAATCATAATAAATACACATAATCATGCTAAAATACCTACGTCGAAGTAAACACTACGCCCCTTTGCGTTGATACTAACCAATAGTGTTGCTAGTTCGTTTTAGACTTTAGGATTAATTGGATAAACCTTGCGTATCCGGAATTCGTAATTAATTAATTTCAACCAACTTGCCTACGAAATAGGTAAAATTATTGCTTCTTTGTAGGATATAATTTCTGGAAATACTTTTCTGCACGAAAATTGTATCACTGACAGAAAGCTGTACCGCTGAGTGTCATGCATAGACAACTTTTATTCTGCAAAAATGAAACGTTCCCGTATATTAGTCACGCCAGTGAAGCCGCGGGAAAAAGTTTGTCCTCTTAGTTCTGCATGGCGGCAAAATCAGGTTCTTCTTTTAATTTACTGCATAAGTGAAAAAGCTTGGGCTATTTTATTCTGCAAAAATGCAACGTTCCCGTATATTAGTTACGCCAGTGAAGCCGTGGGAAAAAGTTAGTCCTCATAGTTCTGCTTGGCGGCAAAATCAGATTCTTCTTCTAATTTACTTTATAAGTTAAAAAGCTTGGCTTATTTTATTCTGCAAAAATGCGACGTTCCCGTATATTAGTCACGCCAGTGAAGCCGAGGAGAAAAAGTTTGTCCTCATAGTTCTGCATGGCGGCAAAATCAGATTCTTCTTCTAACTTACTTTACAAGTGAAAAAGCTTGGATTATGTTTTAATCACGTATACGTACTTTAAGTAATTTATGTTTATACAGGAGATTGCAACAAAAATAAAATTATTAACTGAAACATAACATAGGTACATAAATACAAATGCGTATAAAAAGTGTAGGGCTCATTGGGCGTCAAAAAATATGTACTTACGCATTATTGGAACTATTTACACAATTGGAATTCAACAGCGCTACAAATGCGCAAACTATGATGTTTATTAGAGATAAGGGCTAAGATAAACAAACTTGATTGTATTATGAAAGCAACCAACGGATATATTAAACAAAGTCAAATTTCAGTCTAGTGATAGATGGGTTAATGTTTGTGTACGTCAATCATTAATGAACATTTTCGTTCAGCTAGGATAACGAATGCCCAATCGACAAGTCTAAAGTGAGTGTGGTTCTCGCGCAGGAATCAAGAGCATAGAACTTTTTGAGTGCAGTCCTTGCTACATGTGGAACTATGCTCATTGATGTTTCAATAGGTATGTAAAGGACATAATGAAAAATTATGCGTTTTTGAAGTTTCTCCACATTTACCGGTTTTATCGCAAACTTCATGGACTATTTATATGGCAAATGTTAAAACTACGGATCGAATTCACCAATTAAACTAATCACGATAAGTTCAACTAAACTCAATTTAAGCAAATACAGAGTTCTGATTGGGTGAGACCGCTGAGAAACTACCAATCAGAACGCTGGATTTACATAAACTGGGTTTAGTTGATAAAATTTTGATAAGTTTCATTGGTAAAATCAGCCCTAATTGATTGGGTAGAAAATACTTATTGAAAATGCGACGTTGCCAAGATATTTGGAATAAAAGTTCAATCAATCACTCAATCATTGATTTTGTAAAACATAGGTATGGTTACAGTTGATATATTGTTAAAATTTGTGCACTATGTTTTGCCAATATCTGGCGTACAAAATTAACATAAGTAATCAACAATAAATAATAAAAAAAATATTACAATTAAGGTGGCATGTCAATAGATTCCATTAAAAAATAAATCAACTTACCCAAATAACGAACTTTCAATCGAAATATTTCTATAACGCGACACTTTAGGGCTTAATACATTTAAAAATTAAAGCTACAAATGCTATAAAATGAAAACTTAATGATAAAATGTCATCATCAGCCTTTTAACGTTCCCACTGTTGGGACACAGGCCTCTTCTCAGTGAGAGAGGAAATGGGCCATAATCCACCACGCGGGCCCAGTGCGGGTTGATTGATGTCACATGTCTTCGAATTTTTGTATCTAGGACAAACCGGTTTCCTCACGATGTTTTCCTTCACCTTTATGAGAACGGTGGTGATGAAATAATTTACACAAAGTAATGCGTCTGCCTGAGTTCGAAGAACCTACAACGTAAGTCGGGGCCGTTACCACTGGGCCACCTAACGGCCCAACACGCTTCTACTGCTCTAAGTTTGCGCAGTAGAAGCGTGTTGGGCCCATGTAACAGAGAAAAAAAGTGACGAAAAGAAAAACAGTTTAGTAGATCAACTGCTAATATTGCTTACTGGCATAGATTTGCCGCGAAGAGAACAGCGGTCATCGGAAAAATTTAATATCATATAAGGCATGTTTAACATGAGGGGTCGCGGGTGGAGATAGCCCTTTTGACGCTTACAGGTTCGAGTCACTTAGCCTAAGGCTGCCTGTCGACTTGGTGCGGAGCGGAGAAAAGGGGAGTGGGGCCAACCAATCGAATTGCAAAAAAACTCAGCTCGCGCTCGGAGCAGTGCAATTAATCTTGGACATCGCTGACAACGGTGAAGGGAAACAACGTGAGTCAACCTGGACTTATTATAAGTTTGTGCTCTATTGACATAATTGCTGCAAGGCGTTTCAGTGCGAGGATAAACGAATTTAATTACATAATAAATAAATCAGCAGCAGCCATCATTGCTAAAAGGGATCAAAAATAATCGAACTTTATCACATCATATCATGAGGTTTATAGAGGTTATCTTCCTTGTTTGACGGTTTCACGCATTAAATACTGACCATATCATAAAAATGTCATAACTTTATATTCATTTTAAAGGTTTTTTACAAGGGATGTTATGGGGTATTCCCTTGGGCACGCATGATCGAATATGTGATCGCATTGTATAGCGAATAAAGATATTATTTTAACGCACCTATATACTGAACTGAATAACGTATTAAAAATTTCATTGGAGACTGGAAGCCATGATAATACTTCTGATTTGTCCAGGTAAAAGGTTACTTCGAATAAGATGAATCTAAGATGAATTAACAATTTAAGACCCCCATTTTTAAATAGTTTATTCATACTTAAAAATATTATCTTTACTGATATTAAAATCGTTTGTTTGTTTATATCAGGTAAACTCTAGGATTACTAAGGCGATTTCGAAAAATATTTCCCTTTTAAAAACTACACCATTGTTGGTAAGCATAATTATGTCGATATTACAGAAAAACAAAACCCAGATAAACAAATGAATAACAAACTTTAAAAAAAGTATAACATGCCTTCAACATAAAGTTTTGAACTTAGTATTCCAAGTCAAACCGTATTTATCAAATATAATAAATTCAAATAATTTATTGGGTTGCAAAGTGACCCTTGTTCTAAAAAACGCCAATTTCATGTGTAAGGCCCTAAGATTATTAGGGTTCCCATACAAGAAACGTGATTTTTGGGCCGTTTTTTGCGATAATGGTACGGAACCCTTCGTGCGGGAGTCCGACTCGCACTTGGCCGGTTTGTTTATATAAACGAGGCCCGCTTACGCCACCCCTTTCTTTTTGCTTGTAGAAATGCTCATGCATACTGCACTACCACGGGGAGATAGTGCAGTTTTATTAGGACTCCAAACCACTGAAACACTACGGTGTCCTCCTGTACCGTTTATGACGGGAACATTGGCACACGTTAGCACTCATCCGTGAACCTGCCGCGGCTTTCCGTCACCTCACCACCTCTGGGAAGTACCCTGATCACAGGCGCACCAGAACACATTCCACGCCGTGACCACCCCAGGGACCAAACCAGCACATGGGTGCCAGACGACCCCGTGATTGGCACCCTTGGTCCCCCGTTGCGGGTCTAGTCAGTGGCCCCGCCACCTACCTCTTTTCGGATGCAGGGGATAGGGCGAGAGGCGCACCGCAAAACTGGCACTCTTCTCCTCGCCCGCCGCGGCCTCCTACCCTCAGCTGCGATGCCTTCCATACGGCATTGTGTCCCGCCTCAGTTGCGATGTCACCCAAGCGGCACCGCAACCTACTTGTTGGCCCCTATGTCGTCAGCTTAATCGGCAAAAGCCCTGACGAGCGGCCTCCTCGGGTTCCTCTTCGCATCTCCGTGGGTGGCCAAGCCTGGGTTATCTTCCTAACTTCAAGTTAGTAGCTAGCCCCGTGTTATTTATGACATTCATGTATGACATAAATATATTGGTTTAACCTCGTGTTAGCAACAAACTCTGAGTTAAGTTTTTCACACATGTGTTTAGTTACATAAGAGATATTAGACTGTTTCTAATCAAAAACCGGCCAAGTGTGAGTCGCACTCGCGCACGAAGGGTTCCATACCATTATCGCAAAAAACGGCAAAAATATCACGTTTGTTGTATGGGAGCACCACATGAATATTTATTTTATTCTATTGTTATTATATTTAGTATTTGTTGTTATAGCGGCAACAGAAATACATCATCTATGTAAATTTTAACTGTCTAGCTACCACGGTTCATGAGATACAGCCTGGTGACATTCAGACAGACAGACAGATTGATGGACCGCGGAGTCTTAGTAATAGGGTCCCGTTTTTACCCTTTTGGGTACGGAACCCAAAAGAGCAAATCAGCAAAGACAGTCTAAAAAAAGGTTATTATATTTTCTTCGTAACTTCAATATTATGAAATATTTCGAAAATAATTCTATTTTTCGGCCTTACATGTGTAGTGATTTTTTTATCATAAAAAAACATAAACGAATAAACAGGTACACAGTGTACTTACTCAAAATACCAGGTACATATGTTTAAGAAAAAAATGTCGAGCAACATACTCGTATAATATTCTGTCCTAAATACTCATTGGCAAGATAATTTTTTACCTAAATGACGCTCCGCCAGCTACGATACCGGATTATGACTTCAAGAGAACCATAATGAAGTATCTTGTACCTATAAATAGGTGAAAAGAAGACATTTCATGGTTTTATTTTTCGTTGTATCAATTGTCAAGTTGTATAGAAAAATCACTTCTGTACATTTCACACTAATTATCACACTAATATTATAATGGCGATAGTTCTTGAGTGTGTGTGTGTGTGTGTTTATATATTTGTTACTTCTTCACTCTCAAACGGCTGGACGGATCTGGATGAAATTTAGCACAGAGTTAGATTATATTCTGGAATAGCACATAGGATACTTTTTATCCCGGGAATATGTTCCCTTGGGGTAATTTTCGATATTCACGCGAGCGAAGCCGCTGGCAAAAGTTATTTGAGTAATAAAATTGTGGGTAAACATAAATATTTAAAATATAAATCTTGAGTGATGACTGTTGACCCAGCACTAGCATTCGGGCATAAAATAATAAGGAAGAATGTAAATTACCTTTGATTTTTGGCTATATATGGCTTTACATAACTATATTATATGGATGAATAGGCTTAATTTATCCTTTCTTTTTTGGGTTTTGTCAGATTGTGAACCATTTAATTTTGACTCCTGAATCACAGATCCTGAATCAGAGGTCAGGGTTTCAATTTTCTTTAAGTGTTATATTTATAATTTATTATTTACTAACTTTTCTCCGCGGCTTCGCTCCCATCGTCACCTACGTTTTCACGAGAAAATTTTCTCGTTATAAGAACCTTCCTCCGACTTCGACAATTATTTTTTATAATAACCGAACTGTTCCAGCAATCCTCAATTTTCGCGCTTAGCGACACATTTAGCCATTTAATTGCTATTTCTTTCAAGCGTATTTTCCAAAGTTCTTTATTCAGTTTCGGCAAATGATGACTGAAGTTAAATGAAAAAAAAAATGTTAAATAATATTTTGGTCTTGATTTTGCAATATTAAAACTTTTTGCAAAAAAATATTACCGACTTCCAAATACAAAGTGAAAAATAACTTAATTTTTTGAAGTCGGTGTCCATAACGCAAAAAAATGGTACCTACGAAAGACACCGATTTCAAAAAATTTAGTTATTTTTCACTTTGTAGTTTTGTATTTGGAAGTCTGTAGTATTTTTTTGCAAAAAGTTTTTTTATTTTTCACTTTTTAGTTGTACGTACCTAATAGGCAAGTTAGTAAGGGAACTATTTCGCCAGAATACATTTCATGAAACTTGAACACAACCGGTGAAATGAGAGGTCTGCTTACCCCTTAAGAGTGAACTGGCGTGATGTTATGTTATGAAATGTTATAAACAACAAACAGACATGCGATTGCAGCAATCCCGAGAGATTTGCCGTTATTTATTGAAGAGTTCTGTTGTATATTTCCGAAGTTCTTCATCAGATCTTCACCAAATTAAAATAAGACCAATTTCGGAACATAATTTTTCAAACAAAAAAAGAATTTTCAAAATCGGTCTACAATTGACGGAGTAATCGGTGAACATACACAAAAAAAAAATTGAAGTCGAACATAGAACCTCCTCCTTTTTGGGAAGTCGGTTAAAAATAGGCACCACCTTATAAAAAGGCTTCGAAAAGCAAAATTTTCCTGAAGTCAATATTGAAGTGTACCAAGTCAATGAATGACTTAACCTATTAACAATATAAAGAGAACTGGCGCAAGCCTGTAATACTATCGACCGATCAACGCAAAGAGGTATGGCAAGGCAAGGAGCTACACGGGCGCTTCTATCGGGCTCTCCATGGGCCCGATGTAGATTTCCCAGCGTCCGTATCCTGGCTACGTTTCGGCGACCTTTTTGGGGAAACTGAGGGCTTTGTCTGTGCAATTATGGACGAAGTTATCCTGACGAATAACTACCGGAGACATATAATGAAGGACGGGACGGTTGACATATGTCGGGCATGCCACCGTCCGGGTGAATCCATCAGACATATTATCTCTGGTTGTTCTCGTTTGGCTAACGGCGAGTACTTGCACAGGCATAACCAAGTGGCCAGGATTATTCACCAGCAACTTGCATTGAAGTACAATCTGGTGGAATCGGAGGTACCGTATTACAAGTATGTGCCCAACCCAGTTCTCGAAAATGACCATGTCACGTTGTACTGGGATCGGTCTATCATCACTGATAGGACTATTGTTGCCAATAAGCCGGATATAGTGGTGATAGACCGATTAGCGCGCCGCACAATGATAATCGATGTCACCATCCCGCATGACGAGAACCTCGTGAAAGCTGAGAAAGAGAAACAAATCAAGTATCTCGACTTAGCACACGAGGTTGTCGACATGTGGAATGTGGACTCGGCGATCATTGTGCCGATTGTCGTTACGGCCAACGGCTTGATGGCCAAGAGCCTCGACGACCATCTGTCGAGGCTGTCATTGGGCGGTTGGATCAAGGGTCTGATACAGAAGGCAGTACTCCTCGATACGGCTCGCATTGTGAGGAGGTTCCTGTCTCTGGAGCCCTAACCACCGGTAGCTTGGACCCTGTTCCCGATACCGGTTGGCCTCTATTTTTTATATTTTTAAATGTTTTAAGTTTTCTTTTTTTTAATATTTAAAAATGTATTAAATAAGAATATAAATCAATAAACGATATAATTGGTAAATACAAAATTGATTCCAGGAATTCAACAATACTCGTGATGGTAGAAGCGTCTACAACTTCATGTTGACTGAATATGATTAAATGGAAGAGGAATAAAATAGCATTCCTAGAATTGTAGGTGTGACAATTTGTACTGATGAATAGACTTATTTGTCTATATGATGAATATAATTATGTGGAGCACAGGGCTAAATAATAACAGCCGCACGGGTCGGTTTTCAAGGATAAGCAAACTCTTGCCGAGGTCGGTCCGTGTGTGGGTTACAATTTTTCCATACCGAGTTGCCTCGGCACGTTAAGTTTTTTCCCGTTGGTCCCGGTCTTCTTTTGAAGATCTTTGACAGTTGTTACGAGAAGTCAGAAGCCTGAGATCTGACACCAGTCTTGCCAAGGGGTATCGTCTTGTGTTTAGTGTGTAAGTGTTTTCTCAACTATGTTGGGGTGCTCTTCCAGCATAGTTAAGAAAACACTGGGCATATTGATTGATGACTATAATGATTACTGTATACCCGCGGTTGTGTATCATAACGATATATGCAGTGTGCATATTGTGTCTTTTTTACAAAATATTACACACTTTGCTTGTTTGAAATCCAGGCATCAATATGACAGTATTTTCTAATTCATATGTACTTTCTAAATTAATCTTCGACATTACTGACAACGGTGAAGGATAACATCGTGAGAAAACCTGGAAAATAAATTTGAAATCGCCAACTCGTCTTGTGGAAGCGTGGTGATCAATGCTCGTGCCTTCTCGGTATGAGAAGAGGCCTTTGCCCTGACAGTTATAGGCTGGTGTTATTTGAGGCTAAACTATGTTATAATTGTAGATAGGCCAGCGGAGCCAATGATTAAAAAAGGTACAAATTACAAATCAAGACTAGAAATAGATAAGAACACAACGGAAGGAAAAGATGAATATTTTCGCGGTTATAAAGGAATGTGCCAGGTAGGATGAGCCAATTTTGCTATTTATGATAGTTATTAAATTATTTAAAGTTAATTAGAAGGATACAAATGTAATTACATTAATTAACATAGTAGTCACAGAGACGCCCCTCAAAAACTGATCACACTCCTGAAAGTGGCAATTTATAACTATTTTGTTAGCTTAGGTTTTGACTGGTGAATGAATAAATATTGTATTTTTTCCAGTACTTAAGTATTAAATAATCCTAATATACGTTTTAGATATTATTTTCGAAAAAAAAACCACATTCATCAATTATTTAAAACTTTGTAAAAATTTAATAAATCTAATGTAGATTTATTCAATCCAAGCATAATATTTTTAGAACACAGGTAAAATGCTGTTTGCACCTATAAATTTATAGGATCCTCTGACTGCCAATTCCCGAGCAAAAATAATTCTCATCGTAAAATATCACAGTATACACGGGCATTGACAACAAGATCCAAGCGGATCTTACACAGGGTTGCCACGGTTTATTTGAAGCAAAATCTTACTTCCTGCTTTCTCCTATAATATTATAAACCAGCTTCTGTCAGTGGCTTCACCCGCGTGAAAAGTGTTTTTTCATCCCAAAGGAACATTATACCGGGTTAATAAGTAGCCTATTTGCTATACTAGAATGTAATCTTTCTTTGTCCCAAATTTCATCCAGGTCCGTTTAGCCGTTCAGGCATGTTTCACAAATATCCATCCAAACTTTCGCATCCCGACCTCGGCTCTATAAATTAAGTTTTTATTTTGAACACATTAATTAGTCCAGTTATGGAAGGATAGAGTAATATTTCATCAAAAAACGTCACAGAATATTGTGGATCCTTGGACACCTTTGCCCCCACAGCCATCGTCAGAGGCTTTTCCGTATCTGTATTTTGAGTTCTGCTTAAGGTGGCCAGTTCGATTTTCGAACAAACCCTTTACAATGCCATATGAGCATTTTTTTACTTGGAGTTTTCCACGAGCTTCTACACGAATTAGACGTTCCAAATTCAAATCACTTTACTCCCTTGGGAGTTAAATACCACTTTACCTCCCCTATTAACTCAATGTTTTACTTTACGTTGCGATTGCATGATATCTAATTGAACATTGTCGAGCAGGTGGTGTGAAAAAGAATTAACACGCATTGAGTAGCGAGGCGATCCATGCTTAAGTAATGATTGCATGGAAATAGACCTAAGCCTCTAGACGAGAAACATTCTATAAACAAAAGCGTCACCACAGCGATTGAAAAAACGTCAAATATATGAGAATGTCAAGCACTATCGAAATTTTACGTGATCAATACCATATTTTTTTGGCATTTCTATCATGGCGATGATAGAATAACACTTTGTCTAGAGGCCCTGTGCCTCGCAGTAAGGCATGAATATAATTTTAGATCCTACTTACTATTATAAACGTGAAAGTTTGTGAGGTTAATTAGATAGATTGATGTTTGTTACTCTTTCACACAAAAACTGCTGAACGGATGTTGATGAAACTTTACAGAAATATAGTTTATATATCAGTTTAACATATATGCTCTAATTTATAAAGATATTGGGAGAAATATTAATACAACGCGGGCGGAGCCGCGGGTAGAAGCTAGTAGCTATATATGAATATCTCTTGCTGTTAACGAGCATTAGTCGCTCATTAGGTAAACATAAATATTGTTTTTGTTAAATTGTACAAACACGCAGCTAGATGGCGTTGGCGTCGAATTGGAAGTCACAAGCAAGATTGTATCTCGCTTTAGTATAGTGTCTTGTGAGTTTTAACAATTATATACTTATTTAATCAGTTTACAGTTTGGTTTTATTTATACCTTCAACCCTGCTAGTATTCACAATAGTTCAAACTTAATTACTGAGTACCATTTTAGTGTTCGGTATTTAACACTTGCTGTGGTCCCTAGATTGCTAATCAGCAAGGTTGGGGCTCAATGTCCTGTGCCTTAGATAAAAATCATAACTATTGAATGGTTTATGCCACTAATTTTGGATCTTTAGTTATGATTTGAAACTTCAGATGATACATTCATTGTGAACAAAACGTTTTATTTTGTGAAACTCTTTTCTCCTGCAGAAAATCCAATATATAAGTTCCGACGATCGTATTAAACAGGGTAAGTGTTCAGCTCATAAGGTACCCATCAATCGAGAAATGAATGAAAGTATGCGTGAAATTTTCTCGCTTGAGTAATCTCCTGTAACCGAACTCGGCTGCTTTTAAAAATGGCGTTGCATGCTTGGTAAAACAGGAGTATCTACACAAAGAATCAGAAAGGGCTTATGTTATTGAGTTTTAAATAATAGCAGGCGATCGATCTGATATATAAAAAGATCAAATTCAAAATGTCGCCATCTGGATAGCTCTGTTGTTGACCTCGTTCAAGTCTTAGAAAATTCAGGTGGTTAAAATAGACGCATTTATTCAGAAAAAAGCAGAACAATCACAAGTAACAGAAAAGAAAAGTACTTAATTAAAAAATCGACAAAACAATTCGTTCTAGAGACCAAACGCGTTGGGCGATTTTGATGATTCTTACTTCAATCGATTCGTCTTAACGAGCTGTGGGTCACCGGCTACATAAAAATTGGAAAATAGAAAAACTGGCCAAGTGCGAGACGGACTCGCGCACGAAGGGTTCCGTACCATTATCGCAAAAACAAAACGTCAAATAAATCACGTTTGTTGTGTGGGAGCCTCACTTATATATTTATTTTATTCTGTTTTTAGTATTTGTTGTTATAACGGCAACAGAAATACATTTTATCATCTGTGAAAATGTCAACTGTCTAGCTATCACGGTTCATGAGATACAGCCTGGTGACAGATGGATAGACAGATAGACGGATCGCGGAGTCTTAGTGATAGGGTCCCGTTTTTACCCTTTGGGTACGGAACCCTAACAATGGCGGCTTTAATGCGCCATATTGTGTGACCCAATTTATTTTTTTCTGCCAAGCCCTTCGTGTATCAAAATAAAGGGTTTTAGAGGTGATTTCAAAAATATATCAGACTTCTGTATGTTTTTCGAATTAGGGACCTAATTCGAAAAAAAAATGTTAACCAAAAAGTTATAAATAAATAAAATAATTCAAAAAAGTAAACCACCCGACTGCTTAAGAAGCGAACTAAAAGACGTAAACAAGAAGAAAATCATGCTGTGCAGTTGCAGGATACATATAGCTTTGGTTAGCCAGCTCGCGAATATGTATCCTCCTTTTCAAGTCACTCTTGACTTAAAGACCTCTAGGTTGAGGTATCGGGAAACACAGACTCCGGTAGGAAGTTCCATTCATTAGTTGCAAGCAAAATGAAAGTATTTCCAAGTTCGTTGAGTGTCATAGGCTTTTAAACGTGAGAAAAAAGTTAGCGAAAACAAAAGAAAAATATACTGCACCTCATTCACATCAGGATCCGTAACTTTACACATCTTCACGTTGACCGGCACTGCTTCCTTGATCAGGTCGTTGCATCGTTTTTCAGTGGCTGTTATAACGTCATTGCCAACTTTTACCGAGTCTATCTCCACGTAACTCTCATCGGAACCTAGCCACCAGCTCGTTGTGGGCAGGGCATGCTCTTTTTCTAAAATTGCAGAGAGTAAATGCTGGCCTGAAAATATGTTAAATAAAAACGTGTTAATAATAGATACGTATAATAAGCCAGAATACCATCTATAGAGGTATGCGGAACAGTGTGAAAAGATCCGCATTGAAAAGGAGGATCCTTCGACCAGACAGATCCTGTGTCTGGTAAGCTACTGCCCGATGGCACAATAAATATGGACAGAAAGAACGGCCTTCAAACAACTAATCACGCGGCAAGTTTTAGTTGTGGTTGTTCAATGTTACCTTTGGACATTGATTCAGCACTCGGCCCGGCTGACGCGCGGCCCAGATAAGTTACTGTTTGGTTGCATCGAACACGCATAGGACACAAATAAATTTGTACGTTAGTGTGTATTAAGACAAAATAGTATATAAGCTGTAAAATATTGTAAATAAATCAGATTTGAATTTATATTCTTGTCTCATTACCCCTCACTGTGGCCAAGACATCTTTAGCCTCCTCTGATCAGTCCTGTGAGTCTGCTGGACTGGCAGTGAGTGTACCCTTCCCGAAATTGAACATTCAACAAATTTGCAATGCCAACCCATTTATAAAGCTTCAGTATCTTATGTCTCTGTATTTTCGCCACCTCTCGTATGATGTTCTTTACTTCTCCGGGCAAACTCATTCACATAGATGTCTACTTCCTACTAATACAGAATTTGCTTCACAAAACCGACATCCCACTTAAGACAAAATCAAGGCAATGTTGCCTCAAGATAATCCGTTGATAAAATCCCTAATCTTAACCAAGGTGAAGACTTTCAGAGTCATCAACATTAAAGACTTGGTCTAAACGATGAAAAATCCTAGTTTTATCTAAACGCGATTCCAGATACGAAGATAGCAACCCTAATTTCACCTCCAGGTAAATCCGTTGGTAAACACAGTCTTCGTTGGACGTACGCCTCCCGCGATAAAAACGGGGTGTTCTATAAATTATTCATAAAAAATCTTGACTTCCTTCGTGCCTTGGGGCTGCCAAGAATATAATATATGACAATGTTAGTTGTATAGTAGCGTTGTGTACTTCCGTGTCTTTGATCTGGAAGATGGAGAGGTCAATTAGCGAGTGTTGTAAACGTAGACTGATGCGTTTCAGTGTTATGGTCATTCAAAAAAGAATTATGTGTCGGCTTTTTAAGACAGTTTCAATCACAGATATAAATCTAACTAGATGACGCGATTGTATGCACTTCACGTGCCAAAACACGGAGTAATGTTACGATCAATGATCGAAATCTGAGCTTTTCATTTAGCATTATCGGCACCGGAAATCCACAGAAATCTAGAAAAATGCCAAATTCAGCTGTATGAATGTATAGAAAAAGTTGGCCGAGGCATTGGAAATGTTTCCTTTCATTGGTAAGTAAGTTTGTTTTTAAATTGTTTGTGAAAAAGTGGCACGCTTGGTTTTCATACAGATGGAGGGACTTGCATTATCTAGTTAGATTTATGTCTGTGTTTTCAATGATGTTTTGGGATTTGCTCAGAATAAAAAGCAGAACTATAAACATTGTTTGTTTTTTGTTGGTCAGTATTTTAGTTCTAGTCACGGGATTTGTTAGAAGTGTTTTATGAAATAAACTACTATTCAACATATATAGGTCAACACCACGCGACAACTCTTTTTCATACAAACATATAACGCGTTTTCTTCTAAATTACATTATAAGAAAACGCGTCGTCACATCATTGTGTCATTGCCGCAACACAGCTGTCTTCAATAACCTTAAGATTAGTAGTCAAAATCAAACTAGAATGTATAAAGAAATATATAAAATGAAAAACCCCAAAATATGCAGAATCAATGACCTGCCCCCATACACTGATGTGTCAAACCTACTATAGTTCGACTGTAAAAAAGAGGCAGATGTATACAAGTCATATACATCTGCCCCTTACGCAAACTCAAAATAGCCTTACTCTAAGAGCTTATGGTCAACCCCTGATTTCGCTAAAATAACGTTACAAAAAAAAAAATACCTCAAAAGTTTGCGATAGAAAAATTAAAGGAAAAATATCGCCCAGAGATGAAAGGGACCATGGTGAAGCCCTTATAATATATGTTCTATCCATACTATAATAATATTTTTAGTGCGAAAGTAACTCTGTTTGTCTGTCTGTTAACTTTTGACGCTTAAACTGCTGAATTGATTTAGAAGAATTTGGTATGGAGATAGTTTGAGACCCTGGACCTTTCCAGGGTCTCAAACTATGAGAATCATTCTTAGGGTGGCGGCAAAGGGGGTAGAAGTGAACCAATTGGTGAACCAATAATTACTTAAGTAAGGCGGCATACGCTTACAATATTATTCATCAATTATATCAGCCGTCTACTGCTGGACATAGGCCTCCGCCAAGCGTCACCTCATTGACCGGTCCTGTGCGTCCCGCATCCAGCGAATCCCCGCAACCTTCACCAGGTCATCAGTCCACCTGGTGGGAGTCCTGCCAACGCAACGTCTTCTGGTTCACAGTCGCCTCTCCAGAACTTACAATATTATTGTGCGATATAAAAAAATGGCTTTTCAAAGTACTAATTCTACGCAGACGAAGTCGCGGGCAGTGATACGTATATATTATATAAGTATACCTACATATTGGCAATAACGATGAGTGAAGTCAGATGGAAACGGTCACGGAAGAGGGTTCACATGTGAGGTTTCTTAGATTGACGTGTTATGAGGGACACGATGGATGGAGGTTCATAATGAGTAGTACGTCTTTTGTGCTGGCTGTATAATATACCTTCTTGGTCAGAAGGGATGAAATATTTGCTTGACGAATTTTTTAGACAAAGTTGTGTAGATTTGATTTCATTTTGAAAGAAAGAATTATTTTGAAGCAGCATTGACACACAAGAAAGCCGGATGTAAATAATAATAGTATAACATTTGAAGGGTAGATAGAGCAGAGGTATAAGTACACCAAGATTAAAATGTACTTCATTTCTCTCTTCAAATCTTTAGTCATAAGGAATATAGATATATGGTGTACATTAAAGTATATAATATATTAATAATATAACTTAGCATCACGCCTGTAAGCATCGAAATGCTAGGCAGAGCTGCACCTATTACTAATGAATACCCAAATTTCATAAGTAAATAGATAAATATATAAAAAAACTTTTATACAAAAAAACACTACAAAGTGAAAAAGTTACTTAATTTTCGAAGTCGGTGTCTTTGCTAGGTACCAATTTTTTTCGTTATGGACACCGACATCACATTTATTTATTAAATTAAAGTTCACCAACATTTGTTATAGATTTTATACAGATAGGAACACCTAAGTAACAGGCAAACACCACATGCAAATTGCTCTTTGTAATTATAAATCTATACTATAATATATTAATATTATAAAGAGGAAAGATAAGAAAGAATAAATTCTAAAACTAATGGACCGATTTCAAAAATTATTTTACCGTTGGGAAGCTACACTATTCGCGGGTGAAATAGTTACTTTTTGTGAAACCGCAAGGCGTCCGCTAGTTTAGTTATAAAGACTTAATTTGCTTAAATTCATGATAGTTATATTATATTATATTAAATACTAATTATATCTAACAAACTTCGATATTGAGTCTGCGTTGACGTCAATCAGGTCGCTGCGTTCGTTTATGAGTTTGCACATGGGGGTATAGGCGAATTAGCACCAAACACTATATGACGGAGAGGTGGAGCTATGAGTGTTATGGTTTTAATTTTTATACATTCATGCTATAGCGCCGCTTCCGTTGATAGAAAGTCTCTTGTCTGGAGCCTCTTCTCCCATATTTTATGCTGTAGCGCTTCCCCAGATGTTATTAACTCAAGATAAGAAAGGGGAACAAACTGGCAAGGAGACTGTATTAACACTTAACAAAAACTTTGCTCTAGTTTGTTCATGAAATTAATTATGCACCCTTCTAATACTGTAGAAGTCAAAATAATAGCAGGTTCCTATATTAATGTAACATTCACTATTGTATAACATATTGGTACGTAAAACGGACTTGATGCCTGAAACAGATCAATATTTTAGGTAAATGTAATACACTTTCGATTATGCTAACAACTCCTTTGATTAAAAAGATTGTGTGGGTGTGTAAGTAGGTATATATGTAACAGCTTGTAACGTTTTCTAGGTCCTAACGGCTGCTTCTGAATTAAGTATTTGGAGTTAGAAATGTGTCGAACTTTACTTGAATGCCAAATTTTGACAGGTTTCCAGGTAAAGAGTTTGTCAGTTACTCAACTTCAAAATATTCTTAATTCAGAAATCGAGCGTTAGCACATCAGTGCTTAGTATGGGTTAGTAGTATAATACAACAGTGCTTAATTTTAATCAAAATCGATCAATGGGTAAGTTATCCGGCTATTCTGATTTTCCGCCCATAAAGGAATTCAATAAAGGCTTTTCTCTCCGTTCAGCCTGCGGAACCCCAAAAAAACCACGCTTGCTTGGGTATTTCTTAGGGTCCCCTGGCTTTGAAGTACGATAGCCGTACGACGTGTAGTGTAGTGACGGAGCTACCCAAGTGATTGCAACATGTGTACGGTGTATGAGCTACCTCTATAATAGTACGGTATTGGGGTGTTCCCTTACCAGCCTTTAATGTTAGGGGAGGGACATTGCATAATAAAATTGAATTTATTTACATGATATTTTGCTGACTGAAAATTAACATAATTTAAAAAAAAAAACACTCACCACCACCTAACTACTTGAAACCCCAGGAACACCTGGCCGTGAACTGCAGTGGCCTGTAGTGAAAGCACTCAATCGATTGCGTATCCAGGTAGGCCGCAGCAAAAACAATTTGGCGAAATGGGGTTTTATAGACTCGTCTGACAAACAATGTGAGTGCGGTTTCTCTGTGCAAAATATGACACACATGCTGGAGTGCCCCAAATGCCTACACACTTGCACTTTGGAGAACATAACGAACGCTACTGACGCTAATATTGGAGTGGCTGCCTACTGATCTCGAATAAAATATCTAAAGAGTTTGCCATCGACTCGAGAAGAAGTAGAAGAACATAATATCACCTGTGTTGCGAGAAGAGTTGGGAAGTGGTGTATTTTATCATAATTATCATCATTAGCTTTTAATGTTTCCACTGCTGGCACACAGGCGTCCTCTCTGTAAGAAGAGGTGTATTTATAGTACACCAACTTGTAGCCAGATGCGTTTAAGTCCCAAGTAATAAAAGAGCGAGCCAGCCATAATTGCCATCAATTGGGCATGGATCCCTTTTTTTCGCATACTTTTTTTTTTCCTAATATACTTTGGCATAACTGTTTTGGCATAATTTATTTTGCCATAATAGTTCTTTGCCATATTTTTTTTACCATACTGTCAAGATAATTATGACAACATAATTGTCATAATTATCTTGAAGGCTAATTTGTTTTGGCATAATTTTAATTCGCATAATGTTACTAGCCCTTATGGCTATTAGCATAATAATATTAAAGCATAAAACATAATAGGAATAACAGAAACAAATTTGAGTTATGTTTACGTATTTTATTTTGAATTTTCATGCAAATGATTTAGTATATATAATATTAATGTTTCTTTTTTTATGTAACGTTGCCCCACACTAGGAATTTCTTATAACTGTCGGATATTATGTAACTGTCATGTATTACAAATTATTAATTAATTAATTAATAGTCATGCATCGGACAATAATCACTTTTTGACAAGGTAGGCGTTTTTTAATTTTGAAATTATTTTATTGATTTATTTTAGGTTTATATTTTTAGCAAAAGCTTGTAAATATGCAAGTTTCAAAGCATATTATTTTTTTACCTGTCAAAAAAAACTTGGCTCCCAGGGTATCAAGAACCTAGCTGACAGAAAGGAGCGAGCGCCTCCGCCGTTCTGACAGAAAACGAAAGACAAATTAAAAATGCGAGCGAAGCGAGCGCGAGCGCGACGAGCGCAGCGAGGAGCTAGAAAAAAAAACATATAATCATAGAATAAGCATTATTTATTTATATTGTTTAAAAATGTGTGATATGCTTAAAAAATATGTTTTAATATCACTATGCGTAAACAAATTTATGCTTAAACGTTATTATGATAAGAGTAATTATGCTAAAAAAATATGCGTATGCTGTTATGCGAAAATAATGTTATGCGTAAATATTATTAGGATAAACAAAACTATGCCATGTTATATTATGTCTAAAGCTTTTATGCGAATAAGGAATAATATAAAAAGGATAGGGAACCGAACCCAGGACCAGAAGACATTCAAGAGTAGCATTTGGGACCACTAAAGCAACTGACAAATTTAGATTATTTTATAAGATTTTGTTTTTCTTGCCTTGTAACTTGTTCTTGCATTTTCTGTGTCAAATCTTGCAACTGTATTTTATAAGGTTTTTCCATCCGATTGAGCCGAAATTTTGACAATCGTTTGGTTTAGATGACAATGGATGACCTTGGTTGACTGGTAGAGAATGCCCTTGGCATTAAGTCCGCCTTTGTACGTTTTGTGCATGAAGTCTAAATGAATAAATGCACGGGTATGTATAGATTGTTTTATAAAAGATTTTTCTATTTATGTAATTGTTTTATTTTTCCTAAAATAATAGACCTATTTTAAGAAGCTGAAAAAGTCATGCAAATTCAACATACTAATAAACGCAAGACTATATTTTGGGCAAAGGGACTTCGCGCTTTGATTTCTCAAGGGAGAAATTTGGTGCTTGATTAATTCATCTGGTGTTTTACACCGCTAACGAAAGATTTGCTAAGAAACAGATGGTTTTATTATTGAATATTTTTGGAATGAAGTTTTTCGAGAAGAAGTGATTCGAGAGAAAATGTGACTTTACGGAAGATGTTTGCTTTATCCCTCCATAAGCTTTTCTCTTTTTCTCAGTGTATATTTCTTTGAGCAAGCATATACGCCATCGACAGATATACGCACACTGTGCGCTCTATCTTTCTTCTCTTTCTGAATAGAACTTTGTTCTTGAAAGTCCTTTGTCTTTGCGAGACGCACAGGACTGGCCGATGTGTTGACACTTGAGGGAGGTCTATCTTCAGCGGCGGATGCCTTTCGGCTGAAATTATGATGGTGATCTGATGACTTCTTTTAGTCTTGATATTGGCTGTTTCGTCGCTATCCCTAATAGGTCATATTCACCAATATGTACATCACTTAGTACATTTAGTCAGTCGCCTTAACTCGTTTCACGCTGTATTTCGACCCATTCCCAAGATATCCGATGTATATTTTTAAAGTACTTAGAATGTAGTCTAGGGGCTTATACAGGATATAGGAAGGAACAAATGGTGCGATCATATTTTAATAACTGCTTCACCCAAATAAAATTTGATCAGCTGACGACATATTTGTATGCAAACTCCTTTTTTTTTTGGGAATCGCCTATAACTTTCTTAGAGAAATTTGTTCATAGACATGGGCAGAGGAAGTATTTAAAATATAATTGCATTCACACTGTATAACTTATCTATAAAAAAAACAACATTTATAAAACCTTTAAACCCACACACACAACTTCATTGCAAAGCGTTAATACTTAACTTCGGATTGTGTAAGTGAATCTCGAAAACTTCCAAATAACTCTCTTCTTCAAAAGATTACAATGGAGGGCGAGATCCCTCCTGAGAGGTGCGACCTCTATACATTGGCATAGAATACGTGTAGGAAAAAAATACGAATAAAATTACTTTTTACCCGACTGCCAAAACGCCAATTTTAAATGTACCTAATTCGTCGTTTATTCTCGCACTGGAACGCCTTGCAGCAATTACATCAATGGAGCTGAAACTTATAATAAACTGAAAATAAGTCCAGCAGCCTTATTGCGTAAGGAATTCGGCAAGGCAAAGAGCATGAAAAATCGACTAATCACATAGACGGAAATCCACATCGCGTCTTTCATCTCGCATGTGATTGGTCGATTGTTCATAATTTTAGTTTTCTCGCTAACTGCTGTAAAAATTTAAATATAAAAATTATATTGTCAACTCTCACAACAGTGACTTTGACTTTGTTGTGAAAAGTTTTGAAGTGGCTACTGCGTACCGTTAGACGCAGCGTTGGAAGGCCTCCCATTAGGTTGTCCGATGACCTGGTGAAGACTGCGGGAATCCAATGGAATTGACACGCACAGGCCCGGACGCTGTGGCGACACTTGGTCGAGGACTTTGACGAGTAGTGGATGTTTTTCACTTAATTCAAAACCAGCAAAAACTTGGCCCATTTGCTTCAAACATTGATGACTTTGCGATTTTAGAACATCAATACATTCAGAGTGATTTCAATCTATACTTAAAGACATCTGCCTTATCTATCGTTTAAAAACCCGGTAACCTTCGACTCGGATCCTGTCTCCACTGAACCGAAAGTGTTAATAAGTATAAATTGTAAACACATTAGGTGCAGATTTCTCTGATAATCTTTAGCTGTGGCTAACGACCTACTCCATTAACGCTTGTGGATGGTACAAGGGATAAGATTTGGAAGCTTTAAGTGGCAATTTTTGCATTTTCACAAACAACATTCCTAACAGTTGTGTGAAATGCGTATAAAGATTGGAGTATCGTGACCATCAGTAGCTTGATTATAGACGTCATAGATAGAAAGTCGTTTCAAGTTTAATAAAATGTCATCATCATCAACCTTATAAAGTTTCCACTGCTGGGACACAGGCATCCTCTCTGTGAAAGAAGTAATGGGTCTTAATCCACCACGTGGGCCCAGTGCGGGTGGTTGTCACATGTCTTCGAATTTTTGGTTCTAGGACATGCCGGTTTCCTCACGATATTTTCCTTCACCGTTTTAAGAACAGTGATGATGAATTAATTTACAAAATATAAAGGTAAAGACTAGATAGATGTTTAATAACATGATTAAAAGGATATCTTAAAAATAAAAACCCTGTAATTATTCGGAGAATCCTGAAATCTCCCGATGTAGCATCCGGAGATTTATTCATCAAGAGCAAACAATTAAGTAAGTGCCTAAATTAATTTAGGATTTTGTCAGATTCAAAATGATGTCAAGGGATTTCTTTGACGGAGAATAATTAATCTTGAATAGCTTTGAGATAAATCTAGACTTTAAGGCTCTGTTGAACCTTAAATTCTAAATTTGACGACGTGACAATGCGGCAGTGGTAATGATGCGACGCAACGTGCTCGTAGATGAACAATACCACGCTCACGGCATAGCATTATGCCGTGTGGTAGCTTTCTTGCCACAGTCACGAAATGCATCTGCTTTTTATTTAATTATAGACTAGCTGTCCCACGCGGCTTTGCTCCCGTCATCTGGCTACCTACCCATATACCGTACCTACCCTACCTACATACATGATTGTTGCGAAACTTAAACCATTTACGCAGCGCACGCAACGGAAGCTCTCAAAAAGGAATAACTTTGCCCGCTTTTGCAACATTTTTAATTTATGCTCCGCTCCTATTGGTCGTAGCGTGATGTTATATAAGATTTAACCTGCCTTGATAAATGGACTATACAGCACAAAAATAATTTTTCAATTCCAACCAGTTCAAACAAACAAACTCTTCAGCTTTATAAGCATAGATTTTTCAATCTTACTAGGTACTCAAAATAGATATTTTATTTTAATCTTACTTTTCTTTAGTAACATAATTTAAGTAAATAAGGGAAGGGTTTAATATAAAGAAAAAACAAAAAAAAAATAGGTCGATTTTGTGGCAAATAAACACTTTTTCTTTCATTCTGACAATCTTTATGAAAAATCGTCGTCAAGTCACTGTCGCGTTTTCTTCGATCCTGTCTACGGGAGCTATAAAGCGGCAAAATTTTTCGGTGTAGTTTTTAAGAATGGTTGAGTAGTACTTTCAAGTCTAGATTAAGTTCAAGGTTGAACCTTTATAGTGTTAGATCTACCCTTTTTCTAAAACCACATATAAAATAAAAATACTTCAGACAATAAATATAGACGTACACTCTGATGGCTATGCTTGGGCCATTACAATAGAAAAAAGGGGGTTCTGAGAACACCGTAAATAGTCGTAACGGAACCGGATGCGAGCTGTCCCGTAGCTTCCCTTCCCGGCAGTGGCGCAAAAAATGAAAGTGCAGTTCTAACCGAACAATGTTTAAGTAGATGAATTATTTCAGTAAAGGATTTTTTACAAGACACTATTGTTGGAAAATGGAGGAAGTATTGTTAGGACGTTGATCGTGAACTCATGAATTATGCGAAATATTTTATGTTTTTCTTTTCAATAGCTTTTTTCAATTTCATTGACTTGATGGTCACATTATGTGTTGTACTCGTATGTCCTAACGGCAAGGTTGATTCATGGCCCGTCCTAAGCGTATTTTGTTATAGATACTCTAATATAATTAGGTCGAATTTTGCTTAAATATATTGCCTTAATAACAAACTTGTTATCGATTTAATAAGACAGTGACAATTAGTTTACTAATCTCGTTGTTACTTCAATGATATGGCTCATTTCAATATCAACTTGACATTATATTATTTTATTTTTTCTTTTAATTTAAAAATAAGCTTCTGTAACCGTCTTTCGGTTCTGATGTGTTTTTGAAATAAATATTGTTCCGTACTTCTGTATTCAAAACATAATGCCTGGTTTATGAAAAATAATAATCTACTTGTCAAAATTGCACCACCCTATGCCCGTCATGAATTAAACTGTTTGACTGTACACTAGCTTATACAAAGCCTTCAATCACATGATCTATCCTACTGGAACTGTGGGATAAAGCGTAGCAAAATGACAGTCTGTGTAGATTCCTATCTTAAAGAGTTTTCAGTTTTTAGATCAGTAATTCCAGAGATTAACTTTTAAATACAAACAATCAATTTACATCCTATATTATTAGTTTAGGTAAACTTTGTTACTTTTATGCTCCTTTCAACAGTGAAACTTTTAAGTTACTGATATTTTTTTTTTATTAATATTACATTTTTGTGTTTTATCCACCACTTTCAATAAAATTATGTTCATTTTAACATACAACCGAGTCAATTCTGAATTTTCATAATTATATTTATAGAAGAACTAGTTAGTTTTCAGAACTTAAATAACGAAGAATCAAAGTTACACAGAAACTTTGCATAAGTTTACACTCACTACTAATTTATATAGAAAAACTTAATGAATTGTTAATAGTAAAGAGACTTTAAATAAGTGACTTTCTAATATTGAAAGCGTCTCTAGATAAGTGTCATTCGATGTCAGCGATGGCGATGTTCGAAATGCCAAAATGTGAGGAATTGATCACGTGGCATTTCAATAGCGTTCCCATACTTTTTGATTTAAGGTTGCCCTAGTCGACGGCACGAACTATTTTGTGCGCGGGGCTAAAATGCATGCAATCATGCTCACGTGCGAATAAGATAGATGCTGTGATGAGCAGTAGAAGCTAGTTAGCGTACGAATACACACTTTTGCCAATTTGTAGCGAAATTGATAATGATTTAGGACGAAAAAGAGCGCCCGGAATTTTGTAAACAGAAATAAAAAAATAAACAAATTGAATTATTGAACTATGTAGCGTTACGTTTAGCTCAGAGGGAGCTAAACGTAAGCCACGTTAATAAAATTAAATAATTATAAACTAAAAAATTAATAAAAAGATATTAAGAATAAAAAAACAAAAGGGCCGGCTTCGCACGACGTGGGGTGCTGGAGTTAGGCAGCTAACCAGGCAACAGGTAGGGCAGGCAGACGAGGCACGGTGTGATGAGACGGCTGATGGTGCGCTGTCAGCGTGCGCACTCAGGCAGCAGGACGGGCAGGATGACTTCGTATGCCCGAGATAGGCAAATGAGCAGGCGATTGGGATGGTGATGAGTAGGCAACAGGACGGATAGGCAGGCACATGCAGCAAGGGGTGCAGGCACAGGCAGCAAGGGGTGTGGAGGCCGGGCTGTGGCTTCATAGTAAAAATGCTCACATTTAAGTTTCACACTCAATAAAATATATTTATTGCACTCAAAGATTGATAACGTTCACAGCCGTATAAGTTATAGTTTTAAAGAGTCTTCAGATACAATAGTACACATGGTAGTATTAAAAATTCAACCGTCTTTCGGCGTTCAGTCCAGATGCGAAACTCAAAATTGACGCCCGTTTTTCTTCGTTCTGTGTTCTATCTACATTTCAAATTCAAATTTCAATTAAGAAATTAAGACCAGAACGAATAAAAACGGTTCACAAAGGGGTCAATCTACGCTACCCTTATAATAGTGTAAACATAGCTTAAAGTAGGTTTAGTCCATGGTACCTATGTTACGGTCTATGGTTTTAAGAAAAATAAAATAGACAGACAGATGTCATGTCAGATGAAAATGTCACAGTAGAAAAATATTGCAAGAATTACAAATTAACAATATAATTTAAGTTTCAGATATTAAAACAATCAGATATAACTAAAAGTATGCTTTTCAGATGATAACAAAAGAAAGAAAACATAAAAATGAATTACAAAAGTTGATAAAATATCAAAATATATGAAGGTATGGTTTGTATAGTGTTATGAATTGTAAATAGAGTTAAAAAATATGGATCTGTAAATCAGAACACCACATTTCCCCGATGACCCCAGAAAAAATTTCAACTCGAAGAAAATTTTGATGTTTTAATATAATCCTTGCTCTATCACACAACATCTTTCATACTTTCGTCAAACACTCTCATTCAATCACACGTAGGGGATATGGTTCACATTTAATGACGCATACTCCACAAGGAAATATTAATAAAGATTACGTAGGCTTATTTTTTTAATTAGGTGTCGTAACCCGCACCTGTGTGAAAACCCGTTAAAAAATATAAGTCAAAGAGGGAAGAGGGACCTAAGTTTAAGAGGGAAGAGGAAAGAGGGACCTAAGTCTAAGAGGGAAGAGGGAATTCTAGCTTGAGAGGGAAATATTTACAAGAGGGAAGAGGTAAGAGGGACCTAAGTCTAAGAGGGAAGAGGGAATTCTAGCTTGAGAGGGAAATATTTACAAGAGGGAAGAGGGAACTAAGTTTAAGAGGAACTAGTTTGAGAGGTAACTAGTTTGAGAGGTAACTAGTTTGAGAGGGAACTAGTTTGAGAGTGAACTAGTTTGAGAGGAAACTAGTTTGAAAGTGAACTAGTTTGAGAGGAAACTAGTTTGAGAGGAAAATATTTTACATATTTATAAGACTCCACGCATTTGGCTTATTTTTACAGAGTTACGGGACCGCTCTGTGCACATAAGGCTTTCAGAGTTGTGCACACCACTCTAAAAGAAAAATAAAAACAAAGAGGGATAAAAAGAAATTGCCTAGTAGGTTCGGTATAAATTGTGAAGAATTAAAAAAAAAAGGTCTGAATAAGAAACCAAAAGTTAGCTTACTAGTAATACTCGTGCAAGTATGTTTATAGAATTTTGTGAGATATAAATAATGAAGAATTAAAAAAAAAGGTGCTAGCAAAATTGAATAAGATGAGGATGGCCTGGAAAAGAAACCAAAAGTTAGTTATTAATAATACTTGTGCAAGTATGTTTTTTGAATTTTGAGAGGATGAAATCGAGCCCACGTTAAAAAAATAGGTAGAGTGTGGGTGATGGGGAGGATTCTAAAAAAATTGGGCGTACAAATAAAAACGTTGTGCCCAATTTTAATGAGTTGGGCGCCAAACTGTAGCGTTACGTTTAGCTCAGAGGGAGCTAAACGTAAGCCACTTTAATAAAATTAAATAATTATGAATTAAAGGTTATTAAAATTAAAGCTAAGAAAATAAAAAGGATATAGATAATAAAACGGTAGGGCTTCGCACGACGTGGGCAGCTATCCAGGCAGCAGCTCGGGCAGGAAGTAGTGGAATGCCCGAGGTAGGCAGGTGAGCAGCGGACAAGCAGACAGGTGGTAGCCAGATAAGTGGAGTAGGCAGCAGGATGAAAGCAGGTTGGATAAACAGGCAAACAGGTAAGTACGTAGGCTCCAAGGCATATGAAAGCCGGCTATGGCTCAATACACCAAACAGCGAGGCCTTTGATTCCAAGAGATGACCGTTGAGGGTGTTTCCATGATATAATGCTCTCGGGATCCACACAAAATATATTTAATTGGAGCACTTCAGATAATAATAGTTTTACATAAGCTGATAATTCATAGTTTAGAGTTTTCCAGGAGTTTTCAGATCAGAAAATTAAGTAGTCAACCGACTTTCGGCGTTCAGTCCAGATGCGAAACTCAAAATTGACGCCCGTTTTTCTTCGTTCTGTGTTCTATCAAATTCAAATTTCAATTAAGAAATAAAGACCAGAACGAATAAAAACGGTTCACAAAGGGGTCAATCTACGCTACCCTTATAATAGTGTAAACATAGCTTAAAGAAGGTTTAGTCCATGGTACCTATGTTACGGTCTATGGTTTTAAGAAAAATAAAATAGACAGACATATGTCATGTCAGATGAAAATGTCACAGTAGAAAAATATTTCAAGAATTACAAATTAACAATATAATTTAAGTTTCAGATATTAAAACAATCAGATATAACTAAAAGTATGCTTTTCAGATGATAAAAAAAGAAAGAAAACATAAAAATGAATTACAAAAGTTGATAAAATATCAAAATATACCTATGAAGGTATGGTTTGTATAGTGTTATGAATTGTAAATAGAGTTAAAAAATGTGGATCTGTAAATCAGAACACCACAACTACTAATTTATGCCTGACTAGTGACTGATTTGCAATTTTCCTTTTTCTTATGGTATTTATTTCCGCTCAAAGATGCGTTACAATTAGTGTTGAAATATGGAACTTTCGACGCTCATAACTTTCAAATATTTTTTTTTGTACTTTTTTGTTTCATTCAGGGCTAGATAACGATGAGACAAATTTATATATTTTTTTATTTTGAACGTTCACCGTCAATCAGTGGAGTAATCGCCATACTACGTTTGTATGGAAGAATGATCGACTAGGGTAACCATACATTCCAATCGCTATCACTACGCTTTTGATGACAGAATTTCACACGTCTAGGGTCTCAGTTGATCAGAGACAAAAGATGGAAAGAGAGAGATAGATAATCTGCCCATCCTTTACCCAACTATGCTTAGGTCGGCTTCGGCTTCAGTCTAAACGGATCCAGCTGTGTACCAGTATTTTAAGTGGGCTGATTACCTATCTGACCTCCACAACACAGTAACTGGGTAATTTAATAACCCTTGGCAAGACTGGTGTCAGATTTTATGGCATTTATATACCGGAACACATGTTAAAGACCTTCTTAAAAAATTGATTATTCTTCGTCAGTACACTTTTGGCAGCGGTCGTGGTCATCATGTTGCAGTGGAACGTGGGCTGCCATAATTTGCCTTATGATACGACGCCATCCTTCTCTGTCGGCTGTTGTTCGTGTGCGCTCATGCAATTGACTGCCTACTGCAGACTTAATCTGGTCGGTCCATCGCATGAGCGACATGCCGCGCTTTCTCGTTCCTTCAACTCTCCCCTGAACTACAAGCCGCTCGATAGTCCCTTGTCAAGTCACGTAACCAAAGAACTGGAGTACTCGAGCTTAAACTACAGCTGATAGACGCTGCTTGCAGAGTTCATGAAGAATGAATATGTTGGTGCGGAACTCGTTCCACGACACTCCTAGCATTTTTCTCCAGCACCACATTTCTAGAGCGTCTATAACAATATTACATTCATAATTATAAATAAATAAAATAGCGTTTATTGCTTTTTGTTTCTTACAATTAATTCAAATAATAATAATAATTTAAAAATTAATCCGTTCATTTTTAAACAGAAAAAGAAATCAAATTAAAATTATGACTAAATCATTATTTTCACTAATTAATGAATTAATTTATGACATTCAAGGTCAGAACTAAAGACTAAACATGCTTTGCAAGACACGGAGGAATCTCGGTATGTATTTAACGGATGGTCACCCATCCACGGACCGACCTCGGCAAGCGTCGCTTAACATTGCAGATCGATACGTGATGGCTGTTAGTACTCTGCCACGAGCTCCTCAGAAACAGACAGAAAGAGTCAAATAAACAGAATCACAGAAAAATGGCAGGAAATCATAGGTACATAAATTTTTACATAATATAATATCACGCCTGTAAACCCCGTAGAGTTAGACAGATGCGCAACTATGCACACCCACATTTCGCCAGTAAGTACATAACTTTTTCTAGGAAATAAAATTAAATTTAAACAGCCTTTAACCGAATATCCAAAAAGAAGGAGGTTCTATGTTCAACTTTGTTTGTTTTATTTAATTTTTTTGTATATGTGAACATATACAAAAAAATAAAATTTCTACGTCAATTGTGGACCGATTTTGTTCTTTGATAAGGTATGTGCCGAAATTGGGCCCATTTTGCATAAAATCACGCCAGTATAATCTAAAGGGGTACGCAGATGTGTACAGTTCACCTTGATTCACTCTCATTTCACCGGTTATTATCAAGATTAGATTCGGGTAATGTACTCTGGCATTATAGGTACCTTACTTTAATGGCAAGTTGCCTATTAGGTACAACTAAAAAGTGTAAATTAGACAAAACCGTAACGAAAAAAAATTTTAGACTTATTTATTTAACACTTTGTGGTGTTTTTATTTGGCAGTCAGTAGTTTTATTTTTTTGTAAAAAAGTTTTTTTAGTATGGTAAATTGTTCCTCGATTAAAGATGTTAATAAGTTGCCTATTTAATAAAGAAGACTGATGACATGTGACATCTGACAATTTCGATAGTTTTTTTCATACATTGTATTCCTAAAAATAAAAATTGGTTAAAAATTGGAGAAGATATCGCTGAACAGACCTACAAAAAATAATATTTTAAAAATCCGTATACTTTTTTTTTGCATGCTACGTAATTTATCTAGTAGTAGAAACGCTTCGATCGACAATTTATTGAAAACGCAATTAAGACATGATATCTTGCGAAAACACCCCGATAATTATGATTTTTTTGTTAAAATGTACTAAATGTACCGTAGGATAGAGTGAGAGAAACATAGATAGTGAGAGAAAGAGAGAGCATTAAATCAGAGACCCATCCCAAAACTTGGGTATCGCAGTAACCCTTTCCGCTTAGTTGGTTGTTACCTCTGATTGTTACAATGTTAAAACAAGTTACGTTTTGTTGGGTAAGGATTAAACGCCAGTTACTTGTCCGTTAATTACTTACGCTTACCTTCTTCCAAGGTACTAATTATTTTATTTATTTCTTCGTTTATCCTTCCACTGGAACGCCGAGCAGCAATTACTACAATTTTATAATAAACTAGCTGTTCCTCGCGGCTTCGCTCCCGTGGACCACCCCACGGGACCCGTTTTCTGGATTAAAAAATAACCTATGTCACTCAGGAATAATGTAGCTTTCTACTGGTGAAAGAATTTTTTAAATCGGTCCAGTAGTTTCGGAGCCTATTCGGTACAAACAAACAAAAAAATCTTTCCTCTTTATAATATTGGTATAGATTATTGAATACTGCTATTGTTATTGTAAGTCCAGGTTTCCTCACGATCACGCGAACTAACGCGCGTTAGCGTGCCCGTGTTCCAGCCATAAGCGACACAGGCGGACACCGTAGAGTTTTAGTGGGGTAGGGTCCCACATAACTGCGCTATTTCCCCGTGGTGGCGAATTATGCATGGGCATTTCTCCAAGCTAAAAAAATATTTCCTGACGATGTTAGCTTTCCTTCACCGTTGTCAGCGATGTCCAATATAAACTTAGAAAGTACAATTGAATTGGAAAAGTCACATTGTTACTTGCGCGAATTTGAATCTACGACATCAAGCACGAGAGTTCAAGGCAACATGGCAGGCAGTTGCATTCAGAAAGTATCAGTTGGTGAAGTGGAACTGGTGAACAAGAACACACACACACTGGCACTTCACAGTGTTAAATATGTTTTGGGTATAAGGTATCCCGAATAACTGTATTGAAGCAAATTTAATTAAATGGTTCTAATGAAAATGGTACCAACGAACTGCTCCGATGAAGCCGACTTCCGAAAAGAAAGTTATTTTTCGCTTTGTAGTGTTTTGGAAGTCGGTTTAGTTTTATTGTTAAAATTCTTTTTTACCTTAGATACAAAAACACACAGGTCAACAGGCCAAACTTTTTCAAACACCCCTCTTTTGCCGTCGGTGGTTAAAAATGTATAGGATTGTCAACGAAATGTCACGTGGCCAGTCCCTTAAATCGCCATCGCTGATTGCAGGAGTAATTTATTTTTCAGTTTTTTTTTTCAAATCAAATATGTTTATTTCGTTATAACACGTTATACAATGTTATACAGTTGGTGACATTCTTTTAAAGCATATAGACTTTGTCTTAAGCCTTAGTTGTTTGAGGCAGCCATCTCCACTTTATACTTATATACTACTACAAATTTCTGTCAGCGACTTCGTCCGCGTGATTGTCGGCAATTATCCCACGGGAATATACTACCGGGATAAATAGTAGCTTATTAATATATAGGCTACTCCATATGCTTTATTACATAAAGAAAACTTAAAACAAACATAAAAAAGTGCCCTTATGGCGTTCCAGACTATAATCTATTTCTGTGTCAAATTTTATCCAGATGCCTTCTGCCGGTCGGGCGCGATTGAGTAACAAACATACAACCTTTCACATCCTACTGCTGTTATAAACGTGAAAGTTTGTGAGGATGGATGGATGTGTGTTACTCTTTCACGCAAAAACTACTGAACGGATTTTGATTAAACTTTACAGACATATGGCTTGTACATCAGAATAACACATACGCTATAATGTATAAAGATATTAAGGGAAGTACTAATACCATGGCATACGGCAGCTGGTTTATAATATTAGTAGGAAGTAAGATAAAGAAAAATATGCTGATAGGCCAATTCAAGGACTAAATTCTACCTATTTCCTAGAATTACAGGGCATCTCATACATAGGCAACAACCCACTGTTATGTACTTAGTCCGCTCCTAAATCAAGTACCGAACATAAATTTTATAACTTAGATCATAGAACGGGCTAGCAGTCGCAAACGAGTTTACAGTTGAACTGCGATAAACACAATTGTGCAGTCATTACGCATGTTGCTTAGGGGGATGGGCTGAAGTGGTGGCTAGTATAATTTGAGGACATTAGCATTTGGTAGTTTCTTTTTAAACCCCGTCTGAAAAAGAGGGTTTGTTATAAGTTTGACGTATGTACCTGTCTGTTTGTGTATATGTATATGTATATTTGTGTATCTGTCTTTGGCGACATAGCTCCTAAACGGAAGAAGCGTTGAAATGTTTGTTTGAATGGTGACTTTATCGAGAAAGTTCTGAGCTATGTTTCATGAGAATCGGTTCAGCCGTTCAAAAGTTATGTGCGTTTTACTGTTTGAATCGGGGTTTTTTGCAAGTTATCTTGTTATAATTACGTTTTGAAAAGATAGTCGATCGAAGCGTGTCCTACTACTTATAGATAAATTATGTATCATGAAATAAAAAGGTGGCGGGTTTTGTTTTATTTGTGTTATATGATGGTGAAAGGCACTTAAACAGTGAACAAAGTTTTACTTTTTTGATAAAACTACTAATATGATAAATGTGAAATTCTGTTTTTTTTAATCAATATACCTCAACGGTTGACCAGATTTGGATGAAATTTGCCTAAACCATGGCCTTGATTGGCTCGTAGGATTTGACGTTTTACCCCGGTTGTTTCCAATGGATAATTTTTGACATTCACGCGGGCAAAACCGTTGGTAAAAACTAGTAATAATTAATTATATATCATTTAGAACTTGAAATTGAAATGAGCCTTAATAGGTATTTTAAATGCTTTTGAAGTGGGAGTTCTGATAATACAAAGAGTTGTATTATATTATCCAATACATTGTTGAGGTGACCTCACCTAAATTTTAAGCAGTAACAAAATTCCCACTCAATTTTTATTACTATTTATCAATGTCAGTTACAATTTGCCAGACACAAAAAAAAACTCGATTTGAAACAAACAAAAATGCTTACATAATCCTTAATCAAACTCAATTTTAATAACGCCTCCCAAAACAAAAAAAAACCTTTGGACTCAAAAACTAATATTAACAAAAAAGAAAATTGGAAAGAGCGCAATAAATTATGAAAGTCGTAATCTCTTGGTGAATTATCTGGGAAAATATAATCAAATACAAAGGATAGCAGCCCTAGTTTATTTATGATACAATTTAGCACATAACTCTGGGCTGAAAACAAACTGTTTATCTAACTACAATCGCTCAGTCTTCCGGTTCTACGCAACTACGCTGCTACGAGCCAAATGTGGCTACGAAACATCTACGAAAAGTGCTACGAAATTTCGTAGCATATAACTTTTGTAGAAGTCATTTGTTACACGTGTGTTGTTAAGGGTAATTAAGACTTGAAATTAATGAGTTGAGGACAGGCTTTGACCTACATAAGGTTGTTTGAATTGTTTTATATAAGTAGTTACTTCAAGAAAGCAGTGACAAGTTTGAGAAATATGAATTAATTTGTTTGAAACAGAGCATCCGGGTTGTTTTTGGAGTGAAAGCTGTTTAGCCGCGATTTTTGGTAATAGTAAAACTTATGGGTTTACGTTAGCGACATGCTAATGTGATAGTGTCATCGACATGCTCATGTGACTTGTGATAGAATAACTTTGTATTCCAAAGTTTCAAGTTTTCACTTCAGTCGTAATATCTTCGTGCCGTACTTTCCGAGGGATGGAGGAACCTCGGTATGTTATTTATTAATTATTTTATCCTAGCATTGTAGCACCTTGCAGCGATTACACCAATGGAGTACAAAATTATACTAAATATAAGTGTATATTTTTTTCATCTTTGTCAGTGATGTCCAAGATAAACATAGAAAGTACATATGTATTGAAAAAGTCACATTGTTACTGGTCAGATTTTCTTCGCGATCTCAAGCATGAGAGGCGAGGTCTTTGCAAATGGGCCACGACAGGGTGGTCCAAAAATCGTAGATCAAACGAAAAAAGGATGATATTTGGGGCTATTTGCAGTAGGTTAAAAAGAAAATAAAAAGTTTTTTTTACTCCTTATCTCCTGTTTCGTATGATCCACGATTTTTTTCCAGTCTGTATTTGTGATGGATGATCAATCAACCACGGACCGGTCACGCGTTGCTTTACCAAGAAGATCGACTCGTGCGGCTGTAAATATTTAGCTACGAGCTAGGAAACTTACGACCCCATTCCTACAGTGAAAAATTTCGCCCCAGCTTCCGCTTAACACAAACGCTGCCTCTGAAGCCCCAACAAAGCGGTTACAGACCACCATCCTACTACAGCGGTACAATTTGAGCGGAATTAAGACAGAATTTATTCCGACGTTATTGTGTGAGCGTATCTTTTTACACTTATCTGCTAAACGAGAGATGCTGTGATGCCATCGATGTAGATGGACCAGCATCCGTGAAGAATATTTGGATTTGGGGAGTATTTTTTACGGCCTCGTCGGGCAACGGCCGCAAGATGCTGATAGCTGTAACATCTTTAAGTCAAGAGTGAACATGCAGATTACTTCTAGGCAAGCGTGCTTTATCTTCAACCACACATCATCGCTTACGAGTACCATCAAGTGAGAAAGTTGTCAAACACAAGCCTATCAATAAATAAATATTAATAAATCTATACTTAATATTATAAAGCTGAAGAGTTTGTTTGTTTGAACGTGCTTATCTCAGGAACTTTTGGTGGAATTGAAAAATTCTTTTTCTGTTGGATAGTCCATTTATCGAGGAAGGTTATAGGCTATATAACATCATGCTACGGCCAACAGGTGCGGAGCATATATGAAAAATGTTGCAAAAACGGGCAAAATTATTCCTTTTTGAGAGCTTCCGTAAACGGTTTAAGTAACGCAACAATCATGTATGTAGGGTAGGTAGGGTAGGGTAGGTAGATGTGTAGGTAGGTAGCCAGTTGACGGGAGCGAAGCCACGTGGGACTTCTAGTTATTAAATAAATGTATTTCACCAAAAGTCTGTTTTACAATTTCATAGAATTAAATTATTACAATAACAATAGGCTTAAAATATAGGTGAACTTTTAAAAAACTCTAGCAAGGAGCCATAAAATATCTAAGCAAAAGCCTATTTATCTTTTTACAATAAATGATGGAAGGAAAAACTTGTCCGCTGTGGAGTGTCTTGTCCGTTTTTCTCCAAAACAAGCTACTTTTCCGAATGGACGATATAATCAATTATTATTACTTTTGAATTTGTATTTTTGATGTTCAAAAGTGCCACTTAATGACCTAATTGGAATAAAGAAGTTTTGATTTGATTTGATAAATTACTAAAAAGAAAACCGCTACCGCAGAATATGAATTTCTATGATCCATATCCGGTTTCAGCAAAGGGGGTTTTTCATAGGGAATTTTACAACCGCATCCCTGAGTCTGAATTTGTACCCAGTTAAATGTTAATAGGCTCGACCACTGTGTTCTAGATTTATACCTCTGCCTTAACCTTTGAGATATACAGGCGTGATGTTAAGTTACTTACTCGCGACACGAGAGATGCTGAGACGTCATAGATATACAAAGACCAGCTAAGGTAAGAGGATATTTTTGGTTCTCGGCAAATAGGCCAACCCGTTTTTTTGTGGGCTCCTTTGTGGACGCGGCTACATCGTTGCGTTAATGGTCACAAGTGTGAATGGAGAGCGTGTGGTGCTAGGTTTAATCATCGGATCAGGCAAATGTAATTTAATTTATACTTGATGCACTTGACTTCATCCGGGTCAAACTCGTAAAACTAAAAAAGGAACATGGTTTTTTGTATTTTACGCGGAAACCTAATTATTTTCTAAAATAAATTAGGTCCAAGTTACTCCTTATCATCATGGCACTCATTGGCATCAGTTATCTGCCGGTGAAAGATTCGTCAAAATCAGTCCAACCTTTTAGGATATATCCCGGAACAGACAGACAAAAAATATGAAAAATAAAAATTGAAATCCGAATAAACTTTCATATGCATTTACTAAAAATCTATTATTTGGTAGTTACAAACAGACACTTCAATTTTTTTTTTTATTATTTAGGATGCGTTTGCTCTTGACTCTAGTCTAGGTCAGAAGTGACAGAGACAAAGTCGACGATGGAGTGAGCTTACCCAGAAGAAGCCTGTTAACTCTAACTTTGAAGAGATTCGGGTTGAATGCGTTCGGAAACACAGACGCAGGCAGTGAGTTCCACTCTTTTGCTGTGCGCATTATGAAGGATGTTTGGAATCGCTTGGTGCGAATTGGTCGGATGGCAACTAGGTGAGAATGGTAACTTGCAGTGCGTATAGATATCCAATGGTAGAACGGAGCCGGTGGGATGAGGTCATGGAATTTATGAGCACACTCGCCGAAGTACGAAGTCTGTAGAAGACCGACAAACAGACAAACTTACGGTGATAAGCCAAGCTGTTAAGCTTGGCATCCACCAGTTTGACGTCGCCAATTAGCCTCTTAGCACTGCGTTCCGCCGAGTCAAGCGCGAGTCTAGCCCGTTTCATCATCGGACTACCAGACGTAAGGCGATGCGCCATCGGTACGTGGTGGACATCCCACCCGTATGCACAAAACATTTTGGGAACACTTTTATTATGCGTACAGCTAAGAAGTGAAATTCCCTGCCGGTGTATGTGGTTCCCGACAGCTACAATCTAGGGGTCTTTAAGTCAAGAGTGAATAGGTTTTTTCTAGGCAAGCGTGATTCACCGTCGACCACATCATCGTTTACCGTCAGGTGAGATAGTGGTCAAGCGCGAGCATATAGAGTATAAAAAAGCGCAGCAAGCTGATATTTAGCTGATATGTATAGATGTAATAGATTTAACAATCATAACCAGTCTGATATCTGGAATTTGCTCCGTTGATAACATGCTTGCCTCCTAAAATATGACTGCTTCAACAGTTATGTTTTAAGCCCCATGTTATAATGAATTTATATAAATTATAAGTACCTCTACCTACTCTTGTATAGGAACAAAAATATATCGAAATCTACGCATAAATATGTGTTATTTGTTTAAGATTTGCACGTAGAATATGCTTATTTTCGCGTAAACTCACTCATATCATTCACAAAACAGGTAGCGAATCCATTGTTACCGTAAGTGACAAAGTTGAAATCCCTCATGTCCAATAATTTCACCGGAAGTGGAGTCTTTGAATGAAACTTGTAATTGAAAGAAGATGGACAAATGAACTTCCCAGTACTCCTTGTTCAATGGAAAACAGGGAAGCCGAACTATTTTATAATCAAAATAAATTTATCGAAACCATAATCTATACATCATAAGTGTTCCTCTGCAGGACAAAGGCCTCTTCTCATACATAGAAGGCACAAGCAATAATCAACACGCTTTGTCAATGCGGGTCTCATCACGATGTTTTCCTTTACCGTTGTCAGGTATGACCAAGATAAACTTAGAAAGTACATAATGAATTGGAAAAATCACATTGGTACTTACCCAGATTTGAAACCACGTGACATTTTCTAAAGTATAGTAAAACTTGTGAAATCACACAGTGAAATCTTCTTTAGCGAATGAAAAGAAGAAAACTAGATTATCTTCATTACAAGAAATTACAGCACCGACCTCACGCACTGGGGTAAGCCCACCAATTTGCGTCTAACCAACCTTGGAGTCACAGATTATCGTGTCGCAGTAAGACCCAACGTACATTGGACGAATAAAAATAAAAGACTTCGCCGTTTTTATTCCAAACACTTATTGTAAGCCGGAGACTCACCGAGCTATTTGAGTTCAGCAACTGTTTCGTGGGACAGTAACAGGGAGCTTTACTTTAATCCGATTTGCTTTAGCTGTAAGAAATGATGTTTGTTATAAATGTTTTTTTGGTTGTTTTTCTAAGAGGTCTGTGTACAGGCTTAATCCTTTGACATCTTTTTAAAGGTTTTCGTTAGTATTCTATGATTGTGCCAAACCCGTATATAAGTATGAGCTTGCAGGTCATTGATGTAGCTATTTGTAAGGCAGACAAAATCATTTTCTTTTTCACGTAACTAATAAATTCACAACATAAATAAAATTAAATATTTTTTCTCTTTATGCTCTCGTTGTAGTCGACAAAAGAATGCGCTTGCCCCGTAGCAAATTCATTATACAATGAAACCGGACTAATAGTATTAAAACTTGTATATAGCCTTTACCGCTATATACACTTATTTTGTACCACATAAGTTTAAGCCACACACATTATTATTGCATTTCCAAAAAAAACAAAACACCGGACTGCTTAAGAAGTGAACTAAAAAGACGTAAACAAGAGGAAAATCCTGCTGTGCAGACGGAGGATACATCTGGTTTTGGTCAGCCAGCTCGCGAATAGTTATCCTCCGACTGCACAGTATGAAATCTCCTCTTAAAGCTCTTTATTTTGATACCCCATACGATGGGTCTGGAATATTTTTTTTGCAGAAAAGAGGAAAAAAATATTCGGCTCCCACAATATGGTCCCCAAACTCCGTATTTTTTTTTATATTTTCCTATTTTAATGCAACCAGTAACACTTGCAAGGTTCACAGTAACATTCGATTGACATAAGAATTATCAAAATCGACCAACGCGTTTGTTCTCTTGTGAACGCCACATAGGAACATACATACTTAAATACATACATAGACTAATAAACAAATTACCATCCTTCGGCAGTCGTGTAAAATGCACAGGGGATCTTTTAAGGCAACAATAAAATTAAAACTAATTGGCTTAGAGCTGTGATTCATATGTCAGTATGTAATAAACTCAAAGACTAACAAAAAAACCGTATAAGACCAGTGTTAATCCCTAAAAAACATGCAGCATTTTAGGAAATGCAATAAAAACGTGTGAAATTATGTTTAAACATTGACACATTTTGTGGCACAATACAAAAATAGCTTTCCTTTTGTGTGTATAAAATAAAATAAAAATAAAAAAGCCTTTATTTGACCAAGCTACTTTACTACTTTACTTTACATTTCATCTTAGTTACTAAATTAATTACTTGCTAGGTAAACTTAATTATAAATTTCCTTTCATTTACAAATAACTATAAATACTAATTTATTATTTCTAGTTATCTTATTAATAAAAAGAAGATTATCTACACTATGGCAGCATACATAACATTACGCTTATATGAGACCTAGGTTCAAAGTTATGGTTGTTAGACTATGTGGGTAGTAAGTCAGGTACTTAAAGGACTCCTCAAAGTTGCTCTAGCTTAGAGATCCTTTATGTGGGGTATTTTATTGTAAATATTAACTGTATTTTACGGTCTTAAAGTTTTATTATTACGTGTCCGGACACATTGTATAATCCTCTAGTAACTAATCAAATTTTAATTTTACAAACTACCCCATTACAGACAAGGAAAAGTACTTCACAATACCAAATTCAATCACACTAAAAAATATTCAGCCCAATCATACCAAAAAATCTTCGTCGCAAAATAATAAAATTTCATTGAGGGAGCGATGAAAATTTTACTAAACAACACACAATTAAAACATGGCAGTGTACCAGGACTTCGAGGAAATTGCTCGCTATAATTAAGATTTACAAAAATAAACACCATAACGTTCAGCTTTTATAAAATAATTAAAACATCACATCTGTATTCGCCGAAAGGTTACACAAAAACATTTTTTTCTATGGTTTTAGCTAACCTCAAACAAAAAGAACTTCACTGCAATCCTCCCCTAACCTCTACAAACGTTTCTTAGTAATTTTCAGCGTTTGTAATACGCGTATAAGCGTTCAAAATGAATATATTTGAAATTCGAGACTCCAAATATTTTCTCAATATTTTTTATTGTACTATAAACTAAAAAAAAATTGCACTACAATACTCTACTTACATCCTGCCTATCAGAAACAGCCGGAAAAAGTAATATTTTATAATTTCAGGGTATGACAGACTTTTTTTTTTGGCATCACTACTACTATCGAGTTTATTGTCCGTACTATCCACTACTTATCGATATATTTTGATCAAATCAAAAAAAGTTAAATTTTCTAAAGTTAATAGATCCAAAGGTGTACTTTATACAGGGTGGAATTTTGTTATGCCACCTGAAGAGAAAGTACTCTTAATACTGTAAATAGAAAATTTTACTTAAAAAAGTCATACCTTTATTTTTGAAAAGAAAGAAAACTGTATTCGAAGAATTTCGAAAATTCACTTGCCACACCCGGGAATCGAACCGTCTAAAATCTTTTAAATTACAAGTTGCACTTTTATTGCAATGATCGTTAGGGTCAATTATAAGGATGAAATCTCTCTAACAAACTTGATAAATTAAATGAAAGGGAACAAACCTATTGATATCAACTGGGCAGAAATCCAGATGCCAGGTTCATCATCAACATCATCATTTCAGCCGAAAAACGTACACTACTGGACATAGGTCTCCTCCAAGCGTTTGCACACTGATTGGTCTTGTGCGCTTCGCATCCACCGGACTCCCGCAGCCTTGACCAGGTCGTTGCTCTAGCTAGAGGGAGGTTTTCCGACCCTGCATCTGCCGGCACGCAGGTGTTTCCAGGGTGCCACTGAGAAATTAAAATCCAAATATCACATTGCCCGACACGAGAATCTAACCAAGGTCCTCTTGTTCAACAGTAGTGCTTGCAAACACTACAACGAATAAAAACACTATAACAAAAACGTATTAGGAAAAAACAAACTACAATTAAAACACGGTAGCGTAGCAAGACATCGTGGGAATGGGTCGCTGTAATTGAGATTCAAGCAAACACGTTAATTCGGCAACTGCTGGCCCCACAGAGCACGGAATCGCAATGCTAGCAGAGACTAATGATGTCAACGCTGGTCACTACAATAAACACAAAATGTTGTGGCTGACTGTGTGTATTCTTAACCACTTTACCGTTGTTGTTACGGTTTTGATTATCATTAAGAATAATATACTTAGATGATTTCTTCCACTTATATGTCACTTCTTCCCGCGCTTCTGCCCGCGTGAAAACTGTTTTATTATCCCGAGGGAATATTATACCGGGATAAATCCTTTAAGCTATTCCAGACTATGATATATATCTATGCTAAATTTCATCGAGAACCGTTCAGCCGTTCTGATCTGATTGAGTAACATCCATCCACCCATCGATCTGTCCAAACTTTCGCATTTATAATATTATTAAAAATTAAGATAACTAAAATTAATTTAATTTAATATACACATATTAAATTAAATAAATTTGACTTTTTAAGTCTAAATAATTTTCCCACTGAAATTTGAATTGTGAACCGATTCTGTTGAAATTAAGTAAACCAAAAAAATAACGTTTTTAACAAAAAAAAATACCAACGAAATAAGGAAGGGAAAAGCAAAAAAATAGAACTGTTAGTTTTAACAGTTTTTTTAGTTTTGTTTTGTAACATTTTGAGGCGGCGCCAAGCAAACCATCAACGAATTTCAACCTAGCTACATTCATTCTGCGGTTTAGGTAATTAATTTGCATGCTTGTTTGTTAACCCTTATCTAGATAGAATGCCATTTTACTAACTGGTACTACTCCGGATGCCATTTTTGTAACTAAAATTTACTGCTAGATAAAAATGAGTAAGAACTAGTTTTATTTAGACCTAACCAGTTTTGGCAAAATGTTCAATTTAAAACTGTTTTGACTGAGATTCATCTAGCTAACTCGTAATAACCAATGCAGACAATATATAACTTAATTGGGTGGCTGATTCACAAAACAGAGAATAACGCGGTGGGAGGTGGAACATTGGTCAGAACCCTCAACTTCCGTCAACATCTATGAATAGGCCCACCCATCAAGGTGAAAGAAGATAAACAGGCGGAGTTTTTAGTGGGTGCAAGCCCCATATAACCCAGTCGTTTCCCCGGACGGCGCGGTATGCGTTAGGCATTTTCTTAGATGGATAAAAACAAACAAAAAAAAAACCGATGAAATATTGGTCAGAATTCAGAATCTTTCCGTCAACATCTATGAATAGGTAAACGTTAACACTCACTGAAACTCTTAGTTTGTAAGCAATTTTTCGACAATGTCGTCTGTAGCAGTGGCCACCTAGTTGCCTCAGTGCTCTGTGGCACGCTCTTTACAAAAGTAAACACCTCAATATTCGATACGGTGAAACAAATTGTTTCAAAGTTTCTAACTTGAGAAAGAAAAGGTTGAACCAAAGTTTGGCGTCGTAAGTTTGAATACCACGTTTTAAGTTTGACAAAAAGGAAATACTGTAGAAAACTGAACTTGAACACTGGTTCTAAAAAGGATATTTTTAGTCTGTCTTTGATAATTATCTTGCTGCTGAGCAAAGGCCTTCACCATTATTTTCCTTCGCTCTCATACACTCAAAGAAACGAAAATGTATTTAATTCGAAGGTTCCGAAAATTTTCAGGAATAAATGGAACAAACATGTTTAATTGATTAAAACTTTACATTCATACGGGTTTTTACTTGCTTAACTTCTATGGGTTTTACTATCTTAACTTTACGTACATAGGGGTTTGTGCGTAAGTATCATGATACTAAAAAACCGCATAAAAAAAAAAAGAAAGAAAATAAGTTTATTTGGCACAAAAGGCAACAACAACAATATCTTAGGCAAAGGAATGAGAAACGGAGACGCCCTCACGCCCCTAGCCACCGCAGGAGACGTCCCGAGCATCAGGAGTCGCAAGACGATTCCCGGCCACCGTAGGCGGGGGCTTGCGGACGGCGACTAACAGCTCGCCAAAAAGCTCGCCGGGGTCAAAACTGTCGGGGTCCGCTAGGGCTGATACCTGTCTGGATCGCCCATAAATTTGAAAAAGAGTTACCGCGGCCGTGGCTCAAGCAACTGTAAGAACACGGGTGGGTTTTAGTCAGTAAAAGTCTGACACGCCTTCCCGCTTCACCCAGAGCCGAAGAAATCATTGGATGACTACCCACCCCAAAAAAATGGCAAAGGAACAAACAAAAAAAAAATCTGTATTTTTTTTAATAAAATATGTAGGTACCTACAAGAATAAGTCTGCCTCACGGCTGCACCAGTCTGGCTGGTGCAGTTCAGCATAACATCTATCAGAGATCTACCTGGCTGCTGTTCAACTCAACCTGAGATTGTGAGGTCTCGCAGACGTAAATTAGTTTTTTTTAGCGTTTAAATGTGGTGAAGCTACTTTTTGCTTCGGTTTTATTTACAATGTTTTTAAAAAAAACAAAATAAAAACTGTTAAACTTAAATTTCATGACTGAATACATGAATAACCACCGATAAACGGTTGATATTTATCTTAGAATGGTTCAAAGGTAGAAATGGTATAAAGGTTTCACTTTAAATAAAAGCGGAGAATAGAATAATAATACTGAAACTAGAATTTCAAAGCATATACGTGAATCGAGCAACTGTGAGCCCGTTGAAAAATAAACGGGGACAAAATGGACTCTAGAAGTTCGTTTTTCAAAAGAATAGCGCGTAGGATCGAGTTCCTTTGACTTTTGGATTAAAATATCGCGATTATGAGTTTTGTTATCCCCTTACTGAAAAAGAGGGGTGTTATAAGTGTGACATGTATCTGTGTGTCTGTCTCTGGCTCCATAACTTCCAAACGGATGAACCGATTTGTAAAAACTTTTAAACTTGCCTTACTTGTGTGTGTGCATCAAATCTTGCAACAAAATTAAAAAAAAAATTGTAGAAAATATCTAGAAAAGCATTTATGCATGTATTCTCGAGTATCATCCAAAAGTGATTATAATTTTCTACTTTAAAAATGTCCGACTAGCCGTTTGTAACTGTATTTTTGAGATGAGTGGTTGGAATTTCAATCGCCATATTGGAAAGAACCATCGTAACATTTTTAGCGAACATTACTTTCTCGTTTTGTGAATTTCTACGAAAACTTCTAAGCTTTTAAAGCTAACTCGTTAAACGAAATATGAGTATCACTTACATAGCTAACTATAAAAGTCCACTTAGTATTTTTTTCGGTCAATGCGTTTGTGGCAATATCATTTTAGGGCTGTAAAACTGAACACAGAGCACCGAAAAACCTTGGGTCCTATCCATACTTATGTTATAAATGCGAAAGTAACTCTGTTTGTTTGTTACCTTTTCACAACTACAAGACTGAACGGATCGTAATGAAATTTGGCAAGCAGGTAGATTATATCCTGGGGAAGGATATGGGATATCTTCTTATCCCATGGCGAAGAGAGCTAGTTTAATATAAACGACAGACGACAGGTGACAATTCATAAAATATGTACTTTATTGCTTTATTAAACAGCAACGAGGGCGAAAACGTGACAATTATGTAACTTTTTTGATAAATTTATGGCATGAAAATCCTGGGTGGTGACTGCTAAATACACCATCGTCTAAACTTTTCATACAAACGAATCGTGTCAGTAGGTGACGCCTTTTACTCATAGAAGTTGCCGACCCGTGACAATTCCTACTATGCTATGACAGTCGAAACATGTGGTCAACGCACTTTGTGTGGGTACAATTAATAACAATTTCTTGCTGTACTTACAGTTTGCACCAAAGCGTACAGCAAGCCAACACCACATTTAAGGGGCTGTAGTCGAACAGTTGACAATCGACATCTGAGGTTCTAAGCCACGCCCACTGTCATCGATAGCTTAGGGGCAAACTTTAAATTGGAGGGAAAATTATTTGGAAATTAAATACACAAGGCCGACCACAGAGAACATCATAAACGGACTCTTCCGATGGATTTTACAAAAATATTACCGCGAAAGTTCTTATTTCAAACTGGCGGCTAGCATCTGACATCAGATCGTTCACTGTTATTTTGCCTATAAATGCAACCTTATTGCTAAGAAAATAAAGATCACTAAAATAGGTAATCTGGCTAGTTTCATACGAGTCTTTGCCGTACAAATTGAATAAATATTATAATTATGTCTGCTTATATGCGACTGCCACATATAAGAACACAGTAGTTGACATTTTTTTTATAACGGTTTTTTAGCCAGATAATTTTATTTTTTATTTTATTTATATTCCGTTTATTTAACTTTGTACACACTTTATATTTACATTTTTAAATATTTCTTTATAAAAAACAAATCATTAAAAAAAACATTTAAAAATATAACAAAAATGGTTGTCCACCGGTGTCGGGAGCAGGGTCCAAGCTACCGGTGGTTAGGCCTCCAGAGACAGGAACCTCCTCACAATGCGAGCCGTATCGAGGAGTACTGCCTTCTGTATCAGGCCCTTGATCCAACCGTGCAGTGACAGCCTCGACAGATGGTCGTCGAAGCTCTTGGCCATCAGGCCGTTGGCCGTAATGACAATCGGCACAATGATCGCCGAGTCCACATTCCACATGTCGACAACCTCGTGTGCTAAGTCGAGATATTTGATTTGTTTCTCTTTCTCAGCTTTCACGAGGTTCTCGTCATGCGGAATGGTGACATCGATTATCATTGTGCGGCGCGCTAATCGGTCTATCACCACTATATCTGGCTTATTAGCAACAATAGTCCTATCAGTGATGATAGACCGATCCCAGTACAACGTGACATGGTCATTTTCGAGAACTGGGTCGGGCACATACTTGTAATACGGTACCTCCGATTCCACTAGATTGTACTTCAAAGCAAGTTGCTGGTGAATAATCCTGGCAACTTGATTATGCCTGTGCAAGTACTCGCCGTTAGCGAGACGAGAACAACCAGAGATAATATGTCTGATGGATTCACCCGGACGGTGGCATGCCCGACATATGTCAACCGTGCCGTCCTTCATTATATGTCTCCGGTAGTTATTCGTCAGGATAACTTCGTCCATAATTGCACAGACAAAACCTTCAGTTTCCCCGAAAAGGTCACCGAAACGTAGCCAGGATACGGACGCTGGGAAATCTACATCGGACCCATGTAGAGCCCGATAGAAGCGTCCGTGTAGCTCCTTGCCTTGCCATACCTCTTTGCGTTCATCAGTAGTTAGTATTACAGGCTTGCGCCAGTTCTCTTTAGCCATGGACAACGGGGTGAGTCCCTTGTCCACTGCGACCACATCCCGGTGCATACCCACTTCAGCTTTTAAAAAATATTCTCTGAGGCTGCACACCTCGCGGTTGTGAAGAGTCTTGGCGTTTAAAAAGCCTCGACCCCCACACTTCCGCGGGATGTACAGTCTCATCACTGATGATCGCGGGTGATGCATCCGGTTTGCGGTCAGCAGTGTCCGGACCCTCCTATCGAGGGCGTCGAGCTCGGTCTGAGTCCATTTGAGTATACCGAAAGAGTACATCAAAACCGGCATGACCCAACTGTTGAAGGAGCGCACCTTATTTCCGCCTGACAAAAGGCTATTTAATACCTTTTTTAGGCGGCCAAAGAACCGCTCCTTCAGCAGTTGCTTCATGTCAGCACTGTTGATGCCCAACGCTTCCGACATACCCAAATACTTGTAAGTTTCGGTCGAGGAGAGGTGTCTGAGGTGTATGGAATCAGAGAGTTGAATTCCCTCGGATTCCATAATCTCCCCTTGCTTTACATGCATGACTGCACATTTGTCCACACCAAATTCCATCCTGATGGAGTTACTGAAGGTTTCAGTTACCTTCAGTAGCTCCGTCAGTTGGAATTTGTTGGGGGTAAAGAGTTTCAGATCATCCATGTAAAGGAGGTGAGATATGACCTGACCACCTCTTCTCAACCGATAGCCTAGTCCTGAATCCTCCAGCAGTGTACTTAGAGGATTCAGGGCTAAGCAGAACCAAAGTGGACTCAAACTGTCGCCCTGAAATATCCCCCGCTTAATCCATACAGGCTCATCATCCCCCTGAATCGGTCGACATCCTGGATATCGAAGGACTGTCTTCCATTGCCCCATACATGACTCAAGGAAGGTGCATAGAGTTGCATCTATTTTGTACAACTCCAGCACCCTCATGAGCCATGTATGTGGCACAGAGTCGTAGGCCTTCTTGTAGTCTATCCAGCATGTCGAGAGATCCTTGCGGGATCGACGAACCTGCTGGCTTATGGCCATATCAATGAGGAGTAGCTCCTTAGTGCCGCGGGACCCATTCCTACATCCATTCTGAGAGGTAGACATTATTGAGTTAGCTTCAATGTGTTTATCAATTTTTGCTCTCAGGATGGATGTAAGAAGTTTATAAACCGTCGATAGACAAGTAATTGGTCTATAATTCTTGGGTTCCGCGGGACTACCTGTCTTATGGAGCAGGTGGGTAACGCCTGTTGTTAAAAACTGCGGCAGCGACCCAGTCTCTAAACATGACTGGAATTGAGATGCCAGTAACGCGTGTGAGCTGCTATACCATTTTAGCCAAAAGTTATGCAGTCCGTCCGGTCCCGGAGACTTCCAATTCGGTAGCGGACGAACTGCTTTGGCTACATCAGGTGGACTGATGATTACTTTTTCCATATCTGGTATAGCATCACACACGCGCTCGACATCACGCATCCAGCCACCCTCAGTGTGACAGACGGGCACCGACCAGATGCTTCGCCAGAATGTACTCGTGGCGACATCATCCGGGCGGCACACGTCAGTCACACTGTGCTCAGGTCGCTCCCAAGTTCTGTATACCCACCTCTCATCACTCTGGAACATGCGATTCTGCGAGTACCGGTCAACCCGCCGCCTATACCGCCGAATACGGCTGGCCCATGCACAAACTTTCTGCTTCAGGAAGTCGATGCGCTCCGTGACACGGGACATGTATTCTCGAGGACTGATTCCAGTCCCCGAAAACGCCCGCCTCACGAAGCGCATCACGCGTGGTCGTGTATTGCCCTCCCTGAAACAGCATAGTTTGCCGATGAGTACCCTGGCCCCATCGATACGCCGTTGGATCCTGCATTGCCAGGCTGGCACGGCAGGCTTTGGCCGAATAGTCTCGTTTGGGAACTTAACATTGGCCAAACGACATGCCGCAACAGCCCCGCAATACAGGATTGAGTGCGTATCAACGAGGCTCTCGCTGCTTTCAAAGATATTCTTAAGCAGCGAGTCCAAGGCACACACCAGCGCCCTATTCTTCTTGTGCATAGGCAACCGTGGCAATCGGGGTCTAAGTTCAGTCGGTGTTGACCTATACTCGCGAAGCGCATCCTCCAGTGCGCTCCTCAATCTTTCATTGCACTGGCTACTTACTGTAACAACCCTATCATCTGCCTCTTCGGTAACATGATTGGACCGCGGCGGGATCACAATAGTGGCTGGCGGTGTCGCGGTCTGTGTCGGGGTTGAGACGATTTGGTTGTTCAGCACTTCTGAGCGCAGCCTATCAAGTGCGGCGTCGTCCAACCTGTGATTACGCTGGATGACCCGCACCTGATCCGACAATCGTTGGGCTGAGACGTTTACAGTTGGTTCAAGGTCCCGAAACAGAGACAGCATCCTAGCACGGTACGCAGTGAGGTTAGTTCCCCCCTCAGTAGACCCGTAATATGCGCGCATGACGTTCTCATTCATATTTTGAGTCCATCTCATGCGCTGCACACAACCACCGGCAGCGGGGACCCGGCTTGGAGCCGGTTGGCTCCTAGGTCCCAAACTCCTCGGCAGCCGGCCTCTCCCCTGCCGACGTACAGGTGTTGGCGACGTCGGCGGGGAAAAATACTCATCGCTCGAGCTCGACGCGGCATCAGCCACCGATGACACAGGTGATCCGAGGTCCGGCGGCGGCGGGGCGGAGCTGAGCGACGAGTCCGGGGGTAGAAGTCGTGCGCGACTAGCTGCTGCTCTCGTCAACATTATGCTTTTTCCTTAAACATTTTCACTTTTTCCTTAAACATTTTCACTCTATTTGACGTCGTCACTGACATGTCAACTGGTTTATTGTATTTTTTATGAATTGGATTGGTTTTTTGAGTGGATATTATAGGTGAATTGGTTTTATCTTCTTATTGGTTTCTTCTGTTGGGTACTTTGTTCGAATTTGGTGATTGTAGAATTTATTTATATTATTTTTATGAGTTCTACTATACTGAAATGGACTTTGTAACGTTAAACTAAAACTTTTAATTTGAATTGAGATTTGGTGCTTTCATTAATCAATTTAATCATTATTTACAATAGGAAAGTCCCATCAAATTATAAAATAACTTAAATTTGCAAATATCCGGAACTTACTAGGTTTGGAATTGTCTTTTTTATGCATATTTAAAATATCCAATAGAATTTAGCGTAGGTTCGTATTCCTTGTTTAGTATTCTCTTGAAATATTGATATGTCATTTAGTTACTATAAAGATAACTTTCCATAGCCTGTTTCAAATCATAGTATATTTTTGCGCTATCCTGGAATATAATAGTTTAAAGGCACTTACTGGGTTTTGATATACATCAGCCCACTGTGGTGAGGTCACGTGGTGCCGTTTTTTCTGTGTATCCCTGTCTATGTGTTTAAAAACAAATAGACAGGGCGCAAAAAGCCCTTTGTTCCCATTAGTACCACCGAACTGTACCACCGGTGGTACTAACGGGAAAATTCGTTCTCTATAGTACCACCATTTACTTAGTGGTACTAGGGAGACTGTTTGTTCCCAATAGTACCTACTACCTATGCAAAACTTTATCTATCTTTATAAATAAAAATGCTGTATGTGCTTGTATGCGTATCAATACAGAACTGCTGAAACGATTTGTTGCTATTGTTTGTTATATATAGAAAGAAAGAAAAAGGTTTAAATGCGCCAGGCACGACGCATACCATAAAAAAACAAAAATAAGACATATATATATATATAAAATACCGTGTATGCCTCACAACCACGTATATGTGTCGTATATGTTACTGTAAAACCGAAACCTATTATTTACCGACAAAACCTAAGATTTACTAATTCTTACTGGTAAAACTCCGAAATCATCATCATCTTCCGGCCCTTGTCCCATGTTACTTGGGGTCTGCGCAGCACGTTTTCTTCTTCCATATCGTCCTGTTCCCCCTTCACGCTATAATTGACTCCCTTTTCTTTCATATCACTCCCCACACAGTCCATCAATCTTTTCTTTTGTCATCCCCATTTAAATTCATAAGAGTACACCCAAGTCATTCCAGACATTCTTTTCCCGCACCGTCTAGAACCAGCCCTCACGGTACGCGTCCAAATCATCTCGGCACCTATTTCTGGGCCGGACTCAATGGTGCGTTCCATCTTCAGGATTGTGGAGGCTTGCTCAGCGGTAAATTTGCATGCAACTAACGTGAGCCGTAATGGCATCGGCCCATTTGAGCCGAGCAGCCTTTTTAACCGAATTCGGTCTGTTCTTTTTACATCCAGAATGCTGCGTAACTCTCTGGCAATCCCCAAGTGTAAGTCTTTGAGTGACCATGTCTGAGAACCGTAGGTTCGGATGAGCAGAATACACATCGGCGGATTTATTGTTAATAAATAAGAATTATCAGTGCCGATTTGGTAAAATGATAAGTTCAATTAATAATTAGCTTAACAATATTAATAGATTAACAAATTATTATTGTAGCCCGTTATTGCAGTTGGGATAGTTAATTGCGAGAAATACAGGACTGATCAATGTGGTGATTCACCAGACCATCACCACATTGATCGATAGATGTCCACATGTGGACGTTTTTTGGTTGAAACGATGATGATAATCTTTTTCTCACGAATTTGACATTTTTTGGTTGAAACGATGATGATAATCTTTTTCTCACGAATTTGACATTTTTACCCGACTGCCGAAGGAGGGTAATGTGTTTATCAGTCTATGTATGTATGTACGTTTGTTCCTATGTGGCATTCTAGAGACCAAACGCGTTAGCCGGTTTTGATGATTCTTACGTCAATCGATTCGTCTTAAACCTGCGAGTGTCACTGGCTACATAAAAATGGCGGATTTTGGGCGCCATTTTGTGGAGAGATTTTTTTTTTACCAAACTCATCGTGTGGGGTATCAATAAAGGGTTTTAAGAGGTGATTTCAAAAATATATAACACTTATGTGTTTAAATATACCTAATTAAAAAAAAATACTAAAAAGTTGTAAATAAAAAAAGTTTATTGAAAAAATCTGGTTTTTGTCAGCCAGCTCGCGAATATGTATCCTCCGACTGCACAGCATGATTTTCTTCTTGTTTACGTCTTTTTAATTCGCTTTTTAAGCAGTCGGGTTTTTTTTGGTCAGTTCTAGGTGCCGTATGTTAGAAAGAAACAAAGATTGAAACAAATGGATACCTACGGAGAATTTTATTAGTTCTGTCATTTCGAGACACTGCCAGCGCGGTTGTTACGACCATTCCATGTTCTGTGTGGTTTGCTTCTATTGTTTTCACATGAACGAAGAAGGTTAAAATCGAATTCGACCTCACCTATATTGTTAATATATTTTTTTCAAATTGAGATAACATTTGTTGTATTTTCAAAGAGGTTTAAATACTTTTTTAGTTATGGACTTAGTAAGTAAACTAAACGACATGAGTCGTTTATAATACAACAAAAATATAGATGCCAGTGACAGCAGTAGTGCCAGAAAATAAAAATAATACTGACTTTGACTATATTACTTGTGATTTCGTTAGTTCCAATTAAAGCCACCAGGCTACATGATCTGGCTGCATTATACCTGATATTTTTTTTGACAGATTGAATTGACGAGAAATAAATCGGATATTTTTTTGTTTTTTGCGGAAAATAGCGACATACGTCCACCTAGCAACGCCGCAAAGCGGTCACTGTCGAATTGCACTGGATGGAAAGAGAAGCACGATAGAATTTGTATAGACTTTTTTACAAAACACAATAATATGAATTAATTAAAAATAATGAATGAAACTTCAATATATACGACAATGAAGTTTTGCGTCCTGTTATGATACGTTATTGTTGTTAATTGTACCAATGTATGCTGGTCAATATTACCGGAAAAACTTTTTGAAGATCACGGTAAGAGGTTACTTTGCCATTAAAATATATCGAAGTTTTTGTGCGTAAACGTGTTTCGGCCACAAAGAAGTTTCCGGAAATATGATCAAGATTAACATATCTTTTTTCCGCTGCCACATCTTCAATAGATTTGGCAAAAAAATGTTTTAAAGAATGCCTATTTTGGTTATTCAGCCCCTTAATAACACTTGTAAACTAAAAAAACTTTATACAAACATTTAACATAGTTTTGTCATTGAGCATAAATATGTCGACGCCAGGTTTCTGAGCAATTAGGCCGTTCACCAAATTGAGCGCCTGAACTTTAGGAACATGACGAGCAGTCAGGGTACGCAAGGGCGGAGCCGTGAACAGGCACCGCGGGGAAAAAAACCCGCATTTGGTCAAAGCTAATAGTGAGCAGCGAGCTAGCGTGGACGAGTCGTCAATCTTAAAGTTCAGCAGTAGGTAGTAGTGCATCAACAGCGCACACTTACTTCGCAGTTCCAGCGTGTTGATGCCCACCATTCCTGCGACAAACAGTGATGGCTACAACAAACTATATTTGCGAATGGGCGGTGAAATCAATTTTAATTTTTTAACTGTAAATTTTGACATTAAGAAGTGCCGTTTGATGGATTAATTGAAATAAAAGATTTGACTTTGACTTTCAATGGTTGTGTCTTCCGCCCCAGTACCCTGAACTGTCAAAACTATCATAGTTCGACGGTAAAAAAGGGACAGATGTATACAAGTCATATAAATCTGTCCCTTACACACACTCAAGATAACCTTACTCTATCTAGGAGATTATGGTCACCCTCCTGTTGCCATTTAATAAAAATAAAAACACTACAAAGTGCAAAATAACTTCAATTTCGGAAGTCGGTGTTCTTGTTTTCGTTTCTTCGGTTTTTGACACCGACTTCCGAAATTGAAGTTATTTTTCACTTTGTAGTGTTTTTATTTGGAAGTCGGTTGTACTTTTTGTAAAAAGTTTTGTTTTTAATATTTTTCATTTTTTAGTTATGGTATATAATGGACCAGTTATATAGGCTAGGTACCAATACTCGTATTTCCCAAAGTGAAGCCAGAATAGATTAACCCAATAACATGAATCGGTGGAATAAGAGTATTGTGGTAAGGTGGGCACATGTTTCAGTTCCAAATATGTGGCCAAGGTCGTCAGGTCTACGTCTAGAGGTAAGTCCCCTGGACATGATGGGCTCAGTATCTTCAGGCATTGGTATGGAAGCCAGATCAACAGAGTTTGGTGGGCGGGTCTGCTGTCGGAGCCTTATCAATTGGAGTGTGGAGTGAGACAGGGGGATTGACTTCCCCTGCCCTCTTCAATTTTTATATGAATGAGCTGATTGAGGCGCTTAGCAGTAAACATTTTGGTTGTCATATTGACGGTGTCTGTGTCAATAATAAGCTTTAAAGGACAATGCTGACATTGAAATGGAACGGAGGGCTCTTTCCAAGCGTGCGAATATGATAGCTCGCAGGTTTTCACATTGTACTGCAGAAACAAAGGTGACGCTCTTTAGAGCATTATGTACGATTTCCACCAACCGGGCGACAAAGGAGCGCAGCGCGGCGCGTCGCAACGGGTGTGCGAGCATGCTCCAGTAGCCGACCGCGTCTGCCCGACGCCGACGGCTACAATCTGCTGGAATCCGGGTGCATGCGCGCGCGTGCTCGCGTATCCGCTAGCATGCTCTCAGCGACTAGTGATGCTTTCATGTCGCAGTCAATTTTGTTTTACAAATAAACAGATAAGCTGTTCATCTGTATCCATATTAATTTTGCACGAAAAACAATAAACAAAGAAATACATCACGTCAGTCACAGTTCAACGCACGACTTGAATGATTTAACTTGCCGGCCGGCGACAACACACGAGCGCGCGCGGCGGCGGCCGAGCAAACATGAAACTTAACTATTGTATAGAAGTCTGAATTTCCTTTAGCACAGTGTGAAATGCGCTGCGCTCCAGCGTCGCCCGGATGGTGGAAATCGTACATTATGTACCAACTTCTACACTTGCAACCTGTGGAATAAGTATTCACGGGCGTCGTATGGAGCCCTTCGTGTCCAGTATAATAACGCGTTCAGAAAACTGATGGAATTGCCTTGGCGTTATAGTGCGCAACATCGATGGTGGCCCGAGTTATGGACAGCCCTAACAGGGTTCTGAAGATGATTGCTGGCAGGGTGGTCTATTCGTATATATACGTAGTTCACTGTTTTCAGTTACATCTTGTCCGTTCTTCTCCACGTAGGCTTTTCCGAACGGATGGTAGAATCACTTTATTAGATCCGGCCTTTGCCATCCCCCCAGCGACGCCCTGAGCCGAGGTCCGACCCCAACTGGGGTAGCCCTTAGTGCTGTCGCTTTAGGTTTAGAATTTTTAAGCCTGGCCGGAGGCTACATAGCTTAGTCTCCACTGGTTAGTCCGGTTAAGCAGTGGACGGCTACTTTGGCCGAACTGCGAGACGCCACGTTTTAAAAAAAAAATCAGTTACATATGTATATCACCGTATCGTGTTGTTTACTAATACTTAGTTTTAATGCACATTGTTACTAACCCTTTAAGAGTCTTCGCTCGAAATAAAGATTTAGAATTTGAATTTTACCGCTATAATAAAATTGATTATTGGTGGCTAAGTTTTAAAGATATAGGCAATCTAGATTTTCGCGAAAACTTGAAAGTACCATAATTTACCGTAATTTTCCCTTTATTTGTGCTGTATGACCTTACTTTTTGCCAAATTTCGTGATTCTAGATCAACGGGAACTACCATATAGGTTTTCGACCCAAAACCTATAGGTTATTTCCGGTTGACCTAGAATTCTCAATTTTGGTTAAAAGCAAGGTATTACAGCACAAGTAGAGGGAAAATTACAAAAAATAAAAAATGTTGAAAATTAAGGTAAATTTTGGTACTTACAAGTTTTCGCGAAAAACTAAATTTGCTTATATCTTTTTATCGTGGCGACTCAGGACCTTGGTTTTTATACACCTAATAGGGATTATAGACTTCAGTATCTGTTATAAATTTCAACTTGCTAGGTCCACCCGTTCCTGAGAAAATCGGTGGTGACACACGGACAGACAGACAGACGGACAAGAAAGTGATCTTATAAGGGTTCCTTTTTTACCTTTTGAGGTACGGCACCCCAAAAACGGTAACTATATTATACAACGATATTTACATATAGTGTACACAGTGCTAGCCCAGGCTCCATACATTTCTGGAACATCTCCTTTTATTGCTATTAAGATAAACGTTCACAAATCCCAATTTTTTTCAGTGTCTCTATTGTCATGTAAATACCATGAAATAAACCATGAAGAAAAACCATAAAATAAAAATTAAATTTAAAAACTCCCGACACAAAAACCGCAGTTCAGACTCAACGTTTACAACAGTTTATTTTATTTACGCGGATTCCCGATTTACGCTCTGGGTGGAGCGGAAGGGCGTGTCAGACTTTTACTGACTAAAACCCACCCGTGTTCCTTCAGTTGCTTGTGTCAGGACCGCGGTAACTCTCTTTCAAGTTTATCCGCGACCCAGACAGGCATCGGTCCTAGTGGACCCCGTCGGTTTTTGCTGATATCTCTTTTTGGCACCTAGTAATAGATACGCTTCAATCGTCAATCTATCGAAACACCTAATTATGACAAGATATCTTGCGATAAAACCCAGATTCATAGAGTAAAATGCGAATAATTTTTGATCGGCGAAACAAATTTTATTCAAACATAGCTAATAAAATAACACTCTCGACAAAGCCACCTACCAAACAAAAAAAAAACGAAATCAAAATCGGTTCATCCGTTTAGGAGCTATGACGCCACAGACAAACACACAGATACACAGACACACAGCAGCCTCTTTTTCCGTCGGGGGCTAAAAATGCAAAGCTTCACACTCAAAACCAAGACGACAGACATTTCGAACAAAAATGTTATGACAGTCACTTCAACCAAACATAAATAAAAATCCAGTCACTCCAGACTTTTTCAAAAAGAATTTTACTGACATTCAGCTAGTTCTACATTCAACAATTATTCACTATCTATAGTGTAAACAGGTTTGTTATGAACAACCTCTTGTTAGAACTGAAATGGAAACAATTTTTATATTTTTAAAAGGAAACCTCACTTCAGCCAGAGTAACTTGACCTGCGGCTTTCTATTAAATTCAACTTTTTCCTTCGACAATTCGCACCTAAGAAGGGGCATAAAAGGTCAGGTTATAGTGGTGGACTTAATCCTGTATTATTGGGGTCGAGGTACAGGAGATAGAAGGTAGAGAATTTAATTAATGTAGGTAAAATTCTTTTACTAAAAATACTCTAGTATCATTTCTGTTTGGTGGGCAAAAGTGCTTGAGAATTTTAAGTTTTAATAATAAGGCTACAATGTATAATTAGCGCTGCTGGCTTCGAGAAATCCATTTTGTTGCTTGAGTTAATTTTGTGGAGGATATTCTAATGCCATACAGCGGTTACTTAAATGAAAATTAGGGAAGTTAAAATAGCTGGTGTATTTTATTAATGTTTGTGTTCGTACATAGCACTTTTGAGATTCATTTAATACTTAACTGATTCTGATTTATGAGTCTTGTTTGGTAGAAATGTGGTTTTATTTTTCAACTCCGATAAGTAATGTACACTTCTTATTATTGCTAGTTGCTGCTGCTCCCGCATTTCCTCCGTTTTTAGGGTTCTGTACCATGTCATGTCCAGGCAATCACTGTCCATTCCAGGTTGCCTGGAAGAGATCGCGGAAAGCGATAAGGCCGCCCGTTGTATATTTTTTAATTTTAAGTTTTTTTTGTTCCTGTTTTTTCTGGTGTACAATAAAGCATACATAAAAAAATAAATAAATAAGAAAAAGTAAGGTCAACACAAATAAAGGAAAAATTCCAAAAAACAAAAGGTTGAAAATTAAGGTAAATTTTGGTACTTACAAGTTTTCTCGAAAATCTAAATTTGCTAACTGCTTCGCCGCTATTTTATAGTTATTTATTTATTGGCTCGCGTTGAACCTTTATCTCAACTGATGGTAAGCGATTATGCGATCGATGATGCATGCTTGCCTAAAAGTAAACTATTCACACTTAGACTCAAATACTCCTTAAAAGTTCCGTTATGAGTAATTCCACAATCTACATCTATGTTATGGACCAAGTGAAACATGATTTCACTCCTATCCTTGATACTACGGACCCAAACCTTGCAACTGATCTGTTGATTGGCGAATTACAGTCTGTCATAACTAAGCATAGCAAAATTGTTCACACTCCCAGTAGGAAGGCGGTTATTAAACCTTGGATGACTACTGGTTTAATAAGATGCCTTCGTAACCGAGACAGAATGCACCGACGGGTGGGGGAGTCTCCCAATGATTTAATACTAAAGACATCATATACCCGATACCGCAACTTTTGCAATTCCTTACTTAAAAAACTAAAACGGGCCTATGAGAGGGCCGAATTTAATAAAGCTAATAACAACCCGAGAGCTACGTGGAAAGTCATTAAGTCTATTACACATAGCAACAAACAGAAACACCTGCCTAATGCTCTGCTAAAATCCTCTATTAACCCTATCGAATCAGTAAACAAAGCCAATAAGTATTTTGTAAATGTTGGAAGGGACATTGCATCAAAATTTGACTGCAGCAACCAAGCCTCCTACACATCTGCTTCCCCGTCTCCAATGGACTCTCTAGCTATTCCATTGGTTGATGAAACACTTATAATAAGTACAATTAGTAGGCTGCGCAGTGATTGTGCAATGGGATGGGATAGCATCCCTTCTAACATTATCAAGCAATCTAGCAGAATTCTGGCTCCTTTCATTGCCCATATTTGCAACTGCTCCATCACTTCGGGCATTTTTCCGAAAGCTTTCAGACGTGCAATAGTCCATCCAGTATACAAAGGTGGAGCCAAGGACGAGGTGTCCAACTATCGGCCAATTTCAGTGCTTAGCTCATTGTCCAAAATACTTGAGCGAATCCTCAACACTAATCCTCTCTAATTTTTTATTAAAAAATAAGCTTATATCAAACAACCAGTACGGTTTTCGCTCAGGAGTCTCCACGGAAGACGCTGTCTCTGATTTATCAAACACCTTGGTCGACAAGCTGGACAATCGCCTTAAATGCTATGGTGTCTTCCTAGATTTAACCAAGGCTTTTGATACAGTTTACATTCCCAGACTTTTAGCCAAAATGGAGCACATGGGAATACGAGGCGTGGCCCTGAATATTTTCAAAGATTACCTCAGTGGGCGTAGTCAAAGTGTTAGGATTGATTCCATATTTAGTGACGAAGAGTTTATCGTTTACGGCATACCTCAAGGAAGTATTTTGGGACCCACGCTATTTCAAATATATATTAACGATCTCTGTCAATTACCGCTCATTCAATGTGACATTTTTACCTATGCAGATGATACAGCACTGTTGATAAGGACTAGGACAAAGCTAAGCATAGAACTGAACTTGCTTTGCGAACTGTTATGAACTGGCTTTCCACTAACCTACTGACGCTCAATATATCCAAGAACAAAGTAATTCAGTATCTACCGCCAAACGCACCTAAACCACCTTCAAATTCTAAAACAGTAATTGCACATATTTGTCACGATGCAGCATCTTGCAACTGTACCTGTCTAACAATGGTCCCAAGCATTAAATACTTAGGTGTTCATATCGACGAAAGGCTGGATTGGCGTGTTCACACAGATTCTCTGTGCTCCCGGCTTCGAAAACTTATGTATTTATTTAAGGAGCTGAGACACTCGGCTGACATTGAGACGGCTTCTCCCTGTGTGAGTCTATAGTAAGTTACTGCATTACTGTGTGGGGTGGGACTTTTAAAACCGTGATGCTTAGGGTGAAACGGGCTCAGCGGGCCGTACTCAATATGATGTATTTCCGGAAAAGAGACTACCCCACAGCCCAGCTCTACTCCGATGCCAAGGTACTAACGGTGAGACAGCTATACATTCTCCGCACTGTCTTGCGTCGTCATTCCAAGATGCCATTAGACAGTAACATCGCTAGTCGACGAATAGGCTTTCCTGTATGTCCGTCTGTTCAATGTCGTTCTGCACTAGCACGACGACACTATGTTGCCCAAAGCTCCCACATTTACAACCGAATAAACAAGATTCTAGCAATACACAAACTCACTGCGCATAGTGTCAAACAGAACCTTAAGTCATGGCTAATGTCTCTCAGATACGAATAAACTGAGCAGATTTTAATAACGCTCTTGTGACACCAATCCTTTCCTCAGTACATACAATTGATGTAGGTACACTTTACACATACACAACACACGCACACACACTTACCATTACAGTTTATTACTAACAAACCTTTTTGTTTTCTGTGTTTCTCTTTCCAACTTTGGTTTTAATTTCATTTTGATATTTATTGCATAAGATTGAACTGTATTTGTTACCGGGAGGAGGCACTGGCTCCTGTAACACAGGTTAATCACCTAGCACAGGAGTCAGGGACTTCACTGAATTGTATTCTTTTTTCTTATGTAAATAAAGATATTATTATGTCTTTTAACTAACTTTTTTCTTATTTATTACATTTTTAAATATTTTTACAAAACACACACAAAAAAGAAAAACATTTAAAAATATAAAAAATAGAGGCCCACCGGTATCGGGAACAGGTTCCAAGCTACCGGCGGTCAGGGCTCATATTATTATGTCTTTTATTTAACTTTTTTCTTATTTATTACATTTTTAAATATTTTTACAAAACACACAAAAAAGAAAACATTTAAAAATATAAAAAATAGAGGCCCACCGGTATCGGGAACAGGGTCCAAGCTACCGGCGGTCAGGGCTCCAGAGAGAGGAACCTCCTAACAATACGAGCCGTGTCCAGCAGTACTGCTTTCTGGATCAGGCCCTTGACCCAGCCGCCTAACGAGAGCCTCCTAAGGTGTTGGTCGAGGCTCGTGGCTATTAAGCCATGGGCTGACACGACTATCGGTACAATGATCGCTGAGTCCACATCCCACATGTCGACAACCTCGCGAGCCAAGTCAAGATACTTGATTTGCTTATCTTTCTCGGCTTTCACGAGGTTCCCGTCATGCGGGACAGTTATGTCAACAATCATTGCACGCCTCTCGATTCGGTCCACCACCACTATATCAGGCTTATTAGCGATAATAGTTCTGTCAGTGATGATGGACCGATCCCAGTACAATGTGATATTGCCATTCTCGAGAACTGGGTCGGGCACATACCTGTAGTACGGCACCTCCGACGCCACAAGAGTGTATTTCAGAGCAAGTTGCTGATGGATAATCCTGGCTACAAGGTTGTGCCTATGCAAGTACTCTTCGTTAGCTAGACGAGAACAACCAGAGATAATGTGGCGGATCGATTCACCCGGACGGTGACATGCCCGACAGATGTCAACCGTGCCATCCTTTACAATAAATCTCCGGTAGTTATTCGTCATGATAACTTCGTCCATAATTGCACAGACGAAACCTTCGGTTTCCCCAAAGAGGTCACCGAATCGCAGCCAGGCTACGGACGCTGATTGATCTACTTCGGACCCATGTAGGGCCCGGAAAAAGCGTCCGTGAAGCTCCTTACTCTGCCATACCTCCTTGCGGTCGTTAGTGTCAAGCACCACAGGCTTGCGCCAGTTCTCATTCGCCAAGGAGATCGGGGTGAGTCCCTTGTCCACTGCTACTACATCTCGATGAATACCCACGTCGGTGTTTAGAAAATATTCTCTGAGATTGCATATCTCGCGGTTGTGGAGATTTTTGGCATTTAAAAAGCCTCGGCCTCCACACTTCCGCGGGATATACAATCTCATGACTGACGATCGTGGGTGATGCATTCGATATGCAGTCAGCAGTGTACGGACCCGCCTATCCAGGGCGTCAAGTTCCGTTTGAGTCCATTTGAGTATGCCGAAAGAGTACATCAGCACCGGCATGACCCAACCGTTGAAGGCGCGCACCTTGTTTCCGCCCGAAAGAAGGCTATTGAATACCTTCTTCAGGCGGCCAAAGAAGCGTTCCCTCAACGATTGCTTCATGTCTATAGTACTGATACCTAACGCTTCCGACATACCCAAATACTTATAGGTTTCGTTTGGAGAGAGGGATCTCAGGTTTATGGAATCCGCAAGTTGAATTCCTACGGATTCCACAATCTCCCCTCGCTTTACATGCATGACCGCACATTTGTCCACACCAAACTCCATCCTGAGGGCGCTACTAAAAGTTTTAGTTACCTTTAGTAGCTCCATCAGCTGAAGATTGCTGGGGGCAAAAAGCTTCAAGTCATCCATGTAAAGGAGGTGAGATATAACCTGACCACCTCTCTTCAACCGATAGCCTAGCCCTGAATTCTCCAGCATCATGCTTAGAGGATTCAAGGCTAGGCAAAACCAAAGTGGACTCAAACTATCGCCCTGGAATATACCTCGCTCGATCCTTACAGGTTCGCTATTCCTCTGGATATTTCGACATCCTGGATAGCGAAGGACTGTGCTCCATTGCCTCATACACGACATCAGGAAGGTGCGTAGAGTTGTATCTATTTTATACAATTCTAGCACTCTCATGAGCCATGTATGCGGCACCGAGTCATAGGCCTTCTTATAATCTATCCTATCTATCATATTATTATTATTATTAAAACGGCATTACTCATAATGCCCGGGCAATTTCAAAAATGCACGATGTGACTAAGCATTAAGATAAATCTATAAAAAAATTAATTGACCGGACTTTCTGAATAATGCCCATCACCTATTGGGCCGGGTAATAAGTATATCTGTTTTTTTAATTATTTTGCTATCGCTTTGTGTTGTATTTTAATATTGTGTTGATGACGGAAGCTGAGAGCGAACTCAGCTCCCGTCATCTCCTTCGAACCTAACCTATCCGTGTCCGGGTGCCCCAAGCTTCCGAGCTCGCTTCGCTCGCTCTTGGAATAATTCATTAACTATAATTGTCGAATTGCCCAACCGTTACTTAGCAATATCCATAATGACCAGACAATGTGATAATATAGAAGTATATTTCATTATTCATTACATTGCCCGATTTGACTTGACTAGATTCATAATGCTTAAGAATTAAATTCAAAAACCTTGGTCCATGACATCTATACTTAATATTATAAAAGCGAAAATAAATATGTCTGTCTGTATGTAACGTAACAATCTTTTCACTTCATTGTGGCTGTATTTGAACGAAAAATGGCATATGTATAGACCTGGATTAGGACAAGATACTTTTGATCCCGGTATAATGACCCCTTGGCATAATAAAAAAAGGTTATTTGTTGGCGAAGCCGCGGTCAGAAGCTAGTCACACTTTTTATAATATTATAAAGGCGAAAGTTTGTGAGTGTATGTGTTTGTATGTTTGTTACTTCTTCACGCTCAAACGAAATCTGGATGAAATTTGGCACAGAGATAGATTAGTCTGATAATTATTTACATTCACGCCGGCAATACCAATGGCACAAGCTTGATAAATTACGCGCAGAGCTGGTTATTCTAATGTGTCAGCTATATTTCTGCGCGGATTTGAACCCATAACCTCAAGCACGAGGGTCTTAACCACTAGGCTACCGCGACCAGCATCTACGAACTTAATATAAAATCGAAGCAAATTATAAATCGCCAAAATGAATGATGTAAATGATGCTTGTCGAATTCCATTATTCCAATTTCATTGATATTACAAAAGAATACATCTTTACAATTTGAAATTACACACAATGTACCTACAGGTAAACGTGTTTGAACCAAATATGAGACACAATGTTCTTTCATCACAAAAGCCAACATACGTACTGCCATCCATATAACTAGAGTGCCACTATCGGACAATTGAACGATTTTAGTTTTTTGATGTGGTGTGAAATCAGCATAAAGTTCTCTATCGATCTGCAGTATTTTTAACCCCCGACGGAAAAAGAGAGGTGTTATAAGTTTGACGTGTGTTGCTGTTTATCTGTGTATCTGTTTGTCAGTCTGTGGCATCATAGCTACTAAACGGACTGATTTTGATTTAGTTTTGGTTTGAAAGGTGGTTTTGTCGAGAGTGTTTTTATCTATGTTTGAATAAAATCGGTTCAGCCATTCAAAAGTTTTAGGCGTTTTACTGTTTGAATCGGGGTGTTGTCGCAAGATAAATGTGTCGGGGATTTTTGAAATTTTACCTGTTCTACTGTCAATAGGTAGATGCCGATAAAAAATAAAAACGCTCCAAATTGCTTTGTTTACAAACCTATTCTTGATAAGATTGATTTAAACTAATAATTCGCCAGTTTGCCAATGCGTAATTAGATCTAACTTAGAAGGCGTCTTACTAATTGTTTAACTATGGTTTACCTAATTACGACAGATGAAGGGTTATGATTTATAGTTGATAAACAGCATCAACTATTAATACTTCGCTATAAGTCTATAACTCAAAATATGTTTTTGTCATATAGCGCCACTTTAGCTATAGGATGTCTGTGTAGATTTTCACCTGTATGCAACCATCGTCTGATCTTTTGTCTCAAAAAGAATTCATACGAAGTGCGAATTTTTAAATGTATATGCATTCCTGCATTCCTTCGTGGCAAGAATTATTGGTTTTCAGCATTTCAGCATTTCAAAAGGCTGTATCCATCTATTGATCGACGAATGAAAGTGATTTTAGATACATGATAAAAGTAGTTTTGGTAGATAACACTGCTTTGTTAGTCTCGCGGTCGTAAGGGCGATTGCTGGGCGTGCGGTCCCGGGTTCGATTCGCAGGTTGGGCACGAGGTTAGTGTTATTGAGTTTTCCATTAGAATTTTCTCAGTGGAAGTTTGGAAGTTGGCGAAGTGAAACCCCCGTGCCATCGAACTATGAGAGTGAGGGCACATAGACACCTGTGATAGCGCTAGGGGTAGCTATAGGCTAGTCTATAATTATAAAAATATTTTAATTTTTCACTTTTTAGTTGTATATAATGGACAAGTTCCAAAGGGACCTGTATTGCTCACAGTGATGCCAGAATGGATTACCCGAATAACATGTAACTTGAACATAAACGGTGAACTGAGAGTGAACACCACAACAGATGTGTACAGTTCACCCTGAACTGTACACATCTGTTGTGGTGTAATGAACAGACATGCGATTGCAGCAATCCAGAGAGATTTGCCGTCATTTATTGATGAGTTCTGTTGTACATCTCCGAAGTTCTTCATCAGAATTTTACCAAATTTAAATAGGACCATTTCGGAAAAGAATTTTGAAAATCCGTTTATTTATGACAGAGTTATGCTCGAACATAAATAAAATTATAATAAAAACATCAGAATTGAGGACCTCCTCCTTTTCGAAAAGTCGATTAAAAATAGATTTTATACATAGCATGAGTTGCTTGTACGTTATTCTTCTTAGTGATGCCTACGCTTTTTAGAATGTACAACTGGCTTAGTTTTTCTGGTTGAATCTAGACGATTTATTAGTGCCTGTAAATTGTTTTTAGAATAAAATGTCTTGAGTTTTTTATGACTGCCTCGTTAGTCTAGTCGTCACAAGTGCTAGCTACTGCTGAGCATGAAGTGCTTTTTTTTTGGTTTGGGAAATCATCCAATGAGTACTCCCGCTTAGTGGGAGAGCGTGCCAGACTTTTACTGACGGTACCCGTGTTCCTTCAGTTGCTTGAACCAAGGCCGCGGTAACTCTCTTTCAAATTTATCCACGACCCAGACAGGCATCGGTCCTAGCGGACCCCGTGAGTTTTTGCTGATATCTCTTTGAGGCGCGCGTGGAACACTACGCTCCGTCGACTCGGGCCTGTTCCTTATCGGACGGTGAGCTACCCATTGCTCGCCGTCTGCAACGGTGGTTGAGAATCGGCTTGCGACTCCCGACGCTCAGGGCGTCTCCTGCGGTAGCTAGGGGTGCCCTCACGCGTTCCATCTACTCCTTTGTACCATGGCCGTACCATGACCTGAACCAGGGCCGGACGCGAGAGGTCGCCACCACCGATCGCCTCAACGAGGACACGGCGGTGCTCCGCCCAAGCGGGGCAGATCTCCACCGTATGCTCCACCGTGTCCTCCGGGTGATCCACACAATGTTGACACCCGCGCATTTCCTCCCGCTGAGCATGAGGTCCTGGGTTTGATTCCCGGATCAGGTAAAGTATTGGGTTTTCACATCTGGAATTTCTCAGTAATAGCCTGGAGTGATGACAATAGACTTGCCCCCTATTATATGTGGGCGTATTGTAGTGTACCTCTGCCCAACCCTTCGAGATATACAGGCCTGATGTTGTGAGTATTTTTTAAGTTATTGGCTCGTTTCATCATCAGCCTTATAATGTTTCCACTGCTGGGACACAGGTATCCTCTCTGTGAGAGAGGTAATGGACCTTAATCCACCACGCGGGCCCAGTGCAGGTTGGTGAATGTCACACTTCTTCGAATTTTTGGTTCTAAGACATGCCGGTTCCATCACGATGTTTTCCTTTCCCGTTTTAAGAGCAGTGGTGATGATATAATTTACACAAAGTAAAGCGCCTGCCTGGGCTCGAACTCACGACCGACACGTAAGTCGTGGCCATTACTACTGGGCCACCACTGCTCTTTTTGGCTCCTTTAGCAGATTGAAAAATACTTGAATATCGGATAATATATGCCATAAAATAATAGTTACTCTAATTGTGGATTGATACAACCGTACCACGTAAACAAAATACTGGTATTCTACTGTGCAAAATTAAAAAACCAGCCAAGTGCGAGTCGGACTCACGCTCGAATGGTTCCGTATCATTATTGCAAAAACGGCATAAAAACAAGTTTGTTGGGAGCCCCATACAACAAACGTGTTTTTTTGCCACTTAAATATTTTTCAATTTTGTTTTTAGTATTTGTTGTTATAGCGGCAACAGAAATGCATAATCTGTAAAAAATTTAACTGTCTAGCTATCACGGTTCATGAGATACAGCCTGGTGACAGATAGACAGACAGTCGGTGAAGTCTTAGTAATAGGTTCCTAGGTACGGAACCCTAAAAATGTCCTAGAAAACGAGTTGTAAGTTTTATTCATAGCCCTCGATCACACGATCAAACTAGCAAAATGCCTCTAAAAAATGTTCAATAATAAACAGATACTATTTGAAAGCTCGTACTGAAACATCGCAACTCACTAGGGTTTTCTTTTTGGTTGAATTACCCACTGTGTGTTCGTTGCGTTAGGTACTAATAAGTTTTAATACCTTCTGGTATGTATCATTCTAGTTTGTTGTACTTTTTACGCCTTTTTGCTGCTTCGTTAAACTACATATTTATTTTTATTTGACGTAGTGATTGAGCGATCGGCTCCTGCGCTGTGTGTCGCGGTTTCGATTCCCGCACGGAACAAATATATGTTTTGCCTACAGATAGCTGTACCGGATGTAAGTGTTTGTGTATGTGAGTTTATGTGTTTGTAAACGCATTCACGATACAGGAGAAATTCCTACTGTGGGGAAATGTTTTAAAATAAAATATGCTTCCCCACTTGCTCCTACTTTCAGCAACATGCACCTAAGGAACCCTAAAATATAATAAAATTAAAGGAAACTACTTTCTTACTGTTTGAGATTTTGTTCAAACAGCATTCAAAATGAAAAGAACAAACCTGAAAAAAATAAAAAAAATACAGCTGTTTCTTAACTTAAGTGCACTGCTTCAATAAAATTCTAAATAAAATCTCTACTTTCTTTCATATTAATGTAATCCTTCAGTTATTATGCACTTAAAATGTACTTACTGTGTTTCTTTAAATATATACTAATATTATAAGAAGTAAACATTGTTTGTTTGTTTATATTTTTGTCTGACCCGAGTATGACTTTATGCATTCTAGCTTCTGCCTGTTTTATTATCCCAAGATGACACATTACCGGGATAAAAAGTCCTATCCTATGTCCATCTATATTTGTTCAGCCGTTAAGATGTGAAAAGGTAACAGACAGACAGAGTTACTTTCGCATTTATAATATTAGTATGAATGTACCTGTGTAGCAAAAGGAGTACGAAATGATCGTAGCAGATGGCGTTCTGTAGTTTCTGCTTGCCCCTATGGGAACAAGTCGTGTGTTTATATATGTGTACATAATTAAAAAACTGTTATACAAAAATATAAAACCCACTTCCAAATAAAAACACTACAAAGTAAAAAATTACTTCAATTTCGAAAGTCGGTATCAAAAAACAAAGAAATGAAATAGGAACACCCATGTCACGAAGGGTTCCATACTATTATCGCAAAAAACGGCAATAAAACACGTTTGTTGTATAGAAGGCCTACTTAAATATTTATTTTAAACTGTTTTTTGTATTTGTTGTTATAGCGGCAATAGAAATACATCATCTGAGAAAACTACAACTATCTCACGGTTCATGAGATACAGCCTGAATTGAAGAAACATCTGAATTGTGAACCTCCTCCTTTTTGGGAAGTCGGCTAAAAAGGTACACTATTGCTGCAAAAAATATGGTTCTTGTAAGATAGGCCACGGGAGAGAAGACGTGGGCAAACACTAAATCTAAAATAAACATGAATAGAATTAGGTTTAAAGAATGCCATAATTTTATTAAGACCTTTAAATTAGTTTTATCTAAGTAATAATATTGTTCTAAATAGTTTATTTTGCTTAAAATCGACCTTGAAAATCGTGTCAAGAATACTAATATAATCTTTGCTACAACTGCTTGCCTGAGAGAATTAAGACTATCTACCTAGTAACTACTAAAAAAATCTTAAGCGATAGACATTTCTTTTTACAAAATAATTCAATATATTCTGTATTGGCATACATTAGATGTGAGTTCTAAGTGAAAAAGAAAAACCGGCCAACTGAAGTCTCCACGTTCTTCCTTTACAACCCACTCATTTCAATACCTCAGGGGAAGACACGTGGCTCGACTTAATTCTAACGTCTACTCCCTCCCTTGTTTCCTCTCATGGTCAGTGTCCTGCACTTGGCTTTTCCCACCATGATCTCATTTTCCTTTCACATGTCTTAAAACCACCTAAACTACCCCCTAAAGTTCTGCAGTTGTTTTGCGCGTCTGGATGTCGAGAAGCTGCGTCAGGATGCATCGGAACTCGACTGGGGAGTCCTTGCTGCGAAAACAGCTGTAGATGTAAAACTGCTTATCTTTAACAGGACGGTCCTTGCTCTTTACGACTAACACGCTCCTGTCAAGAAAGTTAAACTCAGGCGTCCACCTGCTCCTTGGATGAGGACAGGGGTTCGTATGGCGATGAAGCGCAGGGATGGGGCTTTTCGAAAATTTAAAAAGGATCGTGGTGAATAAAATAGGAACCATTTCAAGGTTGCAAGGAATCGGTGTAATCAAATGATACGCAACGCCAAACGCCGCCATATTCTAGAATACATTTCTTCTTTTTCTCCTGCCGATATCTGGAGATTCCTCGGAACTCTCGGTATCGATAGGCCTCGTCATGTGGATTTTCCCAAGACGATAGGCCTAGATGAAATCAACCGTCACTTTACATCCGCTTGCCACTTGCGATGCTCAAATGTTGTCTCAGACGGTCGATTCCATTTCTAGCCTACCTGGTCCTATAATAGAACCATTCAACTTTTCTCCAGCTACCGAAGATGAAATTAAAAAGATGATCCTACCTATTAAATCCAAGGCTGTGGGCCATGATGATATCAGTCCTTATATGGTCACCTTGAACCTCGACTTTCTTCTTCCTCCGATTACCCACATTATAATTTTTTTCCCTAGATTCCGGTCAGTTTCCATCCCCTGATCCCGTCCACTTCCTAAAATTTCAAATCCCTCTTTACCTAATCATTTTCGACCAATTTCTATTCTCCCTTTCCTATCAAAAGTGCTCGAGACCTGCGTCCACAAGCAGTTTTCGGGATCCGTGCACCGTAACAGCCTTGTCAGCTCATTCCAGTCTGGGTTCAGGCCTGGGCACAGTACTGCATCCGCCCTCCTCAAAGTGACTGGTGACATCAGAGGATACCAAGGTTACCGTTTTGGTACTTATTGATTTCTCCAATGCCTTTAACGCCGTCAGTCACGATATTCTTTTATCTATCCTCTCACATCTTATGGTTTTTTCCGAAGCGCTGGATCAGTTCTCTTCTTATCTTCGAGGACGTCAGCAGTTGGTTTGCGTTGACGAGAGCTCTTCGAGTTGGCGTGATCTATGTATATCTATCTGAAGATGTAAACCGAGACTTGGATGCCATTAAAATCTAGTCTGACAGATTTGGGGTGTCTGTAAATCCCTCTAAGTGTCAGGCCATTATAATAGGAAGCTCACGTATGATGGGTAGAGTAACGGTTAGCTCTCTTCCTCCTCTTATTTTTAATGGTACCATCATTCCTATTAGCCCTAGCGTAAAAGATCTCGGTTTGCATCTTGACTCGACACTTGGCTGGCATAGTCAGGTTGCTAGTGTCAGTCAAAGAGTCAACGGCACTTTGCGATACCTGTATCGACTGAGGAACTTTTTGCCCGCAAAGACAAAGACTATGCTTGTGCAGACTTTAATTTTCCCTATAATCGACTATGGTGACGTGTGCTATTATGACTTGAGTGCGGTTCTGTTGGATAAGCTTGATAGGCTTCTCAACCACTGTATTCGTTTCATATTTAACTTGAGAAAGTATGACCATGTGTCGAGCTACAGGTCTGAACTCAAATGGATGCCCATTCGCCAGAGAAGAAGTTTTCGCACTCTAACTACGCTTTTCTCTCTACTCAACTCTCCCACCCCACCTTCTTACCTTATGTCTCACTTTCAATATTTAAGTTCTTCACACGCTAGAAATCTGCGTTCCTCCAATAATCTTCTCCTACTCTGTCCTTCACATACTACTGATTTTGTTCATTTTTCCTTTCATATTCAGTCTATTCTTCTCTGAAACGTGCTTCCTCTCAAAATCAGGACGGCCACCAGTCGGTATGCTTTCAAGCGGTTACTGCGGTTTTACTTTCAGCGGGGAGAGGGGTCATCTCTATAACTTATTTTCGTTACTTTTTAATATATGTATGTATATATATTTATATAGGTATGTATTATAATATGTATAAGATATATTTGTAATATATGTATTTGAACGGCTTATTATTATTATTTTTGTTTTGTTGTTTACATCCCACGGTTTAAATATAAATGCACCTGCTATGTTATCTCTTCACCAGCCTTGGTTGACTGGTAGAGAATGCCTAAGGCATTAAGTCCGCCTTTGTACCTGGTGCGTATAACCTCTAGAAGATTACTAGTAAAATCACACGCGATTGAACCTAAATTATTAGAGTAATCTAGGCTATAATTGCTGATTCAGCAGTGCTAAATTGAAGGAGAAAAGTACGCAGATGAGACGAAAGGCAATGGATAAAGTTCAATTTACTAATTATGCCACATACCTTTGAAACAGCGATTCCCATGCAGATGCAGATGCCACGTTCGAGAAGTTCAGCTCACAGACTAGGTACACTATGCTGGCCAGCGGTACACAACACAGTAGGTCTAGGTAATACAGATAACACTTTCCATGTAGGTTCAATTAAGAGTTTTGGGCGAGAAGGTGCGTGATGATTTAGTGCGCGCACCTCCGCCCTGGTTGGTAAGAGACTGACCGACCGCTGGAGGCCGGCCATCGTGGCGTCGCGGCGTAATTGAACGTAGCGCCACGGAATATCACCAAAAGAACGATATGTGACACTTACTTAATAAATTGGAACTATTAGGCCAATGCCTCTCAATCGCCCTATGGTGATGTTATAAAATATGAATTATAAATTAGAAAGCGTAACCAGTTCGTTTGTGCATAAAGTTTAAATAAATAAACAAGTCATATCTAATCAAATTTTGTTATCAGAAAATAAACTTCAGTAAAATTATTATAAAAACAAAAAACCAGACTGCTAAAAATAATTAACTGAATATTGAACATTAAATATTATGAGGTGCTGCCAGAGGGGTGGCAAGCAAATTGTCGATATGTTTTTTTTTTCATGTAATTTTTTTAGCAGTCGGGTTTTTGGTTATTATAATAATTTGTTTTATTTCAGATTGTTTAGTTTAATTAATCCAAATAAGTTATGTGGTAAAAGATTATCTATTTTGCTATCAAAGTTACGCGTATCTGGAGTATGTGCCAAAATAGTAACTTAAAAGTGTTACGATGTATATTTTTGAAATGGTCTATTTAGTAGATTTCATTTGATATCCATATTAAAATGATAAAGAAAAAATTGTATAGTGTATTAAAACGATATAGTCTATATCACTTCCACAAAACAATGATGCTCGGGAATTTAATGCGATGATTTCGATTGTTTATTTACCTATTAACATTTGATTATTTGTGATTTATTGTTTTTCAATTATGAAACGCGAAAGTTTTAAAGTTAATATCACTTCCACAATTAAGGACTTATTCCACGTGGGTGGTGCCCAATTTGAAATAAGTCCTCAATTGTGGAAGTGTGGCAATCAAATGTGGAATAAAATTTTAAATAATAATCATTCCATTTACGGCATATGCGAAAAATATTGATTGGTGCCGAATGTGCAATACCTCAGGTGCCATTAAAACGGGTGCCCAATTTGGAATACGTGCAATTGAGACGAATCCAACGACTTCTCATAGGTCATAATCCGTAAAGCCGTTTGGGCTGTAGAACGAGCTATAGAAATGGACATACATTCATACGCTCGAAAAACATTACCCTCCCGCAGTCGGGTAAATACAAAATGAATTGGCAAATAGCGTAATTCTGTTTATTGCTGTTAAGAAAAAGTTCTTAAAACTCAATTATTTGTCTCAATGCGGTTGTGATTATTCTACGAACCTGAAGTTTCAGAAAAAACTCTCCAAGAATAGATCTACCTATGCAAGTCATTCATCGAAGCCATCTTCTCCCGGAAAGTGCATTCTCACATCTATCCTGTATGTAAAATATCCTATGCGTTTTTAATCAGAATATGAACGTCAGTAATCAACTGTCACTTGTAAAGTACGGTTTGCCTGGAAAACTAAGTCGCGCAATAATAACTACCTAATAATAATCTCAATAGAAAATTTTAATTAAGAATCTAGTATTTAAATGATATAATGACTAATTTTCTAACTTTGTTTAATGATTTGAATGATGTATATTGTAATACTATGTCTTTAATATTTGTAGCATATTTATTGCCATTTTATTTTTCAGATAAAAACACTTATTATAACTACTTTACTTACTTTATAATTTCAAAACTAAATCTGCTGTAGATACATTTTGTATTCCTCCTTGTTAAGCTGAATTTTGTTTGACCATAACCAGTGATTCAGAAACACAACCATCAATTCAGAACCACACATTTGCAAAGACACAGAGAACTATCTCATTTGATTTATCTTTGGAAATATCACACCAATTTGGTAGTTATGTTCAACATTTCCAATGTCTAGCTTGTAATTCATGTCCAAGTTGACACATTGCTCTATTCAGCACTACCAGTGCTCAACTGCTCTTGTCGAGCATAAAATCTAGTCCATTCCAGAATAATCAGCTAACTTTGGTCGAAGCTTACCGTGAAATTTTGAGATGAATAGGCGAGGGAAATGGTTTTGACACCTATGGCGGAGTTTTAGTTTAAATACTGGTAGTGGTTTGTTTTAATAATTAGGTTTGTTACAGATGCAGAATTGAGTGGTTTTATTAGTTTTGTAAAAACAAAGTTGCACATTGAAAGTAAGCAGGTAAAGTAGGTAAACGTAAAACGAATACTATAGGTATTGCATTTTGACATGATAATAGCGGACATTGCCCTTTTTACCCGACTGCCGAACGAGGGTAATGTGTTTAGCAGTCTATGTAAGTATGTATGTTTGTTGCTATGTGGCGTTCTAGAGACCAAACGCGTTGGCTGATTTTGATGATTCTTACGTTAATCGATTCGTCTTAACCTTGCGAGTGTCACTGGCTACGTTAAAATTGGAAAACAGAAAAATGGCGGATTTTGGGCGCCATATTATGTGAGGGCCTAATTTTTTTCTTTTCCTGTGAAGTATCAAAGTAAATGATTTTAGGAAGTGATTTCAAAAATATAAATGTACCTAATCCGAAAAAAAAGTTAACTAAAAAGATATAAATAAAAAAACAAATTCAAAAACTCAATAAACCCGATTGCTTAGGAAGCGAACTAAAAAGACGTAAACAAGAAGAAAATCATGCTGTGCAGTCGGAGGATACCAACATCTGGTTTTGGTCAGCCAGCTCGCGAATATGTATCCTCTATGCAGCCGGGTCATTTGTTATTTTTTTTTCAAATTTTATAGAGAAGCTCGCGAACAAAATACTATGCACCGTTTTTCATGAGGAATACTTGTGTTGGAGATTCAGGGTGGCTATTTATATGGGATACTGGGGTGTCTTGTTTCTACGGGATACTTTGTACATAAATAATAATGTCTCTAAAAATCTTCTTTTGATTTAAAATAATCAAACCTAACTCTACTATTAGTTCTACTTCCCCGGCTTTATTACTTTAATAGCGGATGCCTCGCGGTTTCACCCGCGTAGTTCCCATTCCCTTGGGAATACAGGGATTAAAAGTAGCCTTTGTCACCCAGGAATAGTGTAGCTTCCCAGCGGTGAAATCATTTTTGAAATCGGTCAAGTAGCTTTTATGTTTATTCGTTACACACAAAAATACAAATCTTTCCTTTTTTGTAATATTAGATTAGAAGCAGAAGAAGACTTGGAATTCCAATTTTAAAACAATTTGAGATGCTAAGAAGCATTATTCTTTTTATGAGCCAAGTCTTCCGTAGGATCAAATCTCCCCAATCGCCCCTTTATAAGTAATGCCGATTTTTAAATGGAGGAAATCAATAAAGATGTATCCGAGTCTGTAGTGGCCTTGCTAGAACGTAATATCCATAAAACTCGTGTTACGTTTATACATTTGTTTCAGTATCAGTCATTGTAGGTTTAAATTTATCAAAGAAAAATCGCGCCATTTCAATGTTGATACTTTCATAATAAAATGAATAATTGACCTGAATCCAAAACAAAAACCCCTTAAAAAACATACATCCAATTTAATGACTACACAAGTCCTAATATTGCAGCCAAAATCCGATCTAGCCGAGAAGCAATCAGGCAACTTTGGCCCGTGCTTACCGCTCCATGAAATTTCGACGGAGAGAGTCCGGTCCAGTTAAATTGAAATGTATTGATGGACAAACCTATTTGTTTCGGCGATATTAATTTAAATATACGTCGTAGGGGACTTGAAAATCTCGTTTTTTCACGAAAATACGAAGACCGGATTATTGTAAAGAATTTCGTTAAGATACGATCTAATATCAGGTTCTTTGCAATCAGGTATTTCGGTAGATTGGTACTTGAATGAGATTGCCTGAACTAAAAGTCGGTTCATAACATTTTATTCTGGTTGGTCAGAACATAACCCGAACAGTGAAAGGACTCGGAGCAACTCCGTGTATGTTGTTTACGAAATTCTAATTTCTCTTCCAATAATCCGGTCTTTTACTAAATTAGATTATTTTTAGCCAAGCATGCTTCACTGTTGATCACATTATCGCTTACCTATCTCAGATAAGATAGCGGTCAAACATTATTAGCCTAAAATGTTTCTACAGTTGGGACACAGGCTTCTGAGTAAGAGGGAGTGGACCATAATCCACCACGCGGGCACGTTTAGGGTTGGTGGATGCCATATTGTCTTCGTTTTTTCTATTTCTGGACTTGCCAGTAATCCAAGGATTTACCCGAAAAACCGATTTTTCGATATATCCTGCGACATATGTACATATATATTCGGAATTCGGCCACGCGTTATAATTGCGTTTTATCGGCGAATTCTCGTGTTTGTTGACGAAATATGTTTTTTCTGCGAAGCCGTTTATGATGAGCTGCTTTTAATCCATATTATTAAATGGTGTTTACATTTAATGCTGAAATGTAATGATATTAAAATTCGTTTCAGTGGCGATTTCAATATTAAACAGGTCATTGGCTATTTTGGTACGATTCAGTTGATTTGGTGACGTTGCAAAGGCGAACTGCCATTTTCAACATAATTTTCCAATATTTTTCTGTGGAATTTTTATCATGTAGGTCATTATTATTACAATAGGCCAATGGACACTTTTTTTTAAATACGATTTGAATTGATAATTTGAATCACTGTCCTATATGACCGTGAAACATCGTTTGTATTTTTTGAGTTAATATGGAGAAAAAACAAAAAAATATTTCAACAAAATTTTCGTGGTCTTCAACGTGTTCGGTTATTATGGTCGGCAGATACGAGTATCGGTGCCATGATGTCAACGTTAAGTAAACAAAAACGTTTGTAAGAAAAATCCTTAGCAACATTTAAATGTTTGACGAGGACGACGTCGACGTAATCATGGCCGATAGCGATTTTTACGTTTGTTTATGTAATAAAACTTTTTATATATAGGCTCCTTAAACCACGGCTAACCTCTAAGAATATTTTCTTGTTTTATACTTTTCAGAGCGCGATTTGTTGTAGTCGGATTTTAGTACTTATAACAAGGTTTTATTTACCCACCTGCAAGCTGAAGTACCTAGGAAGCCAATATATATATCTGAAGCGCTAACTACCACAGCAAAACGCCTCCATTACCTGGCAAGGGAGTTTATAAAAAGCAGTGCGTTCGAGCAGTGCTGGGTTGCAAACGGCAAAATCTACGTTCGCGAAAAAGAAGGAATGCCCAGTAGGCTGATTAAATCCGAGGAAGACCTGGCAAAACTACGCAAACAGAAGTGACTGGGACCCCTCATACCACAGCATATTAATATTATTATCATATTATTCAAAAATGTTATGTGCCACCAATTATTAAGCAACACAAAATTATGTAACACTAGCTCTAACCCACTTGTAAACAAATATAATACCTCATCTAACCCAACTTACTCTACACGTACAAAAACTTACTCTTATACATTGCATCATCTACACCCGTTAATTACACACACATTGTTACTCAACTCACCTTTCTCATTAATCAGTTACGCATATCCATATATTTCTGGAATCGATCCATTCTACTACTCAATCAAATATACAAACATATAAATTACGGGAATATACACTTGTCATAGCTCAGCATTACTCTTTTCTTGCGCCGTGATTCTCTACTACAGCGCTGATACTAATGGCAAAACCCGGCAGACTATTTCTACCCTTTCCAGACACAGCAGTACACAAAAAATGCACTTATTGATACGTAATAAACAAAATTCGATAACACCCAAAATAACATAAACAATATAGACTCTGTTTCTGTGTCGGACTCATCTACCTGTGACTTAGACAATTGCATGCCACCCAACGTTAATCCTAATCACTCGCTCAAAATTTTAAACCAGAACATTAGAAGTATAAAAAAAAATATAACAGGATTTCACACCATACTTGCCAGAACAAAAACCGAGTGGGACATTATAACGCTGACCGAATGTTGGCTTCCTAATACACACTATATTCCAGACCTACAAGACTACAATTATTTCAAAACTGCGAACAACTTCACACAAAACGAGGGTGTAGTCGTATATGTTAATAAAAGAATTACAGTTTCCGTGGAAGAACCCCCAATATTGGAAGCCAACTGTCTACTAATAAAAATCGACTCTAACACCATCCTTATAGCAATTTATCGTCCGCCAGGTTATAAAGATATTAATAAATTTCTAAACTCACTAAATGTGCTCCTGACAGATATCACACACTGTAAAAATATAATTATCACCGGTGACATAAATATAAACATTCACGAACAATGTCTTGATTCTGCCTCACAGAACTACCTAAATCTATTAGCCTCGCATGGACTACTGCCTGCCCATTCATTGCCTACGCGTCTCCAAGCTTGCCTTGATCACGTTATTTTAAAATCCACTCTGCCAGCTTTCACCTATGTCGCTCACTCGGCACTAACCGATCACGAAAGTGTCCTGTTCTTCCTAGTGACGAAAAACCCAAAAGCTACTATAAAACAAACAGCCACCCGTATTAACCATGATCGTCTTGACGCAGAGATAAAGCAACTTAACTTTGATCAAGTGTATTGCACGCAAAATCCTCATGAGGCAGCAGAGCTAATGATCAATTTAATTACACAGGCAATTGAGTCAAGCACTAAAACCATCAAAATACCTAACCGGAAAAAAATCATAAAACCATGGCTCACTCCGGGTCTTCTACGATGTGTCCGACATAGAGATAATCTACACAAAAAATTCAAAAAATCACCCGATAATGAAATTTTTAAAATATCCTTTATTAGATATAGAAACTACTGCAACAAGCTTTTAAAAAAGATAAAAAAGGACTATGAGAGGAACGAAATAAGCGATGCTGGTAATAACACCAAAAAACTCTGGGCAGCAATAAACACAATTACAAACAGAATAAAAAAAAAAGACAACACATCAGATTTATTAAAGTTGTCTGCTACTCCTCAAGAGTCGGTTAACATTGCCAATAAATTCTTCGCAGAAATCGGTAAAAATCTCGCGGAAAAGATATCCAATAGATCATCTTATAACGCGCATAGTACCGTCAATCAGGGGGCAGCACAATCTATGGTTCTTTCACCCACCGATGATGATGAAGTTACCAAACTGATAATGTCCCTACGTAGCGACACTGCTGCGGGGTGGGACAGAATATCAAGCGGTCTCCTAAAGAAGCACATAGACATTGTTGTACCACCCCTCACGTATATCTGTAACCTTGCGCTTTCATCTGGGCAATTTCCCAAATCTTTTAAAAAAGCCATAATACACCCAATATTTAAGGGGGGGGACAGAGGCCGTGTCAACAACTACAGACCTATAGCAGTACTTCCTACTCTATATAAAATACTTGAGCGGATCATGAACAATAGGCTCGTGGATTACTTGGAGAAATTTAACATCCTCTCACCCTCACAATATGGATTCAGGGCGGGCAAATCCACGGCCGATGCAGTTCATGAACTGACCAATTATGTCATCACTAACTTGGATGATGGACAGAAAGTTTTGGGCATTTTCCTGGATCTTGCCAAAGCTTTTGACACGGTGTCTGTCCCTACTCTGATTCGTAAGATGGAAAACATAGGAATCAGGGATGTTCAGCTCAAACTCTTTGAGGACTACCTGAGTGAGCGTACCCAGTGCGTTAATATAGACGATACGATCAGTGACGAACGCACTGTCTCCTACGGCGTGCCACAAGGCAGCGTAATCGCCCCGACACTCTTCCTTATATACATTAACGAGCTGGGTATGCTCACTCTTCCCAAGGGTAAAATTATAACCTTCGCGGACGATACTGCCCTTCTCTTCAGCGCTAATACATGGCACGATGTATATATGCAAGCACAGTCGGGTTCCGAAGTCGTGACGGAGTGGTTGCGTAATAATGTACTCACTCTTAACGCGGAAAAAACCGTTTACATGCCCTTCTTTTTGAAAAACAATTCGACAACCATACACATGAACTCGCTGTATTCTATAGTAGCCCACACATGTTCCAAACAAAATACAAATAATTGTACCTGCACCACCCGCATTCAGAAAACAGACAGTGCAAAGTACCTAGGGGTAATAATAGATAGCACCCTAAGCTTCAAAAAGCATATCAATACTCTCAGTAATAGACTACGTAAACTTATATACGTCTTCAAGACCCTAAGACATGTGGCAGACGAGAAGCTAAGGAAATCGGTTTACTTGGCTCTCGCCCAGTCCCTTCTAACCTACTGCATAACGTCCTGGGGTGGTGCTACAAAAAATACTATGTTAGAGCTTGAACGAGCGCAGAGAGCCATTCTGAAAGTATCCTTATTCCGACCTTTCCGTTATCCAACGGTTATGTTATATAAGGAAGCAAAGGTGTTAACGGCTCGCCAGCAATTCATATTGCAAACGGTTGTAAAACAGCATGGCCTCACTACCTTCAACCACTCAATCTCCCTCAGAAGAAGACGATTCGATCCCATTGTCCGCCATCACATCCGGCTCTCGACTACTTCCTCTCACCGCTTCTTTTGCTACCTTGGTTGCTTTCTTTATAATAAGATAAATAGGAAACTCCCAATTTATAACCTCACCAAAACCTAATGCAAAATTAAACTAAGCAATTGGCTCCGGGAGTTGAATTATGAGGAAACAGAAGAACTACTTGCTGTCCCAAAATAGCCATTATACGCCATACATACTTTTCCCCCCACCCCACACACACTACCCCCACACACACTATCCACACATTCACCCACATATACACCGTACTCACTCACAAACACTCATTCAGACCTACTTAACATACCTACTAACACCAAGCACCAATAATTGATACCATTTTCCTTTTCTGTTTTATTGCATTTTAAACTTGAAAGCCTATGCTTTTAGAAATTCTTGCCGCACCAATTATTGTACACAAAATTAAAATGTAAGCACTACCCAACGGGTGGAGACCTGGTGTCCTGAAATACAGACCTCACGTCTAGTTTAGGCACCAGTCTCCCACAGTATAATTATTGTTGTTACGTACCTACTTTGTATTGATACCTCTCTAAATGTTCCTATATTGTGATGAGAAATAAATCATTATCTTATCTTATCTTATCTTATTTAACTTGTATTATATGTATGTATGTAAGTGTGTTCGGGTCCGTTCGAGGAGCTCGTGGCTAAATAATAACAGCCGCATGGGTCGATCTTCAAGGTTAAGCAACGCTTGACGAGGTCGGTCCGTGGATGGGTGACCATTTCAACATACCGAGTTTCCTCCGTGCCTCGGAAAGCACGTTAAGCCGTTGGTCCCGGCTGTCATTTGAAGATCTTTGACAGTCGTTACGAGTAGTCAGAAGCTTGAGATCTGACACCAGTCTTGCCAAGAGGTACCGTGTTACCCGGTTACTGGGTTGTGGAGGTCAGATAGGCAGTCGCTCCATGTAAAACACTGGTACTAGTAGCTGAATCCGGTTAGACTGGAAGCCGACCCCAACATAGTTGGGAAAAGGCTAGGCAGATGATGTAATTGTGTTCGGGTCAAATCTTGCAACTGCATTTTAAAGCAGTTATCCTCCACCCACTAAGATGAAATTTTGCATAAATGTTTAGTTTGGATGACAATGCATGTTTAGCTGACGTCATTCTAAATACAATATTGCGGACGGCCCAAGATGGCGGAAAAGTTATTTTTTGTGCACGTGCCGTGATATGGGTATCAAATAAAAGGGTTTGGTGAGAAGAATACGAAAAAAGTTTTTTTTTTTTATTACTTTCCTGGTTAGTTTGTTAGTAACTTAGAGTGGGTAAAATCTTATAACAATTTTAAAACATTAATCCCAACCTATTGAGCTGAGAATTTGCATACACCTTTGGTTTCGGTGACAATGTACGATAATTCTATTTTTTTTTTAATTTTGAAAAAAAAATTGGTATAGCTTTTGATTTCTTGCAAATTAAATTCTGGTTTGTATTTTTTATGAATATTTTACATACGAGGTAAGTTATTATAACTACCTTACTATTTGTATATCTGCTATTTAGTTCCTACCAACTAAAGAAAAGGAAAATAGCGTCGAAAAGACTCCCAAGTTCAAATTAACTTTGCTCTTGTTTTTCCTGCTAACTAAACTCCTTCAAAGCCTTTCGATACTGTCGGCAAATTTTTGGCATAGTTATAATTAGTTTCAGCCAAAACGCGGAGAACTAAAAGTTAAATTTGATTTTAGGTAGTTTTGCGGTAACCTCCGTTACCGCAAAACTACCTAAAATCAAATTAGTACTTACCTTAGTAAACCTATAAATAATGCTCGTAAATTAAGGAAATAAAATATTTAACTAGTAAAAGTACGGAGTTTTGAATTTTACCGCAATAATTCCGCTTTAGCTTTGAATGGAAGCATTTTTGAAATATTAACAAACAACCTCACGCATTTTTCACATGGAGTAGGCAGAAACTACAGAACACCACCAGAAGCTACGATCCTTACTTTATTTTTTTATACGTTGCCGCGCACTAGGAGCTTCTTCCTGTATCGTGGGTGCGTTTACGAATATTTAAACTCACACACACAACCATCTGTAGGCCGTAAAAATATTTGTTCCATGCGGGAATCGAACCCGCGACACGCAGCACAGCAGCCGATCCCTCAAACACTACGCCAACCGTTATTACTGGCTACTAACAGGACAGTCATGGAAGACATTATTTAAAAAAAGCGTTTTGTAGATAAAAATGCACATTACTGATTTTTGGTTAGGATATGTCTCAATAGTATAAAACAGAGTTTCCAGCTTCAAAAGACCTACTTTCCGACGATCGCGCAGTTAGCGCAGGACTTGCGAAGCTGCAAACTGACTGGCTGGCCTAATACTCCATTTTCTTCTTTTAGGTTCTTCTAACAGAAGATATTTATTTTCGTGCTTAAAACTATTAGAACACATTCACATTTTTAAGTCGCAATATCATCTAGGACTGACAGTTAGACAATTAAATTAGTGATGAAAATGTAAATAAATTATACAGAAGACTGAGATTAAAATGCGAACGTTCTTTAAAAGCCCATTTACACAAAAAGAACATACAGTCCAAAATAGAACCGCTTCCTTTTTGGAAATTCGGTAGAGTAGGAAATTGACTGTATCGTACAGTACAACTATTTTATTAATGTCCCTCGGCAATGATAGCATTTCCGAATAGAAATGAAAGCAAATCTCTATGTCCATCAATTATTATCGTGTATAATCATTTGAATTCAGAATTAAGTACTTTATTGTTTTTTTGTTTTGATTTCCTTGTGAACTATATAGAGCAGTAAATTTATTTACACCTGCGACTTTAGCAGCTTTCCTTCCATTTTTTAAATAAATTACATTAATTTAAAAGAGTATTAACAACTCTATATACTTCCAAGTTGATTGAGAGCGTCGGGGCTGCACCAAGTGCAAATGACAATTGATGGAAATCCGACGACTGACGAAACACGAAGATAGCCGAGGGACATTAAGAAAATAGTAGTAGTGTACATTCAATTTTTTCCTAGGAAAACGTGAAAAGAAACTGATCCTCTCAGTAGGTGCTGTGAGAACCCACACACTATCTATGAGTTAGTCGTGCGTATAGTCCCTTACGTCCGAAATCAATCCGAACTTGTCGGAATATTTTGCGATTTCGTGCGTAGAAAATGAAAACTATCGTGGTGTTTCCGGAAGTCAGCTATCTTGACATATTGAGATATTTTGTAAGTAAAACAAATAGTAATGAAGAAACCCATCCTCGGAGTTTCCTAAAGTGATCGAATGAAGAGAACCAGGATAACCCACATAGCCCGAAAAATTGCCAAACTTAAGTGGCGGGCACATTGCTCGCAGGTCGGATGGTCGATGGTACCAAAAAGTTCTTGAGTGGCGACAGCGTACCGGAAGACGCAACGTCGGAAAGTTTCCGACCTATTGAGGTCGAGCGATCATCTGGTTATGGCTGCGGCATGTACATGACCGATTGATGAGGTGACAGTTGGGAGAGACCTATGTCCAGCAGTGAACGTCTCTCGGGTAAAATTATGAGCTAAGTACAATTTTGTCGCTCTGGGACGATGATCTTCGCAAGCTGACTGGGAGCAGCTGGATAACAGTTGCCTAGAATCGAAACGAATGGATTACGGTTAGACAGTTCAATATCTAGCAGTGGATTATGTAGGATGATGATGTTGATTATAGCAACGCATCCGCGATGATTCTGGACGTAAACATTTTCTTAGCTTGTGACGATCACTTATAATCAGGTGTGCAATATTGGTTTGATATCCATGTCACTAAATGTCCCAGCATTTTTTTTGCGTGGTTGTGATTTGACGCATACTTTTCAGGTTTTTATTAAATCTTCCCTTTTTTGGTGGGTGGGTTGGCATGCGTGTGGTCAGGTGAAAATACATTTTTATTTTTTCTTTTTCTTCAATCAAGGACAATAGCCATACCATAATGTGGTCCACGTGCTTTGCCACCTAATCTTACTAAAATTAGAAATGCGGAAGTTTGGATGGATGTTTGTTTGTCACTCTATGACGCCAGAACGGCTAAACGGATCTGGATGGAATTTGACACAGAAATAAATTAAAATCTGGAATAGCACATAGACTACTTTTTAACACTATTCACGCGGGCGAAGCCGCTGGCAGAAGACAGTACCTTAATAAAAACGATAACACAGCCTATTTCGCTTATTGAAATTAATTGAATACTGAGCATTTCAAAACCAATTGCGGTGCTATACCAAATCAGTTAATAATTAAATGTTTAAACCTATGTTTAATTAGCATACTGATACCTCTACTAGTACTGCTATCATTAATTTTAGGATAGCAACATATGGATAAGACTACAAAAAACGCGACTACTGAAAAATCACGCTCTAAAAAGTATGAAACAAGAAAATATTCCCGTAAATGTACCGTGGTCGTATGCCACCTCCCGTAACAAAACAATACATTCTGCAAAGAAGCATACGACCACGGTTAATTTACGGGCATATTTGTTTCATACTTTTTAGAGCGTGATTTTTCAGTAGTCGCGTTTTAGTTTTTTGAACTTATTTTTTATTTAAAGTATTTTGGGATTTTTGCAGAAACTATGAACTTAAATGCATACTTACATACCGTTCTACAAATACTTTGCGACGCCGCGCCGTAGTTGGGTAAAAAAAACCGGCTGAGTGCGAGTCGGACTTACAATTATCGCAAAAAAACGAAAAAAAAAAACACGTTTGTTGTACGGAAGCCCCATTTAAATATTTATGTTATTCTGTTTTTAGTATAGCGGCAACGGAAATACATCATATGTGAGTATATCAACTGTCTAGCTATCACGGTTCATGAGATACAGCCTGATGATAGACGGAAAAAAAGATATATCGAGGAGTCTTAGTAATAGGATCCCGTTTTTACCCTTTGGTTACGGTACCCTCATTAGTTTTCATGACGTTGACGGGATATGTCTCGCAAACGGTACGCTCGACAAAAATATGATGTAGTAAACCCTACCTTCATTTTAAAATCCCTGTTCAACGATACCACACTTGTTGCGGTGGGCCGACAAAAAAAATGTTCTAGGCTTCGTGGCCCCAAGAGGGCTCCATATTCAATTTAATGTAACGTCACATAGCCTATAATAACCAGTGGACAAACAAGGCGCTTCCAACATCACCTAATTTGTCAAATTATGACAAGTAGTTTAGAAGTTATGAGGGAACAGATGAACATACATACATACACGCATACCAGTCAAAATCATAACCCTGCCTTTTGCTTCGACGTAGTCGGGTAATAAAACTAAAATGGATTTTTATTATTTTACCTCTGACAATATCAGAATATTTTAGACACCGGTACAGTTACCAGGTTTGTCGTTAAAGTGGTGAATGCGATTCAGCATTGTGATAGCATTTCCTTCCACGTAATAGGGAAAAAAATGGTCAATAGGGCTGAAAATTCTCTGACGTGGCTTAAAACGCTGCGTGCGTTAGAAGGCCTCCAACAAGCTGAACCGATGACCTGGTGAAGATTGCAGGAATCTGCTGAATGCACAAGACCTGCCGATCTAGCGACTCTTGGACGGTAGATGTCTTATGATGATGATGTATTGGGAGAACAGCAGCCTCATTGCTTAAGTGAGTTCGGCAAGGCAAAGGGTATGACTGCATGAAAGATTATGACAAATTCCCTTTAAATTTGTTCGGTATTGCTAAAAAATATTGGAAGCTTTCATTCCACAAGTTATAGGTTGTGGATTCGAACCCAGGCAGGCGCTTTACTTTGTGTACATTATTTCATCATCACTGCTCTCAAAACGGTGAAGGAAAACATCGTGAGGAAACCGGCATGCCTTATAACCAAAAAAGACGACAAAAGCGTGGTTGATTACGGCCTATTTCCTCTCACAGAGAGGACACCTGCACGCACGACGGACCAAATGTGAGCCTAGTTGCATAGGATGGGTTCCATGTATCCTATAATCCATCATCATTTAATCAGTATACAAACACATTGCCAATAGTTCATAACTATATCTCATGCACCAACAAATAAAGGATATGAGATAACTTCCCTATGGTGATTGTTGACGTATATGCGCGAAACTTTTATTGATAAACTTTTTAGTGCCATATGACGTCATATCCAATCTGAGATTGCAATTTGATCTTAATAAGTGAGATGGAGAATTTATTATATGTTAGTTTGTTAAATTGCATTTTGTTTTCGATAGATTTTGTTCGTGATATTTTGCTAAATGGAGCAGAATTTTCAGTTTTGTTTGATAAAATGTAAAATGCTATCATCCCACATAATATCTGTTGTGTTCTAATACAATACAGTTATATTTTGATGTATACCTAATCCAAGTTTGAGCGGTTTAAAATAAGGCAAGGTTTTCGTTGATATATTTAGTCTGACTAAGATCCAGTTAATTGATGGGTAGATAACTCAATAAATGGATAAATATAGTAACCACCGGTTTAAAATTTCGGTAAAATGCGTTTGTTTATAAAAAAAAATACTCTGTAGGCTCACGCTTGACCTCTATCTCACCTGATGGTAAGCGATGACGTGTTCGACGGTATATCTAATAAATATTATATGCTGATCATCATCAGCATCAGCCTTTTAATGTTTCCAACACAGGCATCCTCTCTGTGAGAGAGGTAATGGGCCTTAATCCACCTCGCGGGCCCAGTTCGGGTTGGTGGATGTCACATGTCTTCGAATTTATATTATATGCTGATAGTCAACTTATTTGACTATTAGCATAGCAAATAGTCAAATAAGTTGCCAAGTTAATTATTGTACCACAAAGCCATGGTATTTGAATAACATAATTACGGCAAACAGATTGTTGTCATGTCCATGTTATAACGTCTCTTTCAGCAAAACGCTGACCTTAATAATAGTGCTTATATAGCAAAACTTATTACATCTAATTATGTTCAAAATTAATTGTATCTAGTTGATGTTACGTATTAAATGGCTTTGATCCGTAATTGTTCTTGCTGAGCTAATTTATAATATATACGTAGGTAGGGTGACTTTCATTTTGGTTATTCAATAATATATAATTAACAAACACGAAATCCGTATAATTTTTATCTAACATACAGCACTAACCTGACTTAAGACGGCCAACGAACTGGGAAAAAAAACGACCCAATTGTTTTTATTAAGTATTTAGAATAGAATAGAATATACTTTATTGTATACCATAAAAGTTACACATCTATTTTATAAGAAAAACTTAATTACACGGGTATAAAGCCGGTCTTATCGCTGACAGCGATATCTACCAGACAACCTTTGGATGGACTGAAAGAACTTATAATGAGAAAGGGGGTAGTATGTGGTGTACTGTACAATAAAACATAAATATATACAGAACTATATTGTTATAATAAATACTATCCATAAACATAAATACACAAATTCTTACATACATACATAATATTACATGTTAACAAATTCAAAGAAAGGAGGGTTTTTTTTTTTTTTTTCAAATAATTTTGATTGAAATTAGATCCAAATATAAAAACGTGGGAGAAAGGAAATGGTTTTTAACTAGGTTCTTAAAAGAAGCCAGTGACTGGGCTTGTGATTTCCTCTTTATTTAAAAAGAAACACTATAAAGTGAAAAATAACTTCAATTTTGTAAGTCGGTGTTCTTGTTTTTGTTTCTTCGTTTTACAACATATACATACATACATAAATTCATATACATGAGGACGATGCACCTAGTACTACTACACTTCGTATAGGCATAGATTATTACAAGCACTAACAGATAAATTCATTCATCTGATAAATAGGAACATGGTTCTCACATACTTACAGTCTAATATAAATTCTTTGACTTGATCAAATTGTTTTTGAAATAGGGCGGGCTGTACATCCGCGTTGACAGCGTAGTAGTCACTGCTCAACATCTGCTGAGACCGCTCCTTTTGTCAGACCGAATAAACATCGTGATTCAAAACTGATTTTGTATTATGTTTATTTGTATGTTAGTTGGCAATAAATGTTTTCTTTCTTTCTTCAAATGGTGAAATTTCATAATAGTCCCGATGGTTTTGGTGTATGTATATATTGACCGTTTAAGTTTGTTATTTTTAACTAAGGGTGGGGGGGCCTATGTCAGCAGTAGTCGTCTTTCGGCTGAAATGATGATGAACTAAGGGTCCTTTAGGGGTCCCAAAAGGACCGGAACAGCAGGGCCGGCTTGTAAAAAAAATATCACTTTTTCATTTGTTTACAAGTCAAATTACCCTTTTGAAAACAACCAAACCACATCCAAAGGACTACCTACTAACAAACACCATCACTCAATGGAACATTAAAACTCAGATGGACAGCTTCCTGACTCGCTGGGAATGGTTCACGCCATTGCAAATATTTACCACGAATCTGGGTGACAAATATTATGATAATGGTCCATTTAAATAAATTATTGTTTTTATTTCCATGGGAAGAGATAGATTTTTGAGTTATATCAATTTGGTCTTGGTGGAATATTTAATATTGAATTTGTGGCCTTGATTTAGATGTTTTTTTTCTATGGAAGCTGCGAAAGTTATTTTTTTTCTAAATTGAAATAACTGAGCACTAGGTACTGTGACGTCACTCTGACGTTAGATTCTCGCTATTGGAGCACGAGGCTAACGTGGGGTGCTGCGCGGGAAGGCCGGAGTGTGGTTGCATTCGAGCGAGGTGTACAGCAGCCTAATTGCGTCGATAGACCACCATCAATCGGCCAATCACATAGATGGAAATACACGTCTGCGTTTTTCACCTCGCATGTGATTGGTCGATTGATGGCGGTCAAACCATTTGCCTTGCCGAATTCACTTACGCAATTAGGTTGCAGGTATTTACCTCCCAAAGAGAGTAGGCCAGTGTCTCAGCAGTGGGAACATTAAAATGCTGATGATGGATGTTGAGGACCCGTTTAGGATATCGATTGCTTATTTTATTATTTTTCTAGAAAAACAAAACTGATAACTGATATTGACCGCTTCGACAGGGTTGATATAGCTAGGTATACCTATTGTTGAGGTACTTGCCAAAATCTTAGCAAATCTCAAAATACAGAATTCAAGTTGAAATGTCAGTCAAACAATTTTTGAACACCCACGTACCATTTAAGGTTCAAGCGTAGGTTTGATCCTTTCCGTAACAACCTACTTTGTAAGTCGGTTGTAACGAGCAACGCAACGTGCTATAATTAGTATTTTTAATTATAAAGCCCTTTGAGCTGTGTAGGGTTTGCAGGAAAAAGTCGACTTTTGGTTGAATTTTTATGAACTAGCGATAAATATTTGTGGACATCGAATTTAATATTTACAGTTAGCTTAGACTATACTGGGTGAATCTTTTAAGTGAGCGTGGATGGCCAAATCCGAAACTTTGAGGCATTGTGGAAAACACTCAAAGGAGTCACGAGGCCCATTTTGATGAAAACTAAAACTGCATCATTGGTTTTTTGTAAAATCAATATTACTAGCCAGGAACAGAACCCATTGATTTAAAAAAAAATACGTACTTTATTATTACACCATTCGATAGTGTTGCTAATAAGGATCAAATTCTGTGAAGTAAAGACTGATGGCAAACTTAAGAGAAGGGCTCATTTTTAACAAATAGACTTTTTTTTTGTAGGAAATCTACGAAGACACGTGTCTGTGAACAAAATGTGATGAAAAAATATTTTGAGAATGTTCTAAATGGAATCATAAATATTTTAATGTTGGATGTAGTATATAGTATCTTATTGAATATAGTATCTTTGAGTATTTTTCGCTATTCCTAATAGTTTCGAATTTGGTCATCCACGACCACTTGAAAAGCTCACCCTGTATTGAATACATGAACGTCCTATGAAGAGGTTAGACAGCAGTGTTCCTATTGCATTGTACTCACATTTCGCCATGTTTAAATCTCATGTATGTAAGTACGAGCCTATTGCTGGCCACAAATCGGGCACAAATCCAGACTCCAGAGACTGCTAATGACAATTCCAAAAAAAACCCGACCCTGGAATCGAACACAAGACCCCAAGCTCAGCACAGAGGTTGCAACCACGAAACACACTCCTAGTAAATAAAGGATCAAGAAATCTTTATACCGTCAAAACCCGGCAGGAACTGTCAATTAATTTTTGTGACAAAAGGAATGAATCGTAATCTTAATCTTACCCCGAATCCCCTTTGAATAATATAATGTGAAAGTTAATCCAGAACATCTGAAATTCTGACACCTGGTCTAACTTCAGAATACCACAGTATAAACCAAAAGTTAGGTTCAGTAAGTCTGACAGTTGTTTCACGGAAGCAGTTTCTAGTCGCCAATATAGCGTTTGGGGTTGAAATATTACGCCCATGGTGTCTGAATGCTCATCGAGTTTTTCGAGACATCAGTAAACAGTTGGTCGATCCGACCATCAGAAAACTGTCCTGGTATGGTCATGTGATGAGGAGGGATGAAACGCATGTTACTAAAAGAGTTATGAATATAAATTTGGATGGATGGAGAGGGACAAGAAGGCCAAAAAAAGAACTGTGTGAGAAGTGATATGAAAGAAAAGGGAGTCAGTTATAGCGTGACGGGGGACAGGATGGTATGGAAGAAGGAAACGTGTTCCACCGACTGCAACATCATGGGCCTTTATCCATATATATAGTAAACAGTTAGACGACTCTTCGCGTGATCAGAGACCAGGGCCTGCAGTCTCGACATAGATAGCGATCGTTATCTCGTAACGATCGGTCGCTAAGTCCTAACAATCGGAAGATAACGATTTTTGGTAGTCTCGACAGTCAAAGCTATCGATTTTTGACGTTTATCATCGCAAACTTAACGTATATTGTCGCTAAGTTAACGATTTATCGGTATGATATCGAATTTCCTAGCGAGCATTTTTGACAGCTCGATAAGTGTCGTAACGATCGTTATCATTGGTTTTAGAGGTTACAAAAACAATAAATAAATAATAATTAGAGTAATATGGCTGTATAGTATTAAGCGTGGGCTTTGGTCGTGCTAGAAAACAGACTCGATATAATAATGAGGCGGAAAAATGCACGAAACCGGCGTGAAGGTGAAAATCCTTTGGATTTAGAGGATGGCCAATTTATCTATCTTTACCGAATAAACAAGGACGTTTCATGAGCTCGTTGGTGAACTTCGCCCAACTATTCAAAGATGAGGGCCTTACGGACTTTCTGTGGAGTTTCAAGTGAGTGTCTATGCGTTGGGTACTTAATGTGCCTAAATAATATTTCTATTTTTTTTTTCTAATATCCAAGATGTAATGTAATTTTCTTCATAATAGTCAAGTGGGTGCTAACAACTGGCTTGCAGTGGGGCTGCAGCATAAGCTAAAAGTCAGTTAGCCGATTAATACATGCTGTAACTTTGGCTAACAATGAAAGCCATTCCCAGTTGTGATTGAAGCCATAAAACATATAAAAAAATATCATTTGGGACCACCGTACATGGCTGCTTGGTAATAAATAATAAATGTTCATTATAATCTGTCTGATCAGTTGCCCATTAAAATGCTGAAAGTACTTTCTATGTTTTATCATTTAGGTGATGATGGATATCCTCTTTGATGACTCCTTTAAAAAATCAACGCCCTGGGACACCGGAGTATCAATAAACAAATGCTCATTGTTCAGCCAGGAACCTTGTTAAAAGATGCTTTGCTGTGCTGAAGTCTGTTTAACGGGGTCTGTCCCACTCAATGCATGTGCAGTGTTACACAACAAGCATATAAAATATAAATTACATAAACCGGAGGCCATTCATTCAAATAGTGGACAATGATGGTAGTGTTCATGATGATGGCCTAGAAGTTACAGGTACCAAATCAAATGATTTATTTTAAGGTTTTAATTTTATATTTTATTATATTTATTTATATTCTTTATTGTAAACCACACAAATATATATACAGAACAAAAAATCATAAAAGCAAGTATACAATGGGCGGTCTTATCGCACAGAGCAATCTCGTACAGACAACTATATTTAATAATTAAGTATACCTATATTTGCATAACATATAATTTTCTCTAGATCTTTATACCTATTTCATTAGCATCTCCATTTATTTGACCCAAAGGTGATATATAATGGTTTATAGCATCAAGTCCGACTTATGCCGTTGTGTATCATTGTATGAACACTCCTAAAATCTTGTTTTTGTTATACAGGACTTGTGTGGTGCACTGGGTGAGCTGTTGCAGAGTGCATAAGAAGACTCAATAATACTAGTTTTACATAATTTTATTTTATTGACCCTCTGTGATTTAAATAAAAAACATATAAAATCATTTATTATTTTTATTTACAAAAGTTGTAAAACTCCACTATTGAATTTGCAGCCTATGCAAATAGCACCCACGCCTCGGCTTGTACCTTGCCTGCCTCTGGCAGTGTCTGATTGCACTTGAGATGCAGCTGCCACCATCTGTAAAAAAAATTGATGTACTAAAAATGTCTCTTAATGCTCTAGTGTGCTAGTGATTCTAATAATAAAAAAGGAAATGGCATAGCATCCGGGCAGTCAGTGCCAAATGTGTACTCTACACTAATTAAGGACGTTATGCGTCTCTCCACTTCAGTCAAAGACGCAGTGATGACGCCTCGGTTGCCAGTTTGAAAGATTTGTTTTTATAATTTTGCTGCCTTAGTGCAGGCGCAGCTTTTTAAGTCTATCCAAACCTGTAATTAGGATACCTAATGTATTCTACTAAACATAAATAAAACTGACGTGTCTTGTACTTACATTTAAAAACCAACTTGATATTTAACGTCATGCACTGCTCGGGCGACTTAATGGTTCCATTTGGGAGTTTGTTGAGTTCATCGGGAACCTCCTTTCAGCATGTTTCAAAATTTGCCCGTGTGGAGATATGGACGAGCTTCTATAGTTGCCAAATGTGCATCAATATGCCCCGAAGTACGCCTGAAACATTTAAGATATTCATTAAGTAAACACAAACTACTTCGGACATATGCAAAGTATTCAATTTAGTACCAAAAATAGGAATCGAAAATGGTTGTAGGTTGTTATTACCTGACGCTCACGCTGCTTGCTAGTACTCGGGCTAGGGCCTGCGCCTGTGTCACTGTCCTCCACTATAGAAATACGGTTCTTTTCCAGTTAATCAATTCCAGTAATCCAATTCTATCTCATTGTCGTATTTTGTGTACAAACAAACTTGACAATTGATATTGACAGTTTGTTTCCCATGTTCAACGTCTGTGTTGCAAGGAAGCGAACTATTTTCTTCTTTGTTATGCGTATTTTTAAAAACGGCATTATCTACTTACAAGTTTCGATGCAAACAATTGTTAACATGATAAGGTTTACCTATCTTCTGCACAATTTTCAAAGAAAAATAGTTTTTTTTGAATATCTTGTCTACCAATTTTCCCTATGATACAAGGATTTTTTTCAACTGCCATAATTTTTCAAAAAAATCACCGCACTATGAATACGAACATCGCTAGCCTACCGACAACGTTAAGTCAATATAGTGACAGATTTTGCACGCTAACTCGGCTGTCGAGACTTGCGTTTATCGTTAGCGTCGTTGCGGCAAGCGTATTTTGTCGGTAAGAGATAACGATCGTTACTTAACGTAACGATCGCAAACTATGTCGAGACTGCAGGCCCTGGGCTTTTCTTCGGCCAGATTGTTATTCAACGTGCCAATGCTGCCAGCGTTCTGGGCACTTTTCTCATTGAGAACGATGTGAAAGATTTTTTGACGCAATGAGCCCCTTGTCTTTTCCCTGGTTGACGTGTGTACATGTGTTTTGGTGTATCTGTCTGTGGCATCATAGCTCCTAAATGGATGAATCGATTTTAATTTCGTTTTTTTTGTATGGTAAGTGACTTTATCGAAGTTTTCTTAGCTATGTTGGATGAAAATCAGTTCAGCCATTCAAAAGTTATGCGCGTTTTACTGTTTCAATCAGGGTGTTTTCGCAAGATATAAATTATGTAGCATGAAATAAAAAGTCGGAGGTTTTTTAATTTGACTTGTTATGTATTAGTCTACAGTCTTTAGGTTGCAATTTGTTGTAAGTAATAAAAATGAAGAAGTATTATTTATGGTAAGTAGGTACAATATAGAGGAAACCACCACCTTCGGAGTACCACAGGGAAGTGTGATTGGCCCGACCCTTTTCCAGGTTTACATCAATGGGCTTTGCTGCATACCTCTCACAAATGCCAAAATTTTCACCTATGCTGATGACACTGCAATCATTGTTCATGGAACTGATTGGGAACATCTGAGAACTACTGCCGAAACGTCACTTAAATCTGTTATCAGTTGGTTGCAGCTAAATCTCCTTACCCTGAACCTGGACAAGACCTACTTCATCCCGTTCGGCCTACATCCCTGTACTAAACCTCCCACAGACTTTGTCATTAACACATGTAATGGCCACATACCCTGCACATGCTTTTCTCTTCGTGAGGTAAACCATCTTAAGTATTAATTTAGGTGTAGTTATTGATAGCGGACTCAACTGGTACTCGCACTTGGATACTATTAGCACAAGGATTAGAAGAATGATTTATGTATTCAAGCTGCTAAGATCTTCAGCTGATTTCAACACGATTAGAATGGTGTATATTGCTATCTGTCAGTCAGTTATCACCTATTGCATCCACAGTATGGGGAGGCGCTGCTCGGACAAAGTTTCTCAAGTTGGAACGAGCACAAAGAGCTGTTCTGAAGGTGATGTCAAAGAAGCACTTTATGTATCCAACCACACAATTATACAAAGATGCAAATGTACTTACCGTCAGGCAACTGTTTGTGCTACGATCCGTACTGAGGAAACACAGAAAGGTTCCCCCGCCAGACCCAACTCGCCGTAAGACAAAACCTCTTATACTCACAGTAACCCATAAGACCACTTTCGCTAGACGCCAGCATTATGTTTTAAGCTCACACCTATACACAATAATAAATAAAAAAATAAACATTATTGAATTGGATACCCATAGGGTTAAAGTTAAAATAGAGGAGTGGATAAAAGACCAAGATTACGAGGCAACCGAAAGTCTACTTGCCTGGATCTGCTAAACCATTTATATGAATCACATCACAACGACGTCAGCAGCCCTCTCTAAATTCCATCCACTATCATAGACGCACACTCACTCTACACAGACCTCAACACACCATACCTCATCACACCACCGCATGTCAATCCACACCACACCACACTACAACACACTTCCCTCTCCATTACTTACACACACACACACAACACTTTCTTATGAGAGACTCCCCACACAAATACATTACACACATACACTTAATACAAACATTAGTATTTAATTAAAAATAATTTTAAATTGTGTTTAATATATATTTTACCATTTAGTCTATATCTTGTCTGCTAGTACGCTCATAATTTGCTTGTCCACTATGTATGCGAAGACACTGCCTCCTAAGATACAGGATTTTCCTAGTTTAGGAGTCAGGACTCAAATTGTTGTATGGACTGTACTTTTCTAACTTTCGCACACTATTTTTGTTGTTAATTTCTCTGTACTCTAGTAAACAATTATGTGTACTTTAATATGTGTCAAACTTGTATTTTCTGCTAATAAACATATTATTATTATTATATTATTAATATTTAGTCCGGAATTGGACACCAACAGATTTGGAAAGATACTACGATGGCGGATTTTCGCCGAGAATTGATAAAAATGTCGGGCGACTGGAGAAACCTATATTATATTATGTCCAGCATTAGATCACTGTAGGCAGATGATTGATTCTGCACGGGGGTTTATGTTGCAAAAATACTTGTTGCGCCGAATCCAAATAAATTGAGAAAAGGGCATGGGGAGTTGAAGCACATAACTTATAACTCAAACGATTGTGGGTATCCCGACATTTCATACGACAGGTTTTGATAAAGAATTATTTAGTTTGTTAGATCATGTCAAGTGAAACTTTAAATGTACTTCAAACTTCGGTTCTGCCCGGTAAGCACAACCATCTGCACCTTCCATGACTTGAACGAGGCCAACGCGAGAGCTGAGAGCTGAGAGCTGTCCACATTCTGGTTAGATATAATTTGAGTCAAATTGACACCTAAAGAAGTAGAAGGGAAACGTTTATCTACCATATCTCACCTGATGGTAAGCGATGATGTGGTCGACGGTGAAGCACGCTTGCCTAGAAGTAACCTATTTATCTTGACTTCAAGATCCGTTCATTGTAGACTATAAAGACGCATAAATAAAGCTATTTTAAATATAACAAATAAAATTTCAAAATTTAAAAAACCCTCGTCACATTTATCTTGCGAAAACACCCCGATTCAATCAGTGAAACGCCCCTTACATTTGATTGGCTGAACCGATTTTATTCTAACATATCTAAGGACACTCTCGACAAAATCACCTTTCAAAAAAAACTAAATCAATACCGGTTCATCCGTTTAGGAGCTATGATGCCACAGACAGACACAAAGATACACAGCAACACACGTCAAACTTATAACACCCCTCTTTTTTCGGTGGGGGTTAAAAACAGGTACAATAAGAACTTTTCATACTTAAAAGATAATCTTTTAGCTACAAAATACTTTCTTAAAATCGAAGTATCGCCCTTCAAATTTTCTATTGAAGTCAAGAACACCGTATACAATTTTAATCTAGGTTGCTCGGAAATACAAAGAGTAACTATTGTCATACCAGACTCAAAGAAATAGTTTCGTGGTGCTAGCTCACCTTATTACTCACTCAGGGACGTAGCTATAGAGATGACTTGAAGAAGTGACTTGATTTAATAGCAGAAGTGATTTTGAAAAGTTCAGTTTGAATTTCACTCAAGGAACCTTTCACAATACGAATGAATACTAAGTAAAAAAAAAACTATTGGACATATGTTTTGCTTTATAAAATCAATAAAAATTTGCAAAGAAAATAAAAAGCGCATCAATGTTCAGGACTGGGGTTGGGACGTCACTTTTGAGTAAAAAGTGTACTTTAACGTGACGTCTCGCGAAATTTTAACGCACTTTAATGATCGTCGCAATTTTTTGTTTACGTGACAAAACAAAAGATACGTGCTGAATATTTTTTATTAATCTATCTGACGGACTAGAAAATATTTTTATTCATCATCCATATTCGAAAGAGAACTCATTTGTTTAATTTTATTAATCCCGGTATTGTAAATCACTGTGTGCCCGATTAGATTTATCATAGGTATGAATTTTAATAAAAACCTACATCTATCTGGGTATTGGATATTAAAAAAATATTTATTCCGTTCATTTTTACACAGTAAAATATTAAACTAATAATACATTACATAGAAACCCTTAAGTGCTAGGTATTGACAAATTCCCTGGATCCCACACTAGGATTCCCTGTGTTGCGGGGTCCAGTTTCTTTCCAAGTGGGTAAGGCAAATATGTTGACATGGTAACAGAGATAAAACTTAATTAAATTGTAATATAGATAAATATAAATAGAGGTTATTATTTTATTCTATGAATTTAGTTTAAGTTGCCTTTTTGGTCAGGTATATGAGTATATGTGGAGTGTATCAATTATATTTATATCTATGTAGGGGTGATGTTTAAGTAAATAAATGCTCAATTTTTATTATTTATGTCCTTATTTTATTAAAAAATCCGTCCTTAGCCCTTCGTTATAAGGAATTCTTCTGCATCAACTTAATCTTTGTTAAACTTATACAGGAAAAGACACACTACGTCATCTATTGCCTCCATTCTTCCGATCCCCGCCCGCTAATACCGCATCTAGCAAACTAATACATCAACGCAACAAGCCTTTACTTCAATCTGGCGCAAAAATCCCGTCTCTTTCTATTCAACACACAGGATTCTCACAACCCACATAAGCTTTTTAGAGGCTAGCACGTTCGTGCACCTCGCTTCGCCGTGTTTGTAATAAAAAATGTTACTTTAGGTGCGCTCCAGATTGTAAGGTGCGAGGTGCGATATATGGTGTTACCTGTTTATTTTTTTGACCTGTTGAACTGGGAAACACTGCAACTGCTATGGTGACTGGGTTTTAAAAAGTCATGAACTGCACCTTGCAAACGAAAGAAGTTTTTAATACATTGCTTCATGTTTAAAAATCCGTCTTCTTTTCGAGTTTTTAAAATGAAAGAGTTTGCTATGGATTGCACGATTAAATTCATGGATGCAATCTATTCGCTACGAAAATAGGCTGCAAATCTCATCAAACAGAAGAACAACAGAAGAAGTAGAAACCGTTCCTTTAACTGTTTTTTGTAATTTTGTGTTGTTTAGTTTCAAAGACCAGCAACAAAACTGCAATGTGCAATAAGTAGATTGATATTTGAGCATTTGACCCAATTAAAACAGCAATAAATGGCTTGAAGACACAGTTCTTATAAGTGCTGCCTGTTTTTACAAGTAACAAGCTTTTAATTAACTTACAATTTATGTATGTATGTATGTAAGTGTGTTCGGGTCAGTAAGTAAGTAAGTAAGTAATCATTTATTTGCTCAAACATGAGTACAGTACACACAACAAATAATTGTCAATATGTAAGGCATGTTAAAATTTAAAAAATACAGCGCGTCATGTTTGCCTTAGATAATGGCATGCAAATATTAATAATAGAAATCAATACAAATCAAAATAATAAATCTAAAATATCATGTCATATACTCAAATTATTTTAAAATGTCATGTAAATGTTAAAATTAACATTCTAGAATGTCAAACTAGAAATATTAAAAATGTCAAAATATTAAATTAAATCATAATAATAAAATATTCAAGTTTGTCATACATTGAGCCAAATTATTAAAAATAATAACAAAAATGCAATTAAAAATTATCGTTCTAGAATGTCAGAATAAAACATAAAAATGTCAACATAAAAATGTCAACATAAAAATGTCAACATAGAAAAATAACATACCAGATAAAAAAAAAATTACAAGTCCAGCATTACATTTTAAAAATGTCAAAAATATAAAACATAAATTAGTACAACAAAATATTAAATTTTTCATTCAAAAACTCATTTATATTATAATACGCCTTATCTGCTAAGAAATCTTTAACCTTTTTTTGAATGCATATTGAAATTTAAATCATTAAACTGCTTCCAGCTTTTAGGAAATTTATTGTAAATTTCTGGAGCCATGCAAAAGACACTTCTACGCATAAGTGCCGTTTTGTGCTGATGTTGACAAATTTGAGTATTGTCTCGTCTGTTCCTAGGAAATTGATCTGCCATGCGAGAAAATAAATGCGGATTAGCTCTCAAGAACATGGCATTTTCTAAAAAATAAAAACAAGGTAATGTCAAAATTTTGAATTTTTTTAAATAAGGCTTGCAGCTCTCAATGGTTTCAAGTTTGAACATCGACCGAATGCACCTCTTTTGGGTTTTGAAGACTAGTTCCCTTTCAGTCGAGTTACCCCAAAAAATGATGCCGTATCTTAATATAGATTCGACGAGCCCGTAGTATGCGGTGAGCAAAGCATCAACCCCAACTACTGAAGCAAGTGTGTATAGAGCATACGCTGAGCTACTAATTTTTTTACAGACAGTCTCGACGTGTGCCTTCCAATTTAACCTTTTGTCAATAATTAGTCCTAAAAATTTGATTGTATCAACTTCGTCAATGTTATTATTATTGTAATGTATGTCAAGATTATTTAAAAATGTCAAGGAGCGTTGACTAAAGTGCATAATTTTAGTCTTAGTCAAATTTATTTTTAAATTATTATTATTAAGCCATTCTATTATTGCAGTCAGTGAATTATTAATGTCGCATTTATATGTCTCTCTATTTTTACACTTAACTGTCACTACACTATCATCGGCAAAGAGGCTCATCGGCTGCACTGTGGATTTAGGCAAGTCATTTATATATATTGTAAACAGGGGAGGTCCCAAAACACTGCCCTGAGGAACACCATACATGACTTCACGCTCTTGCGACCGATGAGACTCTTCCCGCTGAGTAGTTAGGTTTACCCTACTGACTTCTGTAATTTGCTTCCTGTGCTGAAGATATGACTCAAAAAGCTTTAGTATGTTACCTCTAATGCCACATGCTTCGAGTTTTTTAAGTAAAATACTGTGTCGAACATAATCAAACGCCTGAGTCATATCACAGAATATACTGCAAACTGGTTTATTTTGATCCATATTTGTCATCACCGTGTGTAAGAAATCATAAATTGCCATGTTTATAGTCTTTTTTTCTCTGAAACCTTTTTGTTCATTACAGAGGATGTTATTGCGTTCTAAATATGAGTTAAGTTGCTTGTAAATATATATTTCAAAAATTTTGGAAATTACTGGGATAGGGATGAGCGAAATCGGTCTATAATTTACCATCAATTCTTTGTTATCTTTCTTAAACAGCGGCTTCACGACAGCTGGTTTGAGTGCTGTTGGATATATACCAGAACTGATACTCAAGTTAATTATGTAACTTAAAGGTATGTAACTTAAAGGGATAGGAGCATATGACGTGAGCTACCAATTTAAGTATTTTTGTGGAAATGCTATCGTAGCCTACACTATTCGTATTTTTGAGCGTTGAAATAATTTTTAGAACGTCTTCCGGTGTGCTAGGTGCCATAAACATAGAATCTTTTTTACTTAAAATATGTTGCGTCACTCTTGTTCCAGAACTGACAATGGGTTTAATTTTTTCTATAAAGTAGTTGTTAAAGACATCCGCTATATGTTTTGGTTCTGTAATGGTTTCATTATTACTTTTTATTTTATCTATAGCAAGCTTTGGTATATTTAATTTATTTTGTTTAATAATTTGCCAGGTAGTCTTTGATTTGTTCGTCGAGGTCTTAATTTTATAATTATTTTGAGCGAGCTGAGTCAGCTTTATAATTTTTTTATATCTCATGGCGTAATTTTTAAGACGAGTTTTATTTATCTGAGTATCTGTCAAATCTTGCAACTGAATTTTAAAGCAGTTATCCTCCACCGATTAAGATGAAAAAATCGCATACGTTTAGTTTGGATGTCAATGCATGGTTAGCTAAGTAACGTCATTCTAAATCCAATATGGCGGATGGCCCAAGTTAACGGACTATTTATTTTTTGTACACTGCCATGATATGGATATCAAATGAAAGGGTTTACTGAGAAGAATACGAAAAAAGCATGTTTAAAAAAAAATTGTAAATTTTTATTTTTCTTATTGTGTACCAACATAAGAAAGAAACAAGTGTTTCCTAGAATACATTGAATCATTCTAAGTTGACAGATTCTGAAAGCACGCTATTTAACGCAGCCGAAAAAATTGTATTCCATTTACAACTATGAAGATTAGAGTTCTATCTTTAAAGGCATTTGAATAATATTTTTATGTAATTTTTTTACGAACATACTTAGTTTCGCACGAGAAAACAGGGTTCTATAGACAGGCGGTACGTTAAAATGAGATCACGATGCAACAACACTTGTTCAGTGACATTTTTCTACCTGTAGAGGAATTTCAGAACAATTTCTGCATGAATTCGTCGTCGTATCGCTGTTGCGTTGTCGTATTGTTGCGACACCTTTAGGACACCCAGTTATAATAATTTTAAAACGTGCTTAAAATGTGTGAAATTTTAATTTTGCTATTAAGAATATCATTGAGATCATTATACTCCAAAGAAAGTATTGAGGCGTAAAGTGATCCTTCAAAGCTCCGCCCCTGAGTCAAGGGTCAAGGGGTCTTCAAGTTTGTTTGTGAACAAAGTCTTGAGAAACTGCTCTTTACTTCCATAGCGTTCGTGTGAAATGCACTGTTATGTCTATTTTCACTAAAACATTTTTTAACTACTTAATAATAATTTTAATTTCTGTTTGTTCATTAATTTAGAATTCAATTTTTTCCTTTTATATATTTACTCGTAGTTTTGTTGGATTAACAATGTTATTATCGCCTGATATATTCTTTGATTTGTTTAGATATAAGTATAGCAATAGTTGACATAGATGCAGATTTAGGGTGACAGCCTGGTGATCCGTCATACAGGGTATCCTAGTATGGACTCCAGTCTCTCACAAAGGAGATCTTCTTCATATAGAGAAGGCACTAGCATTAATCACCACGTCGTCGCAAGGTGGGATATAAGTCTTATCCAAATTAGAGATGTTCTGAAGTCGGACGGACAGAGTTTGCGCACTGCATCCGATCTTTATCCGAATTCGAGATCCGAGTTCCATCTGAATTGAAAATGTACCGATTTCAGATGGACGGAGTTCGGATACAATTCGTACCCTCTTTTGCAAAAAGTACTACGGCCACTTCGGCCAGAAATTTCTCGGATTCGAGTCGGATGCAGTGCGTAACCGCTCTAAGGATGTTTACGCACTGCAGCCGATCTTTACTCGAATCCGAGATCTGTGTTCCATCTGAATTGGAAATGTACTGAATGCGGACGGAAAGAGTTCGGACGCACTGGTTACCTCCTACAAGTTGTACTACGACACATCGGACTAACATTAATTCTTTGATTCGGATCGAATGCAGTGCGGAACCGCCCTTAGAGTAACAGATTTCTAACAATATTGACTGGCACCGAATACCCAGTCCATTGTAGAGGTAAGATCGTATCGTGAACGTAAATCGCTCCATTTAAGTCGCAGATACCCTTCAGTAGCTGATTTTAAAATGAGAATCACGTCTAAACAGCTAGTCGCAATACTTTTGAAAAATTATTTGTTACGTTGTCTAATGTAACAAATAATTTTTAATAATTTGATCTATGGAAATTTGAATTGAAAAACCACCCGACGTATTTTCATGAAAATTTCTAAATCTCAAAGACAATCTACATTTTCATTTAAGGCTTTTTTTATGTCATATAATAATAAGGAAAGTACAAAAACAACTACTGAACTTTGGGTCGCGCGGGTGTGAAACGTGTGCGCGTTTTGTTCCCTCAAGGTCGTTAGCGACTGTTGTCGTCCTAAAATACTGGTATTCAGCCGTAACCGGTCTGGCTAGACCTACTTCTGAACTTGAGGCCCTGGGTTCGATTCTCGGGCATGGCAAAGTATTATTGATTTTTTCCATCTGGAATCCACAGTAGCACGTCGGACTCTGGATTTGTGACCGGTTCATTTAAATTTTATTTATTTATTCATTAACGATTTTTACATAGTGTCTGAATTTGTATAACTAAAAAATAAGAAACATTATGCATGTAATCCATATTTAAATCATAATAATTATCGAAATTAAATTAAAATCTGAATAATAATAAGAATAATACGAAGGACGGGACGGTTGACATTGTTGGGCATGCCACCGTCCGGGTGAATCCATCAGACATATTATCTCTGGTTGTTCTCGACTGGCTAACGGTACTTACACAGGCTTAACCATGTGGCCAGGATTATTCACCAGCAACTTGCTTTGAATTACAATCTAGTGGATTCTGAGGTATTGTATTACAAGTATGTGCCCGACCCAGTTCTCGAAAATGACCATGTCACGTTGTACTGGGATCGGTCTATCATCACTGATAGGACTATTGTTGCCAATAAGCCGGATATAGTGGTGATAGACCGATTACCGCGCCGCACAATGATAATCGATGTCACCATCCCGTATGACGAGAACCTCGTGAAAGCTGAGAAAGAGAAACAAATCAAGTATCTTGACTTACCTGACACGAGGTTGTCGACGTGTGGAATGTGGACTCGGCGATCATTGTGCCGATTGTCATTACGGCCAACGGCCTGATAGCCAAGAGCCTCGACGACCATCTTTCGAGGCTGTCATTGCGCGGTTCGATCAAGGGCCTGATACAGAAAGCAGTACTCCTCGATACGGCTCGCATTGTGAGAAAGTTCCTGTCTCTGGAGCCCTAACCACCGGTAGCTTGGACCCTGTTCCCGATACCGGTTGGCATCTTATTTTTATATTTTTAAATGTTTTAAGTTTTATTTTAAATATTTAAAAATGTACTAAATAAGAAAGAAGATAAATAAAGGAAAGAATAATACAAAAAAAAGAATTAATGTCATAAGTCAATTTATAAAATACTAATAAATAATAATAAAATTTCCATTTCAATTTCATTATGACATTCGACTTTTGTATTAATTTAACAGTCATCAATAGAATATAGACACTTGTTTAACAATAATTGTTTAAGCTTATTCTGGAACTCACTTGTATATACCTACTAGACTTTTAATTTCTGTCGGCAGTTTATTGAACATTCTTAATGTGGATGGGTGAGTACTATAAACCTCTGCCTAACTCTTCTGAGTTTACAGACATAATGTTATGTACGTGTGATCACAAATTCACCCATGTTTCTTCGCGCATCACCGCTCCCGCTAATCTGAAGCACCCTTATCATGTCTATGAATATACAGTTGTTACAAAATACTTTATGTCTGTTACCTGCTTTATAAACATATAGTTTATGGAGCCAGCAAAGTTTGCAGCTTTATGAATGTATTTTTAAACTTGAACGAAGAGTTTTTTGTGTTCTTTAAAAGAGTATCTGAGTGTTAGGCACTGACCTCTATTATACAAGTACGCTGGACTAAACATACTATATGAAATGACAGTTGATTTTTGTGCTGATTCAAAGCGCCCCGCTAGAGCGTATCAGGAACTAAAATTGACATATTTAGAGATACGATACTACCAATATTTATAAAAATTTGGTAATACTAATATATTTGACTAGACATATTATAATATTGTAACTAATATATCAGTATTAGTGATATTTTTAAATTACACTAATATCAAAATAGTAGACTTGGCAAGGCGTATCACTCATCTACTGTATTGACTTCTCGTAGTATGTTGGAACTAAATATCTCATATTTGTATTGGTGATGAATATTATATGAATGCCTAATAATCAGTTATAATATGTTCAATAGCAATGTGTAATACTAAATTCTGGAATCATCATCATGATCATCCACGGCCCGACTTCGCCCACTGCTGAGCACAGGCCTCTCTCTTGTACCAATCACTACGTTCCTGAACCTGGAATTAATTCTGGAACAATATCATGATAATTATAATTTTATAACAAATGTTTTGAATTCAAACAATTTATTATCTGCATCTGAAACAGAGCTGAAAACTGATTTCAGCGGGGGTAGGGTCATCTCGATAACTTATTTTCATTACTTTATTAAATATATATATTTATTTAGGTATGTATCATATAATATTTAGATCAGATTTAAACAATGCACCTGCCATGTTATCTCTTCACCACCCTTGGTTGACTGGTAGAGAATGCCTAAGGCATTAAGTCCGCCATTGTACCTTTGTGCATGAAGTTTAAATAAATAAATAAATAAATATAAGTCTTTACCTTGCTGGAATGCGATGTCACTCTTATTTGCACCTTAACACTACAGAGACAAGATCTCAGTGATGAGAGTGAGAAATACGTCCGTTGTAAATGATTATCCATCTCATTTATTATTATTATTATATAAATGATGTTCCCTTCACGAATCCGATGGGCGTACAATTAGTGTACTTGAGCGAGGAGATACTTGCTCAAATGTGATAGTTTTTAGGATAAGTTGTTAGCCTAACCCCATATTTAAATCTCACTGATCTGACAGTAATGCGCTATAACTTTACTAGCACGCTATCCACTAGTTTATAGCTTGCAATCTGACTGAAAATATTTTTTTGTAAACTTTACAGCAATTATTCTATTACTTAAAAATTAATCATAATAAAAATAACTGTTTTTTTTTTCTCTTACGTATTAAATTATTCTCTCGATCGATAAAACCCATAAAAGTATTTCACCGAAAGCTGTGTCCCATCTCTAATATTAGTTCCATGCGACTCTCACGTTAATTCACGTTGCTATCAGCGCCAAAATGGCGATAATCAAATGTCTTCATTTTGTCATCGTTAATATGAAGTCCAGTGTACAATGTATGATAGAGGTCAGTGGTGTTAGGGCATATTATACTTCTTTTTTTGGCCAGTCATGTATAAAGGAGTAGGTGCAAGTATTAACTTGCACTACGGCATAAAAGCGCTTTTAATGTCAAATTGTTACCACTGATGTGCGGTTAATGGTACGTCAAGCAATTAGTAACAAGGTTACAAGTTCTACAACATGACATGTTAAAAACATTTTGTTTTATATTTAACCTGCCATGAACCACGCGGATAAAAGTTACGTCCTGCACCACTTGGGATTTGCGGACCCTTATTAGTATCGAGGAATAAAACGTTTAGTTTTTAATTAACTATTTGTTGGTTTCTTGTGTGAATTATTGATTTTATTTTTGGATTCAAATAAAACAAATTAGTCAAACATAGAATAAATATTTAAATACGCTTACAAAAAATAATTAGTCACAGAGTACAAAATTACACTCTTATTTGGTTGGCATAAAATAAAAAAAAATGTTGTAAAATTTTATAACCTTTAGTAAAGCTTTACGTAATAGAAAATAAAAACGGTGATAATGGAAATGGATATAAACGGTAATATATTCAGAATCCAAATTAATTCATACAAACTCACTACTGACGTTTTAGACGACATCCCAAACCACGTGAGGTTTGTGAGACCCTGACGCAGTTTGGATGCGTCTATCTGCTGCACCCGCGACGGGTCCACTATATAATATCGCTGTCACTAGGCGGTTTATCAGAGCAAACGCATCAATATTTAAAGAGTTACAGAGTTTTTTTTTTATGGGGTTTTTTAGACCTCATAAGGTGCACGAAGGGATAAGGGAGTTCAAAAGGTGTTTAATCTACTTATTTATAATTTCTGTGATCGATAGTAGATGCTTATTTGGGTATTAAGTCAGGTTGTAAAGTCAAGAAAAATATTTTTACCACTTTTAACACACATAATCCCAAGTAAATTGAAATTTTACTAATTTTAACAGTAATATTCAACCTAAATGGAGTAAACAATTGCCTTCCTTAACTTAAAAACCTGACTTTTTTGTTGCCACAGCTGATTGTGAGATCACAAGCTGAAAGTAAAACAATTTTTTTGTTGTACTCGTACAACAAAAATTTGCATAAAATATGTGCAAAGGCGAGCTTGCTTTGCTTGTTGTTAATACATACTTTCACAGGCCAGGTGAGAGCCCGGCTGATGAAACCTTCAAGCACGGTATACTCATCGGTGTAACGCTTTAGCTGGCCTAGCGTTAGATAGAGTATCTATAGAATAAGAGGTTCTATTATACCGGTTCTGTAACCTCAAACTAGACGAAGCCTACAATACAAAAAGCCGTAAAAAAAGGGTGGATGGATGCTTTTGCCGATCAATATCGATCAATCTGCCTAGCCTTTTCCCAACTTCATTGATGTCGGATTCCAGTCTAACCGGATTCAGCTAAGTACCAGTGTTTTACAAAGAGCGACTGCCTATCTGACTTCCACAACCCTATAAACGGGTAACACGATACCTCTTGGCTAGACTGGTGTCAGATCTAAGGCTTCTGACTACCCGTAACGACTGTCAAAGATCTTCAAATGACAGCCGAGATCAACGGCTTAACGTGCTTTCCGAGGCACGGAGGAAACTCGGTATGTTGAAATGGTAATCCATCCACGGACCGACCTCATCAAGTCTGGCACTTCTTCAATAGATTATGGTCAGGAACAGCACACAGCACACACAGCACATGCTTTTTATTCCAGGAATATGGTACGTCGTGATAATTTTCGACTTCCACGTTGGTGATGGAAAACGCTAGTAATGTAAAAAGATAAACGCGAGCGAAGCCGCGGCTGGCAACTAGTAAGCCATAAATCCATATTTTTCACCACAAAGTAAAAAAAAAGAAAGTATAAGGTGTTACTACATGGACTATATGTAGCGTATCGCAAACTACTACCTCATTAATAACCCCCGACTACTGTAGTATTATATTATCTGTGCCCGATTGAAAAAGAGAGGTGTTATAAGTTTGCAATGCGTACCTGTGTGTTTGTGTATAGGGGTGTCTGTGTATCTGTCTGAGGCATCATAGCTCTTAAACGGATGCATCAATTAAACGGCTGCATCATTTTTTTGGTTTGACTCAGTTCCCATTAGAACAAAAAAGCCCTTCATGAATGTAGCTGTTTATATGGAACCCGCTATGCGTGAGTCAGACTCACACTTGGCCGGTTTTATTTCTATAGATTCTCAAAGTGTCGTGTAATTTTCATAACGATGCTCACAACATCAACGCAATCGCACTCAATAAAGAGTTTTACGAGAAAAACAACTCTTGATGTGATTGTATTCTATTCTGCATACAGCCATCTCAGCAATGGTATACACTTATAGACGAAACACTGCGGTTTCAATTAAAACTTCACTGGTTCGAGTTTCTGCACCTACTTATAAACGAAAGTTTAATGCCAGAGTCTCGGTAAATGGTAATATTTTGCAGTCAGCGAAGGAAGTAAATGATATTCTCGTTTGAAATTGTAATTTATTTATTTTGTTAGTTATTCTTGATGAAGGGATTTCAGGTGGATGGATGGGGTAATGTAATTTGACTCACGGTTGATAAAATTGGTTCTGTTTTAACCCGACTGCAAGAAAAGGATAAGCAGTCGGGTTTTAATTTTTAAAAGCATACAACAAAGTTACTGCATGGTGAGCTGTTTACGCTTGTTTACTGTTGGCGATTTGCACTGGCCGGCAAGATCGCCTGCTTTCTAATCCTACAACACGTGCGAAAGGGATAGACGCTGTGATGATCAGTAAGAAGCTAGTGCGCGTACGAACACTCACTTTTGCAAATTTGTAGCAAAATAGATGATGATTTAGAATGAAAACGAGCGCGCCAACTTTTATACACAGACTTTAGGTAATATGGATATCATGAAAAAAATACTATGTTTATCTGTTCAAAATAAAGTTATTTGCATTTTTGAACTACTAATCTACCACTATATGGTATGTGACTGTTTTGCAATTTGTCTTCTTCTTATGGTATTTATTATAATATTACTTTCAAATATATGTTGCTTTTTACTTTTTTGTTTCCATACTATACATAAATTACTATACTAGGTAGATGAGACAAATTGATATAATTTTTTATTTTGAACTTACACCGTCAAACAGTGTTGTAATTGTCATACTACGTTTGTATGGAAGAATGACCGACTAGGGCATTCTTAAATCTATCGCCGGAAGTTCTGGCCCGAGTGAAGGAAATGCCCAAAATCGGGCACGAATGTTAATCAATACTGATGGCGGTTACTTTGCCTGATATCTTTTCTCGACATAATGGAAAACAAATTAAGATATCAAATAAACCTAAAACAAAAGCAGAATCAGTTTTTCATTCATAAAAAAACCGGCCAAGTGCGAGTCGGACTCGCGCACCGAGGGTTCCGTACAAACCTCAGCTTAAAGGTATTATAGACCTGAGTATTTGATATGAATTTCAATTTAATACCTCTACGCGTTCATAAGGAAAGGGGTAGTAAGTTTAAAATTATTAAAAATATTTTTATTATATGATGTAATTAAAATTTTACGGTTTTCATAATTATTCCCTTATCTGTGCTACAAGACGTTGCTTCGTACCAAATTTTAAGATTCTGAGCTCACGGAAAGTACCCTGTAGGTTTTGATTCCCTTGCGAGTGTCGAAAATTTGCGACATAAACGGCTGTATCTTTTGGTTGCGTTGGCTTAGGAGTTTGATTTTTTCACGGCTTTAAGGGAAATTAGACCTGAGTAATTGATATATATTCATTGAAGCTCCATCACTGGCCAGTGCACGGCCCGTGCTCGGATGTGTGTGAACGAGTTCATATAAAATGTTCACAACGATATTTTATTTGAGTCCCTGACGGGGCACGTTCCGTCCACGTCCCGGGCCTACAGCCTATCCGTCCACGTACCTTTATAGGATGACTTTGTTGTCCGCCCTTATTCATATAATTAATTTATTAACTCCTGATATATTTCGTATCATCGTTATCTACTGCTGGACATTCATGCCACTTCAAGGATGCGTGTATTACAGAACTGTCGGCAACACATCGACAGTTCTATACTTTACGCGTCCAGCCGACTTGGGTCTCCCAAGCTGCGTCTTTAAATACGCAGTCGCGGCGCCAGAACCATTCAGCCCCATCGGCCATCCATTCTGTAAGCAATATAAATATATCACATTCATGTTTGATAAATTCACTCACAAAACAAGATTTATTACATGTACGTATACACGCAAAATCACCCGACTTACCAAATTTCCATCACGGAAGAACACCGCAAAATTACATCACATTTCTCTTCACAAAACCGTGAAAACACCGTGAAAGCACGAAATCCATGAAGATAACTTTCCATAAACAAAACAAAACAGAAAATGCTCGCCATTAATATAGCTAAATAACAATATAAACAAGCAATTTTACGGGTGGATCTCTCTAAGACAAAATATGATCTTACTTCAGAAAGACATGTTCCTGACAAGGTCGAACGAATAGGCAACATTGCCTGAGGACAGGCAACTTTGCCTCTTGTAGATATAGGACAAAGGAATTTAATAACAATGGTACAGTTATGTTTAGGTTTATAGAATTTGTGGCCCTGTTTAGCTTGAGTATAAGAGTTGTTGTGAATGTTTTTGTGATTATAACTTTCGTTTAAGTTATATTTCAAATTCATATCATTTGCATATTATAAAACAAAGTCCTCCGCCGCGTCTGTTCGCGATAAACTCAAAAACTTCTGAATGGATTTTCATGCGGTTTTCACCACAACTTTTCGTATATAATTTGTTACGGGAAAAGCCGGGGCGACTCGCTAGTAAACTATAATGTTATAAGAAAGTACAGATGTTCGTTTTTTTACGTATATATGTTTGTAGGTGGTAATCTTTGGAACTACCTATCCATTTATGTATTTATTTCCACTGGTATAAAATTGCACTATCGCCGTATGCCATAGGCAACATTTTCTTTTTTTTACGGGATTTAGATTTAGATTATCTTCAAGCTTCATTTTTTTATCCGTTTGTCTTGAAAGCCGTTTACATGCTTTTAATTTGTTCCTAAATAGATGTACAGTACAAACATTTTCTTAATGTCCCTCGGCAAACTTCGTGTTTCTTCAGTTGTCGGATTTCTATCAGCTGCCCTTTGCACTTGGTCACAGATAATATTATACTAGCATACAGATGCCTCATCCCATACAAAGAAACCGTGCCACGTAACTAGTGTGTTTGGTCTGATTATACCGATATGTTTTTGTAAATCGATCGCGTTCGGTTCCGTGCCACGGCGATAGATATAATAGCAATAATAAATAATATAATAATAATAATAAATCAATCGATATCGATAGATAAATCAAATAATCAGTATAATCAGTACAGTACGTCGGGACAGTTTCTTTGTATGGGATGAGACCCCACGACTTGGTGCAGACCGGACGCTCTCAATCAACTTGGAAGTATATAGAGTTGTTAATACTCTTTTAATATAATGTAATTTATTTTAAATATAAGAGGAAAGCTGCTAGTTTTACCGCTTTATGTATTTCACAGGGAAATCAAAACTAAACAACAATTAAGTAATTAGTTCTGAATTCAAATTAACACTATAAATCTAATAATCGAAGAACATGGAAATTAGCATTCAAGATATTTGTACTGTAGCTTCTTAAATTTGAAACTAAAAAAATGCACGTTCCTACACGTAACACCACGAGAGCGAAGCCGTGACAAAAGCTTGTATAGCTAATATTTGCCATGTCTCACTGAACAACATTAAAAGGGTACATTAATTGAATACTGCTTGAATAATAATATAAATCATTGAAAATAAATCGTATGCTTATATAATAATCATCTCAATTCGCAACATAATCTGTAATCATACTGAATAAAAGAGAATAATATTAACTGAAAGAAAAGAGATTATCATATAAATTGTTCTGTAAAAATCTCACAGTTCGGCAAGATAACTACTACTTTAAGTAATATATATGGCAATCGTTGTAATAGCCACCCTTATACAGGGTGTGGGTTAGGCTGTTATTTTAAGCTTGGATTATTTGCTTATTTTGATATTATTCTTAAATTGATATTGAAGAATACAATGGTTGCTGCGATTGTATTTAATTGCAATAAATATAAAATCAATTGCCATACAAAAAAACTTGAAAAAGGGTCGAGGGACAGAGCAAAAAGTTTTCAAAAAAGTAGTGTTGACTGAGTGACCAATGTATTATAGGCTGTCCTTTTCTTAGTCATAATTCGGTCTTTTATCAAAACAGAGTTTATGAGTAGTCTTATTAAACTCAGTTTATAGTAAATTCAAAAATTACAAAATCAGGTATTTTGTATTAGTTCACTTTCTTTCTAAGAGTGCGATATATACTTTTTGTTCTTCATAATACTATGTGGTGTAGGAAGACATCAAATTAGAAAAAACTCAAAAATTATAGGTGGTACAAAATTTATCGGGTGATCTAGTTCTTAAATTAAAGGTGTGAGGAACTGTTAAATAACTTTAATTTTACAGCGAAGAAAGAAAGAAAAATATTTACTTGACACACAGCACAGCAAACACAAACATCATAAATTAAAAATATACAGTCTTCTTTGTGAACTGTAGACCTCGCGAGTCTGTCTTTTTCGATTTACTTTTTGATTGAATGTTTTTTTTCTAAATGGGTCAGTCATTTAAAAAAAAACTGAAAATAAATCGACAATTAAAAACCATGAAATTATTGAACCCGAGAGTATGAACAACTCGACATCGCGTCTTTCATCTCGCATGTGATTGGTCGATTGTTTATACTCTTTGCCATGCCGAATTCATTACGCAATAAGTTGCTCACATAAGTGCACGAGAATCGGTTGAGAATTGCGACCCTTAGAGGAGAACAGCCGGACATCCACCGGACATCAAAAACGATCACAATGTAACAGAAAATAACAGTAAAAAGGACAATCACAAATAGCGCTGAGCGTATCAACTCCGAAAGGGTTACCAACACAATGTTTGCTAGGTATCAAACATCCAGCGCTGTTTTTCATTTGGCACGCTCACTCCTTACACCGTAGGAAGTGTTTTTTTTTTAAACACCGTCTCTAACTCGTATTTTTTTTTATATTTTCAATTCTTCTTTCCCTTTAACAATAATCGTAACCAAAGAAATCTCGACCAAACTTTCTTCGTCCACCCTGTATTTTAATGTAGCTTCTAAAGAAAATGTTCAAAAGGCGTACAACGCCCGATTTAAAACGTTTCCCGTGTTAGTTTTTAATAGGAGGATAAGTAGTGGGTATTATAAGCCACTTATAGAAAAGTTGGTTTTTCGATTTGATTTCTTACTTATCTTAGGGATCGTTTTCACGGAAAAAATTGGTGTGAAGGAAAGTAAGATAAGATCTCTGGGTTATTTTTCATTAAAGATTTTTACTATCGTAAACTTTGCCCAGTCAATAGAATAAATCTATAGGGTTTTCCGATGCCAATCTTTCATTTTTAATCAACAGCAAAAAAGGAGGAGGTTCTCAATTAATCGGAATCTTTTTTTTAAATGTGTTACCGGATTACTCAAAGACGCCTGAACCGATTTGGAAAATTCTTTTGTTAGAATGGTTATTTATATATTTCCCAGGTAGTTAGTCCAGGTAGGCTTGACTTCAGAAGGAAATATATTATTGGATTGTAATAATAGATCTGCCGCCAAGAGTCCTCTAAGAAACTCTTAGATCTCTTAACAACCTAATCTTGAAACTGCCTAAGCCCTAAATAAAGATCTCAGAATATTCCAATACTCCGCTTACCCCATTAAAAACCCGATGAGATACTGTACACAGCATTTTGGCTCCTAAGTTCAGTACAGCATTACTGAGGCAAATCGATAAGCCATCGGATATCGGGGCTCGGAAGAAGTCCCGTATCTTCAAGCCTGCACCACAAAAGTGTTCAGAAGGTTAACTTTACCATCTGTAGCGGTATTATAATGACCTGTTATCACACAAAATCCTGCATTGCGCAAGCAAAGTTTTCGGCACGATTTGAACAACAGTGCGACAACAACCGTTGTGTAGTTGCCCGGACCAGACATAACTGTGGTCGGAGAATCCTCCTTTTTTAATGAAGGTTTGCGGGAATTTGCACCTTATTCTGTATATCTCCAAACATCAGCATCATCATATGAGCCATAAGACATCCTCTACTTAGGCCTCCTGAAAGCGTTGCCATATCGAACGGACCTTCTCGCATCCAATGGACTCCCGCGGCCATCACCAGATCATCCTTTCACCTTTCACCAATGCTTCGCTTTACTTCAGAACCTTCGGGCTCTATAAATTGAACAAAAAGAGACTCATATCTATATTTCCTATTTATACATTAGTTTCACTTAAATCAATATAAACTTAATAGTAGTTTAAGTTAAGTTGATTTCAGAATGACAGTACTATTAAACAATCTTTTAAAATCTCGTAGTCTTAGTAAATGGCCATTGTGAAGATTTGAAAGATATTTTTCAAAAACACATACGAGTAGGTACGTATTTCCTTTTTATTAACATGCCAAACGGAAACGCAGTAAGTATACATACTGCAATCTCTGTCTATCTCAACCGAATACCAATTTCGAGTGCGTTTGCAGTCGCTGTTTCGACAGATTCAAACTTAATGGCAGCTGGGAACATGAGGCGAGTCGCTGCACAATAGTCAAATACATGTGACAGCGGTGTTGACGAGTGGGTTACTGCGTAATGAAATGCGAAATTTACAGCTGCCTTTATGTTCGAATCGATCTGTACGTGAGACATGTGTGTGTGTTCGTGTGTTACTCATAATATGGAATCAACCTTCTGTAATAACCTGTACTTGCATTCCCTAGAGGGGTTAGTATAGAATAATCTTTAATGTATGTCACATCATACGAAGACAGAGAAAATAAATAGGGCATATCTTTTTGCATGATGTACAATACAGGGTGAGTATTCCCTGAAGGTAGTTAGATGTTCATTGCTATTTTTGGAGCGAATTGATATTTGTTTTTTTAAGTCTATCCAGATAATAAAAAAACTCAAAACTTCAAATCACTAACCCGCACTGAGCAAACTAGGTGATTATTGCTCGTGCCTACTCTGCATGAGAAGAGGCCTTTGATCGGCAGTGGGACACAATGGCTTCACCCACGTGAAAGTCGAAAATATCCCAAGGGATCATACTCTCGGAATAATTGTATCCATGTCCGAATCCAGGATATGTTGTTCCAGTGTCCCAAGTTTCATCTTTACGCAGTCACTTTCGCTTTTATAATATAAGTGGCAAGTGGATTTGGATTACCATTTCTGCTTATTGTTTTATTTTGGACTGATATGGATCAAAGTTTCAAGATGCGCAGGATGGCTAGATTGTAGGAAAGACGGATCGAGAATCAAACTCCGTGAATTGCAATCAGAGAGTTATATTTTTTTAACAATAGTTTAATACTGCTGGAGAGCTCCTAGTGCCCATTGCAATCATCTGAGACATCATAGAGGACTTATGAATCCCACTGAGGCCGCAATAAACATAGCTAACTGAGCCTCAATTATAAAAGTAATAACCGTCGATTCAAAAAGAAGAAAAGGTTTTTTACTAGAAGTATATCAAACTGTCAGCAGCAGAGTAAAAGCAATCCCATGATGATGCAAATGATGAATGAGGTGTAGTATACATTTTAGTAAACCGACTCACAATATTCAGTCAATATAAACCTTATAGGTACAAAATGCACAAATTATTTCTATACTCGAAAATTCTAACATATAAAATGAACAGCAACATATTCAGAAAACCACAGATTGCTTTCAAAGTGACAACATTATCTTCTTAAATTGAATAGAGAAACCGATACAAAGGCTCTCAAGCACCTAGATTTTATCGCATTATGGGCCGATCTATCGGTCATCGGATACGAGTTGGAATCTACCCACAAAATAAGCAGTTAACTGGAAGAACCTGGTCGACTATCAAGATTTTGATCAAAGATCCTGAATTGAAAACGAGACATTGCGCCGATTTTTTTTAAATGCATTTTTACTTTTTATTATTCAAATAATTTAAGGTTTGGTAATGAAGATATAGATTATGAGTTAAGTATGGTTAAATCCTTGTAAGCTATATAATTTTATTGTTTAGTATCTTTAAATTTCTGAGAGGAATTTCGTCTTTTATATTTGCCACTATGCCTCGTAAGAAGGCTGGAAGTCACCCATAGGGCAATGGAGAGCGCTTATCTCCGAGTTTACTTTCATGGTCGAATCATAAATTGGATACCATATATAGGATAGAACTAAGGTTGCCAACATAACACGAAAAAATACCAAACCCTAATTTTCATACCTTATGTTATGACAAAGACTCTCGTTAAACAACAAAAAACATCCTCACTTACCATCAGGTGAGATAGTGGTTAAAAGCGAACCAAAAAAAAAACAAAAGTCAAATGTATTTATTTCAACTGGGGCCATTAAGCGGCACTTTTGAACCTTATGTACAAGTAATAAAAATTGATTCTACCGTGCATTCGAAAAAGTAGCTTGGTAGGGAGAAGAACGCACAAGAAACTCCATACTTACTTTATTTTTAAATAAGTTTTTTCAATATTAACCTAAGTACAAACATGAATAAATAAATATACGGAAGAACGATGCAACTCTTGTTTACCCTTTGTAAACAAGCATACAAAAAACGTGATTTTTATGCCGTTTTTTGCTTTAATGAAATATTTTTTTTATTCTGTTTTTAGTATTTGTTGTTATAGTGGCAACAGAAATACATCATCTATGCAAATTTCAACTCTCTAGCTATCACGGTTCTTGAGATACAGCCTGGTGACAGACAGACAGACAGACGGACCGCGGAGACTTAGTAATAGGATCCCGTTTTTACCCTTTGGGTACGGAACCCTAATTAGATGATTATATTCAAGATAAGAATGCTTGGAAACATGCTGGTCCTGCTCCACAGGGCAATCTTTAGTGTAGACAAAATCAAATTTGTTAATTTATATTCATAGCTATTGTATTCATTTTTTTTTTAAGAAATTTACTCACACACTGTTCCGTTGTTGAGTTTACCTATGTTTGCAATATTTGTAAGTATGTGAGAACCATGTTCCTATGTATCAAATTAATGAATTTACTTGCCAATGCTTTTAATACTTTATACCTGTACGTAGTATAGTGTGTAGTGCTATTCTGGGTACATGGTCCTCACATATATGAATTTATTAATGTATATACTTAAGTATATATTGTAAGAAACCTATTTTTAAATAAAGAGTAAGTATGGACTTTCTTATGCATTCTTCTCCATTACAAGCTACTTTTATTACTTGTAAATTTTAATTTTAATTTGTGTTTGACGTTCAAAAGTGCCGCTTATTGGCCTAATTTAATAAATATATTTGACTTTGATTAAAACTTAGCCGTTGCACAGACTAACTAAAATATGGATAGATGATTATCAAAATTATTGGAGAGACCATCTGAAGCTCTAGATAATTAATACACGTGTTTTTCTACGCATTTCTCCGAAATTACTTGTCGGACCGAGACCATTATTTTTTACTTGGATTAGGTATCTCTCAACTTAGGGAATAGTGCTAGCTTCATCCAACCGTTTCAGCAGTTTACAAAATATGGAACATACAACCGAACGCCTGACAAACAGCACGAATGTGTAAATTGAGTTATTATGGGTATTTTGTCAATCCTTTAGGTACCTTACTATAATAGAACTTGCTCACTTCGTAGGGATGTTATACCAAAACTTCTGAAACGAAAGTTATTTTGCTCTTTTTAGTGTTTTGCTTTAGATGTCGGTTTATTATGAGTTTTTTTTTATTCCTTTGCTAGATTTGACCCACACATACTAATAAGGCAACTTAAATAAAATCTTGTAATAACAAGCTAATACCCTCAATTTGATGATTCGAAGTGGAATCGACTTGGAGGACCCATAGAGACCTGATATCAGATAGAACTTATCTGGAAAACCAATTTTACTTCCTATAATAACATTTTCAATACAAACATCTCTAAAGGGTGCACAAATTTTACCCTTTTTCAAGGGACAACATTTACTGACAATAAATCTCTGGTACTGCGCACACTGAATTCTAATTTTCTTAAAGGGTTTCGGTCCTGGTTTGTTTTTGGTCACCTTACTGATAACCGTTCGTGGCATCGCATCTACGGTTAGTACAAAACTAACCGGGGTTAGCAACTAAGGATTAGAGTGTCTGAGTAGGTATGGACTGCCTTGCACACTGGAATGTAACGGCAGGCAGACAGCTGAATGATTATAAACCAATTAGCCAGATTGGTTTACCAGATATCAGAGACATCTTTTTTTTAACATAATCGTTTAGTAAAGTTGGTGGTTGGTGCTTTCATGTCTTTGTGGGCAATGACACTGTCAGTGAAACAAAAGTGGTGTTTAGGCGTTTTGTGAAACTAAATATTTTGACAGCGATTGCCTAATCAAAACAGGGTTGGTTTTAAACTCACAAAGCATGTTGTCACAAAGCATCAATAGAATGTCTGTAGGCATAATTCAGATCTCATATAAAACATGACAACATTGTCGCTTTCAAGTTATACTCTGCACATAATAACTACTTAACAGGCTGATAATTATATATATATATATATATTTTTCAAACAAGCTTTTTTCGTATTCTTCTCAGCAAATTCCTTCATTTGATAATTCCATATCATGGCAGTGTACCAAAAATAACTAGTACACCACCTTGGGCCGTCCACCATATTGGGTTTATAATGACGTCAGTTAGCTTACCATGCATTGTCATCCAAACTTAACGTGTATGGAACATTTTATTTTAATCGGTGGAGGCTTTAAAATTCAGTTGCAAGATTTGACCCGTGCACACATACATTGCAAGTTAAATAATAGCTGCAAAAAAAGAACCATTATAAATTTTTCGAGAACATCTTTAAAAAAATAAGCATTTTATTTGTGCCATTGGTTGATACTAATATTTTTCCTTAATTAGTCGGTATCAATACAAGTACTAATTAAGCTTGCACTTGTACGATAGAACGTTATTAGGCTATATAAATTATCATCATCATCATCATTTCAGCCGAAAGACGTCCACTGCTAGACATAGGCCACATTGACCGATCCCGTGCGTCTCGCATCCAGCGCCTTCCCGCAACCTTAACCAGGTCATAAATTATATTAATCCGTTAATCTTAGAAATGTTTCACCTAAATATAGAATTCTTAATTATGACAACGTTGTGTAGTTTCTGTGAACTATTTTGTTTTAATTACAATAAGGTTATAATAAAATTACGAGTCATTATAGGTATCTGGTAAAGAACAAGCAAAATACGTTTCATAGGTAAGGCTGACCTTCGAGTTGCTTACCGCAACGCTTGCCGAGGTCGGTCCGTGAGTGAGTGAACATCAATAACATACCAACATGTTGAATACAGGCCTGCGGATCACAAGCCAAGAGGCAACACTGGGGCCCATGAGCAATGCTGCGACTTTTGGATGCTACAAGGTCTATACCCGCGAAACCGCGAGAAGCGGCAGCGGTAACTAGGGGTTTATTTTTTGGGATACCGTTTCCCGTATGAGTGTAAGGTGATACAAACATACACAACTTACAGCTATAACTCACATTTGTCCTCGTGGTGGTCTCCTGGACACGTTCAATCCCGTGTCCGGTCGGGGGTTATAGGGGGAAAATATCAACTGACGTGGTCTGCTTCGGAATTCCAGCAGGCATCTAGACACGTACCCGACAAAAATACTTCGCTACGCGCGAAATATATACACAAACAAATGCACGGATAAGTATGTAGTTATAGTAAATTAAGCATTTTATAGCTGTGTATATTTTAATATATGTAAATAAATAAAGTATCATAAGTTAGAAGGTATGCCATCTGACTGCGTTCACAGTATATTGGCTCTCATTTAAATACAAATGAAGGCAAGACTTCGAACTGAAACCACGTATATTTTGGAGGAAAGCTCCCCGCTTCCTAATATTGATTTCTATGCGTGCATTATTACGAAAGGGTTTACAAAGTAAGCGTACAGAGATCGGTTTATTCCAAATACAATCTGCCAAAATATTTTATTAAAAAAAAAACACCATATCACGTGGCTTTTCTTCCGACCTAAGAAATTGGCAATCAACGTGGAGATACTGCCAATGCTTTAGGCACTTTTCTCGTTACGATGCCCAGAGAGGTTAAATTGTCTTTTTGTTGGATATCTGGAAATGCTAATCCGAATACCAACATTCTTACAGTTATATAGCTACACTAGCTGAGTGGGTTAGTCCCAGAGTACCTAGATCCCAGATGACCCCGTCCCGTAAAAAAAATATGAGCCTGTTATGTCCCACTGCAGGGCAACGGCCTCCCTTCCACCTTAAAAAGATTATTACTGTTTGAATAAAAAATGTTTTCAAAATTTATTTTTAAAGCTTTTATTACTAAAGTTGATTATTTAGAATTGAAAAGACTTATATTTGAGACTATTTTTAAAGTGAATTATTATATAATTGTTATAACGATTTATAAAATATTGTTGATTTTGTATGTTTTTTGAAAAGACTTATTTAAATGTAAAGTTTTAGTTTTTTTAAACTGTATTGTAAAACAAACAGTGAAAGTAAAATTGATTTTGCATGTTAAAATATTATTTTAGAGTTAACTTTTTACTATGCTACATAATAAAAAAGAATTCCTGAAAATGAGACTGTTCTTGCCTAATTTTTTAATTATGTTAATGTTTCATGTAGAGTACGTATTTTAATTTTCTTTTTTTTTAATTGAAAAAGGAACTATTGTGATAACAATTAAAACCTGTGGTTGCTCTAAGAGACTCTATATTGTATTCTCTAATTATAATATTTACCTTAACCAAGGAAGACTTTATAATTTTTCCTGATACTTAAAATTAGTATTATAATTTAAGTAAGTAATAAATTTTATTTAACATATTATCTGCTGACGGTACTTTTAAGCTAAATTGACTTTTAATAAAGTTTCTATAGAAAATCAAATCGGGGTCTACCGGGACGGGGCCATCTGGGATCGGGGTGATCTGGGACTAACCCCTGGCGCCTGGACTTTTGGGGGAAACACCAGGGAGTGTGGGATTTTAAACTCACTAAAACTACCCCGGTGATCACCTTCAGCACGTAGAAGAGGTTCCGTGACCTCTCAAAAGACCACCCTGGAGCCCCCTCTGTGCAACGCCTGTTAAGGCACATCCCTGGAGAGACTGAAAAAGCCTCTCTTCTGAGCCTCACTGTGCGCGGCAGCACGTGATCTCTGTGCCGTCGTCTTTCCTGGAGTCACTTGGTGGGTGGACAGAGTCCCGAATCTGATCACACGCAACCCCAAAGTTCCACCTACTTTTGACGCAAGCGGAGTTTCAGCGTTTTAGTCATCGAGGCGGTTGCCTCACCGACGCCTTATTCTCCGAGCGAGATCGGCTCGTTCGCGTTCCCACTCGGAGGCCTCGTTCTAGACCATCACGGTCTCACAGAAGGAGGCCATTTCCCTTCAGTTTCCAAAGTTGCTTAGCCATAAGCATTCGCTATTCAAAAAAGCAAATTATAAAAAAGAACACCCAAAATAAAACAATTGGCGGTGGATGAAAAATTTATACAAAATTCTTATAAATCAAGGTTCTGAGATAGATATGATTACTGTATACCTACACTTCGAAATCATTTTTCGTTTCGTGTTCCGATTGCGGAGTTCTGATATAGCCGGAGGCGTATTCGCTCTGACGTGTTTCTTACAATATCTTCATTTTTGGCGTGCCACACCCTCGTTATATTTTGACAAAGAGTACAAAATCAAAGAAAATCCTAATGTCGGTAACTATCATAATTATTTATGTGCATTATCATCAGCCTATCAATGTTCCCACTGCTGGGACATAGGCCTCCTTTCTGTGAGAGAGAATAGGCCTTAATCCTCCACGCGGGCCCCGTGTGGGATGGTGGATGTCAAATGTCCTCGAATTTTTGGTTCTAGGACACGCCGGTTTCCTCACGATGTTTTCCTTTACCGTTTTGAGAGCAGTAGTGATAAAATATTTTACACTTATGCTAATTGCATTAATTTATGTTAATAGGGATTCAAATATAAAAAATATGGCCCAGTTTCCAGAGGAAATATTATCGAATAATTAATGTGATCAATTATCGATACAAAATATTCGAATAAATAGCATTACCTTAACTTCTTAACTAATATTATACAGAGAAAAACTGAATTTTGTTAGTTTGTTCAGACGAGTAAGGTAATCTCTGGAACCACTACACCTATTTGAAAAAATGTTCACCATTTTAAAGGTACATTATTCTAGATGGCTGTAGAGCGTAGGCTATAAATTTATTTTTACCCAGGCAAAGTCCGGGCGGGCCACTAGTCTTTCATAAACCTTAAGTTAAAATAATATAAACAAACAAACATAAATACGGTCAACTTGATGATGACTGTTCAACAACTTATAACAAAACAAGTCAAATTTCAAAATTTAAAAAACCCCCGACACATTTTTTATTTCATGCTACATAATTTATGATGAGCCTTGGGGATTCGCTCCCGCCAACTGGCTACCTATCTACCAAGCCTGCCTATCCTGCATACCCTGCCTACCCCTTTTTTTTTTTTTTGATCACGCTGGGAAAAAATGCTTTACGCATACCCACCCATTGGGGGAATGGGGGGCTGTGTGGGACTCCCCGGGCAAGCCCGTTATACCCACTAAAATAACCCAGCGGCACTCCCGCATCGTCTGAATGGAGGAGGACTGGGAAACTGGCACAGCCTTTACGTCCAGTCCTCCGCCGACGACCGCCCGCCTTTTAGGGCAGGCCCTTCATGCCCCTCCCTCAGTGGAGGGGCCCGGGAACGACAGCGAGTGCTCGGCCGTTCCCGCCCGACGGGGGTGGTGATTAGTGCAATGCAGACGAAAGGCGCCCCGCGCCTGTCGCCCGCTAATCACCACCAGGAGGTGGGAGGAGACGATCATACAACCGCCTTCTCCCACCCCTTCTTCGCCTGCGGAGAGGCGGCGCGAGAGGATCGTCCTCCCGCGCACGCTCCGCCACCTCCTTCTGCGTTATCACGACCTCGCAGAAGGAGGCAACCGCCGCCCAGGCCTCCTCACTCCCCAGCATGGAGTTGACCACGCTGGGAAGTGAGAGGTCTCGCCCGATCACATTATTCAGGGCACGGCGCAGCTCTGCCCAGGCTGGGCACACCTCGAGGGTGTGCTGCGCCGTGTCCTCCGCCGCACCGCAGTCGTGGCACGCCGGGGTTTCCTCCCTCCGGATCCGGTGCAGGTGCGTTCCGAAACAACCATGTCCGGACAACACCTGCACTAGACGGAACGAAAGGAAACCATGTGGGCGCTCGAACCAGCCCTGCAGGACTGGACCGAGCGCATCCAGCGTCCGGCGGCCAAAGGCGGCGGAGGCGAGATCCTCCGTCCAATGGACGACGATAGCGTCCCTCGCCTCCCGCCGCACAGCCTCCCGCTCTTCAGTGGCGGGGCGCTCCCCGAGCGCCTTCCGCCGCGCCGTCCACTCGTACACTCTGGCAAGCATCCATGCCTCCAACTCCCAGGGAGGGGTGCCGGCCAGAGCGCACGCCGCCGAGAAACCCACTGAGCGGTAGGCCCTCGCCACCCGCTGTGCAATGGCCCTTTGTGGCCTGCGAATGGCGGTTGCATTCTCCCTCCTGTGAAGTGAGTCCGCCCAGATGGGTGCCCCATAGAGCGCCATGCTCTTGAGGATGCCGGCATAGAGGCGCCGGCATCGATCCTTTGGTCCCCCCAGGATTGGGAGGAGCCATGAGAGGGCGTCCGCGGCTTTCAGCAGGCGCGTCGACAGCCCGCTAAAGTGCGGGCCGAAGCGCCACCTGCTGTCTAGCACGAGGCCCAGATACTTCATCTGGGCCCCGACCCCTATCCGGACGTCCTCCACGACGATGTGGGCGTCAGGAGGGCAGCGCTGCCGAGGCCCGTGAAAGAACACGGCCTCGGTCTTGTTCAGCGCTACCCTCAATCCAAGCTGGCGGATCCTACCTGCCACTAAGGATCCGCCAGCAGAGGCCAGACAGGCCGCCTCTCCAAAGTCCCTCCCCCGGGCAGTGAGGAGAGTGTCATCCGCATAGCAGATGACACTCGTGCCCGTGAGGAGGGTGCCCCGCAGGAGCCAGTCGAATCCGATGTTCCACAAGGGGGGCCCTAGCACCGACCCCTGTGGAACACCGGACTCCGCGCCGTAACGCCTGATCCTGGCCGTCTTGTCCACGAGGAGGACCTCTCTGTCCTCCAAGTAGCTGGCCAGGATCGCCCGCAGATATTGGGGCACTCCGTGATACCGGAGTGCCTCCAATATGGTCGAGTGGGGCACGGAGTTGAAGGCGTTGGCGATGTCAAAGGACACCGCCAACACTCCGTCCCCAGCCTCGACCGCCTCCTTGACCTGGCCCCTGAGTAGGGCCAACGCGTCGATCGTCGAACGCCCCACCCTGCCTACCCTGCCCCTACCCTGCCTAATCTGGCTACCCTGCCTACCCTGGCTACCCTGCCTATCCAGTCTTCCTTGGCTACCATGGTATACCCTGGCTCCCCTGCCCCTACCCTGGCTACCCTGGCTACCCTGCCTACCCTGGCTAACCTGGCTACTCTGGCTACCCTGCCTACCCTGCCTATCCTGCCTACCCTGGCTAACCTGTCTACTCTGGCTGCCCTGGCTACCCTGGCTACCCTGCCTACTCTGGCTACCCTACCTACAAATTTTTATCTATCATCAATAGTTTTCTCAGCGCACGCCAAATAATTTGCTACCTTGGGTTACCTTATTGCAATTTTCATAAGGATCTCTACTTCTTTTTTATTATATTATAGCCTATGACACTCAGGAATAATGTAGCTTTTTACTGGTGAAAGAACTTTAAATCGGTTTAGTAGATCCAGAGATTACCCGTTACAACATCAAAAACTCACAAACTTACAAACATTACCTCTTTATAATATTAGTCACACGCTTCAATTGGCAATCTATTAAATACGTAATTATGACACGATATCTTGTGAAAACACCCCGATTCAAACAGAAAAATGGCCCATAACTTTTGAACGGCTGAACCGATTTTATTCAAACATAGCTAAGCACACTCTCGATTAAGTCACCTTTTAAACAAAAAAAAAACTAAATCAAAATAAGTTCACCCGTTTGGACGCTATGATGCCACAGACAGACACACAGACACACAGATACACAGCAACACACGTCAAACTTATAACACCCCTCTTTTTGTGTCGGAGATTAAATACTCAATTTTAATGCAGCTTCTGATTACAGCCATGGAACAACTAGCTTTTAATAATTTAATTAATTACCCTTTATATATGAATAAATTCACACATTATCGTAAGTATCCATTCGTGGTCACGTGAAAGTGTGGTTAACTCTGACTAACCACTCACTATTGACCGCAACGTTAAATTAAACAATTAAATGAGCTTCAAGTATTTAATTTTTGACAATACGGCTGGTGCAGTGGTTGAGCGAACAGCTGCTGAGCGGCCTGTCGCGGGTTCGATTTCCGCACGGAACGAACATTTGTATCAGGAGTTGTGTTTCAGGAGTGGCTGTTTATTTGCACCCGCAATATAGGATACATTCGTAGTGTAGGGCAACGTGAAACAAACGTATTTAATTAAATAACCCTAATAGAAAAATAAAAAATATTTGGCATGTTTTAAAATAAGTTAATAAGGAGTATTATTACAGGATAGGTTAGGATAGATGGACCTCCTTTTCCAAACTTAGACTCTCATTTGGTCCGTTGTGCGTGCAGACCTTCTCTCTGTGAGGGGAATGGGCCGTAGTCCACCACGCGGGCCCAGTGCGTGTTGTTGTATGTCACACGTCATCGAATGTTTGGTTCTAAGATATGCCAATTTCCTCACGACGTTTCCTTCACCGTTTTCTTAACCGTGGTGATGCAATAATTTGCACAAAGTAAAGCGCCTGCCTGGGTTCGAACCCACGTTCTACAACTTGTAAGTAAACAAGAGTCGCAGCCGTTACCACTGTGAAACAACTGCTCTTCTCTAATCTTACTAATATTATAAATGCGAAAGTTAGGGTAGATGGATGGATGTATGTTTGTTACTCAATCACGCCAGAACAGCTGAACGGATCTGAATTTCGGAAATTTGGCACAGAGTTAGAATATAGTCTGCAATAGCACAAAGGTAACCTTTCATCCCGGCATAATAAAAAACTTTTTACGCGGGCGAAGCCACTGGCAGAAACTAGTTCTATATTACCAAGCACAACGGACCGAATGGTAATCTTAGTGCGGTAAACGGAGTCCCTACTCCACTCGAGTCCTATTTGTGTGTCATTTTAAAGGAAACTTCGTCGGCAAGGCAATTTATATAACAATTAATTCCATTGAGTCGAGTGTAGGCAAAGACTAAAAATTTAGGAGAAATTCTGTAATCGCCAACCCGTCTCTTGAGCGAGCGTGGTGATTCGTACCCCTTTTTTATTTTTATTTATAGGCTCGCGCTTGACCACTATCTCACCTGATGGTAAGCGATGATGTGGTCGACGGTGTAACACGCTTGCCTAGAAGTAACCTAATCACTCTTTACTTAAAGACACCGAGGTTGTAGCTAGCGGGAAACACAGATTCAGGCAGGGAATTCCACTCCTTAGCTGTACGCATAATGAAAGTATTGCCAAAACGTTTAGTGTGTACTACCTACGTACTTGTTTTTCTTTTGTATTAGAAAAGGCTTTGCCCTGCTCTGAAACGGATACAGGCTGGTATTTTAGTGGCAAAAATACATATTTGACGGAGGAAACAGAAAAATACCGGCCAAGTGCGAGTCTGACTCGAGCACGGAGAATGCCGTATATATAATAAATAGGTAACATTACTAACTTTCACAACAACTAAAGCACCGAACATTGCTCTAACGAAGGGACAAAATTAACTCTTCTGTTCGAAAATAGTTGTCCCCATACATCAATATACAAAATGTTTACTTTTCCAAGTACATTTTATAAGTCGGTCGATTATGAATCTGCACTGAATGATGACTGCCGTGAATGTTTTCACATATCCAAAAGCAACCATTTAGTTGGCAAGCGGGGACACTTGACTCCAACAAAAATAGTCATTTAAAGCTTAATTTTACGCAAACGGATTACTGAATCGAAAAATGTTTTTTAGAGATGTGTAATATTTTTGAATGGCCTATCCAACGATATCCCCGATACACCATGGGATAGACGAGAAATCATCCCCACTTTACGTGTACAGGAGGAATATGTAGAGCCCTAAACCTACAAATAACCCTATTTTTTTCCTGATATTTTTTTACCACTTTGTTGGCGTGATTAATATGTATATCCATGCTCATTTTTAGCTTTCTAGTACTAAGAGGCTCTGAGCTAAGCTGCGGACGGACGGGCGGAAAAACCGACATGGCGAAACTATTAGGGTTGTTGACGACGGAACCCTAAAAATAACTCTATTTTGTCATAGAATTGCAATTTATTATGACCGACGGGGAATGAAAGACGCACAGGACCGTTCAATGTGGTGATATTCGGGGGGAGGCCTATGTCCAGCAGTGGATATCTTGCCGCTGAAATGATGTTAGTGATGACCGAGTTGGTATATTTATTTATAATGATTTACTTTCTTCACTTTCAGTTTCACAGAACACGTGCAGAGAGTCAACAATTTCAAGACATATTATTATAGTGATCAAATTGCTAAGCATAGATTAATTGTTACGATCTCAGCATCATGTCAAGTGTTTTCAAGTTTCTCAATATCGGATTTCTCAGAAGCAATCTGAATTCTAGATTGAAGCTTGTCTATCACAATAGAACTTGAAAATAGTTGGCGAATCATACACCCCTCGGAAGTAGTGGTGGCCCAGTGGTGGCAGCCCCGATCGATCAATTTCGGTCCATTAATTGAGGCGAAAGCTAAGTTGGCTGCAGAAAAGTTGGGGATTCATGCATGCTCAACTTGTATACAGCGCATGTTCGGACATGCATGGAGTATTGCTTACACCTCTAGGATGATACTGCCAAATACCAGCTTGATGCACTTGAGTCGATTGACAGACGGGCCAAGAGGCTTATTGGTAACGATGCACTGGTCGCGTCAAACCTTCAGAACCTTTAACATCGACCCCGAGTTGCCATCCTGTCGGTTTTTTATCGATTAAATTTCGGGGAGTGTGCGGCGGAACTGCACAATTTGGTTCCACCTAAGCCTTTCCAAAATTGGACTACAAGACGTACAGCAATGAGCCATCGGTACATGTTGGACATTCCACCCATACGTACAAAGCATTTTGCTAATACTTTCATTTTGGAGTCTTTGTTTCCTGATAGCTACAACCTTGAAGTCTTTAAGACAAGAGAGAATAGGTTACTTCTAGGTAAGCGTGCTTCACCGTAGGCCACATCATCGCTCACCATCAGGCGAGATAGTGGTCTAATGCGTGAAAATAGTAAAAACAATAATATGCCCATTCCAAAAATAAAAATGCTTTGGTACCTACACATCTGCCAACCACTTCGGAGTTCATAAGCGTAATGTTGCAATGTCGTTTATAAATCCTTTTTATTTAAACACAATAGATAGGTGTGGTGGCGATACTGCGCCGTGCTGGGCTGGTCTGATTAACTGGTGTGTTTTTGTAAGGATTATAAAATATTATTAGACAACAGGAAAGAGCGCCTGACTGTGTTCCACACTGGAGTTATTGAACATTTTTTATGAAATATGATAAAAAGTACCAGTTTTTTTTTTGTTCAATTTGTCATTGATATAACTGAAAACAGACGCAATTAGGTATAAGTTCCCTAAGCAAAACCTTTACCTGTGTGGCGATAGAAACAAATCGATTGGTTAATACATGTTTTTATGTAATAGATATATCCACATAATTAGGCAAAATGGAGGTTACATCCGGTTTCTCTAAAAAAAATCACCGGCGAGTCACAAATCAAGTGTTGCGAAAGACTGTGGAAAATTAATTCAATCAATCTCATTCCATAATCTGGACCTTTTGATTCGGTCCACGATTGAAGCCAGCGTTGGAATGCCACTGGAATAATGTGAACTAGCTCTGAAATGTACACGTTCCAGTAAGAAATCCTGTCTATTGACAGGATTGATATCAGATCCTTAGTTCTTCAAAGAATTTCTGTTTGGAACCTGCTTATCAGCTCCTAAATAGTGTTTATAAGCTAAACTGTTTGTAAGTGCAATGTGTTCAATCATTTTAATTCGGTACTCCTTCTACACTAATTCCACGATAATTGGATCTAATTAACTCATCACACATCGCCATAACAATAGGGTTCATGTTTAAATCATTAATCGAAACGTGTGAATACATCCGAGTACGAATTTCCAATATCATAACATCAAACATCTCCTGAATAATTATCGAATCACGAATATATACCGTTTCAAATTTTGGCGTTATTACACGGGATGCCTGATGTTTTCCTTCACCGTTAACAACATCGTGAGGAAACCGGCATGTCCTAGAAACAAAAGATCGAATACATGTGACATCCACCAACCCGTATTTGGCCCGCGGGGTGGATTACGGCCCATTCCCACTCACAGAGAGGAGCCCTGTGTCCCAGCAGTGGGAACATTAAAAAGGCTGATGATGATGATGACACGAGATGTGAGGACACGGGTCGATCTTTAAGGTTGAGCAACGCTTGGTGAGGTCTGTCTGTGGATGGGTGACCATCTTAACATACCAAGATTCCTACCTACACACGTTAAGCCGTTGGTCCTGACTGTCTTTTGAGTAGCCTTGACAGTGTTACGGATAATCAGAAACCAGGCAAATTTACACATACGTCTTGCGAAAGGGTTATCGTATTACCCAGTTACTGGGTTGTAGAGGATTCAATTTTGACTGTTTGACAATACTAATCATTATCAGAATGTCACTTTGTATAGAACCTCTTGCAAAACTCGTAGTCGAGAATCACTAAGAGATTATTGAGTTCATCTGTTTAAGCTTTACCACAGATAATATAATACTAGCATACAGATACCTCATCCCATATAAAGAAACCGTGCCGACGTAAGTAGCGTTTTGCGTCTGATTAAACTGATTCTTTTTCTAAGAACATCGATTGCGTTCGGTTCCATTTCACGGATATGAGGGTGTTAGCAGCGACTTTCAAAAGTGTTTACTTGGTTCGTGAATACTTTTTTTTTAAATACAGACCAAATATAAAAATTGAGTGGATGCCTCAGAAATTTAAAACCGCGCCGTCTATTGGAATCAATTTTAAATCAAATGATCCATTCAAATAATCTTTGAAATGTGAATTAAAAGCCCAATATTCCTTAATTTTGTGCTTAGGAGAGTTAATAAAACAAGAACAATTATGTTTTTTATGATCATCTCTAGAAAATCTTAATATTTCACAAAACTCAATAACAAAATGAGCCTATCACGTCATCTAGTGCAAGTTATTTGACCCAAATTTGCTTTCTTCGCGTTGTGTGCTCGTGGCTTTACACAGAAACTATAACTTCAATACGAGTATGACATCCGAGAAGATCGAGAGAAGAATCTTCTTGAATTGAGAATATATAACTCGATACTTAAAAGATTTATTGTTCACTGTACTGTATGTATGCTAGTATTATATTATCTGTGACTGTACCAACAATTTCAAAGACGGTGTTTCTCTTTTTGAGCAAGTCGATATCATAGATACAGTCAAACCCACATCTATGGTAGCAGTTTAAATATGACAGCACCTTTATTTATCCGTAGCAGTGAAACCGTTAAACTTGTGATATAAACTAAACGTACTGTTTTCACGAGTCAACTTTCTAACCTCTTTCAATATTTGCATATTTTAGAAACTTTCTGTCTGTAATACCTGAAAAATCAATTACTTAATGACCTTTTTCAAGCCTCGACGCAATTCGATTTATATCACACCGATAAGCGGTTTTTAGGGCGGTTAGGGCGGTCACGCACTATATTCGGATCGCATGCAGTGCCAAACCCACGCACTGCATCCAATCCGAATCCTAGAAATTTCTGTTTCGAAGTAGCCGTAGTACTTCTTATAGGGAAGCTTAAGCATTTCATCCGAACTCAATCCGTCATAATTCAGAACATTTTCAATTGGGATAGAACTCGGCACTTATATCACGGACTCGGATTGCAAGTACGATCACTTGGCCGAAATCCGATACAATTCAAAAGATTTGTACTTGAATTTTTCTTAGAAAATACGTGCACGATATCGCTAATTGACGCAACAACTATTTTAATAATTTTGTGGTCGTGGTACCACAAATACTAATTATCGTACACGTTTGAATTGATGCGAAATCAATCGACGCATGAAATTCTATTTTTAACACACAATAAACTGACCACATTATTTACTTCGAGGGTAGTTTGTTTCATGAAATCATATGCGATGTGCTAGTTGTCATGACAACTGTGTGTGGTGTTCTCACAGACCACAGATACTTTTTAGCAGCCACTACTAGAGGCGGCATTGTCTAGATACGACGCTACGATTTTGAGTTCTTATCCGTAAAAAGCATAGGCCTGTTACCAAAACCAACTGTTTAATACAGTTGCCATTTGTCATGTACCCACCGCAACAGAAGTCCAAATTAGTTGAACGGGCTCTAAAAAGAGATTATTTTTCTAATATTATTTCAAATGGAGAATATCAGAAGTCACTGTTTATTCGCACTATGACAGAACTCAGAAGAGAATTAGCTATAGAAGATATAGCAACTGAAGATTTTTGTTCATTGTCATAGGTTTAAATAGTAAAGATACCACGTTTGCTTATAAGCGTTCACCATACAAGAAACTACATACATACTTTCTAAGTTCGGTTTCGGTTTAAAGATATTTATTTTCTCAAAGAACAAATTACAGTTCACTTAAAGAGAAACTTTAGTATTATATTATCTGTGACAGTAGGTAGTAGTTAATATTACGACATTCATATTAGATCGAAAGAACTTGACGTCATAGTAAAATTATTAAAAACTGCTTTGTTTGTTATTTAACAATAACAAACAAAGCAGTTTTAACAAAACTTACATATCCATTCATCTGTTGTTATTAGGAAAACTATTAAATAGTATTAAATATTATTAAAGAATCAAACATATAACATTTGATATATTAGCAAAGCGTATGATTAAAATTAATTATACAATGTTCAGGAAAATACAGTCCAATTGATATTATTTGATCAGCGTACGTTTAACAGGTACTAATCTATGTGTCGATTGAAATTGACGCGGCAAATTAATGAATAAGCAAATATCATTTGTATTTACACAATACCATCAATAAATAAGGTTTAAATTAGTTTGCAGTTTGACAATACAGATCGTGATTTTATGGATCACTGTGATTTATGAATCTAGGTGTTAAAAAGGTATTGGTTTCATGAAAATATTTGTGTATGTGTGATGGCTGATAATGGAAATAAATTACCTAGCTGTGGCAATTGCCTTCCTATTTGAATGATACTGCCAATTTGAGTTTGGTTAAACCGCGTAATATATTGTGTCCTTAGTAGAGTTGGAGTATTGTCGGCGGAGTATTATTGAAAAAGGTAGTAGCTAAATAATAACAGTCGCAAGAGTCGATCTTTAAGGTTAAGCAACGCTTGCCAAGGTCGGTCCGTGGATGGGTGACCATCTTTACATAGCGATATTTCTTCGTGCCTCGACAATCACGTTAAGTTTAAATGACAGTAGGGCATTTAAAGATCTTTGACATTCGTTGTTGGGATTTGAAACCAACAACGCGCGCCGTCTGCACTTCGCTATAAAAGCTGCACAGTTTACGTGGCATCGGTGTTTGGGCGAGCGGCGCGACTTCAACGCAGCGCGGATCGACAGACATTTGCTTCCACGGACTCCACCGTGACAATCGACACCTCTCTATCCAAATCTTAAAAAAACATTCGCCTAAATTATACAGTTTACTTATTTCTTAGCCACGAGCTAACAGTCGTTATGGGTAGTCAGAAACCTGAAATCTGACACCAGTCTTGCCAAGGAGTATCGTCTTACCTAGGTACTGAATTGTGGAGATAAGATATGCAGTCGCTCCATGTAAAACACTGGTACTCAGTTGAATCTGCTTAGACAGGAAGCTGACCCCAACATAGTTGATAAAAGGCTAGGCAGATTGATTGAATGGAGTTGAAGTATGATTGTCCATAAAAAACATAATGTAGGTACTCTACAGCCAGACTTCATACTCATACGACATTGACTACAAAAGGAACTAGACGAAGTTTCATTCTACCAGAGAAAAATAAAACAAAATGTAAGGGTGGTTACGCACTACATCCGATCCATATTCGTGGAATTTCGGTTACGAAGCCGTAGTACTTCTAGTAGGGAAGCTTAAGACCTACATCCAATCTGTCATAATTCAGAACATTTGAACTCGAAACTTAAATCACGGACATGGTTCACGCGGACACGTTTCGTGGACATGTTTCACGGACACGTTTCGTGGACACGTTTCACGTACACGGACGTGTAGCCCTACGTGTAGGGGTTGTGTGTTATACACTGCCTAAATGTCACATGGCCAATCACGAAAATATAGTTTTTTTATGGTTATCTCGATAGAATGCCACTTTGTTAAGAGTCTTGCTAAACTTAAAATAATATGAGATAACTGTCACGTTTTGAAACCACAAAGCCAATGATAAACACTATAGCAACCTTTTAAGACTTTTTATTATATAGAAAATATTGTCACTCAAACATTTAGACTACATAACGGTAAAGTAGACCATCGCATGTAAATTCTGTCAACATGGGACCAACATTTTGGCTACCAGTTTTTGGACGCCAGAGATAAAGTAACTACGTGTATTCAATCAAACTAACCAGAAAATTCAAGGAAGCCCGATATTAACCTCACCTTTTTTATAGCATTGTACCATACTATTTGTATTACCTATCTGTTTGATAAATTGTCGGCTTAAATAGGCCCCTGGTCTAAGCGACGCTCGCTTAGACCAGGGGCCTATTTAAGCCGACAATTTTATCACTTTTTTACAAATAAGTAATTATGTCGTGAAAGTGTTTGCGTGGGGTATATATGAGATTGAACGGTGACCAGCCCCCGTACCATGACGTGTCAAATTATCATGGTGTGATTGTGAAAAATGGACAGGTGGATACAAGTCATTTACATGTACTCTTACGCACACTCGAAATAACCTTGCTCTAAAAGCTTATGGTTACCCCCCAGCAGCACATTTGCGTAAGTGAATTCAGTAAAGAACAAGTATAGGTAAAGGTGAAGACACCTTTAGAATAACGATTTTGTTATTGCTTAATACACTCGAAAGGAAGGTCATGGAAAGGGTATGTGGATTCGATTCATAGGGTGGAGGACGTACCCTTTCAAAATTATTTACGCAATACCGAAAGGAAATGTGCCAAACGCCAAAGTTGCTCTTCCAAACTCACTTACGCAATTAGACTGCTGTTTAAGATTGCAAGAATCCACTGGATACTAGATACATGGTATATGACACAGATATGGACCGGAAGATGTGACGACACTTGGGTGGGGACTGTTCAGCAGTGGGCGTCTTTCAGCTGAATCCGAAATGTTGATATGAAAACTCAAGGAAGGGTAGTTGCTTTCGCGGACAAGTCACATAGCACTGGACTTCTTCCCTTCGTGGCGATTAACTCAATATTAAATTTAGTCAGAATCATATTTAGCAACCTGTACAGCTCTATCATTTACCATCATAAGCCTATAAGCCTATAGCAGCCCACTGCTGGACCTGGGCCTCTAAAATTGCACGCCATTTATTTTCGGCAACTGTCATCCAGCTGCTGCCAGCCACCCTGCAAAGATAGTCGCCCCATCTAGCCTGAGGGTGTCCTATCTTGCGTTTACTAGTTCGCGGTCTCCACTCAAGAACAAGTTTACTCCAATGGTCATCGGTTCTACGACTTACATGGCTGGCCCATTACCACTTCAGCTTGCTTATTCTGTGAGCTATGTCGAAAACATTGGTTATCTGCCGGAAAGCCTATTTTCGGATTCTATTCCCTAGAGAGACTCCGAGAATAGCCCAGCTCTATCATTAGCCGCCTTTAAATCCTAGAAGGTTCAGGTGGCGGTGCACAACGGCTAGCAAATGAGTGTCCTTTGAAAGGGCTCCACACTCGCACTGAGTTTGGATTGTGTGAAGTCTCACCGGGAGGCCATGGTTGAACGCTTGAACCTGTCCTTGAAGGCGGTCTCCGAATGGGGTGATGCCAATCTGGTCAGATTCAATGCTGCTAAGAACCAGGCGTGTCTTTTTTTCCGTTAAAAAGAGCCTATTCCACCCGGCTCCTTCTTTCTGTGGTGTAACCGTGCCGTTAACGGACCACCTCGAACTTCTTGGTGTTACGTTGACATCGACCCTCAACTTCGGTCCATACATTGAGGCGAAAGCTCAGTTAGATGCAAAAAAGTTGGGGATTCTTGCAAAGGTGAGACGGTTCTTCACGCCTGAACAGCTGCTCAACTTGTATAAAGCGCAAGTTCGGTCATGCATGGAGTACTGCTCTCACCTCTGGGATGGATCTGCCAAATACCAGCTTGATGCACTTGAGTCCATTGACAGACGGGCCAAAAGGCTTATTGGCAACGATGCACGTGTCGCATCAAAGCTCCAGAGCCTCGAACATCGACGCCGAGTCGCCAGTGTATTGGTTTTTTATCGGTTACATTTCGGGATTTCATTATGGAACTGTACAATTTGATTCCGCCTAGCCCTTTCCATCATCGGACTACAAGACTTACGGCCAAGCGCCATCGGTACATGGTTGACATCCCTCCCATACGCACAAAGCGTTTTGCTAATTGCGCGCACAGCTAAGGAGTCGAATTCCCTTCCGGAGTCTTTGTTCCCTGATAGCTACAAACTAGGGGTCTTTAAGTCAAGAGTGAATAGGTTTCTTCTAGGCAAGCGTGCTTCACTGTAGACCACATCATCGCTTAACATCAGGCGAGATGGTGGTCAAACGCGAGCCTATAGATTAAATAAAAATAAAAAAAAGGTTTCAATTGTCATATTTTATCTGACAAATCTCTAAGAAAATATTCTCTGACTTATGTGTCACGGTAATTAAAAAGAAAAGTTAAGTTTTGGTTTAAATGTGCGACGTCATACAGTTTGCAGCAAATATTCATCTTCACTTCTACTGCTATCCGTCGACGACGATAACACCATTTTTTTACCCGACTACGGCGAAGCCAAAAGGAAGGGTTATGATTTTAGCAGTCTATGTATGTTTGTATTTACGTATGTTCCTCCGTAGTGCCTAAACTATTCAACCGATTTTGATGAATAAGGTCGTAAATCAATTATATGTATAAGATTGGATTTACATCATATATAAGACTAATAAAAATATAGACAGCACACTGAACTTTAGAATTCAAAAATCATTGCAAGCAGAAATAAAGTGCAATACACACGATAGTACTTAAAACCGTTTCCGATTTTATCCCGGTCCGTGATACCGGATCCGGTCCCTTACATTCCGAAATGTTTCAGACATTGAGTGTTACAGTCTTGAATTTTAAAACGTGGCACGAGTGTAGTGGAGTGCATTTTAAAATATGTTAGTTTATTTAGTTGGGGAGCACTTGGTTTATGTGCGAATGTGTGGGCTATTTTATATTTGTGTCAGTTTGTATGAGTATAATAGATTCTTCTTATTTGCCACCAAGTGCAACTTCATCTTTGTCCTTTCTAAGTTGCCTGTAATAGATCACAGAATACAATAAGGCCGCCGTATGTTTTTTGTTAAAATTTTGCTATTTGCATTTTTTATCTTGGTGTACAAAAAAGTATACATAAATTATAAATAAATAGATGTTCTGTAGTGAGAAAATCCAGTCACAACATCATGCAAGACAGGTCAGGTCATTTGAAATTATCTCTTTTAACTTACTAATGTTGGGAACCATTACTAAGTTAAAACTGTTTTAGACTAATTCATTATTTCGCTTTTTCCGTCAATCCTTTAAATAAGCTTTAAAAAAATCAAAAACCATAACGAGAATTTCAGCGTTAATCTAGGTCAATTTTAGCATTAATTTGGTTTGCATAAAAAATATCCGTATTTTGAAGCGTAAAATCCATCTAAAAACAACCCGAGCTCACTTCGGTTCATTGTTTAAATAAAACGTTTAAAGAATGAAAAAAGACGTTCGTTTGTCAACGGCCTTTCTGCAACCTGCAGAAAAATAATCGCTATTATTTAATTTTTATTTTATAAGGCAATGTAGATTCGGTTCTTTGAAGATGTTGCTTGTGTTGAATATCACGACAATCTTGATAGAGTTTTTTTGCCCAGTTTAGCCGCTGTAGAAATAATCTGGCCGAAATGGGCATACTTCACACAATCCAAACTCAGTGCGAGTGTGGAGCCCTTTCAAAGGACACTCATTTGCTAGCCGTTGTGCACCGCCACCTGAACCTTCTAGGATTTAAAGGCGGCTAATGATAGAGCTGGGCTATTCTCGGAGTCTCTCTAGGGAATAGAATCCGAAAATAGGCTTTGCGGCAGATAACCAATGTTTTCGACATAGCTCACAGAATAAGCAAGCTGAAGTGGTAATGGGCCAGCCATGTAAGTCGTAGAACCGATGACCATTGGAGTAAACTTGTTCTTGAGTGGAGACCGCGAACTAGTAAACGCAAGATAGGACACCCTCAGGCTAGATGGGGCGACTATCTTTGCAGGGTGGCTGGCAGCAGCTGGATGACAGTTGCCGAAAATAAATGGCGTGCAATTTTAGAGGCCCAGGTCCAGCAGTGGGCTGCTATAGGCTTATAGGCTTATAATGGTAAATGATAGAGCTGTACAGGTTGCTAAATATGATTCTGACTAAATTTAATATTGAGTTAATCGCCACGAAGGGAAGAAGTCCAGTGCTATGTGACTTGGCCGCGAAAGCAACTACCCTTCCTTGAGTTTTCATATCAACATTTCGGATTCAGCTGAAAGACGCCCACTGCTGAACAGTCCCCACCCAAGTGTCGTCACATCTTCCGGTCCATATCTGTGTCATATACCATGTATCTAGTATCCAGTGGATTCTTGCAATCTTAAACAGCAGTCTAATTGCGTAAGTGAGTTTGGAAGAGCAACTTTGGCGTTTGGCACATTTCCTTTCGGTATTGCGTAAATAATTTTGAAAGGGTACGTCCTCCACCCTATGAATCGAATCCACATACCCTTTCCATGACCTTCCTTTCGAGTGTATTAAGCAATAACAAAATCGTTATTCTAAAGGTGTCTTCACCTTTACCTATACTTGTTCTTTACTGAATTCACTTACGCAAATGTGCTGCTGGGGGGTAACCATAAGCTTTTAGAGCAAGGTTATTTCGAGTGTGCGTAAGAATACATGTAAATGACTTGTATCCACCTGTCCATTTTTCACAATCACACCATGATAATTTGACACGTCATGGTACGGGGGCTGGTCACCGTTCAATCTCATACCCACGCAAACACTTTCACGACATAATTAAGTTTCCTGAAATACTAAGTAGAAACTGATTCTATTTTTACCCTGCCTCAGACCTGAGCGGGGCTGATTCTTGGATCTAGTACAAACGTCATCTCTCAAAGGAAGATGTGGTTGGCTATGTTTCTCCGTATTTGTGATGGCTGACACAGATTCTTTGCGTGTCCGTTTACTCTGTTTATCTAATTTTGAGACAGAATTCAGAGCAGTATTGAGGTTCATATTTCATTTATTTATTTACTCATTATCCTCGCACTAGAGCACAAACGTATATAATATAACTATAAGTTCAGGTTTCCTCACGATGTTTTCCTTTACCGTTGCCAGCGATGTCCAAGATAAACTTAGAAGGTACATGATTTGATAAAGTCACATTTGTACTTGCACGGATTTTAACCAACAACCTCAAGCACAACAGGCGAGGTCTTAGCCACTGGGCCACCACGACATAACCGCACACATGCGGTGTTTCTTTTTAACCCCCGACGGAAAAAGAGGGGTGTTCTAAATTTGACTTTGAATTTGATTTGTTTGTGCACATGTGTCTTTGGGTATCTGTCTGATACATCATAAGCTCGTAAACGGATGAACCGATTTTGATTTAGTTTTCGTTGAGTTGTGTTTGAAAGGTGTCTTTATCGAGAGTGTTCTTAGCAAGCTGCGTGTCGCGGGTTCGTTTCCCACACGGAACGAATATTTGTATGGCCTACAGATAGTTGTTCCGGCTCTCGGCGTTGTGTATGTGAGTTTATATGTTTCTAAACGCACCCACTATACTTGAAAATATTCCTAGTGTGGGAAAAAGAAAAAAAAGTTTCATGAGAATCGGTTCAGCCGTTTAAAAGTTATGGGTGTTTTACAGTTTGAATCAGGGTGTTTTCGCATGACATAGTGTCATAATTACGTGTTTAATATATTATTGATCGAAGCTTGTCTACTACTATAAATATAATAAAAAATATGTAGCATGAAATAAAAATGTGTCGAAGGTTTTTAAATATTATTTAAAAAAATTAAAGCACGGATAATTGTTTTATAGTTTTAGTAATATATTTCCAAGTTATAATTTAGAATCAATCATTGCGAATCAAAACATAAAGGCTTTGATACATAGATAGAATATGCTTTATTGTAGGTACCTACACCAACCGATGTCAAGACCCGATTGTCTACAGTATGCCTACAGCTTACTTTGACCTATTTCGGCCTCTTATTGCGAAGGTGGTGAGCATAGAAAAGCTAGTCATTGTTGGCAATACCGAAGGGAATGGAGCCCGAGACTGGTCGCCAACACGATGGTCTAACAGAGTTGAAAAATCTACGTCATCAAGCCAGTAGGCAGTGATGGCAACTTTGGAATGGAGCCGATGGAGGCATATTGTCCACTTAAAGGGGTTCAGTGTCACAATCCACCTCAATAAAGAGAAAGCGATTGAAAAAGAAGGTACTCCAAATTTTAAACAAAGCTCATAGAGAAAGCAAATGATTAATAATAAATGTTAAATATCTTATTGTGATCTATATGCAGACGAATATGAGAACGTCGATCAACGTCAAAAAACAGCTTCTTGAACATAGTATTTCATCATAGCACACTTCGCACCTTGCCAATAACTAAGAAATGTTACATGCCACATGAAGCCAATTCAACCGAACAAATATTCAAAACATTCCGTGCACGAGTGTACCACTTACTTTTCAGTACATTCACGAACAAAATCTGTATGCAGAAACGCGCTATGATTTCAAAACGTGACGTCAAAAACGGAAGGGATTTTAAAATGGATTACAATAAAAAAAAAGTTTGCAAAGCCTAACACAAAAGCTAGATAACGAAGCGACAGAAGGTTTAGATGACATAACAACTGGGATTCTGTAAAGCTCCGTCTCTGTCTCTCATGCTGCAGCCATATTGGATTTTAGGCAACTTAGTACGGCTTCTACTGGCTACTGGTCCATGAAGACGCTAATAAAGGGCGATCTACCGTTCTTTTTAAAGCGAAAACTCATCGACATAATATATGACCTGCCCGTCCTAACCTACGGTGCTCAGACCTGGTTGTTGACCGAGTCGCAAAAGTGCCACCTTGGGGTTTGTTTGTCAAAGAGCAATGGAGCGCAGCATTCTGGGCGGAAAAAGAGCTGACAGAATAAGAAACGCCACGCCGCGCTCTAGAACGGGGATCATAGACGTGGGAGTAAAGGCTGCCAGGCTAAAATGGGATTGGGCGGGTCACGTTAGCCGCAAGAACAGAGACCGCTGGGGAATGTTCTCCACAAATAGGGTGCCTGAGAAAGGAAGGCGCTGTGGCCGGCCCAGAAAGAGGTGGCAAGGTGACCTAGACGCCTACTGAAGGAGCTGGTCTAAGGTGGCTCAGGAAAAGAACACTTGGAAGGATTTGGGGGAGGCCTTTGCCCTTTGCCCAGTAGTGGGACAGTATTCAAAGTCAAAAAAATAAAAACATTTTATTGTTCTGACCCTTCCATGTTTGGCCGTGGCAAAAGACACCATTGTTAAGTTACCTACCTTAGACTGTATTTGTAACGAGTCAAAACTATCAATTTGCATTGAGATATAGAGATTTTTATTTTATTTTACTTCGGGACAAAAAACAGGAGTACAATTAAATGTGATACATACTAACCACCTAAGATTCCTGTTAATGTGATTTCTCACAATAAAGTTGTATGGGGGGAAAGAACCAAGGAACAAATTAATACATATTCTAATGAATGTCACAAGCGATTAAAATTGGTTGATTTTCCTGTAGAATTAACTGGTTATGGTGATATTTTTTGTGGTGAATCCACCCATAGGATTGTTATTGATAAGCTGTATTCGGATATTGTTTGTGCTCTCAGTGAGTCGTCAATTTGTAGTGCGGCAAATAAGTTTGTTAGTTGTAGGAAAAACGCTCAAATCACAGGCTGGAATAATCATGTCAGTTGCGCTCACAGGCTGGCGAGGCAGAAATTTCACGTATGGTTATCGTATGGCAAACCTTCAAATGGCCCAGTGTATGATGACATGCGGGCAAGTAGGACTTTTTTCAACCAAACCACGAGGAACAGATAAAGATGGACATAATTGCTTCTAAGCATTCAAAGCGTGATTTTCGCGGTTTCTGGAAGAGCACTAATAAATTGAGCATTCGGCCGGGCCTGCCTGTTAGTGTGAACCATTCACACTAACAGGCACTGAGTGGTGCGAAAGATATTGCGAACCTTTTCAGAAATCAGTTTATTTTAAAGTCACCGCTAGGGAGCTCTTGTGAGATGCTGGATGCTGAGTCCCGTTGTGGCAGGGTGGGCACCCGCTTCAGTGCCAAAGATGTGGCCAGGGTCATCAGGTCTACGACCAGAGGTAAGTCCCCTGGACATGACGGGCTCAGTATCGAGCATTTACAATACGCCGGTCCTCATTTACCGAGGGTTTTAGCACTGCTGTACAATTTATGTATTGGTCATTCATACTTGCCCTCCGACCTAATGAGGATGATCGTGGTTCCCATTGTTAAAAGTAAAACAGGTGATCTTTCGGATAAGGGGAACAATAGACCTATTTCTCTAGGAACCATGGTCGCTAAGGTGCTTGATGGTCTGCTTGATACGCAGCTAAACGAACATCTTGTGCTGCACGACAATCAGTTCGGGTTTCGGTCAGGACTTTCTACAGAGAGTGCAGTTCTGTGTCTCAAGCAGGCCGTCAGGTACTATACAAAAAGAGGAACACCTGTTTTCGCTTGCTTCCTCGATCTGTCTAGGGCTTTTGATCTGGTTTCCTACGATATATTATGGAGGAAACTTGAAGCTATAAGCTTGCCTATCGAGCTTATAAGTATCTTCAGGCATTGGTACGGAGGCCAGGTCAACAGTGTTCGGTGAGCAGGTGTGCTGTCGCAGCCTTATCAATTGGAGTGTGGAGTGAGACAGGGGGGGTTAACCTCCCCTGCCCTCTTCAATTTGTATATGAATGCCCTGATTGAGGCGCTTAGCGGTCATCATGTCGGTTGTCATATTGATGGTGTCTGTGTCAATAATTTAAGCTATGCGGACGACATGGTGCTGCTGAGCGCGTCAGTCGGTAGTATTAGGACACTATTGGCCATATGTGAGCAACTGAACATGGTTTATTATATAACGTTCAGAAAAGTCAGTACATTGTTTTTGACGCGGGGACCAGGTACCTTCCTGATGTGCCTCCCATACGGCTAAACGGTGTTACTCTTGAGCGAGTGGAACAATTTAAGTACCTAGGTCACTTGGTCACCACTGACCTCAAGGACAATGCTGACATTGAAAGGGAACGGAGGGCTCTTTCCGTGCGTGCGAATATGATAGCTCGTAGGTTTGCACGTTGTACTGCAGAAGTAAAGGTGACGCTCTTTAAAGCATTCTGTACCACCTTCTACACTTGCAGCCTGTGGGAGAAGTATTCGCGGGCGTCGTATGGGGCCCTTCGGGTCCAGTATAATAACGCGTTCAGAAAACTGATGGGGTTGCCTTGGCGTTGTAGTGCGTCAGGGATGTTTGCAGCGGCGCGTGTGGATTGTTTTTACGCGATAATGCGCAAGCGCGCAACATCAATTGTGGCCCGGGTTATGGACAGCCCTAACAGGGTTCTGAAAATGATTGCTGACAGAGTGGACTATCCGTATATAGTTCACTGCTGTCAGTTACATGTGTCACCGTATCGTGTTGTTTACTAACACTTAGTTTTAAGCACATTGTTACTAACCCTATATGAGTTTTCGCTCGAAATAAAGTTTTTGAATTTGAATTTGAATTAAACAAAATACTTATTATACTACTAGCAACATTATCCACTTATTACTAATTTGATTATTATTAATGCTGCGTGTTAAAAAAAATTAAAAGAGAATACATGAGTGAATGGAGTGAACGATAAATATTTGATTAATTGAATTAATCTTTCTAACAACGAAATTTATGTAACAAAAAGAGAAGAAAAGAAAATAAACCACTTAATAATTTATAAAGCTAATTGAGAAGAGAATCAACTACAGATTTTCTAAATTGATGTGCTGTTAGATTAAAAATATCAATGTTTTCAAATCTAGTGTTGTAGGAATCTACAAGTTGGCGCAGAGGAGTTCGAAAGCGAGCATTTGAATTACATACGTGCCTGATATTAATAGAAAGTAGGCAGTATGAACGCGCTTTTCTACGCACTACTGTCCTCGGAACGATGTAACAAATTTTATTTATTATGTCTGAACAATCATATTTGTTATGCACAACACATAGATCTATACAGGACGAAGAGCACTATCCCTTTTTTCAGCGGAATCATGTTGGTGTTGACTCGTTACAGTTACGGCCTCTGAAGTGCGCTTGCCCGCGAGTAAGTCTGTTTAGTGAATTTCGTACCTTAAGACCTAAAACTCTTGGTAATCGGCCGCACTTATACAGTCTAAGCGAATCGCGAAGCCGCCAAATGCGTGGTACCATAGTAACTTCTCTATATGTGGTAGTACGGCCCTTTACAAACATTTTGTAACAATCATTCACTTCGCTACTCGCCAGGAGATGCTTTAGACTTTAGGCCGGTGTCATAGTTCTTGGCATTCACAGCGGGCCCTATCAAAATAACTGGGTGCTATTTCTCGTATAATGCCCGGCACGTAAGTTGGCAAGAGTCGTTAGATGCGCAGAAATCGTTTTTTAGGGATCTTTGGTAGTGAAGTGGGGTGTCCCTGCTCCCCACTTCACTACCAAAGATTTTTAGACGTTTAGGACCGTTCCGAGCGCGCGATTGGTTGGTCTGTTGACACAAGGATCAACTGACCAATCATGTCGCATCCACGTTACGTTCGCTCTATACGGTGTTTGGTCAATTCGCGGATTATGCGCGAACTTACCCCCACTACTCCAAAACCATGCCAACTTACGTGTCGGGCACTATATCTCTTGTTTGGAACATATTTTTTTCTAACCGCTAATATAACCAGCCAGTTCTATTGAAGACAGACATATACATAACAAATAATAGTAATATAACAAATAATTCCAACCGCGGCTTCGCAAACGTGAAAAGTATTGTATTATCTATATTGATAAAAAGCCCATGTGCTATTCCAGATTATAAGTAATCTATCTCTATGCAACATTTCATCTAGCTCCGTTCAGTTGGTCTGACGTGATTGAGTAACAAACGGATGCTTGTGGCAAACAAACATCTATCCATCCAAAGTTTCGCATTTATAATATTATTATAAGGAGGATTATTCTGTATGAATCTACTGTTCCATGCTTTCTGGTGGGACCAGGTACCTCACATAGTTACCCAACGTGCGTTTGAATTGTATCTACGCAGGGAGCAGGTACAATGGGGGCGCTCGATTACTCGGAACGGCCGTGTGTGGCGTATCCTATGTAACTGGCTTTAAATATTGTAGTAGTTTGTTCAGAGCATCTGTGACTGTGAGGTTTTGCAGTTGGTAGAACAGAGGTATTGCTTATTGGAAGAAATATCTTTTTTTTTCGCTTTTTTTTATATGTATAGTAATTTCAAAAGATTTACCTACTGCTTAGCCGGGCTTTCCTGTGGAGAAAGAAATATCTTCAAAAACTGTTTGAATAAGAAAGTATTACAAAAAAAATCTAGAACAAGCTTTTCGATCTGAAACGTACTAAATGTAACATCAAAAGTCAATACACATCTAATGAGTCCAGAGGCGATGTTGCTGTCTTGTCTGATTCCTATGGCCACCTTTTGGCTCCATAATAGGACCAACTCAATAATAGGTACTTTTTTTTTTAATATTTCCATAGTTGCATAAGTACACCAAGTTTCATCTTAATCGGATGCCAGGAAGTGCTTCAAAAATAGATTAAATAAAAAAACCGGCCAAGTGCAAATCGTACTCGCGCACCGAGAGTTCCCTACAAACACTTCTATTTACCAACAAAATTAGGTAAAATACTGAAGGTCATAAACAATGAAAGCATTGGCACATTGCTCTAACAAAAAGAAAAAAAAGTACTTTTACATGTATATTTTATTAGTTGGTCGACTACATTTTACTCATAAACTTGTAAAGACTACTTAGCAGCGACAGTTTTTCTTTTAAATTCTTTATATATACTACAGCCGTGATTTTTTTCACATGTCCCAAAGCATCCATTTAGCTGGCAGGAGAGGGGACATCTGACTCCAAGATAAATCTTCTTATATATATCTTATAATCTATCTTAGATCCCTGAATCGAAAACTGGTTTTCACTGATCTAAAGTAATATTTTTGAACGGCCTATCCTACGATACTCCACACCATGAGAAAGACGAGAAAAAAGAGTATTCCCACTTTACGTGTACCTACAGAAGGTACCATAAAAAACTTTAGCTAATTACGCTTTGTCATTAAAATCTCAGCATGTATGCAAAATCTCGGCTCAATCGGTTGGAGATTACTGTTTTTAAATTTTGTAGCATGATTTGACCCAGAGATAAGTGTACTAACTAACTGACGAGGTAATTTAAAAAAACTTATGAAAGACAGACGAAAGAGGAAACTTCGTGAGGAAACTGGCATAATCTAAATTAAAAAGTTCGAAGCACATGTCTTCGAACTTGGCCCGTACCTCATTGGGCTCGCATGGTGAATTATGGTCCAATCCCTCCTTTAAAGAAGCTTTTATCCCAACAGTGGGAACGTGGGAACGCAAGAAGATTATCTGGATCTTCAAAAATGGGTAGGGAATCGATCACATATTCGTATTTCCAGAAGGCTTGTGTCATATTTCTGTAGAGTACAAATTTACAGATTCTATATGTAAAGAATTTCTTTAGCTTCTTAACTAGTACCAGCTATGCTCCATTTATAATAAAATAGCGACATATATAGAAAACTACACATTTATCTGAAAATGCCGTAAATAACAAATGAAGACTCAAATGCGATTCTGGTATCAATTTATGAAAACTGTATTCGCATTAAGTAGCTCAGTGGCAGAGCAATCGACTGCAGATTGATAGGTCCCACGGGTCAAATCCTGGTGTCTACTAAATAGGTACTTTTTGAAAATAAAAAAAGAATACTCACAGATAGTCGTAACCAGAGGGCTGGGTTTTTCTTTGGCCAGAAAATCAGCATTGCCATCCAATGTGGCAATGCTGCCAGTGTTCTGGCCACTTCACATTAACAACAATGTGAACAAATATTTTTGACGCCCGATTTTCCTCTCCCTTTTTATAAGCGCTTATAGTTTATGTATTAAAGTCGTCACATTCTAAGAACGTCCGTTGAAGTTTTAGTCCAGGAAAATTAGCGGTTTCACCTCGGAATGAGGGATAGTCGGCTATAAACTTATTTAAATCTTTATTTTGACACACTAACACTTGTCTCAAAACTTACTTATCGTAGGGTGTCCGCGTCTACAGATATTCCAAGGACAAAGGTCAAAAAAACGATTTTTTACAAATTTATTGCAAATATCTCGTTTGCTATGGGTTTTATGCTATTTATGTGTATCTCAAATATTGTAGAGCATTAAATTCTCTACAACTTTTGTTAATTCATTTTTTAATATCTTGAACCATTTTCGAGATAGATGGCAGAGTGCACGCAGTGTTTAACAATTTAGAGTATACTTAGAGATCAACCTGTAGTCCCGATTAAAAACACGCCGTATAAAGTTTATAGATTATTAATAAATATATAATTCTAAATCATTTGCATTTTTATTTACTATTACGTTATAATTAATATTTTTCAATAACTCAGTATCTATTCATTTAATAACACTTAGCTACTCGTGTAGTTATAAATATATTAAGAGAAATACTTTAATTACATTTTAATTCTGCTCTTATTTATACTACATCGCGGTAATGATCTTCGCAACAATGGGGTACACTCTAATTACTTCTTAACTAAATAAAAGAAAAGAATTAAGTTTGTAATACATGTTTTTATTGAAAAATACCATTGCATACATTTATGAACAACTAAAAAAAAAAATAAGATTAACTACGACTTCTAATTTCAATTCTCTTCTTCTTATTCATCATCGTCTTCCAGTCGCTGTAAAATTTCAAATTCCTCTGTGTCCTCGTCTTCAACGACATTTGTCTTCAATTCTTCCAGGATTTCGGGGTCAAAAGTATCGTCTTCATTGATATCACTGATATGGTCTGGTATCTGATATGGTGAAGCATTAAGACAAGCTTGCTCATTACACTGGCCGCAAGCTAAAGAGCACTGCAACCCTGCTTTACTGCATCCACATTGCGAATCACACCTATTCTTGCAGTTGCAGAATATTGTATTAAGCTATTCCTCCGGAGCTGGTGCATTCATTATCATAACAGATTCAAGGAATTCATCACGTATTATCGAACCCCAATTCTGGGGTTCTAAATCATGCCCTAACTAAGTCTCAACTTGATAATAAACACGGTTGAAATGTTGGTGACCTGCTGAACTCGTTGGTGGAAGATTTGATTACTGGCAAAATAAAAAAAATAAAAATACGATCCTGAATAAACAATGGTATTGTATACGGCGTGTTTTAATCGGAACTATAGGTTGATTTCGAATGATACTCTAAATAGTTGAACACTGCACGCTCTCTGTCCTCTATCTCGAAAATGGTTCAATATATAAAAAAAAAATGTTTTACAAAAGTTGTAGAGAATGAACGACCATCATAACCTTCTACAATATTTATAATACAGACAAATAGCTTAAAACCAATAGGAAACGAGATATATGATTTTTTGACCTTTGACCTTGGAAAATCTGTAGTCGCGGACACCCTACGATAAGTAAGTTTTGAGACAAGTGTTAGGGTGTCGAAATAAAGTTTATAGCCGACTATCTCTCATTCCGAGATTCTTGCCCTGTTTGACTAATTTTCTTGAACTATTTCTCAATTTATTTTAATAATAATTTAACTTGATGCTTGCGAATGATACTCGTTGTTATAGTGTATGGGTAACATAGTAATTAATTAATATTATGAATTTGATTTTTCAATTTCTTACTTAGAAAGTTATCGCGGCATGTAAAATCAGAAACGTCAACGGATTTTGGACTTTAGATTGTGACAACTTTAGTCTGTAATTTTTTAACCCCCGCCGGAAAAAGAGGGGTGTTATAAGTTTGACGTGTGTTGCTGTGTATCTGTGTATCTATGTGTCTGTTTGTGGCATCATAGCGACCAAACGGGTGAACCGATTTTGATTTAGCTTTTTTCGTTTGAAAGATGACTTAATCGAGAGTGTCCTTAGCTATCTATACCAATATTATAAAGAGGAAATATTTTTTTGTTTGTTTGATTGTTTATTTGTTTGTACCGAATAGGCTTCAAAACTACTGGACCGATTTCAAAAATTCTTTCACCGTTGAGAAGCTACTCTATCCCCGGGTGACATAGGCTACTTTTTATCACTGTATTCCCACGGGAACGGGAACTACGCGGGTGAAACCGCGAGGCGTCCTCTAGTGTTTGAATAAAATCGGTTCAGCCGTTCAAAAGCTATGGGCGCTTTACTGTTATCTTCGCGTTACTGAATCGGGGTTTTTTCGCAAGATATGGTGTCATAATTACGTGTTCAATAGATTGCCAATCGAAGCGTATCTACTATGTAGTACATATGTATTATGATACATTATGTAGCATGAAATAAAATGTGACAGGGATTTCTAAAATTTTGAAATTTCACTTGTTTGTTGCAATCAGTTGTAAAGAAAAATTATCAAAGAACATCCAAATGTGATTCTGGTATCAATTTATGGCAACTATGTACACAGGGGATATAGCTCAGTGGCAGAGCAATCGACTGCAGATCGATAGGTCCCCGGTTCAAATCCGGGTGTCCCCTAAATACACTTTTTGTTTGCGAATTTCTCATCGTTTTAACACATAATTCACCATTTTCTTGGATATGAAAAAAATTGCAATAGACTATAAATCGCTGGTTTGCGACAACACCGACGCAAGTCAAAATTATTAAAAAACAGTTACACAGAACGAATAGAAATCACTGATATTATATCGTGCAACGCCTATCTCGAGATAGCGTCATATCATTCATTTTTGAGATATGCATCAAAGTATTTATAAATAAATTTGCGCCAAGTTCACAGTACTCATATCCGACGTGCGTGTATGACTAGATAGATGTGTGAACGCAAATGAAGCAAAAAAACATAAGGTTGATAGCTGGTGGCATTCTGTAGTCCCTGCCTACAAAAAAAAAAGATGTGTGTATGTAAATCAATTTTAATAGTCGTACTCATTTTTGATTGTGTCGTTCTTAAGATCCTAGCAAGCATAGATCAAGATATAATATTCTGTATTATTTTGTTATTAACTAGTTTCTAAAAAGTGTCTATCATCCCAAGGGCATAAAAACTATCCTATGTCTTTCCTAGGGTCTTACACTATCTTCATGCCAAATTTAATCTAAATCACTACACAGTAATTTAATCTAAAAACCCCTACAATTTCACAAAATTTACTTATCCTTATACTTACATAGTATAAAACAACTGTCTGTCCCTATGTATGCTTAGATCTTTTAAACTATGCAACGGATTTTGATGGGGTTTTTTTAATAGATAGAGTGATTCAAGGATTCAAGTTTATATGTATAAAACACATGGGCGAAGCCGCTGACAGAAGCTAGTAATATATAATATAGATAGATTAAGTTTCGTTTTATTTGTACCTACGACGTGTGTGTGTGTGCCAAACAAACTACTTTTCTTTCTTTCTTTTCTTTATTATCTTAATCATAGATGAAGACTGAATGATAATCTTCTCATGAGAGCGACTGCCTATTTCCCAGTAACTGAGTAACACAGCAACTTATAAATGATATTCGGGTCATTTATAAGATAAGATAATAATTTATTTCTCACCACAACATTTAGAGAAGTATCATTGTATCATTTATATGAGCAGTTTCTTGCAAACAACTAGTGACACGTGTTGACGGGAATAGTGCGGTAGACCTATGCTCCTTGCATCCAGCAGACTCTCGCGTTATGTCTATCATGACATAACATGTGCAAGCTGTCCTATTGTATTTGTATCTGTCTTTAATATGATTTGAAAGCAATACACAATAAGAATAATAAATCACGTTGTCTATTTTGTTCCCACAAACTCTCCGTAATCCGCGCAAGTTGGTCAATCAGTATCCTTAATGGATATTAAATTGAATGTAACTAAAACCTTGTTTTACTCTTGACCACAAAGATAAAAAAAAGAAAATGAATAGAGAGAAAACAAAATTCCTAATTCAAAAATGTTAAAACATAGACGCTTAAAACCGCACAATTCTTCGTAAAGCCATGCAGAAGGTTTTATACAAAAAAAAAGAAACTTCGCATGAAACTACGAAGAGCTTCGAATGTAACGATGTAACTTCCCTGCGCTTTTTGTCCGCATTCCGTAGGGGTGAACCATGAGCACTAGAGTAGTTCCGTTAGCCAATACGTCCGGTGGAACCCGATGAATGGGCTTGCCAGAGCGAAATATTCTCTTGTATAAAGTCGGTTTGGCGTTCGAATTTTTAAATTGTGGAGATACTTTTTGAATGGCGACTTATTTTGTTGCAATTATTTTATTTTTTAAGCGTAAAATTATGATTTTAAAGTTATGAATATGGACATGGATGATTATTGGGATAGAGTAAGACTTAATAAACGATGTCTGGACTGAGTGAAGAATATGGCTAGGAAGGAGGTGACTGCTAAAATAAGAGTGTAAATCATTGCTGCGAAGTTTATTACCGCGATGTACATTACTGCGAAACTTTTGAAGATGTGTGGCAGACGAAGTTATTTTTCTCAAACATGCATGGAAATATTGCCATTATTTTCGAAAAATGAGCACGCGACGTATCAAATTTACGGACAAAGAAAATCCGTTGCAGGAGCTTTTTGGAAGGGAATATGTATGTTCGTTAATAAACATAAAGACCTGTTTATATCAGCCAATGATATTAATCCAAGGAGCCGGCGTGATCCACAGAGACTCGTTCTGCATGATCTTCCCAAGCTTGCTAAATATAATAAAAGCTGCTTATATAATTGTGTTAGTATATATAATAACATACCGAGTAGCATAAAAAACTTAAACTCCAGATTATTTAAGGGAAAATTGTTTGACTGGTTAAACTCGAAAAATTTCTATAGTCTTAAAGAATTTATGGATAACAAATTCTCATGTTAGTATTAAGTGAACATATATGCATGCTAAGTACAATTCTGGCAAAACATGTAAGATCTTTATTGTAAATTATTGTAACACCATGTATACCATGTTTTATGCAAATAAATACTTACTTACTTACTTACTTACTTACTTACTTTGAATTTGGAACATTACAACGCTCCAGTAATGTTGATCAAATCTATTGCAAGAGCGTTTTTTCATATTGGAACATTACAACGCTCCAGCAATGTTGTTGTAACTTTTAATAAAATAAATGCATAATATAAAAATTATGTTTTATTTATCTGCATTCTTTTGAGAAAAGCACTATATACGTTTATGCCTGTCTCGTATTAGTAAACTCATACTCGACCTGCAATTGCCTATTGCACGGCCTTTGCAATAATGCACTATATATTATGCGTCCCAAAGTATTTTAAAATTACGATAATGATAACAGGAATTAATAAAATTTCTTATGTTATTTTTGTCTTTGAAATCGCTAACAAAAGTAAATAAAATATGATAAAACCGGAGGATCTAGGCAAGAGTCATTCGATTTCAGCTAAAGCGATAGTCGCAATGTCAAAATGTAAGGGATAGGTCCGGGAGTGATTTTTCTATATCGCTTGTCAATCTCATACAATTATGCCTTTTTTAACAATCGAAACTTGTCAAAGAAATAAAATCTCTAGAAGCAAGTTTGAAAAGGTAAATTCAACTATTTCACGTTTCCATATCTACCCTCCTATTACTTAAAGTGTGAGAACACGACACATCTCTCGAAAATCTTTAACAACACTCGCCGTTCGCCTCAGTCAAGTATTCTCTTTGTTGCATAAAATATAACTTCGCTTCCTGCATTCTACGTTCTAAGAGCATCCTGCTCTATTTTACAGATAAAATAGGTAACTATGTGGGTTTTATATATTTTACGAGATTCACCTTAAAGTTTTTTTTTTTTTTTTTTTTTTATTTATTTATTCAATAAGGCATGCCAACAACACATTTACAAATTCATTACAGTTTATACATACAAGATGGTCCTGTGCAAACATGTCAATTACAGGCGTGCACATCATTCACGTCTTAAATTACAGTTTTATTTTTACGAATATTGTATTAATTGAGTATTATGATAAAAGTTTAATTGAAATGAACTACAATAATTGCATTTAAATTAAAGTAGAAAATTATTATAATTGTGCTAGAATAAAAATAAATTACAATTAGATATATAACAAATTAGTTACTAGTAAGGTCAAAGATAAAATTAAGTTACAATTAGATTACAATAAAATACTAGTAAGTCAAGGACAAATTAAAATTAAGTTACAATTGAGTCAAAGTTAAAATATAATAAAATGCTAATAAAATGATGTCAAAGCTATTTGAGTCACAGATAAAATTAAATTAAATTACATCACAAAAAAAAACGAAACTAGTGAGTCAAAGTTATAATATAATGCTAATAAAATGATGTCAAAGTTAGTTATGTGATAATTTAATGTTGAGGGTACACAATGAAACAGAGCAGGCAAGTCGGGCGAGAGTACGGATCAATCTGCATGACCCTAGACCTAAACCGAGACAGAGAGTCAAAGAAGACATCCATGTCCTCATTGCAAGAGCTGATCTTGTTGTATGTGCTCATCATCCTGTTCAAAGGAGCCGAACGCCCAAGATTGGTACGAGAATTTTTGCCCACGAATGTTCTGCGAACTCTCGCTGACCTAACAAGGCCCCCGCGTGGTACATCAAGGCTGATTTGTTTTAGTAGTTCGGGGGTGCATATCATATTATTGACAATCTTGTACAAGAATATCATGTCTGCTGAGACCCTACGGTCTTGTAAGGAGGTCAAATGGAAGTGAAACATACGCTGCCTGTAGTCGGCTCTGTAGGGACAAGTATGATCCTTGAATCGTAGATAACGCGTAAAATTTCTTTGAATCTTCTCGATGCGGCTCGCGTGGACATTGTAGGTTGGGTTCCAGACCGGGGATGCGTATTCCAGCGTGCTGCGCACAAGACAGTTGTAAAGAATTCTTATGGCAAGCATATTTTGAAATTCCCTACAAGTTCTTTTTATGAAACCAGACATCCTAGCTGCTTTTGCAACAATGTTATCGATGTGCAAACTGAACGAGAGGTCACTACTAAGCAGCACGCCAAGGTCGCGGATGGACTCAACCTTCTGCAATGCAGTACCCGCAATCGAGTAGCGTGATTGTATAGATTGTTTTTTACGCGTGAAGGAGACATGGTGACATTTTTTTGCGTTTAGGACCATTCCGTTTGTATCGCACCAGGACTGCAGCGCATTGAGGTCACATTGAAGTAGTTCGGCGTCCTCATGTGAGGCAATCCTACGATAGATTTTAAGGTCATCCGCGAATAGAGAGCAGTTGCTATGACGAATGCAGTCCGGTAAGTCGTTGACGAAAACAATGAATAAAATTGGCCCTGCGTGCGATCCCTGAGGCACCCCAGATGTTGCGATGTATTCTGAAGAGTAGTAGCCTCCCACCACCACTCTCTACCTCCGCTGGTCCAGATATGACCTGAACCACTCCAAGAGGGTGCCGTGCACACCATGACTTTCTAGCTTTAAGAGTAACAGTCGGTGGTCAACTTTGTCGAAGGCGCTACTGAAATCTGTGTAGAGGGCGTCGACCTGCGCACCAGCATCCACGGAAGCTGAAAGGTCGCTTACATAAGACACCAAGTTTGTAACGGTGGACTTATTGTTGCAGAATCCGTGTTGCTGGGGCGCTATTTGTGACTGTATATGAGCAGTTAGCACGGGACACACAATGGAATCAAATACTTTTGAGAAGATAGAGAGCATCGAAATGGGCCGATAGTTAACCGCGTCAGCTCTGTCGCCTTTTTTGTACACTGGAACAACGTTTGCTTTTTTCCATTCGCTTGGGAAAACGGCTGCAGTTAGGGATTTCTTAAATATAAGAGTGAGTGGGAGGGCAAGGTAGCGAGCACACTTTTTAATAAAAATAGGGGGTATTCCATCGGGTCCGGCTCCCTTGGTTATATCAAGCCTATGGAGAGCCCTGAGGACGTCTCTTTCGGTGAGGGAAATCTTGCTTAGCGCATGTTGTGGAAACGCATGAGAGCCTTTAGAAGGTGGACCACTGTTACGATCACATGGAGAGAATGACGATGAAAATTGCGAGGCAAAAAGATTACAAATGTCAGCGCCGTTGGTGGCAACAGTATTGTTTAGATTAATGACAGAAGGGATTTGTGATGATTGAGTGTTTTTGGATTTCACAAACGACCAAAATGCCTTAGGATTGTACCGAATGTTACTTTCCATTCTATTCACATACTTTTTATAACATTGTTTGATATGATCCCGGGCCCTGTCGTCAAGGATTCTATATTCAATTTCGTCGCGAGGGTTTCCATATTTTCTATAACGCTTCCTCAGTCTCTCCTTCTCGGTCAAAATATTGACAAGGGGTCTTGTGTACCATTGCGGATATTTGCTATTGAGACGCCTCTTTTTAGGGACGAGCTCATTAATAATGCCGTTCAGATGATCGTAGAAAACAGACACCATAAGGTCAACTTGAGAAAGCGGTTCAAATAACTGCCTCCAGTCAATACTGCACAATTTTCTATTGATTGATTCGTAGTCTGCACCTCGGAAGTTAAAAGAAATTGTTTGCTTAGATTTTAGTGTAGCAACCTTTATAAATTTGAAGTCAATTTCTAACGGAGGATGATATTCATCCACTTTACTTATGGGTGTTCTACACTCGTTCACCACTCCACTTAACACATTTGAAAAGAATATCAAGTCCAGAACTTTACCTTTAGAATTTTTAACAAAATTGCCCTGCTGTAGTGAGTTTAAGGACACGAAATCGACCAGCGAAAAGCCTAGACCATTGCCATAGTTAGAAGGAACAGTTGTTGTAGCATTAGATACACTATGATTCAGTTCCCAGTTTATGAAACCGAGGTTGAAATCTCCCAGTATGACTACGTCTTCTCCTGTCGTTTCAATGACGCTCGCTGCGGAATCCAGAAACGAGTCAAGCGTACGTTGATTCACCGGTGGAGGCAGATACACAGCGCATATGTTGATTTTCTGGCCACTTTCAGATTTCAGACTGACCCAAAGGTCCTCCACCGTGGTTTCCCATTGACAAGCCCGAAATGAATCAAGCCTTTTGGAGACCGCTATCAGAACTCCACCCCCCTCTCTGCATCCCAAGGCACTAGAGGCTCTGTCCCTTCGATAGATGTTGTATGCGGTGCTGAATACCTCGCCGTCACTGATGTTGCCGTTGAGCCAAGTTTCAGTCGCCACAATAATGTCGTACTGAGCCACGCTGACTGCCATGTTTATCTCGTGAAGTTTAGTACGCATTCCTCGCAGATTTTGGTAATAGATGGTGAATTTTAAAACTACGCGTAGGAGTTTTGTCCAGACGGGAATATTGTTCCCTTACATTAGCGAGACAGCTAGCAGTGATTTTATTTGCTTGGCGTGAGCGCCGTCATCCTTGCGGACCAGAATGCGTCCATCGCGAACCCAAACATATTTGTACCCTTTCTGACGCGCCACTTTTCTAGTCTCGGCGTGGATGGCTTTATTTATGGGCGAAAGGTGTTCCGAAACAAATACAGGCAACTTAATACCCCCGTACCCTAGATGAGTCGAATTTAGCTTGTCTTGTGGTTTGGCCCTGTTGAATTTGGTGACTGATGCGAGGATCTCATCACGGGCTCTGGTACTTCTCAATTTAACAATAACTGAGCGCGGACGGTCGCTTTTGGAGTCCAGTTTCCTGATACGTGAAAACGACAAGATGTCCTGTTCTCCAATGCTGCATGATACCACCTTGCCCAGCTGCAAAACAGTGTGCAACAGGTTCTCGCTTTTGTTTTCCGGAATACCGTTGATTTCTAAGTTGTCTTGCCGCGAGTATTGCTCTAGCATGTTTACGCGTTCTGACAAGTCCGACACACATTTCTTGAGGCCGTCGTTCTCTGTTCTTAGCTGCTTTATGGCCTCCTTGTTGCTTTCAGATTCAGTCCTCATATCATCAAAGGCTCTGCTCATGAAGTCTACCGACTCTTTCAGCTCAGAGAACAACTTAAGACTGTCCCTCATTTCGGTAAACTCGTCTCTAAAATAGGCTTTGAGTGACATTTGCAGCTGGGAGGCTATCGCTGATTCAATTTCACATCGCATTGTAGCGAGAAGCTGTTCGTCCAGAGGATGCAGCTGATTTCGGTCGTAAGTTATCTCGGCACTCGCAGTCTCCTCTGACGAATAATTGTCAGGAGAGTCAGCAACGCGCGGTCGCTTCGACCTAGAGGATACATTGCTGTCACCAATGCGATCTGGGGTCATCTCTACTTCCTTCAAGACCGGAACCTTGGGTGAAACGCTTCGTTCTGTAGCAGCCGGGGATCTTTGCTTCCGCGGCATGTTGTCAAAACGCCAACTATATTTACCTTAGCAATAAGTCTTAAGTGATGCGATGGTTGGTAGGTCGCCTGACCAATAAGTCAGAGCAACGTTTGCAATGGCTGTTGAAAATGTGTTAATACGATTTAGTCGAGTCGAGATGAAAGATATAAAAAAAAATACTGGCAACTTTTTGCTTGGCAAATGTCTAACGCCAATGTCACCTGTGCTATTGACAGATCCGTTGTCATTTGATGTTGACAGCAATAAATGACAAATAAGTTGGGTAGTTTAACAGACTTTGTCACTCATTAATTGTGAGGGTATATAAATGTAGTACTTGCGGATGTTGATTACACTTGAAAACAGGCGTTCTCCTCGCAGATAACAGCAGGCTGTCTTCTTGCACAGTTGGTTACCAGAATGAAGCGAAATGTAACTCTTCAGTAACGATTTCATAAACTTTTTCTTTATATGTAACGAAGAACGTAAATATAGAACTGGAAGTTAATAAGGTCGTTAGGGCTTTATAATTCAATAGAAATAACATCACGCATGTGTCTCCTGACGGGGTAGGTAGAGGTCCACCTATAATACCTACATCCAAATTTCGCCAGATATGTTTAAGTCCCAAGTTATAGGGGGCGAGTCTAGTGAGTAGAATACAAACTATGTTTACATGGTTGTATGTAAACATAGTTTCAGCATTCGCTCCGTCCTCGCCGCCGAGGCCCGTCGCGTGTTCTTTCAATAAATTCCAGCCAGCCCGCGAACAGCTGAGAAATAGTTAAATTATTAGATTTGAAAGGAATTTCTTGTCCGTTCTCTTCACTTAGGTAATTGCTGAACGGATGGTAGAATCACATAATCATGATCCAGCCCTAGTTGTCCCTCCAGCGCCCTGAGCCGAGGTTCGTATCCCATAGAGGATAGCCTGCAGCGTGCTCGCTTAGGTTATGTTTTTGTGTCTGGCTGGAGGCTCTAGTTTAGTATCCACGGGAAAAGTCCGGATAAGCAGTAGTCATCATTTGGTTGAACTGTGAGACGCCACTCAAAAACACCACATCGCTTACCATCAGGGGAGATAGTGGTCAAGCGCGAGCCTATAGATAATAAAAAAATTACAGGATTGATATGGATGAAATTTGGCACAGAGATAGATTTTAGACAGGAATAGCACATAGGATTGTAGAAGGCGTAGACAGAGGTTGTTAAATAAATTACCAAATTACTTTTATAGTTTATATATTTTGTAAGAATTTACAATATGAGATAGAGTGAGAATTGACCATCAAAAACATATTCACTTATTTTCTATTCCAAATTCATTTACCTTTCAAGTAATACCAATTGCCAGTATTTTTACAGGCAAGTAGGTTGCCTTCTAGTTAAGCAGAGTCCTCACATGAGCTACGCCCCTACGAATAGACGCGCAGAATCATATGAAGTGCTTCTATTCTATGTCTTGAAAGGTTACATGAATCCTACCTTACCCTAACCCGAGCATTTACCTAATAGGGAAATCACATTTACAATTGAGGTACGACCCTTAAAAGGGGAAGGCTTAATCATGACAAACGAGTTATCGGATGCTCCGATATGTGCTTTTAACTTCAGTTGACGTGCACATACGCACTAACAAATCAACGCCGTCATGCTTGAACCTCCTTGACCAAAACCCTAAAAAAGGAACAAGGCGTCCTCCCAACACAAGAATGATGCGTCAACTCACATCGACCCGGATGGGGTTTAATCTCAAAAATTCAAATAAGATACAATGTTTCGATCTCGTGCGTTTATCAGGCCAGAGAAGGAAAGGCTGGATCGCATCGAATTTCTAATCCTATTCATAGAGCTTGCACCAGGGTTTATTATTATAAATGCATTTATTTTTTTAACATCAGACATAAACTGGACCAATGATGTCAACTCGACATCCTTTGCAAAGGCTATGCCCCGTTAGCAAAGTCGGTTTCAGTTATGACTATTACTTTAAGAAACCCCCTGGGTTATACTATTACCCTGGCTTGTGCCTATGCCTTAATCGCATAACCAAACATTTCTTCGATGCGTGGCCAACGTTACCAGCCTCTTCTTCCCCCTGCGGCTCACAACTCATCAGCCACATCATCAGCACATGCAACGGAAAGAACTGATTTAATTATATATATCGATACTATTTGAAAATATCGATAAGAAAACTATCGATACATTTTTCCTACTTTCCCATCCCTATTAACTTCAATATGTCAAATTTGATAGTTGTCATTCATATTTTTTTCTTTTATTTGACAACGGGCCTCTTCCTTTATGGAACCTTACTAACCTTAACCTATTCTTACCTATTTAAACCTATCTCTTATCCTACTCTAACATTAAAAAGTTTTTCTATCTATCTATTTACATGCATCTATCCTAGACCTAACTCTCCTTTTCGCCAATTTCTATCTATGTGGAATGGACCTTATATCTCTACATAACTAGTCCTAACTATGGTTCGGCCTAACTAATCTGTGGCTAATATGGCGCGTAGAGTAAAATTAAATTTAATTATGGTGTGAACACTGTGCTTTATTATATTGTTTATGGCATTATGTGTCAAACCAATTCTTATAATGAAAACTATGCTTTACTTTTGACAAGGTTTTGACACTGTCCTTTTTTGTATTATCTGTGGGACTACGTGTCAAATCAATGCTTATAATGAAAACTATGCTTTACTTTTGACTAGGTTTTGACACTGTCCTTTTTTGTATTATCTGTGGGACTACGTGTCAAACCATTTCTTACCATGACATCTATGCTTTCAAAGCATTTATTCGCCTTAGGGGCTTATAAGACTTTTCTATAAATTTTGACTGTTTCTGACTTAGTCCTTATGGATTTGTATTTGGACTTCGTCAGTAATTTCAAAAGCTAATCCTATTTAGTAAATAAAGACAAGGCAGAGGAATATTTAATTTCATAAAAACATATACAGATAAATAATTCAAACAATCATTCGCATTTAATTTCATTCGAGGCCCAGCGCGCATCGCAAATTCCTTATCGTATTCATTTGCACGACATGAAAAGAAAACATTGGTTAATAAAGCACAAAATATAAGACACAACATTAAATAAATCAGTTTGCATAATACAATATTTACAACATTTTATACCTAATCTTCTTTCTATAAAATTTCCATAATTTGCATTTTACGAATTCGAATTGCTTTATGTATTCGCAATGCAAAAATCTTTGTACAATATTCCATCTAAGGAAAATATGATGTGAATTTTTTCTTGCAACAATCATAGTAATCTCACTTGAACCAAACCTTGCTCCCCAAGAAGTTTTATTAAAAATTCTTTTGAATTTAATTCGAATCATTTTTTTATTGATCGCCTTCTTTAAATTTATGTTGGCGCAATAAGAAATCTTACAAAAGACTCTTTTGAATTTCCTATGGATCTCTTTCGGTTTATTTCGAGCATTTTTTTTCTTAATGGCTGTCAACTTCTTTCTTTTCAAAATGACTTTTATAAAATTTTGTTTTAAGTCAGATTGAGTTATTTCAATATTATTTTCAATTTTATGGTTAAATTCAATTGGAATCATTTGCATGTTAATATCCGCGACATATTGGTGTCCCGATGGAACCACAACTAGTTGTTCCGACGAAATCTCATCATTGTACTCTGCAAGACAAATGGAATTAGTGGAGTCAATTTGACTGGACCGACACATTACTATACCCACGTCCACGCACTCGCTGTTGGATAGGGAGTCCAACTCCTCGTCAGCCGGGCCGTCCGCGCACTCGCCCTGGAACGACGACGAAGACTCCACCTCCAACTGGACATCGACGGGGCCGTCATCTCCGCTGGTCTGGTCACCTTCGTGCTCCAACATGCAGCTCTCTCCGTTGGTGTCATCGCCATCAATTGCGTCGCCTTCTTCGTCAACGTGGTCAACGCTTTTTTCACTGCACTGTATATTGTTTTGTGTTTGTTCGTCCTTAATCACGATACTAGAAAATAAATGTGCATTAACATCCTCACACAATACATCAGGTTGTTTTTTATCTGCTTTTATTTTAGCAATTATTATGCGCTGTTCGCAATAACGGCATCTGCGGTGAAATATTAAGAATTCACTCCTCAAGCGATCGCATAACACTTCAAAGTCCATGTCATATTTAAAAATCATACGATAAAAATAATATGCAGCCCCCTGCAGGAATCCTCCCAAGATCAGACTGTAGTCGCTCTCTCTCCATTCATTTATTTCGGCCACTGACTTGAATTCGGTTAAAAATTCTTCTAGACAATACCCGTTCGTTCCCGTGTAGTAATCATTCATCATGCTAGCCTTTATGCTCAATTACACTAAATAATAAAACAACTTAGCTTTATTCCGACTCTTCCTTATATTTCCATCCGCTTAAGAGAGGGAACAAGAGGTAACAACCCTCTCTGTTAAAACTTATCTCGCTTTATGTACGCCGATAGGGCTTCGTGCACTGTTTATCGCCATGCACACGCGAACTTCCGTCTTTTAACACTTTCAACGTTTTTCACTCACTTACTACGTATACTGTACGCCGTATACACGCGTATTTATTTTTCATATTTTCTTATCTTCTGGGATTCTGTACTGTACCCGGCGATCCACCAAATGTAGAAGGCGTAGACAGAGGTTGTTAAATAAATTACCAAATTACTTTTATAGTTTATATATTTTGTAAGAATTTACAATATGCCTGCCTTCTGGGCGGCTACACTAGAATTGACCATCAAAAACATATTCACTTATTTTCTATTCCAAATTCATTTACCTTTCAAGTAATACCAATTGCCAGTATTTTTACAGGCAAGTAGGTTGCCTTCTAGTTAAGCAGAGTCCTCACAGGATACTTTTTATCCCGGGCATATGTTCCCTTGGGATAATTTTCTACATTCACGCGGGTGAAGCCGCTGGCAGAAGCTAGAGGATACATATATCCAAAATATTTTGTCAGTGTTGAAGAAACGATTTCAAGTATATGTTTACACGACTGCCCAAAAAATGAGAGTTATTTTTTTCAACAAATTTGTTTACTTAGAGTGCAAGTAGCTATTGTATTCTCCATAAGCACAACCATATGAGTCTAACATTACTTCTGTTAATTAATTTAAAGTTAGGTCTCTTTGTAAGCACTTTGTCTTCATTTCCACTTGATATCTTCCTGAGGAAAAGGGTCTTGACAGACAGAAACGAAATGTCTGCCCTAAATCCTATTAGTGTTCTTTTCCTTTTGAGGTACGGAACCCATAAAAGTACTTTAGGTAATAAACTATCAGATAATGAAAATGAAAACTAAGGTCCCTTCATGTATGATGGTCAATTGGTTTTTTCTTGAATTTAATCACGTAACCTTTAATAACGTAATTAGTCTTGATTGAGAAGGTATGGCCTTAAGGATTCTTAATATTTAATTGTATTAATGAGTAAGAGGTGCTGCAAGCACCTCCGTCTCAGAAATTATACCTACACATGTGAATTTCAATTTATTAGATTACCCATGCTTTTAACGGAGTGGAGGAGTGATATGGAAATTATCAAGGAAAGGTCAAGTTTAACCTTATTATATTATGTAACATCTAACCTGTATTCTCAGAAGTGGTAGATACTAGACATACCCATATTATGCTACCTACCATAGTGTGTGTTCACTTTGAAATCAATCAATTATGATTTTATCAATTAGATGTCATTTCCATGTTGTCAGGAAATATTTCATCATCATCATATCAGCCGAAAGACGTCCACAGCTGGACCTATGTCCTATGCCTATGCCTCTTCGAAGCGTCGCCACTTTGAACGATCCCGTGCGTCCCGCAACCAGCGGATCCCTGCAACCAGGAAATGTTTATCCATACTTGATTATATTATAATATTATTTATATTATAAATGCGAAGGTAACTCTGTTTGTATGTTTGTTACCTTTTTAAGCTTAAACCACTGATTCGATTTAGATGGTATTTGGTATGGAGATATGAGACCCTGACTATGTCCTTACAACCTTAAAGATCCTATCTTTTATCCCGGCAATCATTTTTAAGGGGGTGGCAGAGTGTATGGGAACTAATAATTTCTAAAGTAAGGGGGCCCTCTCTACAAATTGATTGCGTGATATAAAAAATGGCTATTCGAAGTACTAATGCTACACTGACGAAGTCGCGGGCAACGGCAAGTAATCAATAACTGGCTACAAATCACATAAGATTTTCTTTAATAAGAAAAACGTGATAAAAAACTTCAAACACATACTTACCCGCCGGAGCCTGTATTTCCTGATAGCAACAACCTGAGGTTCACTAACTTCATAGTGAATGAGTTACTTCTAGGCAAGCGTGCTTCACCGTCGACCACATCATCGCTTACCATCAGGTGAGATTGTGGTCAAACGCGATCTTATGAATATGTCGCATCAAGGCTGGCCGATAGATGCAAACCATTGGGAAGTCGGGATGTATTCCCTTAGGTTAAGATATCGTGTGTGGGCAGGTCGGTGGATATAATCGTGCAAATGAAATCACAGAAATTATTCGATACACTGGGTTTATTTTAATTAGTCACAGTTACAATCTTGCTTACTAATATTACGGATCGACACTGATTCTACGATGTGTTAGCTCTGAGGCGGTCAGTACTCAACTGCTCTATTCTACTGTCCCACTACGCAAGTGGCGTAGTTGTTCTTGCTTTGCCGCCAGATGGCATGCTTGCGATTTGTTATGGCGTCCGTACTATTGACCTATTGACTAAATCCGACAAATATAATATACAAAAACCAAGTTTTAAGTTTCGTTTGCAAATGACTCTATCGCTCTCAAATTTGCTGTTAGAGGACCCAATTTCTCATTTGTAGGTAAATAACCTCACCTGCTGTAAAATTGTGTAAAGGACTTTTATAAACAATAACAAATAAGAACGCTGACTGAACTATATATAACAAACCACATTTCCCACAAAAAGCACATACTACTAATGCTAAAAGCTGAAATCAACCTTCCTCATTTATTTAGCTAACCCACTAGGAGTCCTGTCTACCCTGTAACCGAAGAATCTAACTCTGCTAGTTTAATTATGAGCGATGAGCCAGCGTAGACAGCACTTCATGTATTATAATAAGTCCAAACTTGCAAGCTGTGAGAGTTTATAGTAAGGCTTCAAGTCAAATTGCAAGATTTTGCAGCTTGGCAATGATTTTTCTTTAAATTTTAGTGTATGAGTTTTTGGTTTCAGTCAAACGGTCACAAGTCAGAAGGGTCTATCTGAGAAAAGGAAATCAGTAGGCAGTTGATATACATATTCGGAAATTGTGTATATGGGATAGGCATGCATCAGTTTTTTTTACACTACTGCGTGACGCAAAGGAGGATAATGTGTTTATTAGTCTGATGGATGTATGTTTGTGTATGTATTTATGCTTCTTCCTATTTACCATTCTAGAGACCAAACGCGTAGGCCGATTTTGATGATTCTTACGTCAATCGTTTCCTCTTTACCTTGCGAGTGTCACTGGTTAAATTAATATTGAAAGAAAAGGGAAATGGCGAATTTTGGACACCATAGGTATTGTGGGGGTCCCCATTTTTCTTCCAAACCCATCGTGTGGGATATCGAAATAAAAGGTTTGAAGAAGTGATTACAAAAATATACACCACTTATTCTTTTTAAAGAAATTGGATAAATAATTTAACTAAAAAGTTTCCTTTTTTCAAAGAGTACGGCTCTTGTGTTTCTTCGTTTTTGTGAACGACATTGGTTTCAGTGCATGTCACCATGGTTTAATAAACTGAATTTAAATTACAGGCTCTCTAGATGTTTAATGAACAAGATCATTTTGATTTGCATACTTTGATTGGAGAGATTTATACAGTTATTATTTTATAATCGTCATCACCGAATGTAACTAAGTTTCTTTTTTATTGTAGATGGGTTTGCTATTGACTCTTATCTTAATCTAGGTCAGAGGCGATAGAGACAAGTTGACGATGGAGTGAGCATACCCAGAAGAAGCCTGTTCACTCTAACTTTGAACAGGGTTGAATGCACTCGGAAACACGCAGGTAGTGAGGTATTACAGAGCGAGCACATTTAAGGCAAATCTGCAGGCCATTCTTATGATTCTCGCCCGTCATCCTTAATTTTCTCCATCAATAAAAAGAAATGGGTCTGCTTCTTTAATACAAATATTTCGAATTACTATTTCCCAACTTTAGATCTATTGAACGATACTTACTCCGACTGTAATTATAGCATAACTCTTCACGCCCCAATAATAAAACCGAGCCCCAATAATCCATATAACTTTTCCAATTAATAATGAAAAAAAAAGGCGGTAGGTACATTAATCATACGTCACAACCCGTAACCGCCGGCGGTTCTCAATAAACTTATATTTTGCACGTTATTAACCCTCGAATGAAAACATCGCCCGATACTTGATTTAGTGTTATTAAGCTGTCATTCGCCGGCTTCAGACCCCAGAGACCAGGGCAAACAATGCCTTGCTATTAACGGGTTAACATAGTGTAATAATATATGTATGTGTTGTGTTGTGCAGTGAAGTTTTAAATAGATTTTTGTTGTGGTAGGTAATGTTTCTTTTTTGGCAGAAAAGACATTTTTTTTTTGGTAATGGCAACAATAAATAGAGGATATGCATTCAATAAAGAGTAGCGTCATGTCGCTACAAAAAAATATCTTTAGTGAAACAAAAAGTGTAGACCGTGTTTTATTTATATTGAGAGGCTCGCGTTAGACTTGATGGTGATGTTGTGGTCGATGATGAAGCACGCTTATTTAGAAGTAAACTATTCACTCTAGGTTTTCAGGTAGTCGATTCTGCAGACATCTCACCGTGATGACTTAGGTGAAATGAGCTGTCATTTCAACCGATGGATTGATTGAAACTAGAGCTTGAGCTTCTTCTTCTTCTTCTTTCTTCGAGCTCACTTCGAGATGACTACAGAAAATCCCGACTCCTTCTTTGATTGTTTCAGTATGTTGTGTTCAAAGCTAATTATTTTATTTGCTTGTTTATATTTTAATAAAAGGAAATACTCATCCGATTACATAAAATATTTCTCAGACAGGAAGCTAGTTTATCGCTAAGTGTCGCAAATCATTTTATTATATATCGACCACACGAGCGAAACCGCGGGCAAAGCTATTACGTTATATTTATGTGGGTTTTATACACTGCTCAATCAAGTAATTATACAACATAAGCTGCAATATCCCGTCGGTGCAGCTATAAATTTCTACCAGCTATATATTAGATAGAGGCACGATTTAAAGGCAACACGGCTTGGGATTTTTCCATATTATGCTCCATGTGGTTGTTATGCAGAGAACTGAATAAGGCATCAGAGGTGTTGGGCAATATGGCTTGCAATGTGATGTAAATGATACGCAGATTTCAACAAGATTAACATTTATTAACCACAGTTAATTGAAGCATCATACAAGGCGGACACGACGACGACGATTGTCAAAAGTCCAAAATGCCCCATGCATTTCAAGTCATTGTCAAGGGCTACCAAAATGTCATCATGTCAATTCATAGCGGTTTTAGACAAGTGACATTCTAGCAACGGAAGTGTCGCTATAGCGAATGGAAAAATGACTAAAAATTATGGGAATGCCAAGCGCTATCGAAATGTCACGTAATCAATTTTGGCATGTAGAATATGTTCCGTATGGTGCCGGACGTAAAGAATTTCACCATCCCATGTCTTCCCGTGGGTGTCGTAAGAGGCGACTAAGGGACAAACCAGAGAATGGGCAGCAGCGTTCTCTGTGCTTCTATAACAACCATACTGCGATCGCCAACCCGCCTGCCAAGCGTGGCGATTATGGCAAAACCCCCCCAATGAATAGCACAAATAAAAAATGGCCCCTGGTACCCGGCAGCTTGCCTACCCTCGACTACGGTAGCGGTCGAGGCTACGGCATGGCAAGGGGTGCTAAGAATCTCCGGACGAGATCCGGCTACCCCAAAAATCACCGACGACTGGACCTGGCAACGTACAACACGCGCACACTTCGGACCGACGAGAAGGTCACCGAACTTGAGGAGGAATTGAGCAGGTTGCGATGGAGTATTATAGGGTTATCTGAAGTCCGAAGAGAGGGGGAGGACTCGATAATCCTCAAATCCGGTAACCTGCTTTATTTCCGAGAGGGTGACCGGCAGTCCCAGGGTGGTGTCGGGTTTATCGTCCACAAGTCCCTTGTGAACAACGTAGTGAAGATCGAGAGTGTGTCGACCAGGGTGGCGTACCTTATACTCAGAATATCCTCAAGATATTCGCTGAAGGTCATACAGGTCTACGCCCCAACCTCGGCACACCCCGACGATGGGGTAGAGACCATGTATGAGGATATCTCCAGAGCTATGCATGGTTTCAAAACTCACTTCATCGTTGTCATGGGGGACTTCAACGCGAAACTGGGCAAACGAGACGAGGATGAGCTGCAAGTGGGGCAATTTGGGGGTGGACAACGGAACCACCGGGGTCACCTACTGGCCAGTTTTATGGAGAAGGAGGGCCTCTATATGATGAACTCCTTCTTCAAAAAGCGTGAACAAAGGAAGTGGACCTGGCAGAGCCCCGATGATGCAACAAAAAATGAGATCGACTTCATCATGTCAACCAAGAAGCAAATGTTCAATGATGTCTCTGTGATCAATTCGGTAAAAACCGGGAGCGATCACCGCATGGTAAGAGGCACATTGAACATTAATATTAAGCTTGAAAGGTCTCGACTGATGAAGTCCACGCTCCGGCCAGCACAGATCCAGGTCCAAAACCCCGAGAGCTTTCAGCTCGAACTCCAGAATCGTTTCGAGTGCCTAGGGAGCTCCGTGGATGAATATAGCAACGGGTTCGTGGAAGCTGTCCATACGGTCGGGTCTAAGTTTTTCAAGACCCGTCGTACAGATAGAAACAAAAAGCTCTCTGATCATACCCTCAAGCTTATGAAGGAGAGGCGTGAGATGATCCTGCAGTTTCAGATAAGGCGTGCAAATACCGGCAGCTCAATAGACAGATCTCTAAATCCTTGAAAAGAGACCTCCGCCGCTTCAATACCGAGCGTATTAAAGACGCGATTGAGCGAAATAAAGGCTCCAAGGTATTTTCAAGGGATCTGGCTATTGGGCAGAGCCAACTCACGAAACTGAAGACCGACGATGGCAGGATCGTATCCGCCAAACCGGAGCTTCTCAGGGAGATCGAGACATTCTATGGGCAGTTGTACACATCGATCAGCAAGCCCGTTGCGAGTCTAGCAAACGACCCAAGAGCTAGATTGACCCGACACTATACCGAAGATATCCCGGACGTCAGCCTGTACGAGATTGGGATGGCTCTGAAACAGCTCAAAAACAACAAGGCGCCGGGTGATGACGGAATTACGGCCGAACTCCTGAAGGCGGGTGGAAAACCGGTCCTTAAGGCCCTTCAGAAGCTGTTTGATTCCGTCATACTCGAGGGCAAAACGCCACAGGCATGGTGCAGGGGTGTGGTGGTACTCTTCTTCAAGAAGGGCGACAATGCCCGGTTGAAGAACTATAGGCCCATCTCACTTCTTAGCCATGTCTACAAGTTGTTTTCAAGAGTCATCACGAATCGTCTCGCGCGCAGGTTAGACGATTTCCAGCCCCCCGAACAAGCCGGATTCCGAAAAGGCTTTAGCATCGTAGACCACATACATACGCTGCGGCAGGTTATACAGAAGACCGAAGAGTATAACCTGCCTCTCTGTTTAGCGTTTGTGGACTACGAGAAAGCCTTCGATTCGTTAGAGACTTGGGCTGTACTGCAGTCTCTCCAACGGTGCCAGATCGACTACCGGTACATTGAGGTGTTGAATTGTTTGTACAAAAACGCCACCATGTCAGTCCGTCTTCAGGATCAGACCTCGAAACCAATCCTTCTCCAGCGCGGCGTGAGACAGGGAGACGTCATTTCTCCGAAACTGTTCACTGCTGCGCTGGAGGATGTCTTCAAGGTTCTGGACTGGAGGGGGCTGGGCATCAACGTTAATGAGTACATTACTCACCTTCGGTTTGCCGACGACATAGTGGTCATGGCTGAGACCATGGAGAGCCTCAGTAAAATGCTCGATGACCTCAGTAGAGCTTCCGAAAGAGTGGGTCTTAAAATGAACATGGACAAAACCAAGATCATGGTGAATGCCCATGTAACACCCACTCCTATCAAGGTCGGAGACTCTACTCTCGAAGTTGTAGACGATTATGTCTACCTGGGACAAACGGTCCAGTTGGGTAGGTCCAATTTCGAGAAAGAGGTCAACCGTCGAATCCGACTCGGCTGGGCGGCGTTCGGGAAGTTGCGTGGTATCTTCTCGTCCAATTTACCGCAGTGTCTCAAGACAAAAGTCTATGACCAGTGTGTGTTGCCAGTGATCACCTATGGGACCGAGACGTGGTCGCTCACAATGGGCCTTATCGGAAAGCTCAAAGTCACCCAAAGGGCAACGGAGAGGGCTATGCTCGGAATTTCCTTGCGTGATCACGTCAGAAATGATGATATCCGCAGGAGAACCAAAGTTACCGACATAGCCCGAAGAATTGCCAAACTTAAGTGGCAGTGGGCAGGGCACATTGCTCGCAGAACGGATGGCCGATGGGGCCGAAAAGTTCCGGAATGGCGACCGCGAACCGGAAGACGATACGTTGGAAGGCCTCCCACTAGGTGGACTGATGACCTGGTTAAGGTTGCGGGAAGGCGCTGGATGCGAGACGCACGGGATCGGTCAATGTGGCGACGCCTGGGGGAGGCCTATGTCCAGCAGTGGACGTCTTTCGGCTGAAATGATGATGATGATGATGTAGAATATAATAGAATATAAATATATTTATTCGACACAGACACAACACAACAGCAACAAACATGGAATAAAAGACAAAAAAAGTGCAAAGCCAAATTATGGCGAACATGCCTATACCGAAAGGTTACCAACACAGTATTTGCTGGGCATCAGACACCCAGCTCTGGTATTCAGATGGCACTCCGCAGCGACACAAGGACGTGAGTAACAAGATAAAATATAATCTATACATAATTTGTTATACTTAAGTGATACGATAAAAGGAAGTGAAAATATGAAAATAAATAATGTACAATGAAATTATAGAAGAATAACATAATAATAATAGCATGTCAACCATCGCCTGATAAGAAGAACCTGAACGACCCTTCACACTTTGTCTAATCCATAACCTTTTGTCAACCTCCATTTGATTTCAATAGAACATCATTAAGATTTTCGGCGCTTTAGAAACACCGTATTACCTTGCATAAAACAAAAGCCATCAAAATGATTTCCATATCCAAACATCCAATCTACACTGCCCATCCCTCTAGAGAGCGTAACAAACCCTAATTGGGTAAAAACAAACGGCATACCGTTACAACCGAAAAACGAGAAAATTATATTAATTCGCGGTACAGCCGGGCACGGAACCACAAACTCCGATATTTAATTCATACCGCCGTAATTTATTTAGCAATGACAGCGAACGGACAATGTTGCCAGTATAAAATATTGATTAAGTTCGCCTTTTTTGTTTGTTTTAAGTGAAATGATGATGAATGAGTTTTGCTGTTGTGGTTTTTAAATGGGGTGAAAAAGTTTAAATTGATGTTAGAGCTGTATGTTATGTAGGTAATGGGTCGTCCAGGGAAGTATTATACTTCAAAAAACCGATCAAGTGCGAGTCGGACTCGCCCACGAAGAGTTCCGTACCGTTATCCCAAAAAACGTCAAAAAATCACGTTTGCTGTATGGGAGCCCCACTTAAATATTTATTTTATTCTATTTTTAGTATTTGTTGTTATAGCGGCAACAGAAATACATCATCTGTGCAAATTTTAACTGACTAGATATCACGGTTCATGAAATACAGCTTGGTGACAGACAGACGGACAGTGGATTCTTAGTAATAGGGTCCCGTTTTTACCCTTTGGGTAGGGAACCCTAAAAATACGAGTGACGATTAATTTTCAGCAAACGTAAGTTATCTCACCATTATAATAAAAATCATATAATCAGCCCATAAATATTTCAATGCTAAACATTAGTTTTTTTGACCATAGTTTTTCTTCTTCTGCTGGAGAAAAGGCGTGGTAAATGTTTCCTAGAAAACCTAAACCCAAAACTCATCATGCTCCAACGGATTGGTGTTCTTATCGATATGACTCTGCTTTACCCTGACCCTTTAATCACCTACTTCTGCTAGCAAGGGGTTTACCTAAAGCCATTAACGTATATAGTAAGGACAGGACGAACCGCGCGTTTAAATGTAGCCACAATTTGGTTATACATAAGTCACACTAAACGAAGGGAACTCGCTACGCGTTCGGCTATCTTCACCATATACACGAGACATCAAAAGTACCGTATATCTTGTAAGGTGAATGCGTTTAGTAGCGTTCGGATGGCCGTATCTTTACTATTTAAATCTATCTATCATCATCATCATTTCAGCCGAAAGGCATCCACTGCTGAACATAGTCCTGCCCCAAATGTTGCCATATCGAGTGGTCCCATGCGTTTCACATCCAGCGTATTCCCGAAACTCTAACCAGGTCATCGGTTCACCGTAGCGTCTTCCGGAACGGGGTCACCGCTCCAGAACTTTTCGACCTCATCTAACATCCGTTCTGCGAGCAATTTTCACTGCCCACTAACTACCCTTTAGGTTTGTAAATTCTTTGGGCTATGTCGTTAACTTTAGTCCTCCATTTAATGCCCATAACATTTTGCCAGAAAACTCACAATCCAAAACCAGCAACAGCCCATAACACATGCGAGCTTACATTCTGCCATCGATAGAATACTAACACGGAATATCAGCGGTTGCAAACATTTCCTTCCTAACACTTTGCCACACCGTGCAAGATCCAGAGTAATCCCTAACTCGGATTTTAGTCCTACGAAGCTTAAACATTGTTAGAGAAATGAAAGATTTTTCCTTAGAGTTTTGTATTTTAGAAGCGTTGCTAGTGATGCGTTACTAGTAAGCTAGAAATCGCCAACCCGTCATGAGCAAGCGTAGTGATCAATGCTCATGTCTTCTCTGTATGAGAAGAGGTATTTGCCCTGCTGTGGGACAGTTACATGCTGGTATTATTTTTAATATACTAGTGATCATACAGCCGTGATGACAGAGTGTTTTGCCAGTGATGATATATGGCTCTGAGACGTGGTCGCTTACAATGGGCCCTCATCAGAAAGCTTACAGTCACTCAAAGTGCAATGGAGAGGGATATGCTCGGAGTTTCATTGCATGATCAAATCAGAAATGTAGAGATCCGCAAGAGAACCTGGGTTACCGACATAGCCCGAAGAATAGCCAAACTTAAGCGGCAGTGGGTCCCGTTTTGACCCTTTGGGTACGGAACCCTAAAAATTAAATGAAAATGTCGTGAGGAATGTTTTATGTATACAAGTGAATGGCTATAAGATTTGGTGAAGATCAAAAGAAACGTTGGGGAAATTGTATGAAGAATGATAATATGTCTAGAAAGGGGCGTGACCAATTGACTATAGATAGATGACGCCTAATAGAAAAGTATAGAATAAAATAACATGCTGCGCCGAACCCAAATAAATCGTTATAAGTGTGAGAAAATAGAATATCAACGCAAAGAAATCCTCGGAAAAGTGAAGTCGAAGCCTGTGAAGCTCCCAAGAAGCTTATGCACTTTTGGATGGAGCTAGGCTTACTTTGTTAGCCAGCCCCAAGCACAACGGGCCAAATGGGAGTCTAAGTGCAGGAAAGGGGGTCCCTACCACTACTACTACCAAGGGTGAGAAAATAATGATGGCAGAGACGGAAAACTTATCTCATAATGAGATGAAAACACGCTTGCTTTTTGAAGTTAGCGTCCTTTGAAATCCTCAATCTTCTACTGAAAGTATGTTTCATTGTCGGACCAGAGGCAATCAAATATGACTTCAGAATCATATCCAAAACTACCCGTTTAGCAGCCACTGTTTACACCATCATCATTTCAGCAGAAATACGTCAATTGCAGGCTGAATATAGGCCTACCCCAAATTTCATTGACCGGTTGCGTTAACTATTAGATACCTGCATAATTTATTTTAAATATCCATTTTCACCTCCAATATTTTAACAGTCCATATAACCTACAAACTACAAAACACGTTTAAATTTTAAACAAGTCTGGAACACAGCACTTGGGAAATGCGATAATTATTTCATGTAGTTTAATTACCAATACGATTGGCTGCCTCATTAGTGGCTAACGTACGTTTTAAAATAAATAATGCATTAATTAGGAGGTTAATATATCTGCTGGTGTACTCGATTGAGTATTTTCATTCGATTCCGCCATTGTAGTTGGATTGCAGTCGATTGTTAAGTTTTCTTTTGATAATACCTCTTTTTTAAGACTTAAATGATTAACCTTTGCATGTAAATAAAAGATTTGAAATTTATTGCTCTAGAAAATATTGGGATGGCAAATGACGTCACGGATTTTTTTACTGTTGGAAGGCCAGTTGGGGCAGTCTAATCAGGACGACGGATGAAGACTGACTGACCGTGTGTTTATCGTCGTGACAATCTAATATGTCGGATTTGACAGCTATTAAAATACGTTATATAAGTTAAATGTGATGCTTACGAATAATACTCGCAGTTATAGTGTATGGGTAACATAGTAATTAATAAGGATTATGTATTTGATTTTTCGCAGGCGTTCATACAAAGGTATTATGGCATTTAAAATGAGAAACGTTATTGGACTTCTTAGACTGCCACGATTTTAAGTGGATATTTTGTATTTAGTTCATGGAAACTTAAAACTGGGACTGCTTTTTGATCCACCAATGGTTAAAATACTATCCAATGGTTTAAATTTGGATAAAATACTTTTTTTCATAAATTGTTATACTCACAAAATAGCTGTCAAATATGTTTGGGAATTAATTATTTAACCGTTTTTAGTCTAACAATTAATGAATAAACGAGTATAACCGAATTTGAAACCATTGGTTGGCATATTTAACCATTGGTTGAGTTAACTACCGTTTATTTATCACGAAAACCGTGGTCATTGTGTATATAATCGGGTGGATATAGTATAATTAAGTATTCATCTTTATCTTAATTTATTAGGAACGATCTTCACCCAGTGGCTATGCCCGCGTACATGTCAGAAATTATTCCTAGGGTATTTTCTCCCGGTATGGCATAACAAGGTCTCCAAGGTCCAATCTACCTCTATACCAAAATTAATCATTATAGGTTCAGCGGTTTAGGCGTAAATGTGCAACAAATGGGCAGAGTTACTTTCGCATTTTATAATCATTATCACCATTGTAGATATGTAACCAATTTCTAGCCAAAATATGTTACTTTTTACCCAACTGTGGCAAAAGGAGAGTAATGCTTTTCCACCATTACAGTCTTTTCCAATCCAATGAATAACCGTAATGCACGAATTATGGTATGTATGAGATTTTTCTCTAATGCAAGGGTTAAAGATAATCTACAACATTAACCACTAAATCCATAAACTATGTGCAATTAACAATTTTAATAGCTTTATTAATCACTTGTATCCTATAACTTTTCATTTATCAGTCATAAGTCATTAATATTTTTAAACAAACCTTCAATTTATAGCCAAACATCAAACGACAAGAAAAACGTCCTCAAGAAGCCACGTTCTCAGGCAATGTTCACAATAAAATCTAACGTGTGTTATGGGGGAAACGGCGGCAAGCAGCTGCGAAGCGAGGTAAGAACACCCGCCATCTTGAACATGAACTGTAGGCATGAGCAATCGACCGTTGGTAATTATATCTGTGAGTTATATTTAATAAAGGGTAAGACTTTTTGTCAGTGTGATAATATTTTTTTCCACATATTAGTGTGGAACTTCAGGCGTGTACTTTGTAAGTTTATCTTGGACATCGTTGAGAACGGTGAAGGAGACCTACACTTGTAGTTATTATACGTTTGAAATCGACAAGAAACTATAACGTTTTTCAAACACTCGATTGATTCATGAACCGTTGATCAACAGAATCTTTAATCTATTAACTTTCATCCAAAGAACTCTTCACCCACGAAAATGTCGCCAACATAACTCTACGTCAGTGAATGCTTAACCAACAGAATGTTTTGACCAATTACTCTTCGCCCAACGAACAATTGGCCAACAGACACCAAGACAGGTGTAAGTGCAATGAATTAGACCAAGAGCGAGCGAAGCGAGCTCGGGAGCTTAGGACACCTCGACACGGATAAGTTAGGTTCGAAGGAGATGACGGGAGCTGAAGTTGGACAAGCGTGGTGATCAATACTCGAACCTTCTCTGATAATTCAGAAACAAAAATCCTACTTATTATTATAAAAGTCTATTCACACCCAACTGCGTAATAGACGGCAGATCTGCTTTATTGCTGATTAGCTGGGGATCCTTGCGAAGGTGAGAAGGTACTTCACGCCGAAGCAGCTCCTCAATTTGTATCAAGCGCAAGTTCGATCATGCATGGAGTACTGTTCTCATCTCTGGGATGGATCTGCCAAATACCAGCTTGATGCACTAGAGTCGATCGAAAAGCGGGCCAAGAGGCTCATCGGCGACGAGGCGCTGGTCAAGTCAAAGCTCCAGAGTCTTGAACATCGTCGCCGAGTTGCCAGCCTGTCAGTTTTTTATCGGTTACATTTCGGGGAGTGTGCGATGGAATTGCACGATCTAATTCCACCGAGCCCGTTTCATCATCGGACTACCAGACGTACGGCGATGCGCCATCGATACATGGTGGACATTCCACCCATACGCACAAAACGTTTTGAGAACACTTTTATTATGCGTACAGCTAAGGAGTGGAATTCCCTGCCGGAGTCTGTGTTTCCCGACAGCTACAATCTGGGGGTCTTTAAGTCAAGAGTGAATAGGTTATTTCTAGGCAAGCGTGTTTCACCGTCGACCACATCATCGCTTACCTCGTGATTGTGCTTTCCTATTTATCAAACAGACAGCAAAAAGTAAATGTTAATGGGGCGACGTCCTCCGGGTCTCTAGTCAAGATGGGCGTGCCCCAAGGTTCAATTCTCGGCCCTTTCCTTTTTCTTGTTTACATTAATGATCTCCCTTTTATGATGGCCAAATTATCGGATATAATTCTATTTGCTGATGATACTTCGCTAATTTTTAAAATAGATAGGCAAGATACGGATGTTTTAAATGTCAACGAAAGTCTAATTGTTCTCTCAAAATGGTTCGCAGCTAACAATCTTTTACTGAATCCGAAAAAAACAAAATGTCTAAAGTTCTCTTTACCAAATGTACCACAACATGACCTAAACTTAAATCTTGACGGCAAAAATCTTGAAGTTATAACGGAAACTGTATTCTTGGGGATTACTATCGATTCAAAATTGCAGTGGGGCGCGCACATTAGAACTCTTTCGGGTAGGTTAAGTTCGGCTGCATATGCAGTAAGGAAAATAAGGCAGCTAACCGATGTAGCTACAGCTAGGTTAGTATACTATGCTTATTTCCACAGTATTATGTCTTATGGCATTCTGCTGTGGGGATCAGCAGCAGACGTTGACTCAATTTTCATCCTACAAAAGAGGGCAATCCGCGCAATCTATAAAATGGGTCCTCGCGAGTCCCTCAGAGAAAAATTTAAAGAGATCGATATACTGACTCTCCCTTCACTTTATATTTTGGAATGTATTTTGTATGTCCGTAAAAATCGGGGGCTGTTCAAAACTAGAAGCGACTTCCATAATTTAAATACACGCAGTAAGCACGAAATTGTAATACCCAAATTCAGATTAACGAAAACTAGCAAGTCTTTTCTTATAAACAGTATACGCTTTTATAACAAGTTGCCAAAGTCAGTTATAGAACTGACCGATGGAAGGTTCAAAAACTACATCAAACGTATCCTTATTAAAAAAGCATATTATAAAATCAAGGACTACGTTGAAGATAAAAACATTTGGCCTTAGCTCCTTCTGCGCATGCAGCTTCCCTGGTAACTTGTAGACGGCACAAATATGTGGATGTCTCTAACTATTCTCAATCTCATTTTTCTTTCCTTCTTTTAATTCGACTTTTTACCATGGTTTTCAAACATCTTTATAGCCCTTTGCTAAGAATAGTTACAGCACTGATAACAAAATTTGTGCCTCATGTTAAATTTAGTCTTGTTATACTTATTTTTATTTACAATGTATAGATTCTTTTACCGATTGTTTTGTGAATGTGTGAACATTGTAGGCCTTCTAGTTGCTAGTTAACATTTGTTAACTTTTTTATAAAATATCCTTTTATTTTATTTTTTTAGTTTCTTACGACTTATTATCATAAGTCGGGCCTACGTTGTCCCCACATGTCTAAGTACTAATGCTGTAACATGGAAATATTGTAAAACCAAACCATTTTTAAAAGAGTAACCATGGAGTTTCTTGCCGGTTCTTCTCCATAGGAAACGACCAACCCGAACCGTGCACCTTTTGTCGACGTTTTATAAGTGCCCATGTAGGCCTATGTGAAATAAAAATATTGATTTTGATTTTGATTTTGATTTTTTACCATCAGGTGAGATAGTGGTCAAGCGCGAGCCTATAGGAAATAAAAAAAAAAAAAAAAAAGATTTCCTAACAATATTTTCCTCTCATAATCTTTACAAACTTTTCGATCCCGTTCTTGTCTTTAAGGTTACACTAGTCGATCATTCTTCCATACAAACGTAGTCTAGCGATTACTCCACTGTTTGACGATGTACGTTCAAGTAAAAGAATATATCAATTTTTCTCATCATTATCTAGCCCTTTATGGAAACAAAAAGTAAAAAAAAACAAATTTGAATGTTATGAACGTCGAAAGTTCCATATTTCAACACTAATTTTAACGCATCTTTGGGCGATAATAAATACCATAAGAAGAAGGAAAATTGCAAAACGGCCTCCATACAGGGATAGATTAGTAATTCAACAATGTAAATAATTTTATTTTGAAAATATAGATTTAGTCGTTTTTTCATGGTATACATCTAGACTCCCAAAGGTCTGTTTATAAAATTTCGCGCGTTCGTTTTCGTCCTAAATCATCATCCATTTCGATACAAATTTCCAAAAGTGCTAATTCGTACGCGAACTGGCTACTTACTGCTCATCACAGCATTTATATCTTTCGCACTTGTTGTCGGATGAGATAACATGCATTTTAACCTCGCGCACAAAATAGTTCGTACCCTTGACTAGGAGAACCTTAAGGCCAGCATTCTCGCTCTGTGAAGATCTCGTTCACGTTACTATTCTATCAAAAATAATTTTCTTGTCTAGTAAATCACAGAAAAATCGACCCAAAATCTAACAAGCCACAACAAAGCAGGACCAAACAAAATGCGCACAAACACAGGGCATGTATCAGAGAACCTCTCGGGACAGCTAACAAAATTAATCAAAGACAAGTAAGATGGCGGAAAGGAACCAGTTTCCCGCCATTCAGTTTAGTAATGTCAGCCATTTCTACGTGTCGCCTTACTAGTTCCGATGGGGAATTCAGGCGAACTTTTATTTTGTTGGACATGGCGGCATGGCTTGGTTGGGAGTGTGATCAAGAAAGTAGGTTGTCTTACGGCTTTACCCATGATTTTTTATTAAACCAAGGCTCAAGACAAAGAGTCAAACTTTCAGCGATAGTGATTGTCGAAATGCCAGAATGTAAGGGATTGATCAGAGCGCAGTGGCAGTGGTGGCCCAGTGGTAACGGCCGCGAATTACAAGTTGGAGGTCGTGGTTTCGAATCCAGGCAGGCACTGTACTTTGTGTAAATTATTTCATCATCACTGCTCTCAAAACGGTGCAGGAAAACATAGTCGGGAAACCGGCATGTCCTAAAAACAAAAATTCGAAGTCATGTGGCATTCAGCAACCCGCACTGGGCCCGCGTGGTGGATTACGGCCCATTCCCTCTCACAGAGAGGAGACCTGTGTCCCGGCAGTGGGAACATTAAAAAAAGGCTGATGATGATGATGATGAAGGGATTGATCACGTGACATTTCGCGTTATAGCTCTGGTTATAGCCATTACATTTCAAACGCTATTGTCACGCTTTCGTTGATAGATTGTGACATTTCGTCTATCACCATTCTGACATCGAATCATCGAATGACAATTCTCAATCAATTGACTCTATATTTCTCTTTGATTTGTGCCCAGTTTGATGGCAATACGCTCGCCTCCTGACCGACATGAGACTCAAACATAACCTGCTGATAGTGGATGTACCTATACACATCTGCTGCCTTCTGGAAATACTGCCGTCATGTTATATTTTATCATGGAGAAGATAATGATAATACTCTATCGGTTTTAGAGAATATTATCTATTTCCATGATTGCGTCCCTCAGTCAATTGGTTGCGAAAATCGAATTGATAGTCGGTTCGTCCATTATATTTAGAAACAAATCAATACCTACTAAGTTAGAAACAAACTATGCTGGTTATAAATACCAATAAATAAATACAGAGAAGGCACGAGCATTGATCACCACGCTTGCTCAATGCGTGTTGGCGATTTTGAACTTATATTAACTAAAAGTCAAGGTTTCCTCAACATATTTTCCTTCACCGTTGTCAGCGATGTCCAACATAAAAAAAGATTCTACATTAGAATTGAAAAAGTCACATTGGTAAGTACCATTGCAACTTTTTCAATACTTATTTTTTTTTTCAATTCGCATCGATATTTGCCCGGATTCTAAGCCGGGCAAATACCGACGCGAATTGAAAAAAAAAATAGATACGGATAATACGATAAGAATCGACCTCAAGCACTAGAGCCGAGGTCAGACACTAGACCACCACGACATTAATTCAATAATTATATCCTTATAAAACGCTCATCTCAAGAAAAACCCAGCTTACTTACCAAAACATACAAACAACTTTTCTTGACAAAACAGAATCTCATCTCATTTCATTCATCTCCCTAAATCTTCATAACAAACTTAAACCAACGTAACAGGTAGAAGTTTCACATCTAAATCACGGTTGATTATTTTAGTTATTAGACGGCCAGGCGAATTTTAAAAATTACGAACGCACGTTGCGTTCGTAATTTTTAAAATTCGCCTGGCTACATACTGCCTCCTGGTCCGCCTCACTTCCCTGGTTTCCCTTACTTCCCTGGCAGTATAGTCGTGTGTTCGGTTATAATAAATAGTATAATAAACAAGATTAACGATGCATAAGGAGGCACGTTTCCTGGACAGTGATGTAAGTGCATGTGGACCGGCTTTCGGATGCTGTTACACTGTGGAGAATGTTCGACGGAAAATGGCTCGACTATTTTTGAATGGTTTTTGTTTTGACACTGTTCGGAGGTATATTGTAATCTTGCTTTGCTTTCATATCATAATTTAAGAAAGGAACACACACTTAAGTTTGAGGTGACAAAGATTAAATTTAAATAAAATGTTTTAATAAGGTACCAACAAAATATTAAGAGGAAATGCGGTCGCAGACATCCGAATGAAAATCCTAAGTAAATAGTCGTAATTAGAGGTTTGGCTCTAGCCTATTTCCTCCTCCAATATTGAACTAATTTAAAAGATATGCCAGAAAAAAAAGATATATATTATGGCCATAACTTTTTTTTTGTTTTTGAAAGCATCCTATGATTTCTCCCGCTCTGGGTGAAGCGGGAAGGCGTATCAGATTTTTATTGTTTAAATCCCACTCGTATTCCTTCAGTTGGTTGTGCCAGGGCAGCGGTAACACACTTTCTAAATTAATCGGGGCCCGTCAACAGAGGCCTAGAGTACAAATTTGACATCTATAAATGAAAAAATAATAACAAAGAGGCATAGTATATATCTTTTTTTCTAGTTTATGGAATATCTTTTAAATTGGTCCAATATTGTAGGAGGAAACAGGCGATAGCCAAACCTCGAATTACGCCTTCTTACTAAGGACATTCAGTCGGAGCTTAAAAAATAAACATATTTTTCACTTTGTAGTTTTGTATTTGGAAGTCGGTAGTATTTTTTTGCAAAAAGTTTTTTTTATTTTTCACTTTTTAGTTGTACCTACCTAATAGGCAAGTCAGTAAGGTAACTATAACGCCAGAATAGATTTCATGAAACTTGAACATTACCGGTGAAATGAGAGATCTGCGTACCTCTTATACGGCGTACAGCGTACTGGCGTGATGTTATGTTATGAAATGGTATAAACAATAAAGAGACATGCGATTGCAGCAATCCCGAGAGATTTGCCGTTATTTATTGAAGAGTTCTGTTGTATATCTCCAAAGTTCTTCATCAGATCTTCACCAAATTAAAATGGGACCAAATTCGGAACTTACTTTTTCAAACAAAAAAAGAATTTTTTAAATCGGTCTTTGGGAAGTCGGTTAAAAAGGGTCTAATCATTTAACTGACTACAAGAAAACATTTCAAAATTTTGAAAACATTTATCTTGCGATTAAAACAGTAAAACGCTCATAACTTTTGAACGGCTGAATTTATTTTATTCAAACATAGCTAAGAACACTCTCGACAAAATTACCTTTCAAACTAAAAAAAAAAATCTAAATCGGTTCATCCATTTAGGAGCTATGATGCCACAGACAGACACCCAGATACACAGCAATACACGTCAAACTTATAACACCACTCTTTTTCCGGCGGGGGTTGAAAACACACTAGAAAAACCTTTTTCCATTAAAGCAACTAACCTAACCTAACCTACCTGTAACACAAACATGCACATATATTGAAACTACAGCTTATCCCGACTGCTCCCAGGAGCTTTAGCGATGGTCCACTCACAAAAGTTAGTGTCAGCCCTGTACTGCCTGCACTCAGGGGAATATTCACAGTTGTACGGATTGACAGGCTACGTGGATCGGTGGATCTCATCAGCGCAATTGATTTATTTTTGTTAATGTTTTAATGCTCTGACAGTTGATGTTTATGTAGTAGAGAGAGGTGGTGTAGTATATAATAAAACCTGACTACTGAAATATCACACTCTAAAAAGTAAGAAACAAGAAAATGTTATGATACTCGTATAACTATTCGAGGATAGCCGTGGTCGTATGCCACTTTGCAGAATGTATTGTTTTGTTACGGTAGATGGCAAAAGACCACGGTAATCCTCCACGGAATAGTATGTACATAACAATTTCAGATGAGAATATTTTCTTGTTTCATACTTTTTTGGGCGTGATTTTTCAGTAGTCGGGTTTTAGTTGAATTATTTTTTATTTAAAGCATTTTGAGGTTTTTGCAGAGCCACATCACATTTTTTTTCTGTTTATGATTTGATTTTTTACATGTGTCTAGATAATGCATGATACAAGATTCGACTTTACGACGCCGTAGTCGGATAAAAATATAGTTTTCATGAATTTGACGGGATATACCTCGCAAACGGTACGATTGACAATATAATGTATGAAACTCTACCTTCATTTTATAATCTCTGTTCAATGATACCACACATGATGGGGAAGGGCGAAATTTTTGTTCTTAGCTTCTTGCCCCTAGAGGCAGCCATATTCAATTTTATGTGACGTCAAATAGCCTAATATACAAACAAGACGCTTCCAACGACACCTTATTTGCAAATTATGATAAGTAGTTTAGAAGCTATGAGGGAACAGATATCCTCCTTTTTGTTTTGCTGTAGTCGGGTAAAACTGGACTATAATTTTATAGTATCTTCTTCTAACTTTTAGTCGCGCTACTACTAAATGGCTTTACTGTTCTAAGATTCTAGACAAGTGACATTTAACGAAAGCGTCGTGTTAACGATTGGAAAATTAAAAATGTAGGGGAATGTTTAAACTTAGTTAAGACGGGCTGGTGTCCGTTTTTTTATTTGCGTACCGTTTCGACTTCTGGCTCCAATTGCGCGACAACTCTATCATTATCCATTCTGCATATATGAGCCGCCCAATACCATTGCAGCCTAACAGCCTTGTTCCCCACATCAGCGATTCTTGTTTTGGAGCGTATCGCGGTTTTACGTATTCGGTCGGTGAGCGTTATACCCAATACGTTCACCTATTCTCTATCGCCCTTTGGCAATAGTCGTATAGGATGCATTATATTTTGGGTCACCGAAAAAGTTGTTTTTGACTTAATAAAGCAAAACTAATGAACAAATACAAATTGTTTGGCAGTGAACCTACGATAATTTTATTATTACCTAATGGAACTTAAGGCCCATTTTTATCCGACTCACGCATTTTTATTTTCTTGCCCAAGTTTTCAGACGAAACGACTTCTTTTATAAGCAGGACCAATTCAAAAAGTTTTCAATATTCAACATTACAGAATTCCCACTTCGGTGTAACAGAGGCCCTTGTAAAATCCGCACAGCGCATGCCCAGTGTGCACTCGGCTTTTATTGCTTTTAGGCAATAAAATTTACATTTTTACAAACGTTCGCCTCGCCTTCTGTCGCGGGAGTTTCGAGCGTGTTTTTTGGCAGATAGTACTGTAAATGGTTTATTTGAGGATTTCCAATGGGGTAAGCAAGTTTGTTACATCGTATTTTAGGTTGCTGAATAGAGGTAATAAATGTCAGTGGTGTGCAAGTGAGAATTTAGTAGTAAGACAGTGCTGTTGCAGATTATTTAGAGCTTTCATTGTTTGTGCCCAATTTAAATTAGGTAAGTCTAAAGCGCCTCCGCTGGTTACGAGACGCACGGGACCGTCAATGTGGTGGCACTTGGCAGTGGCATATGTTCAGCAGTGGACATCTTTTGCCTGAAATAATAATATCGAGTACACTAGAAATTTCTTACTGAATCGTGGTGTTTTACTAAATGTATCGATAATTAGATTTTCATCATGACAAAAAATGGATAGAATCAGGTCATATTTTTTAAACCACTCATAAATCTTGACGATTATTGCGTCTTTCACCTGTAAGATATTTTTGAAGATCACCAACAAAGTAACTTGACATCGTTCTTCTCAGAAATCAAAATCATTTCGTCTTTCTTTCAAAAGAAAACGATCATACCAAATGAGAACTCACACAAAAATATCGTAATCCACGTGAAAGCTTAATGTTACAAACTCACAATACAATACATACATACAATAACCATTTTCACAGTGCACACCTTTTTTCCAACGATCAGGGTTACCAACTTTACAGTATAAACAGTAGATTTACATTTTGTTATATTTTTCCCAGAGGCTAATGACTTTCTATCAACGATATAATCGCGGTAGCGATTGGCAAAATATCAAAATATTGGCATTATCAAGCGCTATCGAAATGTTACGTGATTAATATCTTACATATTGGCATTTTGGCAATCGCTGACATCGAATGAAAGTTGTGTAGAGGATCTGAGGCTCTAGACAAGAGGTATTCGATGTCAGCGAAGGCGATAGTCAAAATGAAAATGTGAGGGATTGATCACGTGATTTTTCGATATCGCTTGTCAAACGCCTACAATTTTGCCTTTTTGACAATCGCTATCGCCACGGTTTCGCTGATAGAATGTCACTTGTCTAGGGCTCCGTCTTAGCTTTGGCTACCAATTCCTACAGTTATTTATTTAAAATGCTAGTACCATCTATTTTATTGGGATGAGATTGTAGCTGTTATCCCTGAAGTGGATAACCAACATGTTTTAGGTACCTCTATGCCTCTATTATCATAGTTTAAAAGTTTGAAAATAATTTTGTATACATTTTCTTGTTTTTTTTTATCTACACTATAATCTATACTAATATTATCTATATATATAAAAGAGAAAGTGTGTATGTATGTTCCTTAGAGACTACGAAACTGCTTGACAGATTTCAAATATTATTTCACCGTTGGGAAGCACACTACACTATCCCCGGGTGACATAGGCTTTTTATCCCTGTGTTCCCACGGGAACCGGCACTACGCGGGTAAAACCGCGAGGCGTCCGCTAGTAATATTATAAATATAAAGAGGAAAGATTTGTTTGTAATGGATAAACTCAAAAACTACAAAACCGATTTAAAAAAATATTTCACCAGTAGAAAGCTAGATTATTCTTGAGTGACATAGACTACTTTTCATCCCGAAAACGGGTCCTGTGGGCCAGGGGAGCGAAGCAGCGGGGAAAAGCTAGTTGTTACATACACACACTCACACCTCTTTGCCATGGGGGTATTTGCCAGGCAGAAACTACAAATTGCCATCTGCTATACTCCTTTATTGTTAGTTTTTTTATAGTTATTGCAATTTTCTACAGTTATTTTTAGCAGTTTTTCTTGATAGGGTTGGCAACACAGCCAACGATATACAATTTGCAGGAACGCGCCCTACGGCAGGGGAACACCGGGAATCCAATGTAATATTAAATACTGGAACAATGAGGGAGTTAAATCCCGGGATATTGTATAGATCCCGGATTAAAATATGTAAAGGAAATCCCCGTATGAGTATCTGTTACGTGACTAAATATTGGAAACAATGGGTTTTTGTTGGGTTTGAATTAGGTTTATTTCCTTGTGTTTCAGTGTGCGAGTTTTTTTTTTTTTTTTTATTAGCAATAGGCTCGCGCTTGACCACTATCTCACCTGATGGAAAGCGATGATGTGGTCGACGGTGAAGCACGCTTGCCTAGAAAAAACCCATTCACACTTGACTTAAAGACCCCTAGATTGTAGCTATCGGGAAACACAGACTCCGGCAGGGAATTCCACTCCTTAGCTGTACGCATAATAAAAGTGTCCCCAAAACGTTTTGTGCGTATGGGTGGGATGTCCACCATGTACCGATGACGCATCACCGTGCGTCTGGTTGTCCGATGATGGAACGGGCTGGGCGGAATTAAATCATGCAATTCCATCGCACACTCCCCGAAATGTAACCGATAAAATACCGACAAGCTGGCAACTCGGCGACGATGTTCAAGGCTCTGGAGCTTTGATTTGACCAGTGCTTCATCGCCGATGAGTCTCTTGGCCCGCTTTTCGATCGACTCTAGTGCATCTAGCTGATATTTGGCAGATCCGTCCCAGAGATGAGAACAGTACTCCATGCACGATCGAACTTGCGCTTGATACAAGTTGAGCAGCTGTTCCGGCGTGAAGTACTTTCGCACCTTCACAAGGATCCCCAACTTTTTGGCAGCCAGCTGAGCCTTTGCCTCAATGTATGGCCCAAAATTGAGAGTTGATGTCAGCGTAACGCCAAGAAGCTCAAGATGGTCCGTTATTGGCACGGTTACATCACGGAAAGTTGGAGCCGGGTGAAATTGGCTCTTTTTAGCGGAAAAAAGACACGCCTGGGTTTTAGCAGCATTAAACTTGACCAGATTGGCATCACCCCATTCGGAGACTGCCTGCAAGGACAAGTTCAAACGCTCCACCATGTCCTCATGGAGAGACCGGATCAGTGGCCCGGTAGCACGTGCGTTGGACAAGTAACTCTCAGCAACAGTGCTGTCGTCTGAGTTTGTAGGGATTTGTTCAGAATTAGACCTTTTGTTCTGCTGTATTTTTGGGATTTCAATGAGTTTATTATTTAAGCAGACGTTACGAGGTCCTGGTTAAGTAATATCAGCCGCACTGGTTGGTGTTCAAAATTATGGATAGCCAACTTGGAACCTGTTAAAAATAACCGATTTCTACATGTTATAATCGGTTTTATCGTTTATTTTGTTCGGCATCTAAAAGTTAAAAGTGCGTTATTGAAAGCCCTAATTAACCGTTTTAGGCGGAGCGCACGCAAATTTTTGTGTCTTCCTGCACGTTGATTGCACAAATATGCATAATTATTTGTGTGAATTTGTACAACCATTTCGAATATGTGTTTTTGTTCTTCAGCACGGTTGCGCATTGAAGGTAGGTGACAAACTGAAAGTATTAAAATCTGATACGTCTTGCAAAGGCGTATCGAGTGTGAGTGTTACCCACTTACTGGGGTATGGAGATAAGATAGGCAGTCACTCCATGAAAAATATCAGTACCCAGTTGAATCTGGTTCGACTGGCAACTGACTCTAACATAAAAGGGATGTTGACAATAAATATCTATTTAGTCCTTCTTTATGCCAACAGTAATTATGGCAGTACACCTTATGGCAAAGCATTTATGCCTAATAACATTATGCGTAATGATCATTATGCTGAATTTCTTTATGCCAATGTAAATTATTGCATTAGTAAACCGAATAGATTAATATCTTTCTCAAAACGACAGTCAATTTACAATAGAAAATCCTAACCAAACCAAATCTAAAGTTTTCTTCAGTTCTCGCCCATAAACACGAGTCGCTCGGCAATGCTAGCTTTAATGTTAGATTAGAAGAAAATGTAGCTGCATAAATACAGAGAGCTTTAGCAAAAGTAAGGATAGAGCCTATAAATATACCGTTTCGCAGGTTTATAGTTTTCTCAGGAGATTCCACCCTATTGTAAATCATAGTAGGACAAAATTGCGCTAAGATTTGCTGTTCGCTCCGTGAATGCAATATCTTTTAGTCTTAACTTATTTTTGTTGTGCTTTCGCTTTGTTTATTGTTTTAGTTGTAGATTAAGTTTTCAGTGTTGTAATAATTTGAATAGTTTTCTGGTATAACTAATACTAATAATACTCTTTTCTCTTGCAGGAACGAGGTCTGTGTCCCAGCAGTGAAGACATTAAAAAAGGTAATTTAAAAATCTGCAAACAAGAAAAAAACATGCTGTGTAGTCGGCGGATACATATTCGAGAACTGGCTGATCCCCTGATCCTCAGACGTTTTTGTTTTTTTTTTAATTTATTTACAACTTTTCACTTACCATTTTTTTTTTCTAATGAAAATTGAATAAAAAATATAAGATATATATTTTTGTAATCACCTTTTAAAACCCTTCATTTTGCCCCACTCGACAGGTATGGAAGAATAAAATTGGGACTCGCATAATATGGTGCCCAAAATCCGCCATGTTTGGTTTTTATTAACTCCACCTATCTAAGAACACTTCGGCGGTCAAGACGTACCTAACTATATGTCTTAATTATATAAATCCGTCTAGCAGTTTGAAATATATAAGGGAATTAGCTTCTGCCAGCGGCTTCGCCCGCGTGTATTATACATATAAACTTTCACTCCATCTAAACACATCAACACGGTCTAGGGATATTTTAAAAAAAGCGAATTACTATCAATGTGTTAATTATTTATATGATATGTATATATTTAAAAGATACGTTATTTAATATTCTACCATTTTTTAATAATGGTTAAGGTACTTCGATTAAAATTTCTGGATTTTATGGAAAAAAAATGAAGCATAGACGGAAACCGTATATGAATTAACTTTTAATTTATGAGTAAAAACTGAAAAAAATAGAAAAATCATTTAATTTGTGTTTATAAACTTGAAGTTAGTAGTCTGAGAAAGCGCCCATGATGTTCATAACACATCGGCAACGATTCGGCATGCTCAGAACAAGGTTGTCAATGTCTTGCTGCGGAATATTGTCCCATGTCCTTCTGAGGTGCGCAAAAAGTTGATCTTCTGTAGCCAGATTTTCAGGAAAGGAAGTCCCTTTATCCAGAGCTCTTCTTTGCAGCATATCCCACGCATGCTCAATGGGATTTAGATCTGGCGATTGAGCAGGCCAGTCTAAGGCCCTAACATTGTGTGTATGTAACCAAGCTGCTACCGTTCTCGCCGTGTGTGCCCGGGCATTGTCGTGCATGAGCAGGAAATCTTGCCCCATTTGTGTTCTGTGGGGCAAGATTACGGGCCCCAGCACCTGTTGGACGTATCGTTCTGCCGTCATATTGCACCGCACCCAAACGAGATCCGTCCGTCCTCCAAGACGAATTCCTGCCCAAACCATAATTGTTCCTCCTTGGTATGGGTGAACTTCCTGAGGGTTCTGAAGACGGCTTCATCGTCCAGAAACTCGCCAAACACGCGTCCTTCGTGAATCTGGATGGAAGCCGAACCTGGATTCATCCGTGAACAGCACATTGGACCATTGCTCACGGCCCCAGTCCACGTGGTTCCGAACCCATTCTAATCGTCGTTTACGATTGCCTCTCCGTAAAGGTGGGACCCGGAGTGGTCTACGAGAGCGTAGATTGCTTTCATGCAGTCGCCTTCTTACAGTTTGGTCACTCACAAGCACTTGGTGTTCCACTCGCAGCCTTTGGACCAATTGAGTCGCCGTTGCATTTGGTTGAGCTCGCGCAGTAATTTGCAAAAATCGGTCTTGTCTGGGGGTAGTGATGCGATTTGGCCCCCGGTGCCTCTCCGCTACTTCACCTGTGGCACGATAGCGTGTCCACAATCTTGAAATTACATTTTGGTGGGTCCCTATGGCCTCAGCAACATTACGCTGAACAGACCCAGCTTCCAGCATTCTCACAGCTCGTAACATCTCCGCCCTCGTCAAATGTTGGCGTTGCATAGCTACAATACCTCAATTTTAACTTTATCTTTCGTTTAAAAATGAAAAAAAACTGTAACTAAACGTAATTCGTATTGTTTTCTAAATTTCGCACAAATGAAAATTCCCTCTCCTACACATCAAGACATTTTTATGCCACCGAAACAAAAGAATTTTCAAAAATTTGAATTTGGAATTAGTCTGAGATAAATTACAAACAAATCGGTGTATAAAAGATTCCAATGCGGCCAGTACTTTTCGAGTTATTTAATTAAGTATGAAATATCCCTAGACCGTGTTGATGTGTGTATTAAAAAAAACCGCATCAAAATCCGTTTCGTAGTTTTAAAGATCTAAGCATACGTAAGGTCAGACAACGGGAAGCAACTTTGTTTATACTATGTAAGAATAAAGAATATTACATACATACAAACACACAAAAAACATTACTCTTTCCTTGCAGTCGGGTAAAAAGGCTGATGATGATCATACCCTTTATTGCACATTATAAATATAGTAGGACACTGAATCGGTTGAATTATTGTGATTTAATTAGTCCTGTAGTAACAAAACATTACTCAGGTAGCGGTGTTTCAATAGTATACGCATATTTTAATAGTTACATTTAAGTTCCAGTTAATCCATCAACCGGACAAGAAGCCAGAGTTTGGGCTGTTTTTAAGAAATTTCAGATGGTAATACCCTAAAACTTTTTACGACCGGGAATTTAACCTAGAGAACGACTAGACCAACGATAATAATCGTTATCAACTTTACTGACCAAAGACAGTGGCATGAACGGCAATATGAATTTGAATGAAATAGTAGTTTGCCGGCATCGGGTGCAGGTTCCAAGGTACCGGAGATTAGGGCTCCAGAGACAGCGAACCTCCTCACAATGCTAGCCGTATCGATAAGTACTGTTTTCTGCATCAGGCTCTTGATCCAACCGCGCAGTGACAGCCTCGACAGATAATCGGCAAGGCTATTGGCCATCAGGCCGTTCTTCTGGAGCTACGTATGGACCCAGTCATCGCCAAGAATAATACAACAATAAACCCCTTCGCAAAGACTCCATCAATCCTATTTAAATATACGTTAATATAGAAGGCAATTTCAATCTAGTATACGTCAACGAAATGTCTCATAAATATGTATAGATCGATTCGAGAATATTGGTAGATGGCATTAAGTATTCAAATTCGATGCCATCGGATGCAATATTAGGCGCTCAGCTCTCTGCTGTGTTCGGGCGCTGTGTTTATCTTATTCATAGATGGTGGGAGATCTTTGAAGGAGCTTGGGAGATTAGGGCTTTCGTGAAGCTTGAATATTTAAGCTATCGATTACCACCACAGATTCATTACAGTAACTGGGCGACTGCTCTTGACTTCATTGACGTCCTTTGTCCCATGGATGGGACAAAGGACGTCCACAGTAGTCCTCCATCGCGATCGTTCGTGAGCTTCACGCTTCACCTCGCTCCACGTCATACCGATGCTCTTCGTTTCTGCCAACACGGTGCGTCGCCAGGTTTGACGGGGACGGCTACGCTTTCTTTTGCCTTGAGGATTCCAATCCAGCGCTTGCTTCGGTATATTATGATCGGAATCCCTTCGCAGCGTGTGGCCAATCCAACTCCATTTGCGTCGCTTAATCTGGCGGTGGATTGGGCTCTTGTGGCATTTCTTCAACAGCTCTACGTTGGTGATTGTCACTGGCCAATAAATTCCGAGTATGCGACGAAGACAGCGGTTGACGACGACTTGGATCTAGCGTGAGATGTCTTTTGTGACCTTTTACGTTTCACACCCGTAAAGCAGCACGGATTTGACATTTGACCAGAAGATTTTGAGTTTAATCTTTCGGGTCAGTGTCTGCGATTGCCAAACACGTCTCTGCTGCGCAAATGTAGCCCGTGCTTTGGCGATCCTTGAAGCGATGTCCTTCAGTTTCTTACACCGACCGAGCCCTGCTTGGGGGAAAATACGGGGCAAACGAATTTTCCTAGATATGAGACCTAGCTAGATTTTTCACCCCGAAAACCCCTATATTGCAAATTATAACGAATTCGTAGAGCCGTTTTCAAGAACGTAATTACAAATACATATATATACAGGGTGAGTTTTTCAAGTGGGTGTGGATGGCCAAATCCAAATCTATGACGAATAGCGAAAAACACTCAAATGAGTCACGTAGCCGATTTGAAAAAAACTAAAACCGCACCACTGGATTTTTGAAAAATCAATATTCCTAGCCAGGAATCGAACTTGTGGATTTTTGAATTTTATTCTTCCCAACTTTGTATCCTTATTGGTGATACTGTCGGATGGAGTGGTAATAAAGGTCTTGTTATGGACAAGGACCTTCGTTTTGAAAAGCATGTCGCCGAGTCAGTGAGAAACTGTTTCTACCGCCTCAAAGTTTTATATAAAATGAGGCCGTACCTATCAGAAACACTTCGGGAACAACTGGTGGAAAGTCTGGTTTTGTCCAGGCTAAACTATGCAGACACGGTGTACGGCCCGCGCCTACTGGCTCGTACATACCAGCTCATTCAGAGGGTCCAAAATGCTTGTGCTCGGTTTTGCTATAACATTCCTCCCAGAAGTCACGTAACGCCATTCCTGAACAAACATTTTACCCTTAAAATGAAATCAAGACGCAAATTACACCTAGCCTGCCTGTTGTTCGGTGTCATTAAGCTTCAAAAGCCCGACTACCTGTACAACAGGTTGGACTGGATCGCTGGTAGACGAGAATGTGGAAGAAGGCAATTTTCGCAACAACTATCATCGCAGCCCCACAGTACAGCAGCATTCAGAGGAAGTTTCCGTTACGCAGCATCCAAAGTATGGAATAATCTACCGCCGCCTATTAGAACAATAAACACAATAAGTACATTTAGAAGACGTTTACGGCAGTATTTAACGGATGCGCAACGGAAACTAGATTTGATAAACTTGAACCTTTCACTTATACATGATGTCGATTCTGTTCTCAGTTGATAGTACCCGGTTTTTCTTATGTGCGTGTGTGGGTGCGGTAGTATAAGTTGCATAAATTATAAAAGAGTTTATACATAGCTAAAATACGCGGGTGGTTATCGTTTCGTATAAACCACTGCTTCACATAGCTGCCTCGTACCCTCGGCCGCGGGCTGGTGTGTCATCCATCCTTGACACCTTCTTTCGCTAGAGGTTGGGAGGCCTGTGGGTAAAAATGAATATGTTGCTTAATATTTTAAATTATACTTCAATGCTGCATCCTCGAGATTTAATACACATTGTAGTACGGTCCCCAGAGTACTGCATTGCCACACAGTTCAAAGACTAAAAAAAAAATATAGAAATGTTCGTTTGTTAGTCTATGGCTGAGCCTATGTCATCTGTCAATGGTCGCGTCATTCGTTCTTCGTGTGTTGCATTGCTACAACCAATTTTTTATTTTTTTCTCAAATTCTATACTTTAAATACGGCGAAAAAGATCATGGGAAAAAGAAAACACGACGACGAAGATTATCTGAGGCGTAAGACCAACGATACGAAAAGAATTTCAAGAAATACGTAAGTACCCGCCGTATCCACGTGCTTTTACTATCATAGTGTTTACTGATTACTTACGTCCTATATGTTGTTATCTTAATGAAATAACACTCGATGTTATTCTGATAACAAAAATAGTATTTCTTAACGAGGTAACACGTGATGTTATCCAGAAATACAATATATTAATACCTACTTTCTTAACGAGGTAGTACGTGATACTATCCTGAAAGTAACCGCCATTTTGTTTTCTCACCACCAAAAAGTCCACCTTGCAACCTTGAGTTCACGTGATGCATAATAATATGATGAAAACCATGGTTCGAAAATATTATTGATGAAATATCTGTCATCAATACCGAACAAGATGCGTGAGAAATACCGCCATTGTTGTAAAATCAATCAGACTCCAAGTGACGTCTGGGAGGTTATTGAAACTTCCACAACTGACATTACTTCAGAGATTCTTAAAATCCTTGGTGAAGCAAAGAATATGGATCCTACACTCGGAAAAAATATACCACAAGAAGTCTCTGAACCTTGGGAGGAAAAATGTACTCGATGGTTTGGACAATTAATGGACAAAGATTTCAGAAAACTGAAAACCTTGTGCCGGAGAACTTCACGTTAGTTCGTGCTACAAAACTTTATCCTGAAGTCATGTCAATACTGTCGGAATCGGCCAAACACGCAGAATCAACAAAAACAGCTTGGCATGGGGATCCGTGGCCTAGCAAATTTAACAAACTAACTGGATAATCTGCTACGAATCGACACCAACAGCCACCGACATCAACGGCGAGGTGAACCAAACCAATAAGATACCCACTACTCAGCGCAGCTGATAAACGGGACTCAGCAAGAAGCAAGGTACGACGAGAGGAACTGCCGTTGAAAGTAAACCCCGCAGGTAGAATTAAACATTTGGTTAAATATTGGCAGTTGTCAACAGATGATCCTGTCATATAATCTTACGTTAATGGTTATAAAATACCGTTTATTGGGCAAATGGTTTAAAAACCTGAACCCAATTACCCACCATCTCCTTATGGAGAAATGAGATTGGCTATTTCAAAACTTATCGATTTAAAGAAATTTGTAAATGTTCTGATCTACATCAACAGTTTATCTCACCGACTTTTTTAACACATAAAATTACAGGTTATTTATCCTAAAATTATATTATCCTTAATAAGTTCTTACCAACTCAACAATTCATAATGGCTAATATGTAGTTAGTCTGGCGGGTGCTAGACTAGGTCCAGTACTAGTGTTTACTAATTTACTCAAACCAGTTCTGTCTCATTTCAGACGTCATGGTCATAAAGTAGTATTATAATATGCCATTTGTATAGGAGATACTTATGTTTCCTGCCTTAAGACATAAATTCAGTACAAAGCAATCTGTCTGGCCTTTGCCCAACTATTCGTATGTTGGGGTTGGCTTCCAGTCTAACCGGGTTCAGCTGAATACCAGCATTTTACATGGAGCAAACAAAATCATATTCCATAATACAAACATTTGATAGATTAAGTTTAATAATCAATTTAGAAAAAAGTTAATTTATACCAAACCGTATCCGCAAATTCTTAGGATTTCTTATCACCTCACTATGTATGTTTCTGCAATAACTTGACTATAAAGTTAAGAGAATAAAGAAACTTATCTGTAAATATAGCCGCAAATATAACGTCCCTAAACGAGACTTTTCAAAACTAATCGTTACATTAACAGCTGCATGTCCAGCCATAGCGTATGGATGGGGCATATACTAAATGATTAGAACGGGAAAAATATTTGACACTTTTGAAGTCTAATGACAACCAACCATAAGGCAAACATATCCATAAAACCTTAGGTGGAATCAAATATATTTCAGAAATAAAATTCGTGATAGCTCCTTCGAACTGGAAATATTTATTGACTCTTCGCATACAGGCTGGAGTGCAGCCTGCGTGTAAAGTGAGTTAATGGCAGCATTCTAGTGCCTAAGAGTTTTAAAAAATAAATAAAATTTACACGTCCTTCTTAGAAAAGACAACAAGACTGCCATTACACATATCAACAAAATGTGTGGCACTCTATACCCACATTTTAATGATACACCTACCTATGCCAATCGAATAAAAAGGTATATACATCACACATACACATTTATAAAATCTAGAGAGAACACTGATGCAGACTAAGCTGGTATACTAAAGTTAATATTGAACGATAGTTAGATTCTCGATCTTCTCTTTCTTTTCGTGTGAGGTGTGGCCACCTCTGGTGTCAGAGTTAATTAAGCCGCCTCTGGGAATCCCCACAGGCCTCTGACTTGGCTATTTCAGACTTACATTATAACTATATAAGTACAGGTTTCCTCACGATGTTTTCCTTCACCGTTGCCTGTGATGTCCAAGATAAACTTAGAAAGTACATATGAATTTGAAAAATTCACATTGGTACTTGCCCGAATTCGAACCTACGACCTCAAGCACGACAGGCGAGATCTTAGCCACTGGGCCACCACGACACTACATCAGATTCTCGATGATTTAGATTTATTAACACAACATTTGGATAAACAGTAATAAATTTGCTTACACCGAGCAAAAAAATATGCAGAATATTTATCCTGGAGAGATGACCCAGATGCCTATGATATACACGCCTTTACAATACCGTGGCATAACTGTTTCTTTTGAATGGTTTTCCACCTTTTGCTCTTATCGTAAGATGCCTAAAGACGATAATCTACGACAAAGCAACTGGCATAATTTTCGATCCATTATTGGCCTACTCAATCATAATTCCCCTAGTTAACACTCTTTGCTTCTGAGATAATGTTTCTCAAACCTAGTGACATTAATTTAGTATCTCCTTCCAGAGAACCACAACTTACATGGAAAAAACTTACCCCGGCTTGGGCTATATTGTCAAGAAATGGTACAAAAGGCAAAAATGTATCTTTATGTTTATTTTATTTTTTTTCATTCGAAGTCAAATTCAAATGTGTTTATTTCAAGTAGGCCATTTTGAACGTTTAAATTAAAATTTACAAATAATAAAAATTGGATCGGAAAAGTATTATTTTTTTCATTTTTTGTCTTTCGTACCGAAGCAACAGACAATGGTGAATTTTTTTGTCTAGTAATGACATTTATAAGTATGTATAATGTCATCCATAAGGTGGTTTTGTTTTATTCATAGTGTTGATCACTTAAATATGTATCTCAATGTCATTTATCCAAAAATGTCTATCAAAGGAATTTAACAAAGGTGCAAGTTGTGGGACATTAAATTCTTTTCACTCTTTATTAAAATTAATCTTACCAAAAATTCAAATGGAAAATGATTTTATTTGTAGATTCTTTATGGGTGTTTTTAAAATTACTTTCCCTAAGTATATATACTACTTGGAACCTTAATCTAGTTTTAGATTACCTTCATCTTCTTCAAGAAGAAGGACCTATCTAATTTCTGTTTATAAAAAAGCTCTAAGCTTTGCTCGCGTTGTCCACGCGACAAAGGATACAAACGTTGTCATTGATCAATATTGATTATGTTCAAGTAACAGAAACAGGATTAATATTACAATGATTGAAAATATGGTTATATTTCTTCGTTTTCTAGAAGATATATGATATAATTAAAACTTCTGCAACGATCATTAAAAATCTTTGCTTGTTTTTACCTTTTTGGAATGACAAACATTTACAATCAATATTTTCAGCAAAAAACCTGAATCTTAAATAGAACATTTTGCCTATTTAGAAACACTTAACTCCGATAAGTTATTTGAATTGTTTTTCTCACATAAAAGAGTTTCTTTAAAATTACACACACAACCTGTACCTACCAGTTCAGTCCATCAGATGCTGGATCAAACAAACCTTTAGTGATAGTGTTGCGGATGTGAATACATTCACTGCCTCCAGCACTAGACATGCATCCACGCCAGTGGCGAATAGATCTGACCCGTACTATGACGTGCCGAAACTATCATTGTGCGACTGGGAAAAAGGGACAGATGTATACAAGTTATATAAATCTGACGCTTACGCACACTCGAAGTAAGCTTGCTCTAAGAGCTTAGGCGACTCAATTGAAAGAATCAAAAAGATTGCTGGCTAGACTGTAAATCAAAATATATTTATTGCAAAAAATTTACATGTCCATTCTGTACAAGACAGGGTATTTGCTGATGACATAATATATAACTTATTGAATAAGTTAGTTTAAAAAGGGTCTTTTTGTTGATTCTTCAGTAGTTTATTGTTACTTAATGTATCTAAGTACGTATCTAGCTATAATACCTTCTTCTTGGTAACTGGCTAGACAGATCTTGTTTTATTTTTAAAACACATACCAAATTATTTACATGTGAACCTGAACACGCCGGATTTTCCATTCCACAATTAATATACTCTAAACATCTACAATGTGTATTAAATCTCGAGGATGCAGCATTGAAGTATAATTTATGGTTAACTGAACTTACCTGTAAGTGAACTTCAACCAAAATTATACGAAATGCTGCATCCGAAGAGATTTAACACCCTCCCTACCCATGTATTATATACCTATGCTATACTTTTACCCTGAAATATTGTGGAATGGGATGAACTCTAAAACGAATGACGCGACCATTGACAGATGACATAGGCTCAGCCATAGACTAACAAACGAACATTTCTATATTTTTTTTTTAGTCTTTGAACTGTGTGGCAATGCAGTACTCTGGGGACCGTACTACAATGTGTATTAAATCTCTTCGGATGCAGCATTTCGTATAATTTTGGTTGAAGTTCACTTACAGGTAAGTTCAGTTAACCATAAATTCTAAATGGTTAATATTATTGATGGATGACACACATTTGGCTTCTAACAGACACTTACCTTCTATCCTTCTGCCAACGTCCTTATTTCACTTTGTTTCGCTTCTCTGACAAAATTTTAAAAATGATGTACATATTGATCGCAATATTTCTCAAACTACCCGAATATAAAAACAACTTTTAATATTAAAAGTTACTTGCAATCCGTCTATTTCGCTCAGCTACTCATGGCATAATGTTTCGCACCAAATTATTATACATACCTATACCTGTATAGTTTATAACACACTAACTTATATTTATTTAACTGTACATATTTAACACCGTAAAACTGATTCACATCCGTACACTTCAACGTAAGGTTCAGTTGAAAACCAGCGTCAGGCAACTCCCAGTTGTCTGGCATTTTGCTGAACTGGACCTTTTTGGCGCAGCCGCGGGGCACATTATGTATGTAAATGTTGTAAAATTAAGTTTTATTTGTACCTACATTATGTGTATCTGTGTGTGCCAAATAAACTAGTTTTCTTTCTTCGTTCTTTCTTTCTTACAGAGTGTGTATTTTTTTTTCAAAATCGACGGATTGAAACCATTTTGAAGCGACCCCGAAAAGTTCTTTTAAAGAAAAGAGAGAAAGAAAAAAATATCCAAGTTCATCTTTCTGCTTTTCGTTTTGAGAGTGACATTAAAACTGTTGGCAAAAATATTTTGGTACTCTTGCCAACCGTACAAAAGATTAAACAAAAAATTTGATTAAAGAAAATTGGGCAAAAAAATGCCACATGTGGCGCGCAAAATTACTGAAAACGAACATTTAAAAACAAAATTACGAAACCTATGTACATTTTTAATATCAGACTTTGTAGCATTGCGTTTAGCTCGGAGGGAGCTAAAATAGAAGTTATTATAAATTACAACTAAGAAAAAGGATATAGATAATAAAAGTAAGGTCCGGCTTCGCACGACGTGGGCAGCTAACCAGGCAGCAGGTCAGGCAGGCAAACGTGGCACAGTGTGATGGGACGGCTGCTGGTGCGCTACCGCGAGATGTGTACCATCGAGTTCAGCGTGCGCACCTAGGCAGCAGGCCGGGCAGGATGACGTCCTATGCCCGAGGTAGGCAAATGAGAATGCAATCGGGCAGGTAGGTAGATGAATAGGCAGCAGGAATCAGCGCGTGCTGAAACGGGCGCGCTGAGGCCAAAATTTCAAATTCAAAAATCAATTAAATAAATCAAGACCAGAACGAATAAAAAACGGCTTTACAGAGGCGGGGCAGTCTGCGCTGCCCTTACAATAATGTACAACTATCTTAAGGAAAGGTCTAGGTAGTCCATGGTACCTATGTTATATCTATGGCTTAAGAAAATAAAATATACAGACAGACGTCATATCAGATGAAAATGTCAGAGTATAAAAAATGCCATGATTTTGCAAATAAGCAATATAAATTAAGTTGAAGAATACAAATCAATCAGAGATGACTAAAAATATGCTTTTCAGGTAATACAAATATCAAAGAATACATAAAAAAAGAGTTAAAAGAGTTGACACAATATCAAAAGATATGAGTTTGTGGTTTGTATAGTGTGTTATAAAACGTAAATAGACTTAAAGATGTGGAATGAATACCACAACTTACTTTAATATAACCGCCTGTTATTTTTTTGTGGCATTGCAGAAATTACTCCCTCATAACACTGTGACGTTTTTGTTCGGTACTGCCCATCTCGCCAGGTTCAGATTCATTTAGTCTAGCGATTTTATACGGTTTTGACCGTTAAACGATCTGCAATGGCTTTGGTCGTGGGCACCAGTCCTAAAATAGGTATAATAGAAACAAAAGAAGAAAAATTTAATCAAGGTTATTTTTTTTAAATCCAATATCTATTTCATTTCTAAAACCTGAAAACCCAAAACACGAATTTAATTAGCCATCAAAATTATTTCCTGCGTATCCAATTCACGAACATACAACCCAAAGTTTGCATATGACAAACAGAAAAACGAATAACAAAGTTCGTAATAAGGGTACACACCCTTTGCGACAAACTTCTGCTAAGACAGTTACGCTTACGGGACGCTCTACAATTTAATTTTCCATACGAAACTTCGCAAAGAACACATTGGAATTAATCCTGAGGAATTGTTTCTGATGTCTGTTCGAGATGTGCGGAATAACATACTCGTTTGCTGGGCAACGTGGCCAAGTGCGAGTCAGACCAAGTACTGCGGGTTCCGTACTGCCAAAACGCTGACTGTCTTTTGATTAGGTACTACAAACATCTGTTTGTAACTTCGTCTACGGAGAAGAAACATCATGGCAATAGTATAGCTGCCTATATATTGCTTCTTGCAGAGTTAGTTGGCGATTTAATATTTTAGAAGCTAACCGTTTAGATATTTCAAGATATTGCAGGTTATTGTAAAATAGTATTATGTCACAAATGCCTGTCTACCATGTTTCTAAAGATGCTAGAGTTACTTATAGCAGACAGCATGTGTAGGCTCATTAAAATTCAGGGGAAGCGCGTTTAAAGTCTACCCAAGGATGTGCCCTAAAAGGCGTTGCACAGAGGGGTTTGCGAAGTGGTGTTCTACTTGCTGATTGTGATCACCGGGGCGGTATTAGTAAGGTAAAAATCCCACACTCCCTGGTTTTTAACCCAAAAGACTAAGCCCCTTTGAAGGTTTCCTTCCAATAAGAAAAAAAATGAGTCAGTATAAAAGAAGGCCGTTTTCACACTTTGGTAACGGAACCCAAAAAAAAAAGGATTTTGTATTTCGTTACAATTGAAACAAAAGCCGTAACATCTTATTGTTATACTCTCTATCCGACTCGTGTAAAAGTAGGCAGTTTTTTTCTATGAAATAATGTATCGTATTTTTGCTGTTAAAATCATAAGAATTACCTAATGGGGCAGATCTAGGTCGTTTTCTTCGTTACTGTTCTGCTTAGAAAATTCAAATAAAAAGAGCGACCTAGTCTATTCCCAACTGAAGGTACTAGGGTCGGTTACCAGTTTGATCGTGTTCAGTTTGCTACTAGTATTTTAGATGGTGCGACTCCGGATCTGAATTCAGTAACCAGGTAACACAATATCCCTTAGCAAGACTGGTGTAAGATTGGATAAATGATAAAAGATAAATAACCAAAAGCTAAATACGCCTAAAAATTTTACAATCCACTGCAACCAAGAAAGACTTTACAGACGAATAAAATATAAAATAGCACGGCAAGAGGAAATGATACCGCTATTTAATTATGTACAAGGTCTGTATCCGTGGAGCACTAGCGAAATAATTAATTATAATATACGGTCGTTTCAGTATGTGCTTTCTAACTATCCCTTAACTCCGGTTTTTGCTGGAAAGCAGCACTGTGGTGAATATAGCTCTGCTCTGTGACTTTGCCGCAGCAACATGCAAAATGGTTGAAATTATATGTGCTGATCGGATTTTCTACCGAAAAAACGAACTTCCATGCAGACTTTCATGTCCTGCTAAATCCTTTACGGAAAAGAGTTTTTATATGAAGTGGTTTCGGCTGTACGCCTTCCACTAACCACCAAGGTTAACAAACAAATTTTAATTGAGAACATGTGGAGTGAAATGTTCTGGAGTGGCGACTGCGAACTGGAAGACAAAACGTTGGAAGGCCTCTCTTTTGGTGGACCGATGACCTGGTTACAGCTATGGGAATCCGCTGGATTGTTAGACGAGACGCACAGGACCGATTGGCGTGGCGATTCTTGGGGGAGGACCAGGTCCAGTATTTGATGTCTTCCAGCTGAAATGATGATCAAGTAGATATTGTCACATGGTTAAATAAGTACTGTCCTAAGGGGTCCGTACCCCCTAACTACTAAAAATTTACTGAAAAGCTGCCAGCGTAATCTCTCAATCTGCCTAGCCTTTTCCCAACTATATTGGGGTTGGTTTCTAGTCTATCCGAAATTTTGCTAAGTACTAGTGTTTTACATGGAGCGACTGCCTATCTGACTTCCACAACCCAGTAACTGGGTAACACTATACCTTTTGGCTTGACTGAGTTAGAATTATAAAAGATAAAATGACAAAATATAAAATGATAAAAGAAAGTTAAAAATCGTTAAGTTGTTATCATTTTGCGTGAAGTTGTCCTAGCATACTGAACTTATTTCCGTACTTCTTGAGTATTACCAGACGACGAAGCCAGCTTGCATAAGTGTTGCCACCAACTTAAGTATTTACAGAATAAACATTTATGTTTGAGTTTCGACAATATTTTATTAACTTAAATAGCATAATATCGTACACTTTCAAGCATCAGACATGCTTCAAGGTGTCCGATATTTTTAAATGAGTTACTTGAACTTGCATTTAATAATACACAGTGAATTTTGAGGGGTATCGTGTTACCCAGTTAATGGGTTGTGGAGGTGAAATGGGCCATATAAGATATTCCGCTGCATCAGGTTAGTCTGGAAGCCGACCCCAACTTAGTTTGGAATAGTAGGCAGAGTAATAAACGATAAGCCCACACTTGCAGTAGTGGGCAAGGTTTTGTTGATATTTTTTTTGTTCTTTTTATTGTATTATAGATAAGCTCACGCTTGACCACTATCTCACCTGATGATAAGTGATGATGTGGTGGACGGTGCAGCACGCTTGCCTAGAAGTAACCTATTCAGTCTTGACTTAAAGACACCGAGGTTGTAGATAAAGGGAAACATAGACTCCGGCATGGAATGCGACTCCTTAGCTGTACGCATAATGAAAGTATTTCCAAACTTTATTTTGATAGTTTAGTGCGTATGGGTGGGATGTCCATCATTTATCGATGGCTCATCGCCATAGTTAGAAGATAAGTATTGGCATGTGTCGTGGACTCGTGGCAGCGCTGCCAGTCTTTTGAACACAATACCAGTGGACAGCAATGCGTAGCATTTTTCAATGCCAAACTATTTAGATTCGTTTATTTATAGGCATAGTTACCTAGTCGTTTTAGATTTAAATAAATATTTATATAATAATTGTTAGTTAGGAAAGACTTTATGCACTGCATATGTTGTCAAATGTAGGTTTAAAATCTCGAAAATAAATCACGTTTTTTTTTTAATTCTTTGAAGGCTCACGCTTGACCACTATCTCGCCTGTTGGTAAGCGATGATGTGGTCCACGGTGAAACACACTTGCCTAGATATAACCTATTCACTCTTGACTTAAAGACTCCTAGATTGTGGCTGTCGGTTAACACAGACTCCGGCAGCGAATTCCACTCCTTAGCTGTACGCATAATAAAAATGTTTCCATAACGTTTTGTGCGTATGGGTGGGATGTCCACCATGTACCGATGGCGCATCGCCGTGCGTCTTGTAGTCCGGTGATGAAATGGGCTAGGTGGAATAAGATCATGCAATTCCATTGCACACTACCCGAAATGCAACTGATAAAAAACCGACAAGTTGGCAAATCGGCGACGGCGATATCACGTTTGTTAACAGTTATGTTAGTTAAACTCCCATTAACAAGGGGCAATTGCAAAACTAGAAGAAAATCGCCTATTTTTTGTATACAATAAAAATGACGTAAGATAAAGACAGGGTAAAATATGTGTACTATATTATATATTATATTGTGTGGCTTATGTACCTTGCCCGTACTACCATGGGGCTGACTTCTTCATTGTCTTGTTTTTATTCCAATTTATTTGTGGCCTGTGTAACATGTGTATGTATGTGTTCTTTCATAATATTTCTCGATTCTTTTTAGACTGCCTGATAATATTTTCCTTTATGATTGCTATGTTCTTACTAATTATTCCTTGGTCTCAGGTGCTTTCACTGCTTGAGATTTGCCGAAATGCAGTGTTTATCCATTTCAACAAAATAATATTGTAAATGTGGTTGAAGCAATTTTTTGTTCACGCTTTTAAAGTAGCAAGGTTTTTAAATAAATATCTACTTAATTAACAATTCTTTGTTTATAAATTCGTCAATTTACTGATGTATATACCGCGAGGCTGGTCTATTTTAGTTACTTTCATAGTATAATGTCTTACGGTATATTACTATGGGGAAGGGCTGCAGATATTCAGTCAATTTTTATTTTGCAAAAACGGCCATCAGAGCGATATACAATCTTCACCGGCGCGATTCTCTAAGGGAACTGTTTAAGGACATTAAGATCATGGCGGTACCTTTTCAATATATTTACGAAAACATCATGTACGTTAGAAAGAATTTACATCTTTTTAGTAAAAACAGCGATATACATAATTATGTTACTAGAAATAGGGACCAATTAATTCAATCAGGTTTCAGGCTGTTATTGTCTGGATACAATAGAGTTGCTCGTTAGAAAAAGTATTGGAAGCAAAGCTTTGACTGTCATCATCTTGTATGTCATGAAATAGGTTTGAAGAACTACTCCTTTACGTTTATCTCTACAAAGAAATTACATTAGCGTATGTTCCCATTATTCCATAATTGGATCGGTATAGTAATTCAAAAGGTCAATGACCGATATTTTTTTATTGTATATATTGTAGTTTACGCAATAACATAAACATAAGCCATAATTACAATTTTTTGTGATAGGGAGATATGGATTAATAATTACCTATTAATTGTATTTTGTAACTGTTTGTTTTACTCTAGACGCTGTTACGTGCACATCTTTTTACATCGTGCATCGTTCTCACATAAAATATATGTATTTTCCAACAAGAATAATGTCACCAAATGCTTGTAAAACACTTTATTTTTAAAAGAGTAAGTGTGGAGTTTCTTGTCCGTTATTTTCTATAACAACCTACATTTCCAAATGGACAGTCAAATCAATTTTTTTTTTATGTCTTTCAAAAGTGCGACTTAATGTCCTAATTGAACAAAGAAATTTTGATTTGATTTAATTTGTAAAACGTAATATCCGGCAGTACGATTACGAAAATTATTTAACTGATAGAAAACAATACTTTTTATTTGGGCAAAATATATGCTTAAATAGGCCACGGGAGTAAAACTGCGAAGAAAAATCTATCAATTTATATTTTAACCAGCTTCTGCTTCTTCAGCAGGTTCACCCGCGTGATAAGTGTTTTATCATCCCAAGGGAACATTATACAGGTATAAAAAGTAGCCTATAAACTAACTCTGTGCCAAATTTCATCCAGATCCGTTCAGCCGTTCTGGCGTGATTGAGTAACAAACATACATCCATTCATCCAAACTTTCACATTCATAATATTAGTAAGAAGTAAGATGCTCTTCTTTATTAATTTTCACATGATTTTATAATATCGTATTAACGAAAACATCCTTTGTCAGTATACCTTTTGTTAATATTCCCTTGACTCCCAAGCACAACGCTAGGTACTCATTCTACCACATCCTTATGATGACGTCACAGGCAGTCATGTTCCTTTATTGTTACCACTTGATCTTGACGAGGGGAAACTTCAAACGTTCGCGTGGGAGATACTTGATGGATTAGAGCTGTAAACTTAACTATTAAGGTTACACTAGTCGATCATTCTTCCATACAAACGTAGTCTGGCGATTACTTCACTGTTTGACGATGTACGTTCAAAATAAAAAATACATCAATTCGTATCGTCATTATCTAGCTCTGTATGGAAACAAAAAATTAAATAAAAATTGAAAGTTTTGAGCGTCGAAAGTTCCATATTTCAACACTAATTTTAAAGCATCCTTGGGAGGAAATAAATACCAAAAGAAGAAGGGAAATTGCATACAGGGATAGATTAGTAATCAACAATGATAATAATTTTATTTTGAAAATATACATTTAGTCGTTTTTTCATGATATCTAGACTCCCAAAGGTCTGTTTATAAAATTTCACGCGCTCGATTTCATCCTACATTCATCCATTTTGCTACAAACTTACAAAAGTAATTCGTACGCGAACTTGCTTCTTACTGCTCATCACAGCATCTATCTCTATCGCCCGTGTTGTCGGATGAGATTGCATGCATTTTAACCCCGCGCACATAATAGTTCGTGCCGTCGATTATGGCAACCTTAAACAAGTAATACGGGTGTAGAAATGTTAGGGAAGTCGTCTTTATTTGTATACGTTTTGTGTATAAAATTCTACCCGTCAAATCTTTTAAAACTATTTGTTTGAAAGGCACGGCCGTAGTTTGGGTGGTGACATCAAACTTTTCAAATCATAAATTAGGACTGTAGTATTATATTATCTGTGCAATGAGAACTCTCAAGTATAGGACGACATTCGCATGGTTATAAGCATATATATAAATATAACTAGATGACGCGATTGTATGTACTTTGCGTGTCAAATATGGAGTAAACTTACGACCGAAGATCGTAATTTGATCTTTTTATTTAGCATTATCGGCACTGGAAAACCACCGAAATCTAGAAAAATGCCTTTTTATGCCATATTGAGCTGTAAAGATTGTAAAGAAAAAGTTGGCTGAAGCATTGGAAATGTTTTCTTTCATAGGTAAGTGAATTTGTTTTTAAATTGTGTGTGAAAAAGTGGTACGCTTGGTTTTCATACAGATGGAGGGAATTGCGTTATCTAGTTAGATTTATGTCTGTGGGTATAAGTATATTTTGTACTACATTCGAGGTTTTCCAAGCGACGTTGGGTTTCTGATTGGCATTAAAGCGTGTTAATCTTGACCAGTCGAAACCCCACGTAGTTTCCTGCAAACTGTTAGAGATATGCGCGTTACATTTTTGGCTAGAATACTACTCACAAGTAACCTATTAATTAAAACGTGTATGCGAATAAAAGTGCCCAAACACTGACAAAGACAAAGATATTTTATTTCAACTAGGCCACCAAGCGGCACTTTTGAACGTTAATACATAAAAAATTAAAAGGAATAAAAATTGATTCTACCGTGCATTCGGAAAGTAGCTTGTTATGGAGAAGAACGCACAAGAAACTCCATACTTACTCTTTTACAAAAAAAAATATGTTTTTTTACAATATTTAGGTACTTACATTAATAAATTCATATGTGTGAGGACAATGCACACTGACAGCCTCACACATGTGTACGCCTCCATAGAAATAACCTATTCATTCTTATCTTAAGGTGCCCCTAGACAACTGCACGAACTATTTTGTGCGCGGGGTTAATATGCATGCTGTCTCATCCGACAACACGTGCGAAAGAGATTGATGCTGTGATGAGCAGTAAGAAGCTAGTTCTCGTACGAATTAGTACATTTGCATATTTGTAACGAAATGGATGATGATTTAGGACGAAAACGAGCGCGCGAAATTTTATGAACAGACCTTTGGGAGCCTAGATATCATGAAAAAACTACTAAATGTATATTTTCAAAATAAAATTATTTGCATTGTTGAATTACTAATCTATCCCTGTATGGAGGCCGTTTTGCAATTTTCCTTCCTCTTATGGTATTTATTGCCCAAACATGCGTTAAAATTATTGTTGAAATGTGGAACTTTCGACGCTCATAACTTTAAAATATTGTATTTTTTTACTTTTCTGTTTCCATACAGGACTAGATAATGATGAGACAAATTGATATCATTTTTTATTTTGAATGTCCATCGTCAGACAGTGGAGTAATTTCTAGACTACGTTTGTATGGAAGAATTTTTGACTAGTGTAACCTTAAGGCGTATATATTCCCCAATGTTAACGCAGTACTGGCCGTGCGCCCACTCGGAGCCAGAATATCAATATTAAACCTAATTTGGACAATTTTGTTGTCAAAATATTCTTTGAATTACATATGCTATTTCAGTTATGAAGAAATTCTAGCCATCAATTTTTCAGTGTAAAAATATTTTTAAACATCCAAGTCCTTTTTTAGGTTTATCCAAAAGTAGCGAAAAAATGTCATGTTATTTTTTTTTTTAAAGCAATACGATTAGTTAATACATAATAATGTAGGTACATGAATCACTATTAAATAAATAAAAAACCAACCTCTTAACCTAGCCTTTACTAAGGAGTATGCTTTAGAAAGTAACCGTTTTACGGCACTAAAGCGGTGGAAGGCACTTAACACTCTTGGCCAGGTGAAGAGTAAGCTCTGTGAATAGTATACCACCTCAAGACATCGTTTTTTTTATATATTCCTAAGAACATCTGCTTCACGGTCATGAATTGCAGTGGCCTATATGGAAAGCATTGGATCGATGCGTACTAAGTAGGCCACTGCAAATATAATTTGTCGAAACCTTTGTACTTAAAGTCTTAATAAATAAAAAGGAAATTATTGTTCCGTTGAACACCAGATGTAAGTGCGGTGCTCCTGTACAGACTATGTCCTTTTTTCTGGAGAGCCTTGAATACCAAATGCTCATTCATTTGCACTTTAAATGACATGTTCAAAGCCTCCGACGCTTTGCATCCGAAACAGATGACATATAACAAATAGATACAATAAACATGGGTCCATCTGCTGGGTCCAAACCGTTTGATTAAATGTACCGTCGACATCCCCACCACCCCCATCAAGTTCGAACTCACGATTTTACGCTCGTAAAATAGATCACTTAACCTCTGTATCACTGTGGCCAAGCTCTAAAGCCTCTGATACACTTCCGCCTTTCATTATTCAAAAAGAAAACATGACTTTTTTTATAAAAAAATAAGTTGTAGGAAAACTGCACTCGCTAAGATATACAATAGAAACATGAAGTGGAGGTATTCAGTCCGGTTAAGCTTCTTTACAACTTACCCACTTTTGTGTTTAAGTCTTTGTTAAGCTATCCGACAATAGACGGAGAGTATTTTTTTGCCTCGGTTGCTTTTAAAAAGAGCAAATGCTGCAAGTTGGCTTTAAAACGGGGAAGAATAGCCGAGGAAGAAATAACCCATTTGCATTAGCTGTATGAAGGATTCATGTTTTATTTATGAGAATAAGTTTTTCTTTGTTTTAGGAATTATGCATTTGTACAAGTGTTAAAAGGGCCTTGAAGAATTTTGATGCAAACGAAGAGTCAACTACAACTACGAAATATATAAGCCTTATACAACGCTTTAGCACGTAGTATTTAGCTTGGTTTTAGTAGATCAAGCTACAACCTGATGATGAGAGATGGTAATAGGTACATCTCTCTTTTCTTTAAGAATCCCGGGACCCTAGGGTCCTGGATCCTTGAAAGGCATACCAGGGGCCGAAACTAACTCGCAGAAGCCTTGTTAGACATTTAGGAGGAAATGTGACACCAACCGGCAATTATCCCTGTAGGTTCTAGTGAGCACCCAAGGACAACCCCCGGCTGGTGCAGAACTATTGCAGAATATGGAGACAAAACACATTGGGCTTTGGGTGTGGGAGATTTCGTGGATCGATTACTTAAAACTATAGAAGGATTATTCGCCCCTGCCTGACCACTGTTGATCTACACGGTTACAAAATGGCAGGGGATGACTTGCACTCAATTATTGGGCCCTCCCATAAACATTCGCTAGCATGCCCTCTCTTCTTATTATTATGATCTATAATAAGAAGAATATATATTATCATATTGAGAATATATTAATAATATATTCTCAATAAAATAATCTGTCTAGCCTTTCCTCAACTTTTTTGGGATTGGCTTCCGGTCTAACTGGATTCAGCTGAGTACCAGTATTTTTAACCTCGACAGAAAAAGGTAGGTAAAGGTGTTATATCTGTTTATTTGTGTGTCTGTCTGTGGCATCGTAGCTCTTAAACCGATGAAGCGATTTTAATGTAGTTTTTTTTGTTTAACTGACCTTTTGATGACTTATTGATGACTTTATTAAACATAAAAAATGATTTGATGTAAATTCGTTCAGCCATTCAAAATTTATGCGTATTTTACTCTTTGAAGCGGGGTATTTTTTGCAAGATCATCATCATCAGCCTTTTGTTCCCACTGCTGGGAGACAGGCCTCCACTAAATAAGAGGGAATGGGCCGTAATCCACCCCGCAGGCCCAATGCGGGATGGTGGCTGTCACATATCTTCGAATGTTTAGTTCTATGACATGCCAGGTTCCTCTCGATGTTTTCTTTTACTGTATTTGAGAGGTGATGAAATAATTTACACAAAGTAAAGCGCCTGCCTGGTTTCAAACCCACGACCTACAAACACTGGGCCACTGCTCTCAAGCGTAGAACGTTTTTCGGAAGATATCGTGTTATTATTATTACTTATTTCGATGGATTGTCGATCGAAGCGTGTCTACTAATAGATAAATTATGTAGTTTAAGACGACGACTGCCGCCAACGACCTTGAGGGAACAAAACGCGCACTTGTTTTACACCCGTGCGACCCAAAATTTTGAAGTATTTTTACTTTCCTTATTATTCTATTACTTTAAAAACAACCTGAGATGAAAATGTAGATAATTAAATTGACTACAAGATGGTGATAACTTCATTAATAAAATACTCGTCTTTTTTGTCCGTGTTAGACATAACTTTACAAATTAATTATACTATGTTAAACGAATAAATCCCAAAAATTTGTGAGATTCAATTATGAAGAAAATAGTCTCATGTAACCTTCGATGAAGAATACACTAGATATAGGATCCCATACAAAACTTATCTTTAAAACTGACGCCAATTGGTATGTTGAACGAATTTTTTTTTTGTTAGAATTGGAAAGATCATACATAAGTTTACATACAAAACTATTTTTAGTTTTTTTTTATTCGCTGTAATTACAAAGTAATATCAAATTGAAAAGTTTTTCTTGAATCCAGTACCGAAAACACCTCGACAGTTCCCGAACAAACCCGAGCCCGTGTGACGTCACAACGTTCATTTTTACTCATTGTAGCACATAGCTGATACGGTGTTTTGACTTCTAACCGATTCAATCTTGTTATTATCGTCATTATATTGATGAAAATCAAAAATATTGATCCTTAAATGTTATCGTGCTTGCTTCATACCATTATGTACAAATACTACAAAAATCCCCATTATATGTGAATCGCGCAATAGCCAAGTACCTAGCAATCTATACCTACTAAAGTTTTGAGAAATGTTCTATGTGTTACTAGATTCCAATAGAATGTGTTAATTATTATGTTATCTTGTTCTAATTTAGTATTAGATTCGTATTAATATATTACTTTGATCATTACAGACTGAGATTAGTACATTTTTATGGGAACTTTCGTGCAAAGTTGACATTGTTGTATAATTACGTAATTTGAAAACATGATTTTTTGTTTATGGAGATATATTCATTATTTTATTCTTAAATGCTAGATATAGACGTAAAACTAATATTTCTGTTTGAATTGTGATAATCGGTCAACGCATATAAGAGATAATTACTGAAGAATTTGTGTAAAAAAAGCCACCAAGTTAATATTTTCACGTTTTTGTTCTACAAAGTTTTTTAGTGTTTGTAAATATATAATTTAGATAATAGTGTTTAATATTATTAAGAGATATGTAAATAATGGTAATTACTGAACATTTTAAGGATTTTGTGCAACAAATAAATATAAATAAAGGCTGCACAGATTTCGGGTTGTATCATATTTAGTGGTATCTAATGAAGATTTTTGATATCCAAAGTCGAAGTTTCGCGCCAATCATGTTTGTTTACTTTTTATTTTACACCAATATCACCTACCCATATGTGAAAACGATTACGTTATGACAATTCTGTTTCTAAATGTACCTGGTAAAGAACAATAACAAACACCGGTCCACTAACACGTAATATTCATTACCACTACTTTATTTATGCTCAAAACTGCCAAATCGTCCATCCAGGTGGGTATATTATCGAAATCAGCCTTTAAAAATTCTTTTCAACACACTTGCTCATAAAGTGGCTCTAATTTCACCGCAATTAGGCACATAATGACACCTGTTATTAAACTGTGACTTTTTCATTACTATTATTCACAAGTGAGATAAAGAGTTTTTTTTTTTTAATTTATTGGTTGAGTTGCTTTGTTCTTAAAAAAGTTTCGATACAAAAAAGATCGTGCTCAATAAGTACAAATGCAACTCATTTCATGCAACTTCGTATTTAAATCGATAATTTCAACTTGTACGTGTTTAATAAATAAAACTTTCACTTAAATATAACTTTTGTTTTTGTCTGTAATAAAGAAAACTTGAAATTCCCCATTTTGTACGTAACTAAAACGCTATCCGCGAAAAGAAAAAAAAAGATAGCTCATTATTTTTAGTCTATATATATCGCCATTGTTAGATGCGCGCGCATAGGAAAACTGATTAATTTTGCCCGCCATTGCGAAAAACATTTTACAACTCGTTTTCACTGTTGGAAATGATTTTTTAGTATTATTTTCTTCACAAGTGTGTTGAAAAACGTCGTATGATACACGTGGGTATTGATGATTACCGTCCTCGGCTCTCTTAAGACCCTCACCTAACGGCTCGGGTCTCAATGGCGCCTCAGCGGTAATCACCAACTTTACACACTTGTATCATAATGTACTATTATCACACATGACTAAATAAAATTTGCTGTTATAAATAATATTTTTGCACAAATTTTCGGATATTTTAGTCAATTCACGTGTAGTTCACACTGTAGTACAAAATTCCTTGAACGTTATGACGTCACCAACATGGCGACCAATAATGGCCCGTTCGTAGACAAGTGGTTTTTTTGAAAATTTTATCGATTTTCAATTGCTTATAATAAATTGAAAAAAAATATTTAAGAGATTTTTGCAACGACAATATAATTTATGATATGTAAAATTTCAAAATAAATTTTAGAAATCGAATTTTTTTTTAAATTCAACAACCCAATTGTGTTTAGGTAATTCTAAGAATTCTACTTAAAATAAATATACTTTAATGCAAATTCAACCTTAAATGCAATATTTAAAGTTGCATTCACAAAACTATGCACAAAGCAATAAAAAAATTATGAGCTCAATACAAATTTAGTCTTACACGGAAGTATTAAAGTCTAAATTACAATGTGCCAAAAAAAAAGCAATTCGAAATTCAATTTCCAAAAATTATGTTCAAGCTCGCTGCTTGGACAAGGAATGAGTGGAGTCGAAACGTTCAATTATTTTTTTATATCATCGATCTATAAAAATACTAGATTAAGAATCAGGAACGAAAATAAGTCACTCATATGGCCACACACACTTATCTACCTATCTTTCTATATTATAAAAAATCAATTGCTGTTTGTTGGTCTCGATAAAACTCAATAACGGCTGGATCGATTTGAATCATTATTTTTTTGTTTTGTTCGCTCGAATAAAGAGACAGTTTAAAAAATATATATACGTGGGCGGGTAGCTAGGGTAGGTAGGTGGGATATTTAGGTAGAGTAGGAAGGCAGATAGGGTTTGCTTGAAAACTTGAAAATTAAAAGTCAGACTATACCACATAATCGCTTAACATCAGCCGAGATAGTGGTCAAACGTGAGACTAAAAGATAAAGATTATAAAAAAAAGGTTATATGTAGGTACAAAAATATTTATTATACAAACTTAAAATTTCAGCAATAAGGTTAAAAACTCTATGTAGGAAATTTCGGGGTTACTTTATTTCGTTTTCTTTGGATCAATAGGAAAGCTAAAAAAAAAGCTTTACATACTACTCCATGCATTCTCTGTTCCAGAACAGTCAATGTTTGTTACAACAGTTGGCGCGTTCGCATTTTCGACGCAAACGTTGGTCGAACAATCATAATATTTGGTAATTGATTCATATCTACTATTTAATACGGTTTTACTTTATGAAAAACACAATGCTATAAATTTACCGAAAAAAAGATATTCCTTACAAAAACAAGGTGTTACGGTGGTTATTTGCACAGTTTTTGAACGCACATTGCGGCATTTTTAACGTATTAATGTTGGCTATGATTTGACCACACTAATTTGAAATAGTGCCACAACCGTAGTTGTGGCCATATTTTTCGGCCCGTTTTTGAAGCGCTGACCGGGAATCTAGTGTATTCTTAATCAAAGCATGTAACATATGTTTTTTTCAAAAAATTACGGGTAGCCGTTTAGACGTTATTTTCATTTTAAAATCAGCTACTTAGGGGTATCTTTTTTTTTTTTGGGTAGGAAATCATCCAATGACTTCTCCCGCTCTGGGTGAAGCAGGAGGGTTTGTCAGACTTTTACTGACTAAAACCCACCCGTGTTCCTTCATTTGCTTGAGCCAGGGCCGCGGTAACTCTTTTTCAAATTTATCCGCGACCCAGACAGGCATCGGGAACACTACGCGCCGTCGACTCGGGCCTGGTCCTTATCGGACGGCGGGCTACCCATTACTCGCCGTCCGCAAGCCCGCGCCTACGGTGGCCGGGAATCGGCTTGCGACTCCCGACCTAGGGGTATCTGCGTCTGCGTTTTCCTTTTTACCCGGCTGCAAGGATATGTTTTTCGCGCGTATCTTTTATGTATGTATGTTTGTATGTATGTATATATGTAATATTCATTATTATCTCGTATCTTTCAAACCACTTAAAGGATTTTTATAATTAAGACATCGTTAGATATGTCTTGGCCGCCCAAGTGTTCCTCAGTGCCGTTAAAAAAAAGGAACGTGGTGGATTTTCGGCGCCATATTGTACGAGCTGTATTGTTTTTTCTTCTGAACCCATCGAGTGGGATATCAAAATAAATGGACAAAAATATATACCACTTATATTTTTAAAAGTCGATAAAAAAATATACCTAACTAAAAAGTTGTAAATAAAAAAGTTTATTAAATTTATATTTGTATATGAAGCGACTGCCTATCTGACCTCCACAACCCAGTAACCGGGTAACACAATACCATTTGGTAAGACTGGTGTAAAATATTATGACTTCTCACTACCGTAACGACTATCAATGATCTCCAAATGAAAGATAGACCAACGGCTTAATTTGCTTTCCGAGGCACGGAGGTAACTCGGTATGTTTAAATGGTCACCCATCCACAGACCGATCTCGGCAAGCGATGCTTAACCTTGAAAATGCTATTATTTAACCACGAGTTTCGAATAGCATCTTGAACAAGACAAACAATCGCCCTTGGGCTTAAAAACTAATAATATTTTCTCTATCCGAATTTACATCTAATAAGTACAAAATAAAATTCACTTAGGATACTGAAATTATTAGCCTAAGATCCCACCGCAATCTAGGGGCTGCCAGTTTAGTGGTTAACATCTGGCAACCTATAAATAGCGACAAACTCGAGCTGGCTGATGTCGCTCGAAGTCTGTCGAAGAAAGTTTTTTTTTATTTTTTTCAATCTTTGAACTTATAGCGGCCAGATATTGCCAGGTAACCCAGCAGAAATCTATTTTACTATCAAGTATTATTCATGAAAATTAAGTTTTATTTCAAAAACGTGTATGATACATGCAGATTTTACCGGTGGGATCTTGTGCTATATAGTAAATTTAATATTATTCTTCTAGCCCTATGACCTACATTTTAGGGATTTATCAATTATTTATATCTCGGTACGAAATCTGAAAAGAAAGGTTCACAAACGAGAACCCTAGAGCTCTCTCAAAGGCTCTTATGAATCTTAAGAATGATCTTAAGAATTCTTCTGTGATATTTAATCACATTTTTTTTTTCATGTAAGCTGAAAAGGCCTTTTATTTTTTATCTGGGTATTTTTCAAAGGAACATTATATTGGCATCTGGACAGCCAGAAATCCGTACTAATATTATAAATGCGAAAGTCTGTTACCTTACAACGTTTAAACGGCTGAAACGATTAAGATGAAATTTGGTAAGGAGGTATAGTTTGAAACCATAGAACTTAAGGGCCACCCCCTTATATAGGGGGGTAGAAGTTTGTATGGTAAACTAAAGTAAGGTGGCCCACACACCTGCAATATTATTGAGCTAAAAACCGGCCAACTGCGAGTCGGACTCGCGCACGAAGGGTATTTGGTAGATTGCGGTTTACGATTTATGAAGTATTAAAAAAAACTCTCGCGCAAACTATTCAGTTTTGAAAAAAATATATTAGAAACCTCAATATCATTTTTGAAGACCTATCCATAGATACCCCACACGTATGGAGATGATAAATTTTTGGAGACGATAAATGAAAAAAAAAATTTCTATGCTTTTTTCTATTTTTGTGTGAAAATCTAATGCGGTTCACAGAATACATCTACTTACCAAGTTTCAACAGCATAGTTCTTATAGTTTTGGAAAAAAGCGGCTGTGACATACGGACGGACAGACAGACAGACAGAAATGACGAATCTCTAAGGGTTCCGTTTTTTTGCCATTTGGCTACGGAAACCTAAAAATGGCTATTCAAATTCGAAGTACCTACTAATATTACGCAGACGAAGTCACGGGTAAAAGCTAGTAAAACTGTATTGATTTACTTTTGATTTTAATTTTATTTCAAAGAAAGATAAACACCCCATTTCTGGCTAGAAATTATCTTCGTTTCAAAAGTATACGCGAATCGAGAGATGCAACTGAATGCTGGCTGAAATTTATTCAAACAATTACAGCAACTGTCACCCATTTGACTATTTGTCATATTTATTTGCGATCATTTTCATTTCAGAAGCTGTGCTTATCTATATTTTAGGCTTTTTCATTTCGCAAAGGATATTGACCGATCTATCCAGTTGGCAAGTACGAACGGGCTCAATCCTCCAGACCTAACGTAAGTACTTTTAAATCTGCTCCATCCCTGTTGCTACGATATCTCCAATTCTTTACCCAAGTCATCCTCATATTCAATAGACAGTTTCTTGACCTCTGCCTTTGAACACAATCCATCAAAACCCGAAAATATAATAGACCTAAATATTTTTCATCTATGCGACTAACACCAAGTCCGTAAACAACTTGCGCAACAACTACACTTTAAGTTGACAACACAGGTAAACGACAAAGCGTTTGTAACGCAAACTTTTACGTTAGCAGAATCACGACGCAGGTAAGCCTCTGTACGCAATTTTGTCGTAGTTATGATTTACAACGTTGGGGACCTTTCAGAAATTCAGGAGGTAGTTTATGTACCTTCACCTGTGTCCCTTATAAGCTTTATGAGTTTATCTCCACTATTTTTAGTGTTATATCTATGTTGAAGATCTTTATTATTATTTTGTGGCTTAATTTTGCAGCTTATGTGCTTGTTACTTGCAATTTTATGCTCACCTTTGTAACTGGAACACAAGAAGGTTAACGTAAGCATACGGGCATACATAACTTGACGCCTTTATTAGATAAAGAGCTAAGCAGAAGTGTAGTTATGTTTAGCCCACCATATGTTTCCGAGCCGAACATCGAACTGATGTAAACTCGTACCTTCGGAGCCACGATACACGGTAAGCATCGATCTCCACGATTCAAATGGGCTTCGACGTCGCACCTCATGTGTTGAAGCGTGACTAGTAAAGTCACATTGTCTAGAGTCTCCCGACTCTCAGGGCTCTACAGGGAGCATATCCTTGCCGGATTCGCCTAGGCTGGCTTCGGCCTTAGAGGTGTACAGGTATAATCCCGCGAATGAAAAGTGCGAAGCTAGCACCACCGGCCGATCGGCAGAGTGCATGAACCAAATGTCCGAAACTGCGGTTCCTCTCGTACTGAGCAGTATTACTATATGTATATTTAAGTATAGTATAGTTAAGTTCCTTGTATTAAGAGACGAGTCTATTGCCGTCAACCGGACGTTAATTCATACTCTGAGCGACTACTGTGAAATTCCAGCTGGAAAGATCCGAAACCACATTACTCGACCCGGAAATCGAATTCAACATGCTCAGCAGACTGCGACCACTAGAACAACGAGGCATGCTACATAACACAGAGACGTCTAGTATGAGTTAATTATTTGTCAAGTTGATTAGTTCTACTTGCGCTTTGGAATGCTATCTAAGTCGACACTGCGGCGTTTATATTCGATTCCCAAGTCGAAAAAATGTTAAAACGAACCTTTATAAAACATTTTTTTGTACGTTTGTCACAGAGGCTTTCCTACGAGTTTTGTATGAATTTCTGACACTGATATAGAGCCATTATGCTCGGCATCGAACTTAAGCAAAATAACAGGTTAAATTTAGGCCCCAACTATGATTTGATCAAACTTTAAGAGCTATCTTGAAAAATAAGTTTTATAAACCGGCCAAATGAGTGTCGGACTTTGCACATTTAGTGTTTTGTACCAAATGTAGATTATATTTTTAGTTATTAGTAAAATATACGTAATAATAAACATTATCACCAATTTTCAAGTCGATGGGAAGTTAAAACATTATTTCTAAAAGACGACGGACAGACAGGCGAACAGACAAGACGGACACGTGAGTGACAGCAATAGAACCCTAAAAAACCTCGATACTTAAAGCACAAAATAGATCCTTCTCCTAATGTCCATTGTATTTTCCTAAGCTACGTTATTGTATACTGATGACCACGTTGGCCACGCCAATCGTAATCCCAGTGCTCATTAGGGTCATCCCTGCGAACGGTTATTTGGGCCACTCAAGTAAATGTGTTTCAGCCGACCTAGATAACAACATAGAGGTAAGTTTTAGTTATTAGCGGGTCGTTTAAGATAGGTATAGTGTTAATTATGGTTGGTTGTTGGAGTCGCTGATTGGCTTTGCCGTGGGTACTGAGTAGCGGTTTGGATTACCTTTTGAAGGGCAAAAGCTATACAAAGGCTCTAAACATAGTGTTAGGGCGGTTCCGCACTGCAAACGAATAATAACAACTTGAATTTGGTACAGTCAGCTCAGTCAAACCTAAACAAAAATATTTCTGTATGGACGTCGCCGGCATAGTTATTGAATTTAATTTACACCAATGGTTGTAGGTGTGTTATATTCGTAAATATTAGCACATTCAATAGCTATAAATAAAAAAAAACTGAAAGATCTCGTCACGACAATAGACTAAGTGAAAAATCAATAAAAAGGTAAAAAAAGAATAAATAGGCGATGAATGACTGATTTGATTATACAAAAAGATGATTTTCTATGATATTTTACATTTGTTAGATGAGAAGTGATTTGTTTATGTGAACATATTACCTGATGTAGTTATTATTTAGTAGACGTAAATAATTACGTACCTATCGAATAATAACTATGTCAGGTATATTTTAATATAAACTAAGAGTTTATTTTCTGAGATATTTTGTAATTTTTAGATTGTAAGTAAATTGTTCTTGTTTTGATGTTTTTGCAAAAAATATTATACAGGTACAAGGAGGAACCAAAATTATAATTAAGTTGATTATTAGTCATATTTTATTTATTATTGAACTAGACGTTTGCTGGAAAAAGGTTTTTTTTTTGGATTTATCTGATTATTTTTCAATGAAAAGATCTAGGTCTACATACAAAGCGTTTTATTTACTGTACTTTATATCTTTGAACTTGTTTTGGTATTAGATTAAACAATAGTATTCGTTCGGAATAGTAAATAAATATGAGTTGAAACAAATACCAGTGGTTGTTGGTATTAGAATTATTTGGATTCGGAACGGATGCAGTGCGTATCCACACTCATCCATCAACAATGTCGTTAGTCAAGGGATTGACGAAATGCCACATAACTTTTGACAATCGTTATCGATAATGTCACTCGTAGTCGTCATTACGAGTATTTCAGATTGGGTTGATTGTACCTAAAAGTCGTGGTGGCCCATGGCTAAGACCTCGCCTCTCGTTCTTGAGGTCGTGGGTTCAAATCCGGGCAAGTACCAATGTGAGTTTTTCAAATTTATATGTGCTTTCTAAGTTTATCTTGGATATCACAGGCAACAGTGAAGGATAACATCGTGAGGAAATCTGGACTTGTTAATTCTGAAATAGTCAAGTCAGAGGCCTGTGGGGTACCCAGAGGCAGCTTAGTAAACTATTACACCAGAGGTAGCCACAAATTCAAATGAAAAAAAAATACTGCAAGATATGTGCTAGCGGGTGGCTGTAGAAGTAACAAATCCTTGGTACTCGTAATAATCTACACACAAGAGAACAAAAAAAAATCACTAACATTTCGGTGAAATTATTAATAATTTCAATTGATTATTTTTCTTTTCAAAATACTTATTGTTCTAGTTCTATCTACGAACACAAAATAGAAAGTATACAGAAGAGCCACTCCCGCCTTTTCGAAAATTGACAGCTAAACTTGACAGACTCACTAAGGTTGCTAGTATATTGATACCGAATTTAAAAAAGAGTAGGCTGTGTAAGTTACAAACATAAATACATCGATTCGTCTAAACATACATCATATCATGCTTACATGATTTAGAGGGTAGACAGAGCATCGAATATCCATTATAGATCACGACTCCATATTCAACGAAGATTGGTTGGTAAAAAGACGTAACAATGGTGTAATAATGATCCCACCAAAAACATAAAAATGTGAAAAGCACCAAGCTAGACAAAAATATAAATGTGTTTTTTTATTAAATCAAAAAACCCGACTGCTTAAGAAGCGAACTAAAAAGATGAAGGTACTTAAACAAGAAGAAAATTATGCTTTGCAATCGGAGGAAACATATTTATGAGCTAGATGACTTAAACCATATTAATATATGACAAGTTTCATACCCTTTCCAATTTCGTCAATGGACTTAGAAATTATCTTGAAAATTTAATGACCTTTATAACTTAAAATGAATTAAAGAACGAAAATAAATTATATTGAATTAATTTAACGTATATTCGGTCTGTAACAATTAATATTGGTAGGTAACCCAGCCAATGCAAACTCTTTAAAGTACCTACTTTATGTATGAATGACGTGACTAACGCCCGCACAAAGCACTCGTGACAGCCGCGACTGAGCTCGGTCCAATATTGCCCATTATTTCCTGTAAAATCGAAATGTCAATGTGTGCGTTCAAAATGGCTCTTTGTTCTTAGTGGACTCTCTGTCTGCGGAGCGCCGCCGCTTATGTACTTTGTGCTACGAATAACAGGCTGCTATGAAGTAGGCCACTGCACAAAAATAAACGTGACGAAAATAGCCGTTCCAATTTCAAATTTAAAACTTTCGACAAACGTTCGACAGAATGTTCCACAAAACAAACTATTGCCTACCCACCTACAAACCAAAAAGCTCTCCTATTTACTTTCAATAGCGGTCCTCTAATAATTTGCGGTGCCGTACCGCGACCGTACCGTAACCGTACCGGGGCCGTACGGCCGTATCGTCACCCGAACGGCCGTTAATTTGTTTTGTTGACGAGGGTACCAGACGTTAGTACTATATTGTTAATGACTACACCGTAGGACACTATGTAACTACCCTCACTTTTGAACGGAAATTTATGAAGGTAGTGGGACTCAAAATTGTTTTATGTAGGTATTTGTTGACTTTGTTTATTTGAGTGAATTGGTGAATAAAATATTAAATTTGTGAATTATGTGATATGACAGACCCCTGATTCCCCTGAAGAGGTAGACAGAGATGTATTAGTATCTACCTAACACATATTTTTCCCGTAATTAATTCCGCGTAACAGGGAAGTGAGTCGGTAAATATACCCCGTCATTTTATGATTAGAAATTAATGACTCGTAGGTCTAATGGTTACAAGTGCTACTGCAGAGTATGAGGACCTGGGTTCGATGCCTGGCTCAGCCAAAGCCCTGAAAGAGATCTTCATCTGGAATTAAACCGTAACAGCTCGCAGTCTGGATTTTTGCCCAGTTGGTAGCATTAAACTCGACATCCATGGCAAAAATTGGAGAATTACTATCCTACTAATACTATAAAAGCGAAAGGTTATGAGTGTGTTTGTAGGAGTTTTTACTTCTTCACACAGGGTGTCCCAGAAATCGACGTCAAGCCGTAAATGGGTGATAGACCAAGTTATAACAGTTCTCAGAAAAATACGAAAAAAAATCTATCTCATGTTTTAAAAAAATTATGTTCACTTTAAAAATTTACTAAAAAAATCAATCCCTGTAATGGTTCTTTAACTCCAATTGCTACAAATCCCATAATTTATCAATTTTTTTTATTATTATGTAATCTTGAATAATGCTTGTGTAGATTTTTGCCTAAAATTTAAAGCCAACTCCTCCTACTTAGAAGAAAATTAAACTTTTTCAAAACCAAATTATTCAAATTTACTGTTTCGCCCAACTTTAACTGACTGTACTGTAAAAAAAATGTACTACGCTAGTTTGGCAAGTAACATGAAAAATTGGCGCATTTAATAAGGATTCAAAAATGGTGTAACACTTGCTAGATTACGTTTTCAATAATTGGTCAAATTTTTTTTTGTAAATAGTATCGGTTTTTACCCAAAATGTCCATACTTCCTTAAAATGACTTTAGCTTACCTAAAGCTTTGCTAAACTCCGTTTCTAATTCGATAGAGACGGAGAGAGTCATTTTACGAAGTGTGAGCGAGATAAGAAATCGAAATTTTACGTAATTTAAGAGCAAAGTTATGATAGTGATTCAACCTTTTTACTTTAAATCAGGACCAGTTTTCTCATCTTAGAAAAAAAAAACAAATTATCAGATTTAATTTTTTTTTATTACAATAAATGTTCAAACTGCCTTCCTTCGACGGCAATGCAAGCACGACATCTTCTTAAAAAAGATCTGGTTATTTTCCGGGCAAATCTTCCCCTATTTACAAAGACAACGGCTTCCGTTATTCTTTCCCGCAGCTCGGCTAAATTCTCTATTGTTTTTGAGTACACTTTCTCTTTTACCGCTCCCCAGTAAAAAAAATCTAGGGGATTTAAATCAGGCGAACGGGGTGGCCACAAGATTGTCCCACCGCGCCCTATCCACCTGAGCGGGTATTCTTCATCAAGATGTTCTCTTACTAAACGGGCATAATGCGCTGGGCAGCCATCTTGCTGGAACCACATTTCCCTGTAAACGTTCAGTGGCACGTCTTCTAATAAATCCGGTAAAGTATTTTGAAGAAAATCCAAATAAACTGCGCCATTCAAAATCTCTGGCAGCTCAAAAGGTCCAATTATTTTGCCATTTAGTATCCCGGTCCACATGTTTACTTTAAATCGATACTGTGACTTATCTTGCCTCATCAAATTTGGATTTTCTACATGCCACTCGTGCAAATTGTGCAAATTCATGTAGCCATCTTTTTTAAATGTTGACTCATCGGTCCATAAAATCTTCTCTAAGAATCGAGGGTCTTCTCTGTGCCTTTCTAGCATCCTTTGGCAAAACTCAACTCTGGGAGCGTAATCCCGTGGTAGTAATGATTGTACTCGCTGTACATGATACGGGTGGAACTCGTTCTTTTTTAAGATTCGGTGGGCGGTACTCTTAGATACACCTGTGCTTGTTTCGATTCCACGTACAGAAGCACTTGGGTCTTCTTGGACTGCTTGTAGTACGACGTCTTCGTACGGATTACGAGGTGGCGTCACTCTCTGTCTCGCTCACACTTCGTAAAATGACTCTCTCCGTCTCTATCGAATTAGAAACGGAGTTTAGCAAAGCTTTAGGTAAGCTAAAGTCATTTTAACGAAGTATGGACATTTTGTGTAAAAACCGATACTATTTACAAAAAAAAACTTGACCAATTATTGAAAACGTAATCTAGCAAGTGTTACACCATTTTTGAATCCTTATTAAATGCGCCAATTTTTCATGTTACTTGCCAAACTAGCGTAGTACATTTTTTTTTCAGTACAGTCAGTTAAAGTTGGGCAAAATAGTAAATTTGAATAATTTGGTTTTGAAAAAGTTTAATTTTCTTCCAAGTAGGAGGAGTTGGCTTTGAATTTTAGGCAAAAATCTACACAAGCATTATTCAAGATTACATAATAATAAAAAAAATAGATAAATTATGGGATTTGTAGCAATTGGAGTTAAAGAACCATTACAGGGATTGATTTTTTTAGTAAATTTTTAAAGTGACCATAAATTTTTAAAAACATGAGATAGATTTTTTTCGTATTTTTCTGAGAACTGTTATAACTTGGTCTATCACCCATTTACGGCTTGACGTCGATTTCTGGGACACCCCTGGACGGATCTGGATGAAAGAAGACGGGTAATCCTGGGCCCAGCAGTTAACTAGTTGAAATGTGTATTAAAAAATCCGTTATATTATATTTCTAAAGGAAATCACAAAATTCAGTACCATGTTTCTATCTAGGAAGCGAGAAAAAATTATGTTATGGAACTATATAATCGATTAAATACATAATAATAATAGTACAAAATTCTTAGTAATCGATAATGAACAAATCGGTAAATGTATGAAAATCGAGTGACAAGTGCTTATCAATCGTTTCGTGGAAAAGATTCATAGCAATTTGAGTTCCTTCATTTTTTTTTCATTTAGCAACACTGGTCACTGATGGTGACTGCCAGATGACAGACAGAAAAAACCGGCACGAGTTCGTTTTCTATCGTTCTGAATGTGCACGTATTTTCCATGTTTTATTGTAAAACCATTCATACACAACCACCACCACCTCGGCTTTGCATACTTTATAGGACTATTCGACGGATCTTGCTATTTTGAATTACCTGGCTTTCTATTTTGGACAACTGATTACGCCTATCGATCGGATATTGACGATATGGATCGCTGTGTAAATTGTACCATTGCGACTGGTCGCAATAACGTTACTCTATTGGCAGAAGAGTTTTGGACGATGAGGTGATTTTATCAATTATTCGTCAGTGGCGTGCATCTCAGTCTGTAAGTACCTATTCAAGCGTTGAGCCTGTCAAGCGTACAAAACCATACTTATGGTGTATTTATGGTCTCCGGAGTCATATTTGTCGGCTGTATTTTTGTAGGATAGCATTTATTAAAACAATACTTAATTAATAGCTAAATAATTGATTGATTAGCCATATGAATCTATAGAATGTGCCGCTTAACCGTTTCACTTTTAAAAAGAGGTTGATAACGGTAGGTAACCGTCAAGTCCCAATAAGACTGATTCGGTCCTAGGCTTTAGTGCTTTGAGGAATTGACTGTTCTTTGGACCATTTTGATCTCGGCCGAGACGTAGCGATTTGATTGAACATGATTTAAATAGTTAACTTATTTCAGCTAAGCAGTGAGACAATATGTTTGCCAAGCATTTTGGAACTTGGCCCAAGATGTGGTTCTTGGGAGATGTCCGATTGAAGCATCAACCCAAGTTGGTCATTCCAGTGTTTGTGTCCACTGCGGTCGTTCACTGTTAGCACGGCGGTACAACCACCTGCTTCGCAATGAAAATATCGTACCCCCTGCACAATTCTTAGATGATGTTCTCATAATTATTGAAGATGAATAATAAATATTCTAAACATATTGGTGTTTTATTTTACTTCCTCTTCTCAATCTGCCTAGCCTTTGCCCAACTATGTTGGGGTCAGCTTCCAGTCTAACCTGATTGAGCTGTGTACAAGTGTTTTACATGGAGCGACTGCCTATCTGACCTCCACAACCCACTTACTGGGTAACGCAATACCTCTTGGCTAGACTGCTGTCAGATCTCAGGCTTCTGACTACCCGTAACGACTGTCAAAGACCTTCAAATGACAGCCGGGATCAACGGCTTAACTTGCTTTCCTAGGCTCGGAGGAATCTCGGTATGTTAAAGTGGTCCATCCACGGACCGACCTCGTCAAGTGTTGCTGAAACCTTGAATATCGACCAGTAAGTTATTATTTAGCTACGAGCTCGTTTTACTTCCTCTTCTCCCTTTTTTTTTATAAGGTAGGTACCTGCTGCTTCTAAGTGCAGGATATTGGATGGAGAGAATTGTCTTCGACTGTAGCGACTATCCGGCGTGCCAAACGTGTCAGTCGTTTCTACTTGCACTCCATGCATAATACCAGTACACAACCGAAGCCATTCAAAAATATTTCGCAAATAATATCAAAAAACTACAATGTTATATTGTTACCTCACTTTTACTATGCTTCATACAACTTGATTCCTGGATAGCCAAATTTCACCAAATTTTCAGCGAGGCCTTGTTATTATATCTTCTTACAAATAAGCGTAGTTTGATTGAGTTAACACCTGGGCCCCTGGATCCTGATACTGTGGAGTCTTGCCCTTCTGTTTTGGCACAGAGATAGATTATAGTCAAGAATAAAACATATGATACTTTTTGTCCCGGGAATATGTTCCCTTATAATTTTTGACTGTCACGCGGGCGAATTGGCTGGCAGACGCTAGTTGTATGATAGGCACATTATATATGTATCTTTACTTATACTATTCCAAACTGAAATAAACAGTAATACGTATTAGTACGTTTTTGTTCATCCGGGTGTTCGATATTGTGTCAAACTTACGGGATACGTAAGCATTGTTTAATGTTATAAAAGACCAGTAGTACTATGTATACATAATGTAGTTGTATGCTTGGCATTTTGCTGAACTGGACCTACGCGACGCAGTCGTGTGTCACAATTCCTCTCATGTTTTTGTTTTATTTTATTATTTTGTTTTTTCTTATTGTTTATATTATCTTGTGCTAAATAAATTTGCGTTCTTTCTTTAAATAATAAATAGATTATGGTATTTGTTATAATATTTATTAGTCTATTGTTTTACAAATTATTTATGTATTTTATTAATTAAGGTAGTTTATTAAACCAACTTTAATTATTATTCACATTTTTTATTTTGCACACCTACCACTGTTGTGTCCTTTTAAACCAAAGCTAAACTGGTAGTGAATGCCTTGCTGCATTAAGTCCGCCTATGTATCAACATTGTACATGAAATTTTAATAAATAAATGGGAAGTCATCAATTATTATAATAGAAAGTTCGTTATTCAATTATATAAATGTATCTATAAAGAGATTATCGCAAAAGAATAAAGCCGTAAACTCTGTGACAATCTATTAAAAAGTATTTCCCAACAATAGTTAAAATAATGTGCTCACAAAACAGGGAAATGCGATCGTAATAATTGCATCGCCGGTTCTGCAGTGTGGGGCAAATGAAAATGATGAGTGTCGCGCCTGGCGTCCATTATTATTATTTATACGACTATTAATTCACACTTCTATTAAATTTAACTGCGAAAGGATGGCTATTTGTCCGATTAAATTTTATTCACAAAGTTATCATGGCAGACTTAATGCTTTAAGGATTCTCTACCAGTCAATTAAGGATGGTGAAGAGACAACATGGCAGGTGTATTGCTTTACTGAAGAAATAAATAAAAAATACGAATAACATAAAATCACGCATTTACGCCTGTATTCTTCGAAGGGTTAGGCAGATACGGCTCGAAGGACAATGATCCTGGATATTATGTACACCCACTCTAACAAACCTCATGTAAGGCTACAGTAATGTTAAGGGTGTTACAGTAAATGATATATAATAAGTTAAAGGGCCTACTAAGACATTACATTCTAACAGTCCCTACGACCCTAAGACCTATAAGCCCTACAGCCCTAACCTACCATATACCTAGTGTGCGTTAAATAAATATATAGATAAGTACAGGATGTCTGCACCATGCAACCTAAGGTTACAGATGGATAGTGGGCAGGAATTCCAGGTTTGCCCGACTCTGTTCTGCTACTAAGAAAAGTTATTACAACAAACTTATCTATACCGATATCTATACCAATATTATAAAGAGGAAAGATTTTTTTGTTTGTTTGTACCGAATAGGCTCCGAAACTACTGGACCGATTTTAAAAATTCTTTCACCAATACAAAGCTACATTATTCCTGAGTGACATATGCTATTTTTTATCCCGAAAACGGGTCATGTAGGGTGGTCCACGGGAGCGAAGCCGCGGGGAACAGCTAGTTAAATATAAAGAGGAAAGATTTTTTCGTTTGTTCGTACCGAATAGGCTCCTGGACCGATCTTTTTTTCCCATGTAAAGCTACATTATTCCCGAGTAACATAAGCTATAAATAATTAAAAAAAAAATTGAGATCTTTATGAAAATTGTAATAATATAACCCAAAGTAGCAAAATTTTGCCTATAAAATTCATTATTTGGCGTGCACTGAGACAACTTTATAACCTACAAAAAAGTCTGCGAGAGAATATATCTCACTATCATAGTTAAGGGGCTGTGTTCGAACAGTTGACAATCGACATCTGAGGTTCTAAGCCACGCCCACTGTCATTGACAGCTTAGGGGAAAACTTTAAATTGGAGCGAAAAGTATTTGAAAAATAAATTCACAAGGCCGACCACAGAGGCCCGCATCATAAACGGACTCTTCCGATAGTTTTTACATAAACATTACTGCGCAAGTTCTTATTTCAAACTGGCGGCTGGCATCTGACATCATATCGTTCACTGTTATTTTGCCTATGAATGCAACCTTATTGCTACGAAAATAAAGATCACTAA